>CM065474.1:10500509-11124156 GCA_032872505.1 Leptopilina syphax | reverse complement strand
TGAGGAGTGGAAGCTGGCAGCCGGTCTCACTGAGGAGATAGCTTTTCCGCGGCAGTCGGACTTAGTCATGGGATACTGGGGACGAATGATATCCGGTTTGCGAGAGGTGACTTCGGGTACATGCGTCCATTGGTTTGCAAATACGGTCATAACGGCACAAGTGAAGTGGCACTAAGGAGTGAATGAGCGTGTCACGGGGCATGGTTGGACTGGGACGGAGATACGTACACCCAGTAGCTGCTGGAGATCTGTCGGCAACACGGAGTGGAGTGTGTTTAACATCACGGACCCGGACAAAGAGCGGAACGATTCACAGCCCCACAAAAAAAAGTGTCGTGCGCAGCAGACCAGACTAGTCATTTCCTATGTATTTTGACGCGCTAAACACGAATCCGAAGTCCGTTTTGCTCCATCACGTCAGGATTTTTTTCTAACCTCAAAAAATCTGTCGGATTTTGAGAGGTAGGCTATTTTTTCTTAAATTAATGGATTTACTTCAAACTTGGTAACTAGGGGTTTTTTGGGTCGCTGATGACAAATTTGAAGTTAGATTTTCAAAATTCAAAATGGCGGCTCCAATATGGCGGACGAATTTTTTAAAAGTTAATGGATATACTTCAAACTTGGTAACTAGGGGTTTTTTGGGTCGCTGATGATGAATTTGAAGTTAGATTTTCAAAATTCAAAATGGCGGATCCAATATGGCGGACGAATTTTTTAAAAGTTAATGGATATACTTCAAACTTGGTAACTAGGGGTTTTTTGGGTCGCTGATGACGAATTTGAAGTTAGATTTTCAAAATTCAAAATGGCGGATCGAATATGGCGGACGAATTTTTTAAAAGTTAATGGATTTACTTCAAACTTGGTAACTAGGGGTTTTTTGTGTCGCTGATTACGAATCTGAAGTTAGATTTTCAAAACTCGAAATGGAAATTCTTATATACATAAGTAAGGTATTCACGTCCTTTTATGGTAGCGCACTCTTTTGTCCTCAAAGGATCTGTGTAATGGTTTTCGTTTCAAATTGGTGCCTCCAAGTACAATATTCCTTTTCAGCATCCAACAGTAGTCGGACATTATATTTACATCCCATCTTCCTTGATAATGATGCTCAAATTCTTTAAGATCTTGATGGAATCGTTCTCCTTGTTCACAATATTTCACAATATTTTATCTTTTGTAAAATATTGTCGGAATTCTTTTTCTCTGTCTCGATAAAAGCTAGCTGTTGTGCCTTTTGATAACAAGTTTTTCTTCTTCAACACTGATGCTAGCTGTTCTGCACAATCCTTCGGCAATTTTAAATCTCTAATGAGATTGCTAAGTTCTTCTTCGTTAAACGTTTGTCGAATCTTTATCTCCTGTTCATCATACGGAAGGTAATAGTCGTCCTCATCATCGGTTCTCATGTCTTTATTTTCAAAATCTAGAACATCTTCAGTTGAACTGTCAATTTCCAAGGTTTTGGGAGAAGAAGGTGGATTGCATGAAATTTCTGGTTTTTTTACAGTGGGGACATTAGCATTCAATATGTTTTTTTTATTTTTGTTATTATATCCTTGCACATTGGTGTTGCAAAAATAACAATCTTTTTGATTTAATGGTTTTTCCCACAAAGTTGGCTTTATAAACTTTAGTTTATCCTCTTTTTTATGATTCCAACGAGTTAATATTGTGTAACAGGAACTGCAAATTTTGTGTGGAACAAAATTTTTATCCTGATTGGTTATCTCAAGATAGAAATAATCTTTGTAGATCTGTTTGATATTTTCATTTATTGATTTACGATTTTTGGGGACATCGAATTGTCCACATATGTAACAAAATGCATCTGCATTTCTGTCGCATAAGTGTTCCGACGTTGTTACTGCAAAATTAAGTTTTGAAGCCTTTGGAGTTTTATTATTGTTTTGATTTTGAGAAGCCATGATTTATGTGAAAATCTGCCCGTTAGGGATCCTGGCCCGATCGCAGGTGAGTCCGCCGTCCTAGGGGTGATAACCCTCATACCTCCCCAGGCCTAAGTATGAGAGCTTTCCGACTTTGACGAGGACAAAGTCAACTCGTCGTCGGACACACTACGGGATCATCCTCACACCCTAACGTCCCCCTGCAGGGCAGCAGCGCGCCTACGCTGGCTTCATTACTTCGATAAACAGGAAGCGAATCATTCTACACATCCCCTTTCGGGGCAGTTGTCATCGCCTACTACATTTATCGAAGCAGCAGGATTAGTATTGTGCTGAAACACAATAAAAGTGCAAAGCGTACAAGGTAAACAATGTATTTTTAAGGAATAAGATAGTAAAGGATAGAGGATATTAAAGTTCCTTTTTATCTCGTTGATAAAAATTTATTATTTAACTTTTACATCTTATTGTCACATTATTACCTCAATGAAAAAAGTTTTGTGCATTTGCCGAATTGATCTCTATAATGCAATGAGACCCAACTGTCAGTTCTTGAGAGTAGTTCATTACAAAACAAAAAATTACAGTTCCCGCTACACAACACTCTACCAAAAAATCTTTCGGAGCAGCCACACGGAAAAAATTTTTGTGCACTGTTTATCTCTATATGTGCACCAATGGTCCTTTATTACAGTACAAATCTTACACTTTGAAAAGGGATCATATACGGCCCTTTTTCGAGACAGCAAACGTACTTCCATCGGACAACCTCTGCATCCAATATGGCAATTTCACATTTTGAACCCCCTGCACGGACATTTTTTCCGTGCAGGGGGTTCAAAATGTTAAATTCTGACTATAGATTCGTAATCAGTGACCAAAAAAACCCCTAGATACCAACTTCGAGGTAAATCCATCAATAGTTAAAAAATTCGTCCCCCATATTGGAGCCAACATTTCGAGTTTTGAAAATCTAACTTCAGATTCGTAATCAGCGACACAAAAAACCCCTAGTTACCAAGTTTGAAGTAAATCCATTAACTTTTAAAAAATTCGTCCGCCATATTGGATCCGCCATTTTGAATTTTGAAAATCTAACTTCAAATTCGTCATCAGCGACTCAAAAAACCCCTAGTTACCAAGTTTGAAGTATATCCATTAACTTTTAAAAAATTCGTCCGCCATATTGGAGCCGCCATTTTGAATTTTGAAAATCTAACTTCAAATTTGTCATCAGCGACCCAAAAAACCCCTAGTTACCAAGTTTGAAGTAAATCCATTAATTTAAGAAAAAATAGCCTACCTCTCAAAATCCGACGGATTTTTTGAGGTTAGAAAAAAATCCTGACGTGATGGAGCAAAACGTACTTCGGATTCGTGTTCAGCGCGTCAAAATACATAGGAAATGACTAGTCTGGTCTGCCGTGCACGACACTTTTTTTTGTAGGGCTGTGTTACCAGCTCAACCACATGGCGACATGACATGGTACATGGATCACTGGGTGCAATTCGGGGAGGGAGTCCATGACCCGGAGTTGTTCCACACGCTAATGAGGTTGAACCTGGAGTACCGTGATTGGAGATTGCAGTACCAGCAGCACCCCGACCACAGTGTCAGTAATGCCTTTCTACTCCGATGGTTGGTTGATGGCCTACGATCGACAACAACAGCGATGGAGATGGGGTGGGATGTGGGGACATTAACCACTGAAGATGTAGCCACGTGAGGCTGCGGTTTACGGGTAATCGAGAAAGTATTCACCATCAATCCGATGTTGCGGACTCTGATCATTCCCCGAGGTGCCGGCAGAGCGTTAACAGGTACAGACTTCGCCCCGGGGACCCAGCTGTTCAGAGGATCGTACGACAGCGCTCAGAAGGCAGCGTCAAATCCAACGGATGTCGCGACGCCACCGGCAGCTGTCACTATTGCAGGGGCTGGCGCGCATCCCTCGGTGCAGGGACAGGTGAGGTTAGAGAACGTGGCTGGCACACCTGGAGCACCCTTAGGAGTGATCGAGAAGGTTGTGACTCCTGTGGTAGAGGCGTGCGGGGCTCGGACGGGTGGAGACGAACAATAGAGACTGATATAGACGACAAGCACATAGCTGAAGAAGCTGAATGGGGGGCAGCTGCACCTATATATCCTGAAGACTCTACTGATCTGGAGTTACAGACTCTACTGCCTGCGCGCAATCGCAGCCGAGGCAGAGCTGGTTGACGAAGTAGGTCCGGGATTGAATTGCGGCTGTGGGGCACCGGGCTGGAATATGCCTATGCCTACCTTATGTGGTAAACTTGTAACTTGTAACTTGTCTGGGTTGTATGCTCGGATAAGGGAGACTATAAGATCACGTAAACTGTGTAATAAGACTGATGGATGAGAGAGCCGGCATCGAGATGGTCGAGGAATTCCTCTCGGCTAAGAAGCGATGGCCTGATGCGTGTCGGCACGGTGCTAACAAGATATGGAGGAAGAGGACAGAACTGCTCAAGATGGGAGGGACCAAGATATCACCTTACTGGCGTGAGATGTGCTACTGGGAGTTGGAACAGGGCTTTGTACCTTACGTCGATCCTGAGTGTATGGGGCCTGAGGCCATACGGTGGTTATGCACAGACATCAAGCTGGGAGGTCCCATTGGTGAAGATAAGTATCTGGACCTGTTCTACCACGAAGTGTCTCGATTTATGGATGCGGAGTTTCACATGCCGGAAAGGCAAGTATCTATCGACGGATGGGTAAAGACCGGACAGTGGATAGAAGGAAAAGCGGGAACCGGTGATAAGATCGGGTGAACTATAGATGGAAAGCGGAAAGTCAGTCGGAGGACTAAACCGACTGCGGGGGTGCTGCTTTGGAACGCCGAGGTAGGGTCAATGCTTTGCACCTCCACACTAGAGGTGATGCATATATTACAAAAGAGTGAACCGGGAAAGGTGCGTAGTGTAGTGAAGACAGGTAATGAAGTGAATAGAAAGATTTATTACCTAAGCAACTACCTTGAAGATGGCCTCCACGGCAGCACCCTGAGCACCCTCTTTGCAGGGGCATCGGGGAACGAAGCTATTGATCTCGACCTGGTACGGGCGGTGCGAAACACTGACATCTGGAAGGTTCCCCTCGACCAATGTAGCTTTGATGAACGACAGAGCAAGATCTACATAGCCGTGGTGATGATGGCAATCGGTACCAAGTTGGAGGAGGAAGGAATGAACGAAGATGGCCGCGACGTATGGCGGGCCCTGTGGGATAGCCTCTTCCACCTGAGAGCTACTGTGAAATGGGCCGACAACGAGAGGAGTTGGGTAAACGGGTTGCCGTCGGGATGGAGGTGGACAGCTGTACTTGATACCATACTGAACGTGTGCAGTTTTAGAGTCATAAAGCGGATTGCGGAGGTCCGCTTCGGTCGGAAATTCTGGGTGGGTAATTTCTATGCTCAGGGAGATGATGTCATTTTTACGTGCATCGAGTTAGACGGCGTCCAGTTGATAATCGACACGTACGGTAAGATCGGTTATGAGGTTCATCCATACAAAACATACATATCGCGGAGTACGGGCTGAGTTCCTGCAGCGTAGCTACGAATCGCTGGGGGTGACGGGCTATCTCACTCGGACGATTCATGGTCTGAAGTTCCGGAATCCCATCCAGGCTGTTCCGATGAGCCAGACTGAGCGGATCTACAGTAATATGTCTCAGTGGCATCTATCGATATTGCGCTGAGCTAGGCCAGATAGATCAGTGGAGATGATGATGGAAGATCTAAAGGGTATGAGGGTCTCGACTAAAAAAGCGTCATCGTTTTTCCTCACTCCTAACTCACTGGGGGGAGGTGGTGTCGACCCGGAGAGTGCTTTCGGTACGTGGATAGGCGCGCACAGCGATGGGCATTGGTACAATCTATCGGTATCACAAACGATGCGCTGTATAGATGTTAAGCTCGGTGGATGGAAGGAAAGGCTTAGGAGGTATGAGAAACTAATAACGGGGGCAGCAAAGGAGAAACTCGTCTAAAGCATAGAGATGAGTTGGGGCTTTAGAGAGACGGACGTAGTAAGCATCGTTCTCGGTCATTTTTCCGAAAAAAATTTTCCGCAAGTCTAATTTTCCGAAAAGATAATTTTCCGAAAAAAAAAATTTCCGAATCTAAATTTACGAAATAATTTTTCCGAAAATTAATAATTCCGAAAATTCGCTATTTCCATAAAAATATTTATGGAATTTAATTCAATTTCATATTTTGTTTATTACGGATATTTTCCTTGCGTGTTTTTACGTTTAAGGAGCTTATTTACAGGTATGCAGACCTTCAGAAAAAATATTGAATTGACATTAAAGAATATCATTATTATTATTGTAGGGAAGAGTGGGGCAAAGGCGCTATGCGGGGCAAAGACGTTTTTTAAAATATCTTCTTTATTTTCTGTCTATACCAGTTGGTATTAAAAATTTAGTTTTAATGCAATCAGACCAATTGATTAAAAAAAGAAAAACCTAAAAATATTAAATATTTTAAGAAATATAACAAAAAATTTGTTTTCCAAAAATAAAATGATAATTTTACTGAACAAACTCTTATTTTTTAAAACATATGTTTAGGTATTTAATTTTTAAAAACATAACATGTAAATAAATTAACTATTTCTCTACACAACTGGCGTGTCCCTTATGGACAGGGTTGGAATATGTGCGAGATATAAGCATGAAGAAACTTGAGAGCCACCTGCTCTGGATAGAGTATGAGGTGAGAAAGAGGTTGGGGTATTACGGAGTGAACCATATACTAGCACAATAATGTACTAAAACGTGATAAGGAAGAAAGGATGCTGATGCCTGAGTGGCATCTTCAAAGGCAGGGATTGCGATCTCGCGGTTGGGGCCTGACGAACCCCCCTACCCAAGTCCAAGCGGCACGTAGGTGCCGCCACGCCCGCCCTAACACGGCGGACCCAGTCCCTCCTTCGAGACGAGAAAGAGCTCCCTCCGGGGGTCCCTCAGGAGGCCCCCATAGAAGGATACCGCGGGGGTGCCGCGATATATGGGCTAAAAAACAAACGCTTTATTGGAAACAACGAGATCTTGGAAACGTCTTATCGAGTATGTCATCGTTATCATCATCAACATCTATATCCTTGTTTATATGTGTAATAATTCTTAACTTTATCCTGATTTTACTTTGCACTTTTTTAAATTAAAATTACTTAAGAAATAATTATATTCATTGACTAATGGATATCTAAAGTAATTTAATGATTATCGGAAGTAACTCTCTAGAAGCGCAGAAAATCTTCCCAACAGACAATTGATCACCTGGCCACCGGGAAGAATGTCATTTAATAGAATGGTCATTTGATCAAAAAGTGAATAGATAGAAAAGTTATTTGATCAAAAAGTCTTTTGATCGAATATGTTATAAACCTAGCAGCAACATTTCTAACATTGCAGCAAGGTTTTAAAAATTTCTGTAAGGTTTAAAACCTAATCGATCAAGAGACTTTTCAATCAAATGACTTTTCTATATATTGACTTTTCGATCAAATTACCATTCTTTCAAATGACAATTCTATCTAGGAAGTTTTCTATCAAATGACTTTTCGATCAAATGACCATTCTTTCAAATGACATTCTACCCGGTGGCCAGGTGATCAAATGCCGTTTGGGAAGAATTCCTGCGCATTACTCTCTAATTTAATTTTCCATAAACTAATACTAAATTTAGAAATATAACGTGACAAGGGGAAGGAGGGGCTCAGCGAAATGTGACAAATTTTAACAATAAGTGGGTCAAAATTGTCCAAAAAACCTGTGACATCATTTATAGATGTCCTCTCACGTTGGTCCTTTAAAAAGGACTTCTTTCACGTTGGTTCTCTAAAGTAACTGTACAAATATTACCACAAAATATTACCAGGTTATGGGAAAAAATGCAGAGTGGTTACTTTTGAGAACCAACGTGGAAGAGGTTCTTTTAGAGGACCAACGTGAGAATGGTTAGTTTTGCACGTAGGTATCGATTTGATAAAAATGGGCAACCAAGTTCAACTGTTCACGCGAATCTATCTAGAAATTTTCATTATTCTGTCTAGAAATTGTAGACAAAATAATTTTTGACAAAAAAACAAAAGCGAACTAAATTGGCTACTTTCAGCTAACTTAAAAACGCAGTTCTATGTAGTTACTATCCTTATTATATCTAGTGGTTCCAAACAATAAATCCTTTCTAAGAAAGCAAACATAATTTGAATTAACCTATTTAATCTTAATAATGTCAAGGACAATCCTCTTTTAAACTTTATTATAGATCGTGTAAGTAGAAATCGCAGCCTAGTGAGAGCAAGGGTGAAAAAATTTCATTCATTGAATAGGGTAAATGTTTTAATGCCCACAAACTATTAAGGTTATTTCAAACTTTTTTTATAATTAGAGTTATCTCAAATATAATCAGTAAACTTATTTTTTGTTCATTATTCTTTACTTATCTTAATTTTTGTGTTTAAAAAGGTTATTTTATTTTAATTTACTTTTTAACAACTGACAAGTAATTAATGTATGAAAATAAATAGTATATTAAGCAACAAGGGTATAAAGGCTTACGATATTTTTTATTCCTAATGCACAAAAGTGGCAATTTCAGGTAGCAGACGACAGGGAGTAATAGTCATGTGCAAAAAGCACATGGGAGAAAATGGAGGCCATTTTCATATGGTCGAATAAATGAATTTGAAAACTATTTGTCATATTTAGAAGCATAAATTTGAAAATCCTTCTTTTCTATGTTGATAAATATTTTCTAGAATTCTAGAAATAGTCTAGTTATTCTGTAAAGTATTTATAAATTTTCAACTGTCTAACAACTAGTTGTCTGAAGGGTTACAAATAACAATAGGCACAAATAGAAAGATGTCTAGAAACAAAAAGAATCAAGTACAACTATACAGAACCTGGAAACTTCCATGCCAAATTTCCACACGAGTAGTCATATGAGCATAAAATTTTGTAATTTTTGAGTCTCGATTTGCATTTTTTGGAGATATAAAAAACGAAAGAAAATTTAAAAAACTCATTTTTCCTGACAGTAAGAGAAAATTCCTTTAGGCTTTTCTTAAATATTTCAAAAACGATTATAGATGGAAAGCGATATTCTGCAAGTTCGCGAGCTTGCGAATCCGTTGTTGCCAGCGCATCACAAGAGTATTGTATAATTTTTATGTCATTGAAGACATACTTTCAATGGCAATTGATGAAGAGACTCGTTAATAACAGTGATAAGTGCTTAGCTTACAGTAATTGCTTTAAATCTTTAAATTCTTAAACCTATAAATTATAGACTTTATAATTTAATGTTTAAAAAACTAATTCAATTATCTTTATTCATTTCGAAGTATATATATATAATTTTAATTCATGATTACTTTTTAAATAAATAAATTTTATGGAAAATATTTTAGACGGTATAAGTGTACTCATGTATATATCAAAAACTTTATATAACTTAAAAATCTGACAACAATTTGTTAGAGTGACTGGTTTCACTTATTTTGCCACTACTATAATTTAAAGGATTTAAAACACCATGTCTGTTTTCGTAGTCAGTTATGTTTATATTTGTTATTTTTAGGTTGTTTTCTCAACAGATAGTATTTCCTTTGTAGATACTTTTTGTTACATGTCAGTGTTTACTACATTCATTTTACAAGAGAAATATTATTTCTGTACTCGTAGGTTGCCCTGTGGGAGGATAGTATTGACACGCCCAACGTCGCGACGCTTTTATCGATCAACGTTTTCAGCCACTACCCACCTTTGGAATCCATTTTATCTTTCTCGCTTTTACAATATTTGTTTCGCACAAATCGCATTTTATTACAAAAAATCAAAACAAATTTTAAAATAGCATATGAAAAATATGTATGTTTTATTTTATATTATTTTAAATGGAGAACTGAATTAGATTTTGCAAAAATTATTTTTAAGTTTCAAATGACAGTGAAATCTTTATGAGTTTTTTATAATTTTTGTCCACAAAATATTACTGAATTACAAAAAAATGTTGATGTGTTTATTTAAAATTTTCGATTTTCATAAATGGTTTTTCTCTTTAATTTGTTTCTTGGGAGTTTCTGGGGTTGCTAATGACAAATCAATAGTTAGATGTTAGAAATTCAAAATAACGGTATTAAAATGGAGACTAAAATTTGCAAAATCAGTAAAGTTTAGACGCCATTTGAATTTTTTAAGTCTAATTTTCAATTTGGCATTAGCAACCTTAGAAACCACCAAGTGACAAAGTCCAAGCAAAAATGATAAAAATCGATTTTTATCATGTACTTTTTATACAATATATCTACTTCAGTCAATATAAATAAGGAATTTTACGAACGAATTCTCCACCAATTTGAACAACAGACTTTAAATGAGGTAAAAGATTGGATTAAACAAAATTATAAGATCACACAAAGGAAAAACCAAAGGAAATTTATCTACGTATGTAAAAATTTATACATCCTGCCTCCAGGAGGTAATTTTGTTTTTTCATATTCTCCGAAGCAAATACCAGTACCTACTATAATTTCAAATGTGGAATACGGCATAAAAGATATTCCCTCTGATACTAAAAATACTATTAGAGGAAATATATCTTACTGGTTACAAAATTTAATTTTTAGTAAATCTAATTTTAAAACCGTATCTAGGCCTTCTCATTACTCTACAAATGTTTTAGAATATTTATTGGCGAATTAATAAAAGGTTCTAAAAATATTTTAAAAACGTTTTTGGAACGAACATGTTTTTTGTTCAAAGGGTTGCGTTTTTGCAGTACTTTAAAAAGTATTCAAATTGCAATTTTTAAACATTACAAACACGTTTTTTATGTGAGTGACCGAATGAAAATTGTTTTACCATATTTTTGTTGAACAATGAATAAATGTTTCATAAAGGATCATGTACGATTTCATGTATATTTTCAATGTTTCAATTTCTGCAACTGGTCACGTACAAGATCATGTCTGTTTCTAATACATGATCGTGTACAATTATTTTTGAACAAGTTTTTTTCTAATCATAGACACTTCTTATAAAATCTGATAACAAACCATGATCACATATCTTCAATATTACCTAAATCCAAAACACTTTCTAACCATGCAGAAACATGATTGCAAAATCGGTGCACATTAGAGTCAAAACACGATAAGTTAGCAACCCTTTAGATGTTTTTTTATAAAATTTAATAAAACTTAGTAGTAACATTGTACTATTAGAGTAGATGAAATTTGTCAAATTTTGTTAATTAATATTGACGAGTTGCCTAGTTACAGCATATCAAAGTTTAACATTTTTATCAAAATGCAAGATTAACGAAACCTGACAAATTTCATCTACTCTTATAGTACAATGTTTTAGTACAATTTCATTGCTATTGCATTTCCTACTTTGCAACCACTTTTCTGCATGGATTAAAAAAATCTTTTGGATTTAGATAATTTAGAAGATATGCATTTAGCACTAATTTTTTATCTCAAAAATTAAATAAAATCGGTTTTGCTAAAGAGACATTTCGACTTTTTGAAGCAGTACAAAAACTATTTAAAGCAGTAGTTTAAGCAAATCATTGAATAAATTCAAAAAAATGAGCCTGTTAGATAAGAACATTATTCTGGATTAATTTCATAAAGTATGATTTGATTTTTTGGTTTCTTATTAAAATAATACAAAGTTTTTAAATTGCAATAGTTTAAATTATGCTGCATTCCTTTTTCCAAGTTGAAAAATATTGCTTAAGATGTTCAGTGTTTTTGTTCCTGCACAGCACCGTGAATTTCCCGAAACTTGTCAGGACCTTGTCCAACGAGGTTAGAAACATTGAATGGCAAAGCTATTGGAAAAATGTGGTTATTTATATGTCCACATATGGGGCAAAATTCCTCAACTGTCCAGGTCAAAAAATGAATTTTCTCTAAACTTTGCTAAAATGTTACTATTATTAGTAGAAGTGTAAATATAAATTTTTTTTTAATTTAATAAATTATTTTTTGAGTTATGGAATTCAAAATTTTGATTTTTTTGAAAATATCTTTTTTTCAATTTAATATAATGATAAGTAAAATTAATCAAATTTAAAGTATGAATAGTGATTTTTAAAGGGGTTTTCAAGGGCTATAAGCTGGTAATGAAAAAAAAGTTGTTTTTTTTCAATTTGACCTTGAAATTCAAGGTCAAATTCTTCATTTCAATATATCTCAAAATCGATATTTTTTTATTTTTTTCTAACCTATCCTAATCGAAAGCTTACCTTTTTTCCTATGACCCATGTAAAAATCAGAGTGGGACCATGGAAATTTTTGAGGAAAATATTAATTTATCATTATTTTACATAGAAAATGATGATTTATAATTATTTTCCTCAAAAATTTCCATGGTCCTACTCTGATTTTTACATGGGTCATAGGAAAAAAGGTAAGCTTTCGATTAGGATAGGTTAGAAAAAATAAAAAAACATCGATTTTGAGATATATTGAAATGAAGAATTTGACCTTGAATTTCAAGGTCAAATTGAAAAAAAACAACTTTTTTTTCATTACCAGCTTATAGCCCTTGAAAACCCCTTTAAAAATCACTATTCATACTTTAAATTTGATTAATTTTACTTATCATTATATTAAATTGAAAAAAAGATATTGTCAAAAAAATCAAAACTTTGAAACTCCATAACTCAAAAAATATTTTATCAAATTAAAAAAAAATTTATATTTACACTTCTACTAATAATAGTAACATTTCAGCAAAGTTTAGAGAAAATTCATTTTTTGACCTGGACAGTTGAGAAATTTTGCCCCATATATGGAAACATTGAATATCAAACTTGAGAGAAAATTACACTGACAATATTAACTGTCCATGTTTAGGCAATATTCGCCTAATTATTAAAATTTCGTTATTGATAATCACAAGCCTGCAAAAAAATAAAAATTTCCGTTGTCTGAGATCGAGAAGTCATTTCCCGCAGTATTTGGTGCACTGAATCCGAATCTGGCAACGAAAACCTCCCATCACGTCAGGATTTTGAGAAAAGTGGGGGTAAATTCCCAAAAATCATGTTTTTTGCTGTTTTTTAAATTTCTATCGGGTAAATCCGACGTGCTAGAGACTTGTCATAGGAATCAAATTAAAGCCTGAACCCTGTACTTTAAGAAAATAAAGCGATATTGCTGACAACAAACTAAATTAGCCGTCAAAAATGATTTTTTTAACAGTTGGCAATCATAAAAATTGACTAACACAGTCCGTAAATACAATTATTTTAAAAAATAATTGGATTCGCTTAGAATTTATTGCTTTGGGGTTTTCGGGGTCATTGCTTACAAATATGATGTCAAAATAAAAAATCTGTAGTTGGATTCATAATCAACGACCCCAAAAACCCCCGAGTAACAAGTTTCAAGTGAATTTGATCAATTTTGAAAAATAAGTCCGCCATATTGGATCCGACATCTTGAATTTTAATAAGCCGACAGCATATTCGTAATCAGCGATCCCAAAAACCCCTGAGTAACAAATTTTAAGTGAATTCAATCATTTTTTAAATAGTTTTATTTACGGACAGCGCCAGTCAATTTTTATACTTGACAACTGTTAAAATAATCATTTTTGACGGCTTATTTAGTTTGTTGTTAGCAATATCGCTATATCTTCTTAAATTGCAGGGTTCAGGCTTTAATTTGACTCCTATGACAAGTCTTTAGCACGTCGGATTTACCCAGTAGAGATTTACAAAAACAGCGAAAAACATGATTTTCGGGAATTTACCCCCACTTTTCTCAAAATCCTGACTTGATGGGAGGTTTTCGTTGCCAGATTCGGATTCAGTATGATCATACTATTTTCGTTTCATGTTCCAAAACCGTTTTCACAACATAAAACTTTTTAATATGTCAATAAAGTAGACATGAGCTGTTTTAGAAACGTTCCTCGAATATGTTCATATGCATGCACATAATTTTGTTCGCATGCACATTTTCAGGAACAAAATTATGTGAATGCACATGGACATATTCGAGAAACGTTTCTAGAACATCTCATGTCTACGAAATTGTTATTTTAAACCATTTTCATATTCTAAAAACGGTTTTAGAACTTGAAACGTTAAAAGTACATTTATACGTAAAATTATAATAATTAGGTGAATATTGCATGCAATATTGCCTAAATACGTCTAGTTAATATTTCCAGTATAATTTTCGCTTAAATTTTGTATTCAATATTTCCTTATATGTGGACATTTAAATAACCACATTTTTCCATGAGCCTCACCTTTCAATGTTTCTAACCTCGTTAGACGAAGTCCTGTCGTGTTTCAAGAAATTCTCAGTTCTGTGTGGGAACAAAAAACTGAACATGTTCTAAATGTAAAAATTTATTTTTTCTCTTAAGCATTGTAGAGTTTCTGTAATGACATAAACACAAAACATGTTGAATACGTGAAAAACATGTGCAAGTTCACGTGCATTCTCATGAACAGTAGGCATGTGTACAGTTGACTAGCCGAGATCAAATTTTAGCTATTATTTTCGTATTTTACAACTTATAAATTTCATCTCTCTCGTCACTTATACTAATGACAGTGTGCACATATACCTTGAGTGATCTGACCCCAAATATTGGGTTGACATCTCCATTTTTAAGGGTCGATTAAAATGACTATAGCTCCGAATCATGACAAGATCGGAAGATGCGTAAATAGAATAGAATGTAGTCAAAGTACTTATCTTTCAAACTTTTTTGTTTTTGTCTATATTAGCTCTATATTCGGCGTTACAGTTCAAAAAGTGAAAAGTCTTAATCTCGCCACAGTCTACTCTATAATTATAAGGATTTTCATCTGTTACACTTCAACTCTTGTTTAATAAAATTTTTCGTATTTATTGTAGGGGAGATTAGGGTATTGTGGGCCACACTTTTTCTTAGCTCAATATCTTACACAAATTTTTTTTTAAATCTTTAAATTTTTCGTGTCAGTAGAAGGTCTTAACTATCATAAATCATAGTCAGTTTATCAATATTATCACTCATCTAAAAGAAATTTCAGTTTTACCAAAGAGTGCTCTTTTATGATTTTTAAAAATGTTGGGGAATTATGGGCCACTGCCTAAATTGAGTTCAAAATAAAAAATAACGATGAAATATATTTATTAAATGGTTAGAAATTTATAAAATGTTATTAATGTTTAATTAAAGTTAGAAAAGAAAAAGTAAGAAAATGAAATTAATCGGAATCACAATTTAGACAAGTAAAATAGGCTCAATTAAATACACATTTTAAGTGAACAGCTCTATCGCTTGAATCGCAATGAATATAATTGTTTTTGTTAAATTACTATAACTATGAGTGATTTTAATAATATTTGCAATTAAATCGCCAAAAACAAGCAAAAAATACTTCCCCAAAAAAAGTGGCCCACATTTCCCCAAATGCTTCATTTTACAAAAGCTTTGTATTATTTATTTATTTTAATTTAATGCAAAATTTCTTTTTGGAGTCAAAGTACCAATGACACAATAATTAAAAAACTATTTTCCATAATTAATTCTTGAAAATCCTTGTAAAAACAATAAAAACATGAAGGCCTAAAATAAATATTTGAATGAAATTTTTCAGGTGGTTTTTGTTAACGGTTTGTAGGTAATTGTAAAGCGTTGTAAAGTCATAAAATGCTAATGAAAAATTTACTTTGGACGAACAGAAGAAAACGAAAGAAAAATTGGATGATCAAACTTGTAAATATTATTAAATAATGTAGGTGGCCCACAATTCTCCAATCTCCCCTAAGTTGTAAAGAAAATAATGCAATATATAATGGTATATAATTATTGCACTTGTACTCAATTCAGAATACACTTATAAATCTTTTCCAAAGTGATATACGTTTCAAGTGCCTAACATGTTTTTAGCGAGTCAGTACAGGCAGTAGGAATAAATATTCCTCTATAAAAGTTTGAAAAAGGTAACTCACTCTAGTAAAAAACTGTTAACAAAGTAGGAAACTCCTCTAATGATTAAAAGCATCTCATTCCTCTTTCAGTGCACGTTACTTTTGCTGCTTAAAGAAAAGTTGCCAAATTTTCATTTACAAACGACATCTCGACTAACGTTCGTACCTATTGATGGTCTTGCAAGTGACGGATAACATATCTACGATACGAACATCTAAAACGTGAATGTTCCATCAGCCGATAACCATTATCCCCGGTAGACAACGCAACTCTTATTGTAAGTTTTGTAGATAATACCAAAAGACCCTGCACGTCAGGTTTTCTAGATATTTTAACCTAAAAGGACAAAAATCCTGTTTTTAGTTATATTTGGTGTCATGTAACAAAAAGAGTTCATTTTTTCTCTAAAAGGTCAATTTTGCATCTAAAAGCCCTACTCTTCCCCTTTAATATCTATTTTGAAAATTTTAAAAATCTTCATTTGTCTCTGAGTAATCGTTCATTGAATTTTCTGAGTTTGGCGAATTCTTCAAAAACTGAGTAGCAAAACCTTAAAACTACTGTATTACAAGACTTTGAAGTTAAAAAAATTCTCCCCTCAGAAGTACGCTTCCGTTGTTGCTGCAACTGGAAAAAGCAATTTTTTTAATTATCGACTTACCTGTTGATTGATTTTTCTTCCCTTTCGATGTACGCCGCTGATGTCGCTGCATCTCACAGTGGGCCAGGATCGTCGATTTTTGTCCAAAAATCATTATTTAAAAAAACAAGATATTTACGAATAACAAGTATGCTACCTACAGTTTTTGGTGTCGCTGATTACGAATCTGAAGTTAGATTTCAAAAATTCAAAATGGCGGATCCAATATGGCGGACATAAATTTTTTATATGAATCAATTTTAATAAAGCATAAGTATCTAAAGGTTTTTTGGGTCGCTGATTACAAATCTGGTGAAAGAATTCAAGTGGATTTTAGATTGAATAAGATTCGCCTACAATTTGTTGCTTGGGAGTTTTTAAGTTTGGTGATTACAAAACTAGTGTCTGTAAAATTCAGAAAATAAAAAAAATTTCTTGTTATTAGCCTACAAAAATAAAATGTATAAACACTCCATTTCATATCTAAATCTGATTTCAGAAACACAGTGCTCATTTTTACATTTTTAAAATCTGACAACAGATTCGTTATCAGCAACCTGAAAAACCTAGCTACATACCTATGTTTCATTGAAATTGATTAATTAAAAATTTTTTATGACCGTCATTTTGATATTTTGAAATCTGATATCAGATTCGTAATCAGCGACACAAAAAAACCATAGATACCTATGTTTAATTCGAATTTGTTGATATTAAAATTTTTATCTCCGCCATATTTGATACGCCATTTTGAATTTTTGAAATCTGACATCACATTCGTAATCAGCGACACAAAAAACCGTTTAATACCACTGCACAGTGGGCCAGGATCGTCCAATTTTGGCCAAAAATACAATTTTTCAACTTTCAAATACGAACAAAAGAATTTATCCACAGTATTTAATACTAAATAAGGAATTTATTGCATAAAGGATTTGTTAAATAATACAAAATTGTGTCTTCTAGAACTATATAAAGTTTAACATTTAAGCTAAAATAATGAAATATTTTTGATTGAAATACTTAATATATCTAGAAATAAATTAATTATTTTTGTATAAGTACTTATTTTTTCTCATCAACAGATATATATTGAAGTAAAAAAACCTATAGTTACTTTAAAAAAAATTTATTAAAATGTAGCTCCATTGAAGTTAACAAATAGTGGATTTTTCAAAAGAGTGCCGACTTTCAGTTATTCAAGCTCCTCCGAGCCGCATAATATTTGTGAAAACAAGTTATACAACGATTACTTAGCATGTCTACTTTGACACCAATATGTGCCATTTTGCGCCTTTTCATATTTTTTCAATATAACAACAATATTGCAATAAACATATAAATATATGCAATAAATATATAAAGACAATGTTCAAAATTAATCAATTATGATGAACAGTGCGATATTCGAAATGTCATAAATTATGAAGTTCCTTTTACTGGTAAAATCTGGGCGGAGGTGCGATCCATGCTGTCTGGCTTCTAGTTGAGAAAAATCAATTGCACTATGGATGTTGCTTTGGTGTGTAAAAAAATTTAAAAACAGTACCAAAATTTAAAAAATTCATTTATTATTATTTATTACTCAATATTTCGACGCCTCCCGTTCATAAAATGCTAACATAAATGTCAGAGCAAGATAATTCTAATTGAAAAACAAGTGCAATATAAAGTTAACAAAAAAAAATTGTGCAAGATAATTCTATCTCAATATTCCGTGCAAGACAATTCTAATTGAAATTTGCGTGCAATATAATAACACGTGAAGTTGCGGACAATATAATTCTATCAAAAATATTAATGCAAGACAATTCTAACTTCTAACACAACGTAAAACAATGCCCACTCAACCTCAAAATAATAAAAACGTTCAAAAATACTCTAAATTTATGGTTTTGATATTATCGGTTATGTGAAATATAGTGAAGCAAATTTTTTTTAATCATTAGAATCATAATTAATTTACTTGAATTTTTTGATAGATTAAATTATTGTTAAATAGAAGATAAAAATATTTATAAATAGAAATAAAAAAATTCCATTTCTTTTTACTTTAACTGAATCTCTGATCTAAAAATTTCAATATTTATTTATGCAAACAATTAATTTACAATTAAATCTAGTAATATTTTTCTCAGTAATTTCGTGGTTTTATATATATAATTCTTACTTGAACTCATAATAATAATACAATTGTAGGTAGCAGTTTAAGACATTTTTCCATCTTTTTACGATAAAAATTATTATTCGTTTTTGAGAGTTACCCTAAATAAAAATTTAAAGAGACTTCAATAGCTTAAACTTCAAAATTTTAGTTTCATATGTATATATTTTTTAAACTGAAATCGCAATTATATAAAAAGCCCACAACAAAATTTGAATTGACAAATAGACGAGACAATTCTAAATCTAAAGAGATATTATTTGTCCATTTATCGACAATTCCGAATTTGTCAATTCAAATTTTGATTAACAAAAATTTGCTTCACTATATTTCACATAACCGACAATATCAAAACCATAGAGTATTTTTGAACGTTTTTATTATTTTGAGGTTGAGTGGGCATTGTTTTACGTTGTGTCAGAAGTTAGAATTGTCTTGCATTAATACTTTTGATAGAATTATATTGTCCGCAACTTCACGTGTTATTATAATGCACGCAAATTTCAATTAGAATTGTCTTGCACGGAATATTGAGATAGAATTATCTTGCACAATTTTTTTTGTTAACTTTATATTGCACTTGTTTTTCAATTAGAATTATCTTGCTCTGACATTTATGTTAGCATTTTATGAACGGGAGGCGTCGATTTATTATTTATTATTTATTATTTATTATTTATTATTTATTATTTATTATTTATTATTTATTATTTATTATTTATTATTTATTATTTATTATTTATTATTTATTATTTATTATTTATTATTTATTATTTATTATTTATTATTTATTATTTATTATTTATTATTTATTATTTATTATTTATTATTTATTATTTATTATTTATTATTTATTATTTATTATTTATTATTTATTATTTATTATTTATTATTTATTATTTATTATTTATTATTTATTATTTATTATTTATTATTTATTATTTATTATTTATTATTTATTATTTATTATTTATTATTTATTATTTATTTATGTAATCTGCTTTTTGTTTCAGAATCAAGATAATTATAAACATTTCATGGTTACTTTTTATATTCCAAAAGATTGGGATATAAACGATGAAAACGTAAACGATATTAGTTACTTGTTCTTTACTGCAGCAGAAATGAAAGCATATCCCAACATTTTAAAAGAAACTCACGAAACGAAATTTACGGCAGCAGATATGATAATAGAAAAACATAAAAATATAAGTACAAGAGAGGATGATGTTTTTATAAAATATAATGGATATGAAGTTGAAGTTATAGAAATTGATTCTTCAACATTCGCTTTCAAGGATAGATGGGATGGTGTGATTAACCTAAAAGTAGATGATTTGAAAGACAAAGTAGATAAAATGTATCAGGTTCTAAATATTAAAAATTATCGAAAAGAGTAATCAAATTCATGTCTACAGTAATATGTAATATGTAATTTTTTAATGTAAAACTTTTAATAAAAATAAAAGCGTTTTCAAAATAAAAATTCTTAGTTATTTTTATTCATAAACTTTTAAATAATAATTTTAATTTTTAAGTGCATAAAGAATATTATATGAGTAAAATTAGAAACATAACCTGCAATTTGAAAAATGTTATGTAATTATGATAGATAAATAATACTTACCTGTTTTTAAAAAATATAATTTAACTTCCGCAATCTTGTATTAATTATTAAACTGATTATTTTTTAATGCATTAATTTCTGACATAAAAAATCTTTAATAATCTTTAATAAAAATATAATAATTTTTTAAAATTGATTTTTAAAAAAATTTAAATTCAAGATTTTATTGTAAAAATATTATCTACTTATATTTTGCTGTAAAATAGGTTGGCAAATCATAAAAACAATTTCTCATTTAATAATAATATAATAAAATGAAATAGGTATAAAAAAAAATATTTGAGAAAAAAAATACACATAAAATTTTTTAGTGTTTACACATCCTGTAAATGTATATATTTGAAAACACTCCAATTACATATTGGCAACTTCTCTAAAAATGTGCCCATCTTTGAATTCTTTAATTTCTAATAAGAAATCTCCGATCCTTGTGTTACGTCACAGTGATAGGTAATCACTGTGATTATTGAATTTTATTAAAAGTTATAGACTCTCGAGCGGCAAAGAGACTATATAGCGGGATCTTGCTCTGTACAAAGAGTTAAAACTCACCTTGTAAATTTTTGTGAATTGGTTAAAAAAAATTAAAAAGATAAATTATGAGAATTATATTATTTATTTGAAATGCCTGAGATTTTTGTTAGAATTACAAAGGTTTTACTTTACTCAACAATTTCCTTGATCTCCTGATTTCCAGTTACTTGTGTAGAAGATTGATAATTTGTATTAATCGTAAAAAACTAAACTTTAATTATTTCCTTAATTGCTTCTCTTTATAACAAACTTGAGGAATTTAAACAATTAACTCAAAACCGCGTTACAATTTATGCGAATCCGAATAGGTCGTGCCTCTAAAGTCTGCCAAGCAGAGCAATATGAAAAGAGAAAAGGTAAGGGTAGTTTATTCCCCAACTAAGAAAAATTTAAGACTGCCGGAAAATTTGCAAGGAAAAATGCTGATGCCGAAAAAAGCCAAATTACCCCACTCCAATTCATAGGTAGGTTAGGAAAGGGAAAAAATGTGCGAACTATGACCATATTTGGTAGTGCATTATGACGTAAATAACGTCATCAAGATTCGTAATTTTTAGGGTCACTTGGGACCCTGTGATGCCATTAAGAGCAAATTGTTCGTTTGTAGGCGTACTTGGGATAAAGAATTAGCTAGTCCCATTTGAACGGATGATCCGTTTATTATGTTATTTTAGGCCCATAACGATCGCTCTTTTATTGCATACTATTGAATTCTATGAACCTCGAATTAAATCTTGAAAAATTTGTTATTACACTGAGATGGTTAATGTTTATTTTTCGCAACTGTATTAAGATTGAAATGTGAATTTTCTTTGAAGGGATTTGTATTGAAAAGATAGGATGGAAATATAAATTTTTATGTAGATAACGACCCCTCAACAAATCGGCACTTCTCCTTGGATTTGTATTGAAAAGATAGGATGGAAATATAAATTTTTATGTAGATAACGACCCCTCAACAAATCGGCACTTCTCCTTGGGTTTTTCCTCTTGTAAAAAGAATATAGTTTTCTTGATATTGTAAAATAAAAAAAAGAGAGATGGAAGTACGTATTTTCAAGATATGCAATTAAAAGAAATGGATGATCAATTAAATTAAATTACATTAAAAGTCAAATACTTGCAATACACATTCACACACATGCGAACCTAATGATCTATTTATAACAAAAAAAATTAAAGATAATAAGTAAGAGTTTAATTTACAGAAATATAATTCTTTATATTTAAAATTAGTTTGATATAACTTTCGCAGTAGTAGTGTAAAAGTATACAAATATAGAAAATATGTTAAAATACTATAGCTTATTACTAAAAATACTTTCTGCATCCCAATATTTAGTAATTGATGATAATTAATTTATAAAGCAAAAATGGCTAGGAAGGACTTGTGATCCCAACATGCCAGGACGTCACACTTGCGTATGGTTGAATCATATGATTCTGGAAATGTGGATTGTCAGCCATCGCAGTCTTAGCTAACACGAAAACCTTTACTGAATTCTCCATGTACTCCCTCAGCTGATCATAGTTCGACGAGGAATAAATTAAAATTTCCAATGGAGCATAAATGGTCGCATTAATTTTAGCATACAACTCCCCCCTCCACACATTCAATTCTGTAAATAGAAAAAGAAAAAATCTATAATTATTATTATTATAACTGATATATTTAAATTTTTTTACATTTATTTATTGTTATTATTGTTTATTTACAAGTAGTTATTATCATTATTATTATATTATTGTTATTTAATACTTATAATAATCTATTATAATTGTTTATTATTATTTTTGATTTTGTAATTATTTCTTATTGTTAATTAGTATTTTATGTTTTTATTATTATTTATTTAACAAACAATTTTATTACATTTTATTTCATTTTCTAAATCACTATTATTTATTATTATTTTAATTAATATTATTTATTTATTGTTATTTAAAAAAATTATAGTTAAGATTTTACGGGTTATATTTATTTTAAAGTTTTGAGATGCAATTGTAAGAAATACTACCAAAACACCAGAAATTCTGAATATATTTTTCTGATGTTTTGATTGATTTGATTTGATTTGTTTTTCTGATTTGTCAATATTTTTTTGGTTAGGTATTGTGAATTTAAGTCTTTATTTTATTGAAAACAAATATAACCACCCTTTTACTTGTAAAATCGACGTTTTCCAATATTTGATTAAATTTTTAAACGTCATAAATAAATAAATATTTGTTATTAATTATGATAATTATAACTTTATTTTTCATTTTTTATTACTTCTATTATTTATTCTTTTATTTGTTATTATTATCTATTTCTTCAATTTTTTTATCTTAGTGTTCACCACTATTTCGACGATTCCTGTTCATATAATGCTTGCAGAAAAACAAATGCAAGATCATTCTAATTCACTTTTGGTGTAAAATAATTCTTATTCGATTTTCCGTGCAAAAGAAAAGTCTTATTTAAAATTCTATAGGCATTATATGAACGAAAGGCGTCGATTTTTTGAGTTTAAAAGTCAATTTTTCAAAATGCAAACATTTGTAGAAAACTATAAGACTTATAGTTAATTATTGAAAAAATCCTTTTTAAAGTTACATCAACAAGCAGAATTAAATAAATCATTTAAACAAAGAGGCCATTTTTCTAAGAATTAATTATTCAGATAATCTGCTAAGCGCCGGATATAACCTGAAATACATAAAATCAATCTACGCCTAAGTGGAGTGTCAAATTACAATAGACTTGAAAGGTCTCTTTCACGCACAGCAAAAAATAAGTGGAAATTCTTTTCCCAAGAGAGAAAAGCCGAAACTTAAGATCTCTCAACAAGCATGTCAAATGTATCTGATAAATATAAAATAATGAACGATAAATCCAAAGCTCTTTATACATCTGAAACCAGGGTTGCCAGATTTTTAGCACGACAAACCGCGGATAGAAGGCGCTGACGTAGCCCAAAAACCGCGGGACTTTTTAAATATAATTATATATGGGACATTCCACGTCAACACAGACAGAGCTCTAAACAAAAATTGCTTTGATGGATTTAAACGTTCTAGGGCTTAAAAGATTTCTACGTTCATGTACTTTAAGATGCCGATGGGCGTTTTTTAAGAAATTCCATTTCCGATGCCAATAGAACTGTCAAAAGTCAAAAGGTCCAAAAATCTCAAAATACTTTTATGAATTAAAAGCAAAAAACGAGGTAAATAATTCTGTAACTCATTCTTTATCAGTTTTTAGGGTTCCCGAATATAAATCTAAAGTTTTTTTTTTAAATCCAAAATGTCGAATTCAATATGGCGGACAAAATTCAAATTTGATCAGATTCGATTAAAACTTGTTACTCTGGGGTTTTTAGGGTCGTTGATTACGAATCTAAAGTCACTTTTTAAAAATTCAAAATGGCGGAAAAAAATTTCAAATTTGATCCGATTCCCTTAAAACGTGTTACTCGGGGGCTTTTGGGGTCGCAGATTATGAATATGAAGTTACTTTGTGTTTAAGACTTTAAATTTATAATCAGATACGCTAAAAACCACCGAGTAACACTTTTTAATTAAATCTGATCAAATTAAAAAATTTGATCCGCCATTTTGAATTTCTACAAAGTAACTTCATATTCATAATCTGCGACCCCAAAAGCCCCCGAGTAACACGTTCTAAGGGAATCGGATCAAATTTGAAAATTTTTTCTGCCATATTGGATCCGCCATTTTGAATTTTTAAAAAGTGACTTCAGATTCGTAATCAGCGACCCTAAAAACCCCCGAGTAACAAGTTTTAATCGAATCTGATCAAATTTGAATTTTGTCCGCCATATTGAATTCGCCATTTTGGATTTTTTAAAAAAAACTTTAGATTTATATTCGGGAACCCTAAAAACTGATAAAGAATGAGTTACAGAATTATTTACCTCGTTTTTTGCTTTTAATTCATAAAAGTATTTTGAGATTTTTGGACCTTTTGACTTTTGACAGTTCTATTGGCATCGGAAATGGAATTTCTCAAAAAACGCCCATCGGCATCTTAAAGTACATGAACGTAGAAATCTTTTAAGCCCTAGAACGTTTAAATCCATCAAAGCAATTTTTGTTTAGAGCTCTGTCTGTGTTGACGTGGAATGTCCCATATATATAAACTTATACAAAAATATATATTATACAATTTTTATAATAAAATTTTATATATTTATATATATTTAAAAAATTCATATATGCTTAATTAATACTAAAACTTTTTATTTTGTTATTAAAATAATTATATTTTTGTCATTATACATTAAATAACTTTAATATATTATTTAAAATAATTTTCAATTTAATAACTTTAATATTTAAGATTTTTAAATAAATAAGGTTCAGGACATTTAAAAAAAAGTAGCAACAGATCTACACTGGTCAAAGTGATTTTTAAATAGATCGCAATTAAATTTCTGTATTCTTCTTCCGGTAAATCAGTCTCTGTGTTCTCCGTCTCATTTATATCGGGAGTCTCGTTTTCATTCTGAACCTCATAGGTACTATAAATTTTATAGTGTTATATAATTATAATAACACTGGTCGACAAAAAATAACTTTTTTTCTGATTCAAAGATCGGACAAGGATAGTCTTATAGGATTTTCATCGCCGAACACGAATCTGACCTCCAAAAGTGCCCATCACGTCGAGATTTTGAGAAAAATGGACTCAAAGTCTCAAAAAACCATGTTTTTGGCCTTTTTTTATCACGTGTAGAGAATGATGCCGAGGTGCTAGAAATCTCTAATTAGTCTTAAATTAAAGCTTGAACTGTCAACTATAAGAATCAAATCAAAAAAGCTCTGAATCAATCAAAAATTTTCATATAGCACAACTTTTTCATGTGCGCGCGCACTCTATTTGCACTCATTTATCATTTTTATTATATTTATTTATTATATTTATCATTTTTGGGGTCGCTGAACGTTGCTAATTGAATGTAAGGTCATTATTAAAAAATTCAAAATGGCGGTTTCAAAATGGCGGACATAAAAATTTAATAATAATAATTTAATAATAATTTTTTAATAACGACCTTACATTTAATCAGCAACGTTCAGCGACCCCAAAAATGATAAATAACAATAAATAGCGCAAATAAAAGGAATAAGTAAGTGTGCCATTGTGTACCGCTCTATGAGTGCAAGTAGAGTGCGCGCGCACATGAAAAAGTTGTGCTATATGAAAATTTTTGATTGATTCAGAGATTTTTTGATTTGATTCTTATAGTTGACAGTTCAAGCTTTAATTTAAGACTAATTAGAGATTTCTAGCACCTCGGCATCATTCTCTACACGTGATAAAAAAAGGCCATAAACATGGTTTTTTGAGACTTTGAGTCCATTTTTCTCAAAATCTCGACGTGATGGGCACTTTTGGAAGTCAGATTCGTGTTCAGCGATAAAAATCCTATAAGAATATCCTTGTCCGATCTTTGAATCATTTTTAGTGTCGACCAGTGTAATTAGTATTCGTTTTGTCCACTAAAAGGCGCCAATTGAAAGTTCTCATTATATTAATGTTTTTGTATTCGATTTTCATGTGTTTAAAAAAAATGTCCTAACAGTAAAAAAGCGCAATTTCATAAAAGAAATATAGCCCAATTCGCTACCTGTAGCGAAAATGAAATTTACACCGCGAAACTATATGACAAAAGATAGCCTAAATCGCGCTTTGTAGCCCAATCTGGCAACCCTGTCTGAAACGCAGTTCTAAAAAGAAAATAATTCAAAATAATATTAATTTTTTAAAAATATTCCCAAGAAATAAATTTCACATAATATAATAATAATGCTATCAATAATTAAATATCAAATTAAAATATAGTAAAACTTTTTAATTCATGCCATTTCTAGGTATAGTTATAATTTTTTTCAAGCGCCGGGATCTGAGCCACACGCCATGCGGATAGGTGTCGGCTTTCAGAGCGATCTATTTAAAGTCGTAAAAATTCGTTTCTCATAGTGATAATAAAACACCAAAACATTTCCTCAAAAGGAAGTAATAAATTTTCTTAATAGTCAAACATGCATAACAACTTTTAATTTATATCCAAAATTATAATAATAGGTTTTAAAAAAGCATCTGATGAAATAAAATCATAGCTAACAAATGTTTTCCAAAGCTCGCTTCTCATTGTTCATTAACCTTCCATTAGATACTCGCTCCTGATTGGTCAGTTATACCTTTAAAAAAATGTTTCATATTGTATATTTATACAATATTAACTTTCCGTTGGAGAAGAGCTAAAGCTCGCTCCTGATTGGTCGAGAGACTTGAATCGTTACTTTCCGTTAGATTCGTGTCTCAGAAACCCCCTAATACCTCTATTATGAAATAGACAAAAATGTAGATAAAAAAAGTGGGTACCTCAAATGAGGGTAATCCCACCACCGGTTCTGATCGGGTTGAAGCCCCGATAGTCGGTGCAGACGGCTCCAAGGATTTTGGAGGGAGCCAAAGCAAAAATTCCGAGGATAAGGGACTTAGTAGATTCGAAAATAATGTTTTAGAGCAGGTCGATCTGATTCCTAAAATACTTGAAAGCATGTGGCGTGCTTGCAAGAAACAAAGGAACATCAGTAAGGATGTCCAAGATGGTATGGTGGCTTTGGGGAAGGTGCACGAGGTGCTTCGCAGTAACCTGCGTTTTATACCTAAGCCCTTCATTAGCCCAAGCAAGCCAGGTTCGAATCTAGGAACTCCTAGATTGATGTCGCACGCCGCACCCAGCGAGTGTGAGTCTATTGACCCAAAGAAGCGCCGTAGAGAGTGAAGAAGTCCAGAGACTGGTTCTACTGCGGCGACACCTAAGGGTAAGAGGGTAGAAAGCAGAGACATCCTGAATCCTGCTGCAATGGAAACGGAGGTAAGTAAGGCGGATTTAGCCAAGGTTGCTTCTTATGCGGAAGCAACTGTGGAAAGTAAAACAGTAAACAAAAAATACTTTAAAACCGTCTCCAATAGGAAACGGGAGGCCCGTCGAAGGAAGGCTTTAAAAAAAGAGAAAGAGAAGGAGGGACTCCAGAAGCGCCCCCCCAAAATTAGAACCACGGAGGCAATAAAAATTTCGGCCCAGAATCCAGAGACCTACTATAATTTTATAAGACTAGCAACAACTTCGGTTAAACCAGAGGAAACTGGCACCGAGATTCTGAAAATTAGGATAATACTTAAAAAGGAAGTTCTTGTTATGGTCAAAAAAGGGGGTAAAACTTCAAAGTTCGCTGAGAAACTTACCTCCGTCCTTCAGGACAAAGCCGAGGATACGGCTCTTGTCAGTAAAGAAACTCTCGAAATTTGTGAACTCGACGAAACAACTTCAGAGGCGGACGTTTTAACCGTCTTAAAGGAGAAGTTACAAAAGTCCGAATTAGATGTGACTTGCCGACTTCTGACACGTTTTGGTGGTACGAAAGTGGCACTAGTCCAATTAAGTGAAACTGACAGCGATTGTCTACTTAAGCTGGGCAAGGTGCGCATAGGTTGGATAAACGCATCCATCCGAACGCACTTAGAAGTGACAAGATGTCAAAAGTGCCTAGCCTATGGACACGTGACCCGAATTTTCAAGGGCCCCGACAGAACAAAAAACTGTCGAAGATGCGGCGAAACGGACCACTTCGACAAAAGTTGTACTAGCGACAAGCCGAAGTGCATAACGTGTACAGATTTGGGAAAAACGGAAGTCAACCATATCCCTGGAAGAATTTCCTGCCCGGTTGACAAGGAGGAACTGGAGAAACTTAAAAGGGCGAATCCCTAAAGCTCCTTCAAGTCAACCTGCATACAAGTAAGGATGCACAGGTGCTCCTGATGCAAACAGCTAGGGAAAATGAGGTCGATATCCTGTTCTGCAGTGAGTAGTATCAAGGAAGCGATCTGCCCGAAGGTGCGGTGATCATCGGCTTTGCGGACGACACGTTGTTCGTGTGCACTGCCGAAAGTGTGGAGGCTCTTGGGACACTGGTGAACGAATGTCTGCGACTAGCAAAAAGCTGGCTGGATACCAGAGGTTTTGAAATGGCCCTGGAAAAGACCGAGGCACTGCTGGTTACAGACAGACGTGGTTATGAGCTCCCACGAATCGTGATAGACGGATTCGAGGTCAAGTGGAGTAAGCAAATTAAATATCTTGGTGTGGAGTTGGATGGAAGGTTAAACTTCCACCACCACATGGCTACGGCGTCAAATAAGGCGATCGAGTGTGCGGCTAATCTTTCACGGTTAATGCCAAACGTAGGCGGACGCTGTGAACAAAAACGGAGACTGGTGGCGAGTATCGCCCACGCTATAATGCTCTTTGCAGCACCAGCGTGGGCCCCATCCCTGAGGAGTAAAAGATGTGTGACCATCTGTGAAAAGGTACTGTCGGCGCAGAGATCGATAACAACGCGTATTATCTCTGCATATAAGACGGTATCTACGAGTGCTGTGCAGGTCCTTGCAATTGAACCGCCAGCAGATCTTTTGGCGAGGGAAAGGAAAGAAATGATTCTCTTTTCTAAAGAAAGAAGTTCCTTGGACAAGGAAATAAGACCAAGCAAGGGCCTGATCCGCAAAGAAGCGAGGCACAGGCTCATAGAAAGATGGCAAGAAAGATGGGATGGTGAGGAAAAAGGTCGATGGACTCATCACCTAATCCCGGCACTCGCCACCTGGATAAATAGGAAACACGGTCAGGTTTCCTATTATTTGACTCAGGCGCTCACAGGTCACGGGTGTTTTAACTCGTACCTGTGTCGCTTTAAATTACGCGAGGACGAGGTGTGTGCATACTGTCAGTTCCCTGTGGACAACGCAGAGCACACCCTCTTATCATGCAGAAAATGAGACCTGGAGAGGCGGGCCATGTTCGATTGTGTAAACAGTCAAGTTACACCGGAGAACATGGCATCGCTGATGACCCAGTCAGAAGAGAATTGACGGCAAGTCAAGAACTTCATAATTTTGGTTATGTAAAGGAAGGATCTCGACGGCCGCCAAAAAGTGTAATTTAAACAGCTTTTAATTTGTTTGTTCGTTTAATATTAATTTATTTTGTGATTTATTTGTCCTTATACACTTTTAATTTATTTTGTGTTTTATTTGACCTTTACAATTTTAATTTATTCTGTGATTTATTTGTCCTTATACATTTTTTTAATCTGTTTTATGTTTTTATTTGTTTTTATACAATTTTATGTTTTCAATATTATATACGTGTTTACTTTTTCTTTTTTTTATATATCCGTTTACAATTTTATCTTTTGACTTTTTACACTTAAAAAAAAAAATTTTATTATTGTTGTGCTGTGAATTTCGCTTAGCCTTTGAAATAGTTTTAAATTTTTTAACTATGGACGCAGGAGAACCGCAGAAAAAGAAGAAGGTCGCACCAGCGACAGAGTTGGAGCGCCACCCTCGAAGGCTAAAGTCTTACGACAGTTCCGAGGGAGGGTAAAGGGCTCCAAAAGAAGGGCTACGTGCTTTAGTGGGTCGGGCTGGCAGTAGGTCGCCAGTTTATTAAATTTATTATGTCGTTTATTATTTTATTTTTCTTTATATTTCTTTTGTTTTACCAAACCAACCCAACATAACCTTGGAGTGCGGAATCCAAGGTATCTGTATGAAGATTTCCCAAAAGTCTCTAAGCAAAAAAAAATATCAGATAACTCAAAAAATTCATTGACACTTTTAATTCGTTTAATATTAATTTAAAATTTACTCATGAACTAGAAATGGATAATAAAATTAATTTCCTAGATATGACATTAATAAAAAATAACAATCAACTCATCACTAATTGGTATCAAAAATCCATTTCTTCTAATAGATTGATAAATTATTTTTCACGTCATCCAATTCAACAAAAGAAAAACATTGTTTACAATTTATATGATAGAGCAATTTTATTGTCTCACAAGTCCTTTCATAATGAAAACATTAAACGAATCTTTAAAATTTTGCAAAACAACGATTACCCTTTAGAATTTATACAAAAAAATATTAAAAAACGAAAACATACATTAATTCATAAAACAATAGATAAAAAACAAACTAACAATGTCGTTAGTATTTATCAACAACTACCTAAAATCTGTATTCCTTTCAATGATATTTATTATCAATTATCTAATATTTTAAAAAAATATAATTTACTTTCTATTCCTATTGTGGAAAAAAGCTTAAGCTCTGTAATAAAATTAGGAAAGGACTTGACAAAAAAGTGGGATCGGAATAATATTGTTTATAAATTTAATTGTAATAGTTGCCCTGCAACATATATTGGTGAATCAAAGCGTACTTTGAAAAAAAGAATTAGCGAGCATAAAAACAAAAACCTCGAATCCGTTGTGAACAAACATCAAACTGAATATAATCATTCTTTTAATTTTGACGATGCAGAAATTTTAGATTATGAAACTTCTTATAAAAAACGATTAATTTCTGAGATGATTTATATTAAATGCAATAATTTTACTATTAACAAGAAGGAAGATATACAGTTTCTTAGTAATTCCTATTTTCCTTTGCTTAATAAATTGAAATAATGGTTATAATTCATAATATTTCGATTGCGGGTCATTGACCCCATCGACTGTATATAACGCGAAAATTGTCACCGGCTCAGTCAGTTTGACTAATCACTCGTTTTAATATGTTTGTGATTTGTAAATTTAAATATTTTATTTTTTTGTTGTATTGCGTTTATTTATGTTTTTAATTTATTGACGTGATGTTTATTTATTGACTTTAACTAGGTAAAAATTGTTTTTTATTTTTTGTTTAAATTTAAATTTTCAAAATTTTGTTGTATTAATTTTTTTTAAAAAAAATTTTTTCTATTAAAGTGACCTGATGATGGTGGCGAACCTGACCACCGAAACGTCGTCTATTTTATAAAAAAGTAAAAGAGTGTTTTTCTTTTACCTTTTATATACGTCTTCCAAAAATCGAAAAAATTAATTTATTAACTCAAAAAATATTGCTTCTTTTCATTTTTTGCCAAGAAAAAAGTTTTGTTTTTCTCTCCACTTTTGAATAATCATAACAAAATATTTTTCTTTATTAAAAAAATAAAAAAAAATTATAAACAAATGAATTTTTTTTAACATTGGGTATGATAAATTTTTTATTTTTTTCTTTAAAAACATACCTTGAAATTCTAAGAAGGTTTTGCAAAAAGTTTCAGAGTGGTCCTGACAAGTTTGATGGCTTTAAATAAATAATTAAGCTGACCGTACAGGTCGCTCACACGGGACATACTGGAATTTTTTATACTATTCAAAATTGTCTAGCGCCTACCAATTTGATCGGATTTTGATGTTCTTAGCCTTAAATTAAAGGGGAATAATAATCGAAAGAAACTTGATTATTGTTCATATAATTCTGAATGATAATTAGTAACTCTAAAATTATTTTTAACAAAATAGTCATAAATTGCATAAATAAACATAAATTTAAATTTGTCCGAAAAATAACTTTTTTTATGAATGTTTCTGGTGGTCATAGTACACCGATTTTAATTTATTTCGATTATTTGCAATGCAAAACAAAGTAAACATATTATTTTTCCCAAAAATATTCTAATTTGTTAACATGGAATAACAAAAAAACATAAACAATGAAAATTTTAAAATCAGCTTCTAGGAATGTCTTAAGAATTTTATTCCTTTTCATTTAATACTAAGAACATCAAAATCCGATCAAAACTGTAGGCTCTCGACAATTTTCAAAAGTAAATTGTAAAAAATCCCAGACTGCCGCGTGCGTGCGAGCGACCTGCACGGGCAGCTTAATTATTTATTAAAACCCACCTTGTCAGGCCCACTTTGAAACTTTTTACAAAACCTTCTTATCATTTCAAGGTATGTTTTCAAAGGAAAAAATAAAAAATTTATCATACCCAAAGTTAAAAAAATTAATTTGTTTATAAAAATATTTTATTTTTTTATAAAAAATGAAAAAAAAATTTTTTTATGATTATTCAAGAGTAAAAAGAAAAGAAAACTTTTTTCTCTTGTCAAAAGATGAAAAGAAGCAATATTTTTTGAGTTATCGGACATTAAAAATATATTTACATTTAACCCTTAAACCGCACCCTGGGTGTGCGACACCCATATTCTAGCTTTTTACTCTAATATTTCGGTTAAATTCGTAAAAATTAAACATGTGTCGTTATTGGACGATACATTTTGTACTTAAGTTTATGTTCCGTGAGGGACATTAGTCTCCCAAGTGTCTTTGTGTGTTTGATAACTTTATGAACTTGTCGGCGAAAAATTTCTGCTTGTTTGACACACAGTTTTTGGTTTAAGGTAATTTCAGTAGTTTTAAAAAACTCTTTTTTAATTATTAAAATTAAATAAATCATTATGAAACCTATTTTCTTTCAAAATAGATGTACTGAGCTATGTAAGATAATTTTTCCAAAAGATAATATCCTATTCCAGCTTCGAGAACACACTTAAAAGTCCCCGGGTGTCGCACACCCAGTGTGCGGTTTAAGGGTTAAAAAACGAAAATTTTAAAAATTCGTAACTCAAAAATTTGACCTCCAACAAAAAGATTTTAAAAAATACGTATCTGTTTTTTTCAATACAGAATAGAAAAAAACCATTTTTATAAGATTTTCAGAGGTCGACTGAAATCTCACGTGGAATTGCCCAAAAGCAAAATAATTTCCGACTTGGCGCGAAACGCCCCATATACATTTGTTACCTCCGATTGATTGTACTCATGGGAAATGAGGCTAGTACGTCATTTGTATTTATAAATCTTAATTCAATATCAGTCTAATGATAAGTACGAAGTCAGCTCTTTTAATTTATTGATTACAGAAGTCAACTATATTCACGTCCTAACAAAAAAAATAAAAATTGTAACGTCTCCGAGTGTAAAACTGTTTTTTAAAAAATATATATATAATAATGATGCTATCACTCGGTCGATAAAATATTAAGATGATGAAAAATCGATCACTCCGAGTCAGGATTCAAAAAACAAAAAATAAGTAATTTCTTTTAACGTTTCAACAGCACGGCTGTCCTCTTCAGAAACGTAGGAAAAAATTATAAATCATTTAAGTCACACATTGCTTATACAAGACGAACGTCTTCGTCGAAGCAAGAACGATTAGACACGTTAAACTGAGAACTGGCCCTGAGCACATTGGCATATTTTACAATTTACTGTTCTAAATTGTCTGGAGTCTAGCAAACATTATAGGATTTTGATAATCTTGGTCTTAAGTTAAAGGAGATAAAATTTCTAACAATAAAAGATACCTTTAAACCAATTTTTGAATTTTAAATTGTTTATATTTTTTAGTTACTCAAAGTTAACAATTTACAATACTTTTAGAAAAAATAATGTTTATTTTTTATTTTTTCATTGCAAATGATTGAAATCAATTTAAATTCTAGTCTAGCATGACCACCAGAAAAATAATAACGCATAATACAATTTTTTAAATTGTTGCAAACAATGTGAATTAACAAATATTAACAATTGTGGTAAAAAATGATTTTAAATTGATAACTAGATTATTGTTCATAATAATTGTCAATAAAAATGATAATTATTAACTTTAAAATCATTTTTTACCACAATTGACATAGATTAGGGGAGAGTAGGCTACATTGAACCAGCGTCAACAGTGAACCACTTCAATTTTCTGAGAAATGACTGATTGAAATTTTTTCTTATTTAATATATAAGTTAGTTTTACTGAAACAAACTATGTCCAAAAATTTCGGGCACGTAGGTTTATTAATTATAAAGAAAAACTAAAAAAACTGTTTTTTCACGTACAAAACAAAAAATTTTGTGGAAATATAATCAAGTTTTTTTTGAAATAGAAAGTTTTAAAAATTAGTAAACTTATGATTTATTTCACTTAGGGTGTCAACTTCAATATTCCGATGTGATAAAGAATTATAACTCTTACATAAATTTATTATAAACAATTTTTGTTGTGAATGTCATGTGAATACAGTGAGTGCGGCATCATTGAACCACCCGAAAAAGCAAAGAATTTTCAATTTTAAGAGTTGTAAAGTTGTCTGCTCTACTAATTAATAAGAAAATTGCTGGAAGAGATGCTTTCATCACAATTGTGATCGATGTAAACTCAAACTGTCACTTTACCTACCTAACCTGACATCAAAATATATTAATCTCCTATATTAACAAATAATATCTCTTTAGCAACAATTTTCTATTTTTTTGAGTGAAAAATAAGATTTTTTACAATGTATACGTGGAAATATTATTTTTGAAGTAAATTGTAGTGTTTTATTAGAAGTGGTTCAATGTAGACACAGATCCTTCAAAATAAGAAAAGTGTGACTTGTTAGAAAAAAATTAAATTTAATTATTTAATCATAATAATTTGTGTTTGTAACGTGTGTATTAACTAAAGGAGTACTTCAGATTAATTTTGATACAAAAACGTGATCAAAATTAGTACACTGCAAAAAGAAGTATCTTATTTAAGATGTTTTGGTAGTCATTTCTAAGATGCTATGGTAGTCACTTTTTAGTCATTTAAAATATCTTAATTTAAGATGTTAAAAGTATCTTCGTACACATTTTCTGTGTATTTTTGGGGCAAAAAGTTTTAAGGTTAACTATGGGCTTATATGTAAGACATTTTATGCATCTTAGTTTTTAGTAACTTAAATTTTTTTCGCATCTTTCAATTCACAAGTATCTTATTGCTAAACATCTTATTGAGACAGAAACATCTTAATTTAAGATACTTTAAAAAACTTACAGAAGTATCTTACTTTTTTAAGATAGAAGAAATATCTAAGACGTATAAAACATCTTAAAAATCAGTAAGATACTTTAGAAAACATCTTATTTTAAGATGTAAGATACCATTTTTCCATCTTACATCTTATTTTAAGATATCAAATAAGACTTATTTTTGCAGTGTAAAATTGAATTAGTTCTTGGACTTTATAAAATTCCTGGTTCAATGTAGCCTACCCTCCCCTACTTAAGTAAACAATAATTTGTCTGCAAACAAAATTTTCTTATAAGAAAGAACCAAAGTTATCTATTTGTTAATTACGATTGTTTGCAACAATTTAAATAAACTGTATTATGCATTATTATTTCTCTGGTGGTCATGCTAGACTAATTTAAATTGATTTCAATCATTTGCAATGGAAAAATAAAAAAATAAACATTATTGTTTCTAAAAGTATTGTAAATTGTTTATTGTGCGTCACAAAAAAATAAGCTATTTAAAATTTTAAAATTGGTTTAAAAGGATCTCTTAAAAATTTTATTCCCTTTAATTTAAGACCGAGACCATCAAAATCCACAATTGCAGTTTTCAATTAATAACTTTTTTCTAATTGAGCCTTATTTTTTTCAAAACAGTTTTACACTCGGAGACGTTTAAGGAATATAATACAATTTTTATTTTTTTGTTAGGACGTGAAGAACATATTTGTTTATTAACATTTTATAAACAAACAATATAACAAATTATAAAAAATAAGAAATTTACAAACAAAAAATATATTCGAATACACTGAACTCTTGCTGTAATGGACGTTGCTGTAATGGACTAGTTTGTAGATGAAGTGGTGAGCGGGGAAACGGGGTCGCTGAGGTCTGCGACTAGCGCCACCAGCAAAGTATTATTTACTAAATTTTGCGGGTGCACAGTCTCCCCACTAAAATCTTATTTTCAATTTTTTATTATTTTATGAGCTGTTCAGTCATTTTTAAAAAAAATATTTTCCAAAATTATGTTTCCATTCCTTAATTACTTGCTTTTAGTAAAAAATTTGTACATTTAAAGAAAATTGAAAAAAAATAATTTAGAATCTATGTTCTAAATCTTCATACGGCCCTGAATGTTTTGATGACCTTGCTTCAAGGGTACTCTTGCTGTAATGGACCACAGCACATTCGAGTCCATTACAGCAAGAGTTCAGTGTAGTGCAATTCAAGACGAAAAAAACTCATATTTTAATTTTTAAATCCATCAACTGAAAATATTCGTGTCTTGCAAACATTTTTTGGCCAGATATGCGACAAGTATGATTAACAGATTTACATATAATATAAAATAGTAAATTAATATAATATAAAATAAACTAAAGTTTTCAGACTTGTTTTTTATGCAGCTCTCTTGTTTATAGGTGTTTTAAAATAAATTCTTCAATTATTCATTTATTAAGTTATTCTATACAAAGAATATAATATAAAATAGTCAATGGTGGATTCCACGTCAGTTCAACACACTTATTTTCATGACTTGTTGGGATTTGGCTGTAATTTTGTAAATTCATTACTTTTAAAGTGATAAATAACTGCACCAAATATTTTTTCAAAATTTTGAAAATTACCAAAAATATAGCATTTTCAAATTTTTTGTCTTCTTTTTTTGAAAGTGCTATAACTTTGGTTCTAATTAACCGATTTTGGATTTTAAAAAAAGGATTTCTTTGGTTTTAAGTATACTTTAAGTTAAAATTAAAATAAAATAAAAAAATTCAAAAAATTTTTTTTTTTTGAAATTTTGAAAAATTGAAAATCCGTTTTTGAAAAAACATCATCTTCGATTTTTTTCAAAATTTTACTAAATGTTAGGGCAAATGTGCTTTACATGTCCTGTAAGTTTTATCTTGGGATCTCAAAGGGATTCGGAGTAAAAAAATAAAACGTAACCACAAATTACGAACATATGGGGCAAAATTCCTCAACTACCCAGGTAAAACAATGAATTTTCTCTAAACTTTGCTGAAATGTTACTATTATTAGTAGAAGTGTAAATATTAATTTTTTTTGAATTTTATAAAATATTTTTTGAGTTATGGAGTTTCAAAATTTTGATTTTTTTAAAATATATTTTTTTCGATTTAATATATTTACAAGTAAAATTAATCAAATTTAAAGTATGAATAGTGGTTTTTAAAGGGGTTTTCACGGGCTATAAGCTGGTGACCTTTTTTTTATGAGCCATGTAAGAATCAGAGTGGGACCATGAGAATTTTTGAGGAAAATAATAATTTATCATTATTTTACATAGAAAATGATGATTTATAATTAATTTCTTCAAAAAGATCCATTGTCCCACTCTGAGTTTTACATGGCTCATATGAAAAAAGGTAAGCTTTCGATTGGGATAGGTTAGAAAAAATTAAAAAACACCGATTTTGAGATACAGTAGAACTTTGTTAATACGATTCTGTAGGGACCGCACTAAGAATGCGTCTTATGCGGGAAAAAGTATTAGGTGGGATATAAAATGTATGTCTTTAATTGCAGGGACCACCATAAATGAGCGTCGGAAAATCGTATTAAACGGGATCGTATTAACCGGGTTCTACTGTATATTGAAATTAAGAATTTGACCTTGAATTTCAAGGTCAAATTGACAGAAAACAACTTTTTTTTCATCACCAGCTTATAGACCGTGAAAACCCCTTTAAAAACCACTATTCATACTTTAAATTTGATTAATTTTATTTATAAATATATTAAATCGAAAAAAATATATTTTAAAAAAAATCAAAATTTTGAAACTCCATAACTCAAAAAATATTTTATAAAATTCAAAAAAAATTAATATTTACACTTCTACTAATAATAGTAACATTCCAGCAAAGTTTAGAGAAAATTCATTGTTTTACCTGGGTAGTTGAGGAATTTTGCCCCATATGTTCGTAATTTGTGGTTACGTTTTATTTTTTTACTCCGAATCCCTTTGAGATCCCAAGATAAAACTTACAGGACATGTAAAGCACATTTGCCCTAACATTTAGTAAAATTTTGAAAAAAATCAAAGATGATGTTTTTTCAAAAACAGATTTTTAATTTTTCAAAATTTCAAAAAAAAAAATTTTTTGAATTTTTTTATTTTATTTTAATTTTAACTTAAAATATACTTAAAACCAAAGAAATCCTTTTTTTAAAATCCAAAATCGGTTAATTAGAACCAAAGTTATAGCACTTTCAAAAAAGAAGACAAAAATTTTGAAAATGACATATTTTTGGTAATTTTCAAAATTTTGAAAAAATATTTGGTGCAGTTGTTTATCACTATAAATGTAATGAATTTACAAAATTACAGCCAAATCCCAACAAGTCATGAAAATAAGTGTGTTGAACTGACGTGGAATCCACCCAATATAATATATAATGAATTGTAGTATACTCAGACTTGTTTATTGTTTATCACGACGTACTGACAGAACAGCTTGCTTCATCTAAGGTTTGTGAATTGTCGGTTTTTTACGCTTGTATGTTAGAACCATTTTGGTAAAAACAACACAATAACTTTGGTCGCTATACTCACTCCCTTTGTAATTTAAGACCAAGAATATCAAAAACCGATAAAATTTGTAGGTTCTAGATAATTTTGAATCGTACATTGTAAAAGTTTTTTTGTGTACTTTTAAAATATGTTATTGATTTAAAAAAAATTTTTAAAAATCAGGGACCTGCACGGAAATCGGATTTTGATTTCGTTATGATATTTTATAAAAAAACGGAATTATTAATGTATTTTGATTTTGATTTGGTAATGAAACAAAAGTCCATTCCACTTTACTTTTCTTTGCTGATATAGAAGCAAAAGTCACTTTCTATTTTGATTCTGATACAGTAACGAAACAAGTCTACTTCAAATTACTTTCGGTTTTCCTATGGAAACTGATTTCGATTCGAATTTCTACTTCTAATTTGGTATTAAATCTAATCTTAAAACGATATTATTTTCTGATATATTTGATATGCGCAACAAATTTTATGCATATAAAATGTCCATCAAGCGTTACTGCACAAATTCATAGTGTTCCCTCAATATTACATAATTTTAATATCTGAAGTTCTCATTTTGATTCAGATATTTATACCATAATTAAAAATGAAAGACTTTTGATTCCGATTTTGGAACAAATCTACACAGAGTAGAATTTTGATTTTAATATAGGAATCAGAACATAAACAATATTTACATTTGATTCGGTAATCTGAATCGAAACTAAATAAAGACTACTTTTATTTTAGTTACCCATATTCGAATCAAAACAAAATTATTTTTTAATTTTGTTTTGATTAAAACCCTGTTAAAAATCAAGAGTTTTTTACAATTTTTTGCAAGTTCGACAGTTTTTTTAATAATCTCAAATGAAAGCTTGGATTTCCCCCTAAAAAAGATATAAGTATGAAAATGGGCCGAAAAAACTTGCCAAAGATATACTGTGCGTAAAATTTGGCCATCCGTTCGCGCACTCCACAGTGAGATTTTTTACAATTTACTATTCAAAATTGTCAAGAACTTACAAATTCTATCAGAGTTTGATGTTCTTGGTCTTAAATTACTAAGAGATCCCACAAAGTCGATTTTTGAATTTTTAATTGTTTACATTTTTTTCTGTTACTCAAAAAGTTCTCAAATTACAATATTTAAAAAAACATGTTTATTTTTCATTTTTCCATTGGACGTGATCCAAATTAATTTAAATTTGTCTAGTATGACCACCGGACAAATAATAATACATAATGCACTTTATTAAAATTTTTGCAAACAATGTTAATTACGAAACAGATTACTTTAGACCTTCTTCATAAAAAAATTGTTTTATTTGCAGACAAATTTAAATTTAGAATTATATATGGGGCATTCCACGCCAAGTCGAAAATCATTTTGCTTTTGCATCTCAAATTTTTTTCAAATATTTTTTTCTTTAAGTGCTCGTTGAAATGAGCTGCCAGGTTTTTTCAAATTTTTGTATAAATCGATTTAAGAGATACAGATTTTTGAAAAATTACGTTTTTTACGTAAAATTTTTTTTAAAATGCTTCTAACTGTGCCAAAAATTAATCAAATTGGACGTTTTTTAACGATAACTTTTTGTAAGAAACTAATACTAAATTGACAATGTTTAAGCATTGTCTGATTGTGGGCAAACGATGGGATCTACTTATTTTGAAATTTTTAATTTTTATACACGCAGTGAAAACAGTAGGTAGCCAAATGCGTAACTTGACATTTGACCAAATCACACAAATTTTTCACAGCAAAATTGTTTTCAGACTGAGTCCTTCCAAACTTAACCATCTTACTGTGTAAAATTGTGATTTGGTCAAATAGCAAATTAGGCATTTGGCTACCACTGCGTATATAAAAATTAAAAATTTCAAAATAAATATATCACATCGTTTTCCTACAAAGTTTTTAAATATTCCATGTAAATTTGGACCAGGATCACTTGAAGTGGAATGCCACTTATGGCATTTTAGTCGACCTCTTAAAATCCAGCCTAAAATATTTTTTTTCTATTTTGTATCGAAAAAAACATATATATATATATATATATATATATATATATATATATATATATATATATATATATATATATATATATATATATATATATATATATATATATATATATATATATATATATAAATTAAATATTTAGTAAATTCCTCCACAGTTATTTAATAAATTAGTTTTTCCGATTTTTGGAAGACGTATATAAAAGGTAAAAGAAAAACACTCTTTTACTTTTTTATAAAATAGACGACGTTTCGGTGGTCAGGTTCGCCACCATCATCAGGTCACTTAAATAGAAAAATTTTTTTATTAAAATTAATACAAAACAATTTTTTAAAAAATTAAATTTAAACAAAAAATAAAAAACAATTTTTACCTAGTTAAAGTCAACAAAATAAACATCACGTCAATACATTAAAAACATAAATAAACGCAATACGAAAAAAATAAAATATTTAAATTTACAAATCACAAACATATTAAAACGAGTGATTAGTCAAACTGACTGAGCCAGTGACAATTTTCGCGTTATATACAGTCGATGGGGTCAATGACCCGCAATCGAAATATTATGAATTATAACCATTATTTCAATTTATTAAGCAAAGGAAAATAGGAATTAGGGGCCGTACACATAATACGTCACACGATTTTTGATCATTTTTAATCCCTCCCTCCCCCTATGTCACTCTTCGTTACAAACATTGAACCCCTCCCTCCCCCTACGTCACGTCACACACGTAAATATCACTGTAAATTTTATACATTGGACATTATATATTATATCCTACACTCTAAATTATTGAATCAGTTAAAAATAACTGATTTAAAAGCAAAAAGTCAGTCACTAATTCAAATAGTAATATTTTTTTTCTAACAATTAGTTAAAAATAACTGATGTTTCAATACAATTTTTTTGGTTTGATTCAATTAGTCACGTTTAACTACCTACATAGCACCGAAACTTTCCTAAAAATTTATTAGAGATTTACTCGCAAGCTTCGAAATATTTAAATGCAAAGTTTAGTGAAAATTGTGTAAAGATTTAAATATCCCACTTCAATAAATCTTTAGCGCGAAACTTTCCTGAAAATTTAACTTAAATTTTAACGAAAGTATATTCGAAAATGTAATTCAAATGTTCAGGAAACTTTCAAGCTATATTTTTAAGAAAATTTAACGATAAACATTTATTGGAGTGAGAAATTTAAATCTTTACACAATTTTAACTAAACTTTGCAAGTAAATTTTTCGAAGTATGCAAGCAAAACTTTAATATACATATTTAGAAAAGTTTCGGTGTTTTGTGGATAATTTTTTAGTTATTTTTAACTGATTCAGAAGCAGAAAGTCAGTCACTGCTGATTGTCAGTTAAAACCATGATTTTTAACTGATTCAAGTTAACGGCGTTGGAAGGTCTGGAAAATTTGTAGGTTACAATTATCGCCCGACAAAATACGGCACTAACTGATTTAAATGACGTGAAATAGGTAAATAAACATTTTTCAACCACTTTTTCTCTAAACTGTGACGAAGTAGTCTCGTCAATTTAATTATTTTCTTTATTATTTAAATATTCGCGCTATTTTTGACTTAGGGTATTGGGTGAAGTGAAAACTCCCCTTTATGTGAATATTAGCGGCGTTTTTCTGTTTAGCAGACGAAAAATACACACATGTAATAAGAGATAGTCTGATTTTTGTATCGAGAGCTTAGACATGGGTATGTGAAGAGAGTTGAGTTTTGATTATATGAAATGAAAGTTTAATTGAATAAATAATAGGATAAAAGTGTATATTTCTGACTTTATTTATTGTGATTCATCCAACACAAGGAATAATAAGACGATTGGAAAAGTATAGTGACAGCAAGTAGTAAGTAAAAATATTTAAATAAGAAGTCGTGTTTCAAAGAGGTTAATTTTCCCTTATTAATTTTTCCCAACGGAATTTCCTCTGAGATAATGTTATTTTGTGAGGTAGTATTGATCCTTGTCTCTTATTAACAATCTTGTTAAATTTTGAATTATTGTTTTTGTTAGTTTTTTTAATAAATAAACTAACTGGCGTCTGACTTGTCACGTAGGTGTTAAATTTGATTTTTGACGAACAAGGGAATTAATAATCCATTCTGATTTTTTTATATTTTCTAAATTATTATTAAAAGAACCGTCATAAAATTTAGAAAATATAAAAAAATTAGAATGGAATAAAAAAATATAATAATAATAATAATATAATATAAATTATATAAATAATATATATTAATATATTATAATAATATAATAAAAATAATAATAATATAATAATAATAATAATAATAATAATAATAATAATAATAATAATAATAATAATAATAATAATATAATATAATAATAATAATAATAATAATAATTATATATATATATATATATATATTATTATTATTATTATTATTATTATTATTATTAATATATATAATATATATATTATAATATATTAATATATTATATTAACCGTATATTTGCTTGGGTATCGGGTCCAGCGTTCTTTTCTTCCTATGACTCAGCACGATGGAGTCGTTCTCTCCATCGTGCTGATGTCTTTTTTTATTTTAATCATGACGCAAATAAATCCAGTAGTGGACGTATCATCCCCGAAACTATCTTGTTTTTCATTACAACAACGCAAAAAGTGGTCGAATGAAAAGTGGATTTACACGGATTTCGGGAACTGGTCTTCTCCAGGTACGAGTTCTGCTGATGAAAGTTTGGATAGCAGTTATGAGGTGTCCGAGGGCAACAACACATTGTTCGAAGAATTGAAATCATTGTTATTAAATAATTCGATGAAACATACGGATTCCGATACTCCATCGTTATTTAAAACTTCGATCAAACAGGAATCCAACACTGACATCAATTACGTCTCATCTGATCTGCTCTTCTAAGTACAAATTTATTTCTGTTTTTTGGGATAATCGATGACAATTATTTTCGCCAATTTCTTCACAATCTTTCGCAATAACAATCGATAATGCCGTGCGCCCCCTTCAGCCTCGAGTACTTTCAACGGCACTTGGATAAATTTCTTCGATTGAAAGATGTCCTCCACGAGTTGGAGCGAAACGGTGATGCTAATTATAATTTCAAGGATGTTGCTTTTTTGAGAGATTTTTTGAGTTTTAAATAACGATGGAGTATCGGAATCCGTATGTTTCATCGAATTATTTAATAACAATGATTTCAATTCTTCGAACAATGTGTTGTTGCCCTCGGACACCTCATAACTGCTATCCAAACTTTCATCAGCAGAACTCGTACCTGGAGAAGACCAGTTCCCGAAATCCGTGTAAATCCACTTTTCATTCGACCACTTTTTGCGTTGTTGTAATGAAAAACAAGATAGTTTCGGGGATGATACGTCCACTACTGGATTTATTTGCGTCATGATTAAAATAAAAAAAGACATCAGCACGATGGAGAGAACGACTCCATCGTGCTGAGTCATAGGAAGAAAAGAACGCTGGACCCGATACCCAAGCAAATATACGGTTAATATAATATATTAATATATTATAATATATATATTATATATATTAATAATAATAATAATAATAATAATAATAATATATATATATATATATATATATAATTATTATTATTATTATTATTATTATATTATATTATTATTATTATTATTATTATTATTATTATTATTATTATTATTATTATTATTATTATATTATTATTATTTTTATTATATTATTATAATATATTAATATATATTATTTATATAATTTATATTATATTATTATTATTATTATATTTTTTTATTCCATTCTAATTTTTTTATATTTTCTAAATTTTATGACGGTTCTTTTAATAATAATTTAGAAAATATAAAAAAATCAGAATGGATTATTAATTCCCTTGTTCGTCAAAAATCAAATTTAACACCTACGTGACAAGTCAGACGCCAGTTAGTTTATTTATTAAAAAAACTAACAAAAACAATAATTCAAAATTTAACAAGATTGTTAATAAGAGACAAGGATCAATACTACCTCACAAAATAACATTATCTCAGAGGAAATTCCGTTGGGAAAAATTAATAAGGGAAAATTAACCTCTTTGAAACACGACTTCTTATTTAAATATTTTTACTTACTACTTGCTGTCACTATACTTTTCCAATCGTCTTATTATTCCTTGTGTTGGATGAATCACAATAAATAAAGTCAGAAATATACACTTTTATCCTATTATTTATTCAATTAAACTTTCATTTCATATAATCAAAACTCAACTCTCTTCACATACCCATGTCTAAGCTCTCGATACAAAAATCAGACTATCTCTTATTACATGTGTGTATTTTTCGTCTGCTAAACAGAAAAACGCCGCTAATATTCACATAAAGGGGAGTTTTCACTTCACCCAATACCCTAAGTCAAAAATAGCGCGAATATTTAAATAATAAAGAAAATAATTAAATTGACGAGACTACTTCGTCACAAAACACAGACACTTTTTACAAAATAGGCCAACGTACAACGAGTAAGAATCTTCTTAATAACCTAAATTCAAAAGATTGTTTAAATTCATGCAGAAACGCGGTTGTAAAATGTAAAATTGGAAAGTGATGTAATGCTAAGAACATAACAGCTGGACCATTGTGCTCTCTGCATGCTTCTGCCCTCTTCTGGCGACTGGCAGTAAACCGCTTCTTGTTGTCTGTCATTACATTACTTTCCAATCATTTCCAATTTTACATTTTACAACCGCGTTTCTCCATGAAATTAAACAATCTTTTGAACTTAGGTAATTAAGAAGATTCCTACTCGTTGTACGTTGGCCTATTTTGTAAAATGTGTCTGTGTTTAGAGAAAAAGTGATTGAAAAATGTTTATTTACCTATTTCCCGTCATTTAAATCAGTCAGTGCCGTATTTTGTCGGGCGATAATTGTAACCTACAAATTTTCCAGACCTTCCAACGCCGTTAAGAGAATATATTATTTATCATATTATAAATAATATAATAATAGATGTTAAACAGGTACATAATATATATTAAATAGTTTAAAGCATTTTTAACTTGTTTTATTTAGAAAAAGTGACATTGTCAAATATTATTTCTTATAATCTTTGAATCTGAAAGAAAAATGAGCAAAAGATTCATCCTCCAATGTACAATACCTGCATTTAGAATTTAAGTTAAAGTTAAAAAATTTTTTCTTATCAAAGAAGATTCTGCACACGTGGAAATTTAGCAGCCTGACTTGAGCTTTTTTTTTAAACAAAGGGAGCTTCATATGCAAGTATGGCTTGGGTCCCGGGATAAGAGCAAGATTTGGATAGATTAGCAAACTCCTGGAACGCGAAACAGATACTATATCGCGATTTTTAAGGAAAAGCTCATATCTTTTAGAAAGAAAGTTAACATTAAACGAGTTTGCTTCGAGACTCAAATCCGGCCAACTATCCGACAAACCACAGGCCTCATAAAATGATCTTAAATGACAAAACCAATTAAAAGAAATTTAAATTTTAGTCAGTCAAGTAATTTTTAGTTTTATTTAAGTATTTCAACATTAAATACTATTATAAAAATACTTTAAAATGAACAGTACAGATGGTCACTTTAAGCTTTAAATATTATTTTTTTATAATTTTTAAGAATTTAAAGTTAAAAATCAGTAATCAAAATTACTTCTAAAATAAGTCAAAAACATGATTCTGAAACTGGCACCTTATTATTATGGCACCTGTTTATTACCTTTAAGACTCGCGACCGTCATCATGTCATTTTCACAACCAATCAAGACCGTCAAGACCGTTCTCTGGTGCTAAACTGTGAAGCAGTGCTTTGAAATTGAAGGCAAAATTTGCAAAAGGCGTCAGTATTTTTAATATTTTCCAAAAAAAGGAATAAATCTAATTTTTTAATCATGGAATGTGTTATTTGCTTAAATAATTTATATAATGGTGCCATCATTGTGTCTATGAGCTGCGGGCATATATATTATAAAATATGCCTGCAGGAATGGCGAATTAGACATAATACATGCCCAGTTTGTAAAAAAGTTGACAACAAAAGTCTCATAAGACTCTTTGTTAATTTTAATGTAATTGACGACTTAAAGAGGAAAATAGACGACTCAGAGAAGATGATGAAAGAAGTAATAGAAAAAAATCAAGAGAAAGAGGCTAATTTAAAATGCATAAATAACTTACTTTTCCAAGATAATGAAGAAATGCGAGTGAAAATAAATAAATTAATAAGGAAAAAAAACATTAAAACAGGAGCTTAAAATGAAAGAGAAATAAATGAAAATAATTGTAAAAAAAATGAATTAGCCTCAACTTCATCATCTTCGGCCTCCTCTACTTCCAAAGAAGTTAAAAACAATGGAATCCTCGTTAAAGACAGAAAAAGACAAAGAGAAAATTTGAATAAAAATGAAACATGCATTAACAAGGATGAAGTAAATGGAAGAAAGAGGAGGAAAGAGAATTACCGAAATAAAGATTTATATGTATATGTATATATATGTATATGTAATTTTAAAAAGCCTGCGTTAGTAATATTGTTAACTTGGGTTTAAAGTTCAAAGAGTTCTTTTAAATTTATTTGACGAGATAGTACATCATTGTTTTTATTTTTACTCTTTTTGGTAAGAAAATCGTGGTGTGATTTTTTTTACTTTTTTTAGGAAAATTATCAAATCCCTTGTATAGTTTGAGCATTATCAAATTTGTTCTTTAATATTTTTTGCTGTCTCAACGTAGATGTCTTTGCCACTGTAAAATGTTTGGGTTTCTTTACAATATTTTTGCGTCCAGTACTAAAAGAGCTTTTGCAGTCAAAATTTAATTATTTGGAGAACATTGAAGACTATGGAATTTTTAAATTTGATAATTTTCCTAAAAAAAGTAAAAAAAATTACTCCACGAGTTTCTCGAAAAAAAACCAAGTAAAAAATGAAAAAAATGATTAACTATCTCGTCAATTAAATTTATAATTATAATTTTATTATTTATTCAAAATTGTTCAGTCAAAATTTTTTTAAGCTTTTTACCCTTCTATTTTCAAAATTAATGATATAAAAATTTTTTCAGTAACAGTAATGAAGGCATTATTTTTATGACAGTCTAAATCCTGTAGAATGCGGAGAGCTTTTACTGAAGCAGATAAAGACGAAATAATAATATTTGTGTCGTTCAACGGCGCAGCGACAGCGTAACGTACAGTGACGCGGGCGCGCCGCTTAGTTTGTTTTTAAATATCTGTTAACTTATGGCCATCCCACTGTGAAACATATATGTTTTTTTAAATGTCAGCTTTCCAATAAAAACAAAAAACATTTTTTTAAATACTCAATTGGGTCAAAATTAAAAAATAAACTTTATTTTTTTAAAAAAAGGGTTAAAAGTTTTTTTAAAAATTTTTTCGTAAAATTTTTAGAAAGTACATGAAAAATGCTTTAAATGCATTATAGAAACATTAAAATCAGTAAAGTATTATAAAAGTTATATGCTTTTAAAAATCACAGTGTTACTGAAAATGTCAAAACTTCAACCCCCACTACTTTCTACAATTTTTTTTTAAAGAACTATACGGAAAGAAGTTTAGGTGAGCGGTTCTCCCCGCGTAGGTAGAGCGGTGCTACTTGCTGTCGGGTCGAGCGGTTCTTCCTCCGCGGGGTGACTTAGTCGCTCTTTTTCGGGTGACAAATTCGACTCGCGCAATACATATTGTGACGATGTGAATTGTCGTTCTTTATTTTGTCGAAATTCTGAATCGTCATGTCATCTGTCGGAATCATCCCTGAACCGTGATCGTTAATTGGTATGGTAATTTAGAAAGTCGGAACTGCCGTGTGACCCACTATCAGTGGTGAATGTGTGTCGCGCGGCTAGTTAGTAGGAGAGAAAGTGGTAGAGGGCACAGCCGCTGTCTATTAGAAAGAGATAGAGAGAGGAGAGCCAGCGGAACGAGAGAGAAGAAGAGACGAAGAAGCCGAGCACGTGTGGGAAAAGCCAAGAACAGGTGTCTGTAGTTTTTCCGCCGACATTTTTGGCAGTCAGTTGATCTACGAGATGCGTAGAGAGAGTAGTGTTCTGTAGAAAGAGTGTGAAATAGTTGTCGATAAAATTTTGTGTGTGTCGAAACGTGAAAGTTTTGTGTAAAAAGAGAATTAATAAAGAGTGTGAATTAGAGTGACGTTGTTTTCTTTGGACTATTCCTTAATTATCCCTGAGGAAAACAGCCGCCGAGAAGCCAGTGAAAGAGAGGTTGAGAAACATCGCTGGGTGAGTCAGTATCGGGCCAGTGTTGTGCCAGTCGTGTCTCGTCGTTGGCATTTCTGCTTGCCAATTTGTTCAGGCAGAATTTCCTCTGATGATTGAGAGCGTCTCAGAGGTGTTGTTTGTCGGGTTGTTGTTAAAGAGTCGAGTAGTTTATTAATTGAGCTTAAAAATTAATTGGCGCCTGACGGCGAAATTTATTAAATTAAATTTCATATTATTTTTATTGTTGAAAGCGTCAGATTTTGCTTGAAGTTAAGCAGAAATTTATACTAAAATAAAATTAGTTAAAATCTTACGTCACAATATATTGTTTTAGGTTATGTATGCACCGGACCGCGTGTTTACGCACTTTCTTGCCTTTAAAGTTTTGTTATTGTTGTAAATAATAATTATGGACAATGTTTTACCAAAATACAATTTCGAGGATTTTAAAAACTTGTTTATAGGTAAGCAATACATTTACATCTTTAACCTCTTAATTAATAAGATTTGATTTAAGAGGTTAAAGATGTAAATGTATTGCTTACCTATAAACAAGTTTTTAAAATCCTCGATATTGTATTTTTGTAAAAAATTGTCCATAATTATTATTTACAACAATAACAAAACTTTGAAGGCGAGAAAGTGCGTAAACACGCGGTCCGGTGCATACACAATCCAAAACAATATATGTATTGCGCGAGTCGAATTTGACACCCAAAAAAGGGCGACTTAGTCACCCCGCGGAGGAAGAACCGCTCGACCCGACAGCAAGTAGCGCCGCTCTACCTACGCGGGGAGAACCGCTCACCTAAACTTCTTTCCGTGTAATATTTTACAAATTTATTACTTTCATATAGGATAACAATTTCCCAAAATATGAAGCCAATCCCAAAACTTTTTTTTGGGGGTTGGGACGTTTGAGAAATAATGCCTCATATTAACATTGAAAAAACCTATTTAAATAACTGCCTCGCAAACCAAAATGTGCCGTCTTCGCGGCCTCGCTCCGTTCTACTCTAAAACTCACCGAAAAAGTAAAAATGGATTTTTTTGACTTAATATTCTTTTTAACTTACCAAGTCACATATTTATAATTTAAAAGAAAATAATTTAGATAGATTAAACTTCCCCATGTGTTTTACTTAAATTCAGTAAACTTTACCATTTTTGTGTAAAAATAATAAAATATAATAATAATTTAACATAACTTACTTTCAAAAATTTTCATTTTATTAGGGCAAATTATTTTCCGTTACAGGAGAAGTACGCCTATTAATGTCATGCTCGCTGAAGCATGCTAGCTCCCTCCCCTAAGAAAACGTTTTTGCTATTTAGCTAAACGTTACTTAATTAAAACCTTCTCAAACCTCGATCATCCTATTCCTGACAGTCAGAGAAACTTATGGGAAATCACACATAAGAGAAACACATATCAAATTAGAAATAAGTTTACACTTATTATAGTCTTTAAAAAAGTCAAAGAATTTAAGCCACTAATTCGTAGGGCATTCTTTATCCTTATTATGAGTTTCCTTACAACGATCAACTATTCACTCCTCAAGTCGACCTATAGATAGGTAAGACTGTTCTATTTCGAAATTACGTATCCTTTTTCACAGACGGTTCTAAGATAGATTCAGATTTTAAATTTGGAACCGGATGCTTTTCTATTTGTACCTCTCACAACCTGGAATAAAATTCTTTGCAAGAATTCAATTATTTTTAGTACAATTTTACTGAAATTTTTTAAAAGCATTCATTCATGTTCATAATTATTCAAAAAAATCTTATTATTTTCTAAACTTTGAATAAAATTCTTCAAACGAAATAAATTATTTTCAAAATTTTTAATATTCTCTGCGAATACTAACGACCTTTTTAAATTTTCTTCAACTTCTTTAATTTCGATTTTTATTAAAATTAGACTTACTGTAATTGATGATCGCTGAAAAACTCCACACTTTTTTACACTAAATTTCAAAATAAATAAATAACAAAAAGACAAAAATGTGAACACGATAAAAAGAAATAGAGCAACCTCTCAACTATAAAAACAGATGAAAACTAATTTTCAAATCACACCTTTCTTGTCTTCTCCTTCCAGGCCAGACAGAAATTAGGAAAAGGTCGCTGACCATGTGACGTATGCTGACAATTAATCATTCGCAAAATCACGAAAACTACAACTCTCAAGAAGACTGTTATCGAAAGAAAGGTACAAGAGACTTGACAATAACCGGACAGACCTATGATAAGAAAAAAACAAAAATCGACTCCTTCTATATGTGACGCTCCACGAGAAAAGGGACCTTATGACAAGAGTAAATAAGGTCCCTTTTCTCGTGGAGCGTCACATATATTCGAATATGCACCATTTTTCCTCTAAATAAATTAAAACCACGCTGACAGAATTATTAACTCAAGAATGATTCAAGGAAAAATTTATATCTTATTAAAGGGGAATTTCGCTGAGAAACTAATGATTTGATTCTTATTGCAATTAGAATTACTATTATAGAAAGTGAATTTATCATTCGGCAGTTAAATATTAAAGGAGAAGAAGCTATGAATAATCCGAATCAAATTTTTACAAACAAATTAAATATCTTAAATAAATCTCTATAAGCGCATAGATTTCACATGTATCAACAGCACAGCTGCCCCAATACATAAACCTGCTTAATCTGAAAAATATTTTCAAAATTAATTAATAATTTCAAAATTATCCAACAACTCAAAAAAAACGGTTGCATTGTGGGATACGAGCCCACGACCTTTCTATATTATTGACCTTTCTTTTTGTTTTATATTTTTATATTGTTGGCTTTCACATGTTTTTTTATTTTGTGAGGAATGTTTTTTCTATGATTGTGTGCAATATTTGTTTTTTGATTGACAGAAAAAGTGAATGAATCAATGAAAGAACATTCAAATTATAATAGTTCAATTTCAAAAAATAAAATTTTCGGAATAATATTGTGGTTAATAGAATCAGGAAAACTTCTAGTTTTACATATTTTAAAACCAGATTTTTTCAAAATATAGCCGCAACAACCCTCAGACGAAAGTCAGTGGACTGACCCTAATTTAAATTTTCTTAAAATTATCTAATCACTAACAATTTTAATTTGATTTTTATTACAATGAGACTTACTGTAATTGTGGATACGATGGAAAACTCCACACTTCCTAATATTCTTTTTAGAGACAATAAATAAATTACAAAAACACAAGGGCAAGCACACAACTATACAAACAGATTGATAAATAAATAAATTGATAAATGAATGACAAAATCACAAGGACAAGCACTGAACAATACAAACAGATTAAAACTAATTTTCGAATCACACCTTTCTTGTTTTCTCCTTCCAGGCCGGACAAAAATTAGAAAAATTAGGATCAACTTATCAATTATATTATAATATAATCAATTATAATCACTAACAATTTTAATTTTAATTCTTCTAAAGAGGATAATCAATGAACTTATTTTACAACTTTTAATAATACGTTTTTCCTCTAAATATATTACAACCATGCTGACAGAATTATTAACTTAAAAATCTTCAACTTTGATTTTTATTACAATTAGACTTACTGTAATTGACGATTCGATGGAAAACTCCACACTTCCTAATACACTTTTTAAATGACTTTCTAAATGACAAAAATGACAAGGGGACTATTACTAAACTCATGCTCCAAGGCACTAAATTGCCCTCCTCCATTTTGCAGTATTTTATATAATTTTCTTTTAATCGTTGAAAATTAAATATTAATTATCAAAAATTAGGGTAAATTTTTTAAATATTAAAAATAAAATTCACCATTAGAAAGAGGACGAAAAAACCTTTCAGAAACATATTCTACAAAATTTTTCCCACTAGAAGTATGTTCAGAAAAAATTCACAATGTAGCCGGTGTTAGCAAAATTATTTAAATTAACCCCACTCTACCCCCTCCAAATTTTCGAAAAAATCAAAAATGTTTTTTGTGAACATTTCTACTTAATAGAACAGCAAATTCCCTGAGTTTCAATTTTTTTAAGAAGTTGAAATTTCAACTTAGGACATTTCACATAAAATGCGTCATGTTTAAGATAAGTTTTTACTAGTTCAAAATTTCTTTTAACATCTAAAAGAATTTTATTGAGATACATGCAATTAAGAAATGTTAAATAAAAATTAAACCATACCCCAGTAGCACGTAATATTACAGCGATATTGGGAACATTGCCTTAACATTACCAATATTGCCTTAATGTTGTGGCATATTGCTGGAATGTTCCCAATATTACGTGCTACTTGGGTATATTTATTTTCTCATACATTTATAATTTATCTATTTGTTCAAAAATTTTCTTTTAGTTCTTCCCTTTTAAAATGTCTTTCGTATTTATCTTGGCTTTCAGAAGTAGTGGAAGCTTGTATTAAAAAGTTATATTTTATTTTCAATTTCTCCGTCCCATTCATCAGAATTTATTATACATAAATTATGAAGCACACGGCAACCTAACATCCACTTTTTTAATGTATAAGCAGAGTATCCAATGACATGCCAGTCATTTTCACAAATCAACGGTAATTCTTTGCTGATAAAGGATTTTTTAAATATGTTGGAATCATGTGAGTGACTTGCTAGGTACTCCAGTGAAATCGTCCAAAAATAATTTATTGGAGTCAGAAATGGGGTCGTCCATATACCACGTGGACACTTTTAAGGGGAGGGGGGGTTGAAAAAAGTTTGAAAATGTCCACGATCCCATGTATTTTTGTGTCCACAAGGGGGAGAGAGGGGTCAAAAATCTTTGAAAAAACTGTCCACGTGGTTTATGGACGACCCCTATTCATTTTAAGGTAAAAGATATTTGATTGTATCTATTTATATATGTGCTTCTAATTTTATGAACAGGAGCTACCATTAGCTCTTACCATTAGGTGTTGCCGTAGAACTTCGGCTTCGGTATAAAACGCAGGTTACTGCGAATTACTTCGTGCGCCTTCCCCAAAGCTACCATTTCATCCTGAACATCCTTACTGACGTTCTTCTGCTTTTTGCAAGCACGCTACATGCCTTCCAAGCCACAGGTGCTTGGGAGGCTTGGGAGTGTCGTTTCATAGGTTATGGCCCTCGCGCATGCACAAAAATGGCGCTTTCTGATAGCAGATGACAGCGAGGAAAGTCATTCATTTCTTCGACCGTATGAAAATGTCGGCCGTGTTCTCCCAAGAACAAGAAAATTAGCTGTTCACATGCATTTTTCTTGCCCATGGAAGAAAACGGCCGCCATTTTTATACAAGTCGAACAAGTGAATGACTTTTACTCCCTGTCGTCTGCTGTTTGAAATCGACACTTTTGTATATTAGGAATAAAGAATATCGTAAGTAACTCGAAAATAAAGAAAGTTAATTTCTTTACAATGATTTTTGTGACCCGAACCTTTATCCTTTTTTTGCTTAATAGACTATTAATTTATAAAGCAAATTTATTTGTTTATATTTACAAAAAAACCATTTTTCTTTGTGCTCCTTGTGGTCTAGGAGGAGGAAAAATATCCTGATCATCTAGAACTCTTAAATATTCCCTTACAATATTTTCTTCATTCTCACCATCACTTTCATAGTTTCATTCAACACTTCTTTTTCATCTGGATCTTCAACCACCTCGTAATTTAAAATACATTTTATCATTGTTAGGGGCCAATTTAGCTATTTTATCTTTTATTAACTAATCGTCTTAAGACCATAAATTACTAAATTTAACCCATCACATATGACGATCACCCTGATTTTCGTGATGTAAAATAAAAATGTAATGTTTTTCATGAAATTTCTAAATTTACGAATAGATTCCCTATCCCATGTATTGTTTCTCCTTGGTTTAATATCTGTTAACGCGATATGTTTATATGAGTATGTTCATCTACGTCATATGTTAATATTGCATTATTTATCCCGCTATTAATCAACATTATTATATTCCAAATTCTATTTTAAAGATTGCGCGTATGTTAAAAGAAGCTGAATATTCTCTCTTGCAGGTTTAGGAAGAGAAAGGCAACTCCTTATAAGGACAAAGATTAGACTGATGTCTCCGGAATAATGCTCACATGAGGGATATGTAGACATTTTGCCCTTATTTTAAAATCTTATAACTCCATTAAAAAAAATAGTATTATATTAAAACAACCTGTAAATAGTAGCGACGCCATCTGCACGCTCCTATACGAAAAAACAAAAAAGCAAAAAATTTTTTGTATTTGTTAAGAATTTATGAAGGTAAAAAATACATGGTTTTTTCATAATTTTTACAAGTATAAACTTTTCAGGCTTGTATCTCAAGAAATATGTAAACTATCGTTACGCTGAATTTTTTCCATATTGTTCAAATCCTTGTGCAACATAATGTTTAACAATGTAATCAATATTTTATTAAATTTACGAGATTATTTACAAAGAAAATAAAAAGTTATCTTCTTTGCAAATTGTGGCACGGATTTGAGACAAACTCAAAATTATGCAGTATATGCTTCTGATTTTAAAACTGAAAGAAAAATTTGAAAAAAAAATTATTTAAAGAATTATCTAGAAACATCTTTTTAGTTTTTTGCTTTATTACTCCATTAAAGCAAGGTGCGGAGCGACATGAACCCTCTTGTCAATGGTAGAGAATTCAATGACAGTAGTATACTACTGTACCAGTTTTTTTCGCTACTTTTCTATTCTTACTTATAATTTACTACTTTCTGGACTTTTTTGAGAGATTTTTCAAGGGTTACTTAAAACTAATGCAGTGTACGTAATATTTTTTTTATAGAAAATGTTAATAATAATGCAATAATACTTTTAATGAACGTTTTCGTCGTTGTCACATAATAGTGAACATATCGAGACATATCGCGGTCGAACTTTCTAATACCAGACAGTAGCAGTGAGTGACTATGGTCTGTTGACTGGTACTGCAGTGTCCATTCAATATCAGTGCAAAGTTTGAACATCACAATAAAAAAGGATATTGTTCTAATTGTTCCTTTCACTGTCAGTACCTGCACTATCACTGAGTTCATCTTCATCGCTGTCATCTGCAGTATTTATAATTATTGACTCAATGTTGTTGACAATTAATGTATCTGATTTTCGAGACTTTTCTTCTTCACTTTCTGCATTCCGAACACACTTTTCACATAATCTTGGAGTAACTTCATTCATTGCTTCAATACACAAGTTTTGAACGCCGTTAACGTGAAATGTTTTGTTATGATTTGCAACATAATTTTTTCTATAAGCTCATATATGTTCTACAGGATTATATTCACAATGGGCAACAGGCAACCACAATAATGTAACGTTACTACCACGAATTTCCTTTACAATTTTTTCAAGTAAATATTGTTTAGGAAAATGATAAGGTCTTGCAAGCCCAAGAAGTGATTGTTATGACAATTCATTAAAACGTAGTGCTATTTTAGGAACATCTACTTCGCGCAATATGTAATATTATAACACTCTTCCCGGCTCCAGAAGATGTAACAAATCCACCTCGTTGTCCAAAAACTTGTTGAACATGATCTCTATAATAATCAAAATTATTATTCTCTTGAATAACAAAATTTTCAACCCATCCGAATTTTCTACTATGATTTGCTCCGCACCAAGTTTTTTCAGTATACAATATATTATAAACATTATCACGATGTAGTTTAATTGTAATTAAATATTTATCTCGTTGTGCTCTCCATCCAAAATGTATTTTACATAATTTTTCATATGAATAATTTAACATTTTCATCCATTTTTTCAAAGTTGTTAATTTAAAATCAAGGAGATCAGAAACATCTCGTTGTATTTGTTCATACAGTGCTTTAGTGGTTGGATACTCACGATTAATATAAAACTGGTAAATTTTTCTTTTTATGAAACTTTGAAGAAATTCATCGCACTCAATTGAAGGCATTCCACTTTTATGTTGAATATATAAGACCTTTTATTTTACAAAATCACTTGTAATACGTTTCACACTGCTTGTTGATATTTGTATACAATCTGCTGTTCTCTTAACGACTTTAGATGTATCAGCGTGTCCAACTATTTTCTCATATTCAAAATACTGTCTTGCACGTATAATAAATCTTTTTTCTTGCTCTAAGAAGTAATGTCTCTCATCGCAGGTATTATTGTTTAAAAATTCTTCACACTTTTCAATACACTTTTCAAATAAACACAACTCGTCTTCACAGGTATCCATATCCGAATTTACAGAAATGTTAATGTGAATTTTAGAAATGTTTCGATTATTTTCGATTTTATTAAAATTTTCGTTATTATTTTTGAGATTCATATCCTCGAACATAGTCAAAGGGGTAAGATCTTGTAACACATTAAATTGATTTGTTTCACATTCAATAATATCATTTTCATTAATTTCACATTCAATATTTATTTCACGATCGTTTGCAATTTCAGAATCTACAGACTAAATTTTGTTTTCGACATATACAATATTTTCATTGCAAGGAATCAAAACAGTAAAGTGTCCATCTTTATGATTTTGATGATGATGTCCTGTAAATAGCAAATATATGGGCAATTCTCTCGAACCTTTAACCTTTAGGTGTCTTATATTTATTATGCAATTACTCAATATATATCAAATGTTTTATAAAAAGAATTATTGTTCCATGTAAAGAGTGTTTAATAATATTAAAATATGTTAGTTTTAAAATTATTAAATTATGTTCAGTAACACTAGTTTACAAAATTAAAAAAATTTTCTTATCCGCGGCATTTCACTATAATTTCTTATGTAAAATTTGCTCCTGAATCCGAATCTGAAGTCAGATATTAAGAAAGTAGAACAGTTTTCGAGATATGGGTAAATTTCAAATTTTTGAGTTTCGACAAAAAGTGGATTTACTAATATACAATTATTTCCTAATGCAGTCGATCGATTTCAATTTTCTTTGAAGCAAATTAAAGGTAATTTTATTTCTAATAAAAAAATATATACAACATTTTTAATCGGACTAACGGTTAAGGAGCTAGTTATGAATTTTTTTTGAATTTCTCATTATTTTTAACAAAATTTTAGAAATTGATTGACTTTTTCGGTTAATAACGACATAAAAATAGTGTTTACTTTGGGTTTTCTTTTTTGGACGTCAAAATACAATTTCGTAAGAAGAAAATAAGTTGTTACCGATTCAAATTGAACTGAAAATATAGAAGGTAAAAGCACTTAAATAAAAATATAAGAAAATTGGTTTTTACCCAATTTTACGATTTATTAACGACATATCGTATCGTTTTCGGTTTAAACAAATTTTAAACATTAAAATTGTCTTAAATTTGATTTGCACTGTTTTTTATGGATATTATCTGTTTCTCTAATCTAAAAATAACAAAAGTCACCAATCATTGCTTCGTCCCAAAATTCTTGGTAGCGACATTCCATTTCCTTTATTTGCTAGTGTAATCTTCACAAAAAATGCCAATTTTAATGTTAAAAATTTGTTTAAACCTAAAACCATACATGTCATTAATAAATCGTAAAATTGGATAAAAGCTAATTTTCTGTATTTTTACTTAAGTGCTTATATCTTCTATATTTTCAGTTCAATTTTGATCGGCAACGGCTTATATTCTTCCTAAGAAATTGTACTTTGACTTTCAAAAAAATAAACTCGAAGTAAACACTTTTTTAGGACGTAATTAACCGAAAAAGTCAAACAATTTCTAAAATTCTGTTAAAAATAATGAGAAATTCCAAACAAATTCATAACTAGCTCCTAAACCGCAAGTCCAATTAAAAATGTTGTATATATTTTTTTATTGGAAATTAAATTACCTTTAATTTGCTTCAAAGAAAATTGAAATCGAACGACTACATTCGGAAATAATGGTATATTAGTGAATCAACTTTTTGTCGAAATTCAAAAATTTGAAATTTACCCATATCTCGAAAACTGTTCTACTTTCTTAATATCTGACTTCAGATTCGGATTCAGGAGCAAATTTTACATAAGAAATGACATTATAATACCGCGGATCAAAATCTTTGTAAACTAGTGTAATTAATATAAATTTTTTAATATGGAAAAGTAAGCAAATCACGAGCGTCCCTTTAGGTACTTTCGGAAACATAAACTAATTTTATAAGTTGGCACATCAAAATAGAATAAAACGACGAATACATAAATGTAAATGAATATATAAGGATTATTTTAAAAGTAATTAGAAGATTATACGCATTTGGAAAGTAAAGATATTTAATTTATTAATTGTTATTTCTTAATTCTTGTTGGAAGGTAAATTCGCGAGACGAACGCGCGAGACCTGTTTGCTAAGATTTGGACGTTCTAGAATTTCTGCTAGAATTTCTGAAACGAGAACGAGCTAATTATAAATTATCCTTATGTACGAGTTGACCGGGATTTTGAAAATTAACCGAGAATTTTAAATCATAAAAAATAGTCACCCTGACAATATGTTACTACCCCGAAAATTACCTGATGGAACATTTCGCAGTTCTCGGCGTAGAATTCGAGCGGAGGGCATTTCAGCGTGCTCCTCAGCAACTCTTTTTATTCCAGCTATTACCCGTAAAGCTTCTACCTCTTCACGATTAGGTGCATTAAATAAATAATAATTCAATTCACTAATTTTTATTAAAATATTTAAATTTGACCAATTTACTTTAAATTTAATATAATTAATAGAGAATATTAAAAAATAAATAATAAATATTATAAAAGAGTAAAGACAACCTAAATATTTAAATCTAAAACAATCGAAAACAATAGATTTTAACTTGTAAAAAATCGTCTTATTAAAAAAGAATAAAAATATATGAGACTTTCGAAATATTACATTTTTAACTGCAAAAATAAATTCTAAATGCTAATTTTAATTTATATACAAATTTTTATTAATGTGCTAGTAAATTTTTTTTTCAAGTCAAAAGTTAAAGGTTCCAGAGAATTGCCCATATTGTTTCTGTTGCACCAATTTTCTTGAAAGGCAAAATGTAATTAACTGCTTTCAGTTTTTCGCATGACAGTAACGTTAATATTATAAACGTATGCAGCCGCACGACATTCCAACATAGAACCATAAACTCCTTCATTTCCCATGTAAAACTTGTATTTCGATGGATTAATAAAATCTAAACTATATAATGCTTCTTTCCGATATTCTTTCCAGTGATTGATAACATAACCCTTGGTCATAAAACATCCGCCAAGCGTCACGGCAACCATTGGTCTCAGTTTGTACGTTTCGCATAAATACACTCAATAACATATATGCTTTCCTTCCGATTTGGACAACTTTTTGAAAAGTGATGTGTTTTCTATAAGAATGTTTTAAGTCTACGGCGTATGATAAAATTGATACACGGGGGTGACACTGGTGCAGATTCCCATTAGAATAAACTAACTTGAGAGTTGACCGTCGCCACTGGTGGCGCTGGCTGGTTAGTTGGCCGATAATGAGTGAAAATGCATTACAAATAAAAGAAAAATTTATTTTAGAATCAATAATATTAATTTAATAGTATTTATTTGTATATAATTTTAATCCAGTATCTTTTTAGCATTTTTTATAATATTAAAAACTCAGAAAAAGCGTTTAACATTTTATTTATAAAGAAAATTGTGCAACAATTCATGGCGGGAATTTTAAATTAAATACTAAATAATAATATAATAAATAAATTATCAAACAAATTTTTTTTATACTGTAAAATATTATTACATAATAGTTAGTAGCAATAATTAAAATAATAAAAAATAATTATAATTTTATTAATTTAAATTTCCCGCCATGAATTGTTGCACAATTTTCATTATAAATAAAATATTAAACGCTTTTTCTAAGTTTTTAATATTATTAAAAATGCTAAAAAGATACTGGATTAATATTATATACAAATAAATAGCATTAAATTAATATTATTGATTGTAAAATAAAATTTTCTTTTTTTCTAATGCATTTTTACTCAATATCGGCCAACTAACCAGCCAGCGCCACGTTGGTCACCAGTCAACAGTATGGTTAGTTTCAACTCGAGAGTGTCACCCCCGTAAATTGATATTACTTAATTCTATCATACGCATTAAGATTACTCAGGGTGTTTCCGACATTCGCTCTTGGAGTGCACTCAGAGCGCGAAGAGGTTCTGAATTATTTTTAAAAGTTAATTTAGTAACACTTGCTTTTCATTGGCCGAGAAGGTCAGGCGTGTTATCTGAACTTTAGATTATAGTAAAATTCTACAAAAAGGTTACGTTCAGTTCTGGTTTTTTGTAAAATTAAAAGAAAAGAGTGCGTTGAAACCTTTTTTGTACTTTAATTTTGTGCTCCGTGAATTTATTCGGAGTGAGAGTTTGGAGTGTTAACCCTCTGCATTCGCTAGAAAATCCCCACTATGTGACCGACACCACGTGATCAATTCACTGACATAGAATGCACGAGTGTTAGTGCAGAAGCTCAGGACTGTAATCGTTCTAAATTAACTTAGCATTGGCAACATAACCTCAAAATGCAAAGCAATGTAAATAGTAAAAAAAATTAAAGAGCCCTGTGCCACTACAACGAATTGTAGATTCGACGCTGATGACTTAGAATGCGTTTGAATTTCACTAACACACGTAATTTTATGTAAATGAAGACTGTCATTGGTCAATCCCTTTCCAAAACTCAAATAGACGATTTTAGACGATAAAGGTCACATGAGTAGGCAATGGGTTAATAGCGCAAAGAAAAAAATTTTTAAATAGCAGAAGATTTAAATAATTTTAATCATCACAAAATTACTAATTAGTTTGAAGTACTAATTGTATAAATTTATCGAAAAAATATACAAGAATTTTTTGTTAAAAAAAGTATTCATGATTCAAAAAGTGATAATTATTACTTTGCATTATAAAATAAATGACATAACCTTAAACTAAACTTGTGTATGATAATAAAAAGGTCTAACTATACACGTAAACTAAAAAATATGGTTATTAAAACTTTATAATTATAATAAAACACTAATTGTTAATAGACTAATCATATAGGCTCAAAATTTCTGAAGCGTGCCACTAATTTTTCGATAAAAATATTTTTATATTTCATTTCAATAATTTTATAGTATTTTCGTACCATAATATGACCTCAAAGTTGTTTTTACAAAATTTTAATTTTTTTAAGAGTTATTGTTTAAACAATATTTAAGCATCAAATTACTTAAACATTTTTTTCTAGCGTTCTATTTGATAGATTTTAATACAATTTGAAATGAGTAATATACAATAACCCTGCTTTCAAACAAAAAATATTTGTTAAATTTTGTTTATAATTTGTTTAAAATAGCATCAATTGTTATAAACAAATAGAAATAAAATATACTTCTCTGCCTAATTTCGTATTTTTTCTTGTCAATTATGATACCCTCTTTTATGACGAGTATTTCCCAAAAAAAAAGTTAGTATTTTGCATTAGGTCAAAAGTTATTAATATTTTAGTGACCGCGCGCGCTGCGCTATTGACGCGCCACACGGTAAGATTTTCTTACAATTTATTGTTCAAAAATGTCTACAGCCTACAATTTTTGAACGATTTGAGTGTTCTTGGATTTAAATTAATGGGAATCAAATTCTTTAGACATCCCTCAAGTCCGATTTTTAAAATTTTAATTGTTTATAATTTTTTAGTTTCATCAAAGTTAATAAATTAATACAATTTTGTAAAAAGGACGTTTATTTCTTATTCCGTTTACTGAACATGATCCAAATCAGTTTAAGTCAATCCAATATGATCACTAGGAAATTAATAAAACATAAAATAATTTATTTACACTACCGTCGGGAATTATCGGTACGGCTGCACGCGCACGGACCAAAAACATACCAATCTTTTAATCACGATTTTTTTGAAAATACAAATGTCAGAAAATTAACAAATATACCATTCAAAAGATTATTAAATTCTACGATTAATGATACATAACTAAAAATTTTAAGAATTTATACAAAGATTGCAGCAATAGACAAAGTTGACAAAAAAATTTTTAAAATAAAATTTTTTTGGAAATTTTTTCAACCTTTGCACAATTTTTAAAAATTGTAGAAAAAATTTGAAACTTATATAGGTGTGAACATTCAAGTCTCATCTTTAATTCAAGGCCAAAATAGTTCAAAAATCTTAATCGGTTAGCGAGATATCATTATAAACGGCCGAGCATTTTTAGCTAAAAACCGATCAAAATCGACTAATTCAATGCATTTGTCAAAAAACATGCTCGGACGTTTATAATAATATCTCACAAACCGAATAAGATTTTTCAACTCTTTTAGTCTTAAATTAAAGATGAGACTTGAATGATCACACTTATGTAAGTTTCAAATTTTTTCTACAATTTTTAAAAAATGTGCAGGGGTTGAAAAAATTTCCCAAAAAATTTTATTTTTTAAATTTTTTTGTCAAATTTGTTAATTGCTACAATCTTTGCATAAATTATTAAAATTTTCAGTTATGTACTATTAATCGTAGAATTTAATAATGTTTCGAATGGTATATTTGATAATTTTCTGACATTTGTATTTACAAAAATATCGTGATTTAAAGATTGGTATGTTTTTGGGCCATGCGTGTGCAGCCGTACTGATAATTCCCGACGGTAGTGTTAATTGTTGTAAACAATATTAATTAACAAATGGATAACTTTAATTCCTATTTATTAAAAAAGGTTTTTTTTCGCTTGTAGTTTTTTATTTAGGTTTATGTTAATTTAAATAATTTTGCTAACACCGGCTACTTTGTGAATTTTTTCTGAACATACTTCTAGTGGGAAAAATTTTGTAGAACATGTTTCTGAAAGGTTTTTTCATCCTCTTTCTAATGGTGAATTTTATTTTTAAAATTTAAAAAATTTATCCTAATTTTTGATAATTAATATTTAATTTTCAACGATTAAAAGAAAATTATATAAAATACTGCAAAATAGAGGAGGGCAATTTAGTGCTTTGGAGCATGAGTTTAGTAATAGTCCCCTTGTCATTTTTGTCATCTATTTATTTTGTCATTTAGTTTTTCTCTAAAAAGTGTATTAGGAAGTGTGGAGTTTTCCATCCAATCGTCAATTACAGTAAGTCTAATTGTAATAAAAATCAAAGTTGAAGATTTTTGAGTTAATAATTCTGTCAGCATGGTTATAATATATTTAGAGAAAAAACGTATTATTAAAAGTTGTAAAATAAGTTCCCCAGTGGGCACACTTGTTCAAAAGACGTCCTAAGGATGTCTTTTTGCGGACGTCTTTTGGACTTGTACAAAAAGACGTCTTTAAGACGTCTTAAAGACGTCCTATTCATGTTTTATGTCTTGGCCATTAGATGTCTTTAAGGTGTCTAAAAGACGTATTTTTCATCCAACATTTGAAAATAGAAAAATTTTCATAAATAGAAAATATTATTTTCTAAGTTCAACTCGGACTTAGAAATTTATGAATGTGAAATTCATTCAAATTTTTCTAAGTTAAATTCATTTCATTGACAAGTGAGATCCTTAACTTTGTAGAGGTTCATATCTGTCTTGAACGGCTGAGGTGCTTAAGGCGCAGTGTTTCAAGCCCAAGGTATCCGAGTTCGATCCCAGCTTCGTAGGAATTTTTTCATTATTTCTCCACATTTAAAAAAAAAAATAAAATTAAACTTAAAATAAATTTAATACAATATTACTGAATTTCAACTTAGAAAATGTTATAAAAGAAATGTTTATTTAAGATCTGAAAAAATGTAAAAAGGACGTCCAAAAGACGTCTTTTAGACGTCCCTTTTTATGTCTTTTAGACGTCCAAAAGACGTCTTTTAGACGTACTTTAGACGTCCTTTCTTACGTCTTTTGAACGTCTTTTGGACCAGACATAGAACGTCTCTTAGACGTCTTTTAGTCGTCTTTTTGATGACTCAGAGACATTGCCATCATTGTCCCCGAATCGTCCGCGGACAAAAAGGTACGTCTTTAAGACGTCTTTTAGACGTCCCTGTGCCCACTGGGTCATTGATTATCCTCTTTAGAAGAATTAAAATTAAAATTGTTAGTGATTATAATTGATTATATTATAATATAATTGATAAGTTGATCCTAATTTTTCTAATTTTTGTCCGGCCTGGAAGGAGAAAACAAGAAAGGTGTGATTCGAAAATTAGTTTTAATCTGTTTGTATAGGTCAGTGCTTGCTCTTGTGATTTTGTCATTCATTTATCAATTTATTTATTTATTAATCTGTTTGTATAGTTGTGTGCTTGCCCTTGTGTTTTTGTAATTTATTTATTGTCTCTAAAAAGAATATTAAGAAGTGTGGAGTTTTCCATCGTATCCCCAATTACAGTAAGTCTAATTGTCATAAAAATCAAATTAAAATTGTTAGTGATTAGATAATTTTAAGAAAATTTAAATTAGGGTCAGTCCACTGACTTTCGTCTGAGGGTTGTTGCGGCTATATTTTGAAAAAATCTGGTTTTAAAATATGTAAAACTAGAAGACTTCCTAATTCTATTAACCACAATATTATTCCGAAAATTTTATTTTTTGAAATTTAACTATTATAATTTGAATGTTCTTTCATTGATTCATTCACTTTTTCTGTCCCTCACACTCTGATGTTGTCTTTTATTTATACTTTTGTTTTCGTCATCTTTAGATAGATTGCTTGTATATTATAGGCTCAAAATTTCTGAAGCGTGCCACTAATTTTTCGATAGAAATATTTTTATATTTTATTTCAATAATTTTATAGTATTTTCGTACCATAATATGACCCCAAAGTTGTTTTTGAAAAATTTTAATTTTTTTAAGAGTTATTGTTTAAACAATATTTAAGCATTAAATTACTTAAACATTTTTTTAGCGTTCAATTTGATAGATTTTAATAAAATTTGAAATGAGTAATATACAATAACCCTGATTTCCAACAAAAAATATTTGTTAAATTTTGTTTATAATTTGTTTGAAATAGCAACAATTGTTATAAACAAATAGAAATAAAATATACTTCTCTGCCTAATTTCGTATTTTTTCTTGTCAATTATGATACCCTCTTTTATCACAAGTATTTCAAAAAAAAAAAGTTAGTATTTTGCATTAGGTCAAAAGTTATTAATATTTTAGTGACCGCGCGCGCTGCGCTATTGACGCGCCACACGGTAAGATTTTCTTACGATTTATTGTTCAAAAATGTCTACAGCCTACAATTTTTGAACGATTTGAGTGTTCTTGGATTTAAATTAAAGGGAATCAAATTCTTTAGACATCCCTCAAGACCGATTTTTAAAATTTTAATTGTTTATAATTTTTTAGTTTCATCAAAGTTAATAAATTATTACAATTTTGTAAAAAGGACGTTTATTTCTTATTCCGTTTACTGAACATGATCCAAATTAGTTTAAGTCAATCCAATATGATCACTAGGCAATTAATAAAACATAAACGTCCTTTTTACAAAATTGTATTAATTTATTAACTTTGATGAAACTAAAAAATTATAAACAATAAAAATTTTAAAAATCGGACTCGAGGGATGTCTAAGGAATTTAATTCCCTTTAATTTAAATCCAAGAACACTCAAATCGTTCAAAAATTGTAGGGTGTAGACATTTTTGAACAATAAATTGTAAGAAAATCTTACCGTGTGGCACGTCAATAGCGCAGCGCGCGCGGTCACTAAAATATTAATAACTTTTGACCTAATGCAAAATACTTACTGTTTTTTGGGAAAATACTCCTCATAAAAGAGGGTATTATAATTGACAAGAAAAAATACGAAATTAGGCAGAGAAGTATATTTTATTTCTATTTGTTTATAACAATTGTTGCTATTTTAAACAAATTAAACACAAAATTTAACAAATATTTTTTGTTTGAAAGCAGGGTTATTGTATATTACTTATTTCAAATTTTATTAAAATCTATCAAATAGAACGCTAGAAAAAAATGTTTAAGTAATTTGATGCTTAAATATTGTTTAAACAATAACTCTTAAAAAAATTAAAATTTTGCAAAAACAACATTGGGGTCATATTATGGTACGAAAATACTATAAAATTATTGAAATGAAATATAAAAATATTTTTATCGAAAAATTAGTGGCACGCTTCAGAAATTTTGAGCCTATTCTAATAGTAATAACATTAATGAATATTAAAATAAAAATTACTATTTAACGAAAGTCAACAAAATGCATATATCATCTTGGAATAAAATAGTTATTTTTAACGCATAAAAAAATATAATTAAAATTGATTTTATTAATTTTACATTGTACAAAACTTGCAGAAAAAGGAAGTTTTACTTAAAAATTTTTTAAATATTTGGTAAATTTACAATGTAGAGTTTTCAAAGAGCAAAAAAAAAGTTTTTAAAAAACCAAATAAAAGTGATAATTAACTACCAAAAAAGGAAAAATATTAAACATATAGTACAACTAGACCTTTTAAAAATCAGTTTTAATTATAATTGTAACTATGCTACTAAAAACACTTTAATTTTTAATCATATACAAACAATTTGAACTCATTTTTCATAATATTGCTCATTAATTGAGATCTTTAATCCGTTTGTATGATTTCAGGGCAACTAAATATACAAATTAGACTTTAAACAAGAGCTATTGCAACGTGAGGAGAAACGATTTTTGAGACAGAAAAAAGCGAAATACTTTCTATAGTCGACCATGACATTATATCGAATCCGTTTCCGGCGCGAGAGATACTAAACGATTTAATTTGTGATAACTCAAGGGCTTTTTTTAGAGTAGAAACAGCGGTTTCTATATTTTTACCAAATACTTGTAACGGTTCGTTTTTTATAACCCTTAATTTTTTAAATATATATAATAGAAAATAAGGTACCCAAGGCTTCATATATGCGTCAGTCATAAGAAAGTATAGGAATCGCATAAGTCTGTCTCTCTCACACTTATAGTCTATGACTAACATGAAGCTTTTCCTATTGTACAGTAACATTATGTTGGTAACATTATCCTTTGTTTAAAAATGCTGTGGGTTTCTACGATTTCTCTTTAAGTGAAATCTGCCAATATCTCATATTCATATCTAAGTGAGTGAAATATTTTTTACCGGTACGTCTTTGTAATAGTGTTTCGATTTTTTTGTTCCTTCGTGATCCTCTTCTAATAAAGTTTTGAGATTTCTTGTTTTTCTACTTTTCTACTTTTCCAATCCTTTTTATTACAGGTACTAATGGATTAGTTTTTGCATATTCAGCTTTCTCTATTATTTTCCAATCGATGATCTGCTTTAGTGTAATTTATATTTCTTTTTCTAATTTTATGGGTAGTGAATAGGTTCGAGATTTCACCTCAGCGCCATATTTAATTTTAATTTCATGTGTGTAACAAGAAATCAATCCGGGTTTTTTAACAAAAATATTTTTATATTTCCATGAAAGGTCCTTATATGACTTTTGGATATGTGCAGGAATCATCGCATTACTTTTTATTACATTTGATATTATCTCTTGTGTGCCGGGATAAGGCGATAAGTCCATCGACCTTTTTCCTCACCGCCCCATCTTTCTTGCTTTAGAAAAAAGAAACATTTCTTCCCTTTCCCTCGCCAAAAGATCTGCTGGCGGGACACTTGCAGGGACCTCCACAGCACTCGTAGATACTGTCTTATATGCAGAGATGATACGCGTTGTTATCGATCTCTGCGCCGACAGTATCTTTTCACAGATGGTCACACATCTTTTACTCCTCAGGAATTCTTCTTTTTTGTTCACGGGGTCCGCTAAAATTTGGCATTAGCCGTGAAAGATTAGCCGCACACTCGATTGCCTTATTTGACGCCGTAGCCATGGGGTGGTGGAAGTTTAACCTTCCATCTAACTCCACACCAAGATAATCAATTTGTTTACTCCACTTGACCTCGAATCCGTCTATCACGATTCGTGGGAGCTCATAACCACGTCTGTCTGTGACTATCAGTGCCTCGGTCTTTTCCAGGGCTATTTCAAGACCTCTGGTATCCAGCCAACTTTTTGCTAGTTGCAGAAATTCGTTCACCAATGTCCCAAGAACCTCCTCACTTTCGGCAGTGCACACAAACAACGCGTCGTCCGCAAAGCCAATGATCACCGCACCTTCGCTTCGGGCAGATCCATTCACAGAAAATCATCGTAAGATACATACCATACAAATGGACCCACCCTCGAGTCTTGAGGAGCTTGATGGCGGCTCTCTTCGCCTTATCCTGATACCAAGGTGCGAGGTCGCTTTTTTGACACTGCTCACTGCTGAACAGGATATCGACCTCATTTTCCCTAGCTGTTTGCATCAGGAGCACCTGTGCATCCTTACTTGTATGCAGGTTGACTAGAAGGAGCTTTAGGGATTTTCTCTTTTAAATTTCTCCAGTTTCTCCTTGTAATCCGGACAGGAAATTCTTCCAGGGATATGGTTGACTTCCGTTTTTCCCAAATCTGTACACGTTATACACTTTGGCTTGTCGCTAGTACAACTCTTGGCGAAGTGTCCCGCTTCGCCGCATCTCCGACAGTATTTGGTTCTGTCGGGGCCCTTGCAAATTCGGGTCACGTGTCTATAGGCTAGGCACTTTTGACATCTTGTCACTTCTAAGTGCGTTCGAATGGATGCGTTTATCCAACCTATGAGCACCTTGTTTTTACTGACAAGAGCCGTAACCTCGGTCTTGTCCAGAAAGACGGAGGAAAGTTTATTAGCGAACTTCGAAGTTTCACCCCACTTTTTGACCACAACAAGAACCTCCTTTTAAAGAGTTCTCCTAATTTTTAGAATCTCGGTGCCAGTTTCCTCTGGCTGTACCGAAGTTGTTGCCAGTTTTATAAGATTATAGTAGGTCTCTTGATTCCGGGCCGAAATTTTTATTGCTTCCGTGGTTTTAATTTTTGGGGGGCGCTTCTGAAGTCCCTCCCTCTCTTCTGCTTTCTTCAAGGCCTTTCTCTTACGGGCCTCCCGTTTCTTATTGGAGACGGTTTTGAAGTTTTTTTTCGTTTTCAGACTTATTTTCCACAGTTGCCTCCCAATAAGGAGCAACCCTGGCCGAAGCAGCCTTACTCACCTCCGCCTCCATAGCAGTAGGGTTTGCCTTGATGTCTTTGCTCTTAACCCTCTTACCCTTGGGAGTGGTCACAGTAGAATCAGTCTCCGGACCTTCATAGTCTCTAGGGCGCTTCCTTGGGTCAATGGACTTGCACTCGCTGGATGCGGCGTGCGACATCGATCTAGGATTTTCTGGATTCGACCTTGGTTTGCTTGGGCTTATGAAGGGCTTAGGTATAAATCGCAGGTTACTGCGAAGCACCTCGTGCACCTTCCCCAATGCCACCATTCCATCCTGAACATCCTTGCTATAAATGTTTCTTTGCTTTTTGCAAGCACGCCACATACTTTCCCTTATTTTAGGGATCAGATCGACCTGCTCTAAAACATTACCTTCGAATCTGCTAAGTCCCACATCCTCGGAATTTTTACTTTGGCTCCCTCCATAATTCTTGGTGCCATTAACACCGACTACCGGGCTTCAATCTGATCAGAATCGGTGGTGGGATTACCCTCTACAGAGGTACCCACTTGGAGTAATTTATTTGAATCTTTAACCATTTCATTTTTTTAATTCTTTGTCCCGTGTCGATGGACAATCGGGCCTCAACAGGGTACTACTATCTGGCCAGGATGGGCCCAGAACTGCCTTCGTTAGTTACATAGACGTTATAGCATTGCCGGAGCATTGATGCGACGTCTATGATATCCAAGGGCACGTGAACATGTATGTTCGGACGTGGAGGTCGATGTATCTCTCCAAGATAGCAGGAAGTTTCCGCAAAAGGAGTGCATCCTGGTATCTCTTCACAGAGTTTACCCTCGGTTGCGTTTATCTTAACTTGTTAATTAATTTCTTCCTTTTCATAATTCTCGTCGCACTCATCTTCTTTAATAAATTGTATTGGAGTTTCAACCTTATTGTTTTTTAATACTAACTCATCAGCTTTAAGATCTATTGTACAGTTTTGTTCTTTTAAAAAGTCGATATCTAACATACATTATTGCAATAGACTTGGCACTACAAACATAATTTGTTTATATCTTTTTTCTTTTATTTCTAAATCTATGTATATTTGTTTTCTAACTTTGATAGGCCTACCTCCCGTAGCTCTTATTGCGCAAACATTAACTAATGGTAAACTCTCGCATTTTCTAAATTTTTCTATATTCACGTACTTAAAATTTTCGGATATACATGCGATTTAACTACCGCTATCTATCAACGCTCTGACTGGTATTCTTTGACATTCAACAATCCACAACATTTGTTGTGATTCTTGGGCATGATGTCATCGTTTTTAATTTTAATTCGTTTTCTAAGAGTTCTTCTCTCCTATACTATTTTCCGTTTTGTTATATGTTCAAATACAGGAAAAATTAGTTTCCCGATTTTTTTTATTCTTGACTCAGTCGTTATTATTTCATCCATCTTTTCGATAACGCATTGACTATCAGAAACATCCTTATCTTGATTCTCTGTATCAATGTCAACGACACGCTCGTTGCCATAGCTTAGAAAAACTTTTTCTGCGGGATCCGCGCTTGAATACGATTTTATAATCCTATTATTGCAGCTGAATTTTTTATTAAGCAAGTCGGGAACCAAGCGTTAAATCTTTGAGTTGATCCAACCAAACTGATCAGTAACTGATCAGTAACGAGAGAAAATTTTTGACCATAAACATATGTATGGTCGAAAGTGTCTCACGGCGTATATAATTGTTAATAATTCTTTCTCCGTTGTCGTGTAGTTTAATTCGGATTTAACCAAGGTTCAAGACACATAGGCAATGGGTGGATCCTTACCAATTTTATCTTGACTTAAAATGGCTCCGATTGCATAATCAGAAGCATCGGTTGTAATTATGAACGGTTGTAGAACTAATCCTGCAGTTTTCAAACGACCGAGTAATTTCTCGAGTTTTTCGTTATGTTCTTGTAAGGAATTAGCATAAATCACAATGTCGTCCATGTAGACAAACATTTCTACACCTTGTAATCCGGACAACACAAGGTCCACCATACGTTGGAATGTGGCTGTTGCGGTTTTTAGACCAAAAGGCATGCGATTGACCTCAAAATGACCAAAAAATGTAGAGAAAGCGGTTTTGTGTTTGTTAGAGGAATCGTTTTTGATTTGATGATTCCCGGAAGCTGAGTTGAGTGTCGAAAAATATTGAACTTCCCCTAGTTGATCTAAAATTGTGGTTATAGTTGGAAAGGAATACGCGTCTCCCACGGTCTTTTTGTTTAGCTCGCGATAGTCGATAACTATTCGGTACTGAAAATTACCTTGAGAATGACGTTTCTTTGGTACCACCAACGCGGGGGAATTATACTGGGATTTTAACGCAGAAATTGTTTCATTTTCTTTTAATTTTGATGTTTCTTCTCGTATAAAATGTTTGTGATCAATTTGATAACGATAATTGCCCTTGTTAACCGGGATGTCATCGGTAGTATTAATTTTGTGTTTTACGACATTTGTACATTCCAATTGTCCCCTTTTAGGAAGAACTAAAACGGAAAATTTGTAACGAAATTTATTAAACAATCCTTATCTTTTTCACTCACATTTTTCTAGTGAAGCTCTTTTATTAATTTCTCTATCCGATTATTACGCGTATCTGGTACTAAAAATTTCAAATTCTTACAGTGTATCGGGGGAAATTGAGAGTTCTATATCCGGAGTTGCTGGCGGTAGTGTTACAATTTGTTTAGTTCTCGATCTTACTAGTATTTTCGCTATTTTCCTTGGGGGGGTTTAAAAAAGGAAATTTGACTATTCATGTTTTATTGTTTTGGTTTTTAGGTCAATCGCCGAATCTGCTAAAAAGGGCATACCAAGCATGCTGTCGCTTTCTAATGGAAAATTATCTGGAACAACTTGAAAGGGACAAGGAATCTCGTTAAAATTTAAGAATTCTTTACCGAGAGTCGATACGCCCTGTACGACGATGCCGAATAAATCATACTTTATTTTACTCTATATAAAGAGGGTATTTCTTAGACAACCTTGCTTAACTAGATTTAATTTAGCACCAGTGTCAACTAGGAAACTACCCCTTTTCAATTTAAGATCATTACTCTCTTACGAAAAAATAGACTGAAATTGTACTGGGTAATTAGACTGAGAGCTCAGTGCTATTTCAGTGAAAATTTGCTGCGTGTTAGCACTGAAATTGTACTGAAAAAAATTACCTGCAAAAGGGTTGCTATAAGTGGTGTTTATGGCCTAACCGTCATTAAGTTAAAGGACGAATATTTATTTGTTAATGCTAAAAATAATTTTTATTTATACTTCAACATTATATTTGTTTTTCATGAACTCAGATTCTTTACAAATAATTATTATATATGCTAAATGTTCATGTGCATTAAAATTCAAAAATAATATCCGTTTTTACGTTTGCGAGATAGTTCATAACTTTTTTAAATAAAAATTTTTTATAATGAATTTTAGATATTAGTTATCATAAAACATCACAGATTTAAAAATTTTTTTATTTTAAAAATTGTATTATTTAAATTGTAAACTTTTTAAGCCATAAAATTATAATCCCATACAAAAAAAGGCTTTCAGGTCTATTGGTAAAGCAGGGGTTACAATATAATTTTAAAATTTAACGATAATTTCTTTGAAAATTTTGGTAACCTTTTTAATTTTCACTTCTAGACTGTTAACAATAGTTTGTTGACATAACCTACATTTGAAACTATTGTTAAAGGACTTTAAAAATGTCTACTGAAACATTAAAAATAAAACAGTCTGAAATAGTACTGAGGCCACTACAATTTCAGTGCTGTTTCAGTCTATTCTTCCGGCAGGGCTGTCCATGCTTACACTAGGAGAGAATTTTTTTATCTGTTTCAGAGGACATTATCACGCGTTTAATTGGTACATTTTTGAGCTAAATATCCAGTCCTGTCGCAGTTATAATAACATTTCTCTCCATTTCCTTCTTCGTGCGATTGTTGTGACTTCTTGTTTGCGTTATTTGGCTTGTCGGATATTTTCGCGGCAAATTTTCAGGCTCGGCCCCTCATATTATTATAAGGGCGAAAACGGTTTTGTTATTTCTCTAAACATTTTTCTCGAAGGGAGTTTTGTTTCTATTTTCGACGTCGTTTTCGCTTTTCCTGTCAAGCACGTTTTCTTTTTTTATTTCTGACGTATTCTCAAATCTCTATTCAATCCCGTTTCGAAACAATCGCGTGCTGCCTCTCGAGGAGCAGTTAAATGGGAGTAACTATCCAATGGATTGCAATTATCTTCTATTACTTCAATTATATTAGCAAGTATTTTATTTACGCGAACACCGTACAGAATCATTCGTATAAGACGTATGAAACTTTTCTAGAGTTAGGAATGTTGTAAAGAAAGAAAGAAAAGAAAGAATACAGTAAAATTAAATTTGTACTCACTTTTAATAGAATTAAAAGTTGTGATGTTCAAATTGGATCTGGATAGAGGATGAAGTGTATTATAATAAAAAAATAATGCAATTTGTCTATCTAATTATAGTAATAAATAAACATTAAATGTAATATTATCTTTTCAACAATTGTTTAAACAAATAATTGTTTCTATTGACTACTTTTTGAAACAAAGTATCTAGAAACTTGTAATTTTTTCTATTTTGCAATTAATTAAGCAGAGTTGTAGGTAATGGATATATTTTATGATTTCAACAAATAAACAATTATTTAAATAAATAATTATTGTATTTATCAACTTTTGACACACATTACCTAGAATTTTTTTAAAATTTTGTAATTATCCAAGCTGAGTAGTATAACATAAATATATTTAACGAATTTAACAATTCAGGGATTGTTTAAACAAGTAATTTTTGTTATTTATTAATTTTTAACACATAATAGCATATAAAACCTTATAGCCTATCTTAATTTTGAAATTTTTAAAGCCGAATATTATTGTAAAAAATAAAGTTTGTAAATAATAATTATTTGTTTAAACAACTCGCGAGAATGTCTCGAATGTTACTCACAGGAATTTCTCGGTTTAATTCTTAAGAACATTTTCATGTGGAAGCCTTAATAAGTTATTAAATAAAATATCAAATTTAGTTTGATAAATTGAAAAATAGATAAGAATCTTCATCTGTCTTAATTAATGAAGAAAATTTTTTTTAATAATAATCAATTGTTTAAAGGAATATAAAGTATGCAACATAATAGTACCAAAATAAATAATAAAATGTAATTCTGGATAAAATTTTAATTATATTGTGCCTTTTTTGTAATTTACATTTGAAGAAACAAATGACAAAAATATAAATAAGAATATGCAAAAACGTTTTTTATTATAATTTATATTTTTGTTTTACATTATATGTTACGGACGTCTCAAAATAAGACACCTCTTTTTGCAGTGTGATATACTCATGCAACATACACTACATTTAAATGGATACATTAAGTTATAATGTCTACGCAGTTTTAATTATCTAAATATCACATTCACAGTAAGTTGATATTTATAATAATGATAATTTTTAGGCGTAATATTTATTATTTAATATTTTAGATCTGTATTTAACTACTTTTACACATGTTCTATTGTCCTATCCAAATGAGTATTTGCTATGTTTTTTTTGTATAATTCTCGACGGTCTTGGTTTTATTACTTAAGAAATTCGAGATTACTTTTACTAATTTTCACTTCATTTACAACATTTCTAACCGTGGAAAGAATATTTTTAAATTATAAAAATCATTAATAATTTAATTCCAGTGCGTTAATTTTGATTGTCTATTTTGAGATATTTATATTAATTTTTAATAAAATTCTATATAATCTTTTTTAGTCATCGTGTTCACAAAAAATGCTATTAACAAACACACATACTGATTTACAATAATTTGTTACCAACAAACTCAAAAAATTATTCAAATGAATTTAAATTTGGAAGAGAACAAATATACTCTACATTTTGTACGTTAATGAAAACAGTTATTCTGACATGCATTTTCAGTTATAAATGTTTGACAAAGAGTATATTCAGAGTTAGTCGCTTCATCTACAATAAAAAGTTTTATTTTTATAAATGATCCGTCTTTCATTTCTGCGTAAGTGTTATCAGAGCGCTTCGTTCTAGATTTGATTATTGAATAGATATACTTATCTTTTACAATTTTTTTGTATGAAACTGTTTTCTGTGAGAGATTTAATTGATTTATTACAGTATCTTCTACTTTTTTAGCAGATCCAAAATATCTAATTGTATTCAGTTTAAAAGTTTTTTTGTACTTTTTTTATTTAAATTTAAATACAATTCTTTTATACTAGCAGAAGAGAAGGGTAAAATTTTATTTCTTAAAATAGTATCACATATATTGAAACATAAACTTCGTGCTACTTGATGTGTAACTCCTTTGGCAGACTTTATTCTATCTAGTAGTTTTCCATTAGCACTTTCAAATGGATAAGTTGTGTGACAATAAGAAGGACCCCAGTTAGCAAGAGATGTGACCCAATGTTGTATCTGATGAACATTGTAAGTCATTTCAAATTTTGTGTAATTTTCCTCAGTTCCCAACAAAAATTCTTTGGCAAAGAATTCTAAATATTGAAGTTCAGTTATCGTAATAACGTTCTGCAAAGAAATATGTATTGCGTGAACGAAGAGAGACCAATGATTCCAAAGTTTTGGCGATAAATATAATTTTAGAATAGGTAAACTGTAATAAAGTATCCAATTTTCCCATTCTTTTCCTTTCCAATATAATCTATCAGTGACTGGCCGAGTTAAGCGCATACTTTTATGAGGAACAGATATTTTGTCTAGTAACTTATCAATTTTCTTCAAATCTTTTTTATTCAAAGTCCTTGACAAGGGTGAATTTTTTTTAACAAACCGATAATTAGTGAATTGTTTAGCTATTCCTAAGTATGCAAAATGTAATGGATCTGGTGAAAATCCTGAAACAATATTAAATTGTTTTAAATTTATTAAAGGGGATACGCTTTTTACTCCAAAAGTTAATGGAAAGTTACTTTCAATATCTGAAGATTCTTCTGGAGCTAACATTTCATCATTATTATTATCAGGATTTTCAATATCTGAGAACTCTTCTACTTCTTGTACTTCAACAGTATTATTAGCAGAATTTACAAGCAGTTACATACATTGTAACATATGTTCTTCAGTTCGTTCCTTAGGCATGACTGACAATAATGGATATTTCCAAGCACCGCGAGTACTTCTAAATCTTGGTATATATTTACCTTTTTGCAGACACCAAGCACACCCACATTGGCCATTGTATAAAGTAATACCTTGCATTGAAGCACGGGCGACTGAATCAACGCAACAGCAAATTACATAAGGTTTGATGTTGATTATTTTATTATCTATATTACAAGGAATACCATTCTCATTCATATAATTCATTTGATCCACAAAAGCTTTTAAAAAGACATTCATGTTGAGTTTACCTTTCCCAAACCACAATCCCCTAACAATTGGTTGTGATGTCCTAACATGTAACGGTACTTCGTTAACCATTAAATAGATGGGATAAGCTAAATGAGGTGAATTTTCAAATCTTACAGCTCCGTTGCAATTAAAAATACATGTGGCGTACCGGTTTTTAATTTCAGGATCTAAATTATTTATAAAGTTTCTATAAGCTACTCCATCATAGATATCCTTAAATATACCATTTTCATGCGTTCGTTCTTGTACAACATACTTGTAATATTCTGAGTTGCTTTCCAGCAGCTCTTTAATATCAAAATTTACATTAAATGTTACGAAAAAATTGTTTAAATATTTATCATAAAGGTAAACTATTTTTTTACAACTACTACATTCCTTTTCACGATCAGATCTAACAAATGTACCAAGATACGTACTACAATCAGAACAAAGCGCATGATAATTAATGTAACTTGTTGTAAAAAACATTTTATCAATCATATATCTACTCTCCGGTAAAACACGTGATGCAAAAATGGTGTTAACGGTCTTAAATAATTTTTCTACACCTGTATGTGACAAGTAATTTACAATAGCATATTTTAAATATATCATTAGTAATTCTTCTCGACTTACAAATGCAGGTGTAGTTATATCATTTAATATATCTGGCGATTGTATTACTTTATACAATTCTTTAAAGGCAACAAATTAGTCTGCATCACTTTCCATATTCTCTTCAATTTCATTAATTGAAAAGTCATTTGGATGGTTTTCATTATCGCTGCCATCTTCTTCATCATTTTTGTCGAAAACTTCGTTTATGTCATGTGTGTCATCATATTCACTTTTATGATTATCATTAGTATTCTGAGAAGTAGTACTTAAATTCAGGTCGCAATTTTTTTCATTCTCTTCGCATATCTGTAAAAAGTAGTGTTAAAAATCATATTTTGTGCAACAAACAAATTATGTGTTGTCTTATAGTGCAGAATTATGAATCCTTATTTAATAGGATTATTAAGGGTATTTTCTGGTGCAGAATTATTAAGGGGGAGTGACATCTTTGCATCACAATTTCTACCTTTTTTCCTACATTTTTTACATAGAAAAAATAAAGTAAACAGGAATCGGATTAAATACTTGATCAAAAATTTCCGTTATATTAGGTAATGGGTACGCGTCACCTGAGGTTTTTTCGTTAAGGGCTCGAAAATCTAAGACTGCCCTCCACTTGATATTCCCTTCTGAATCAGGTTTTTTCTGAACAATCCACAATGGTATGCTGTACTGAGAATTGGACGGTTTAATAATCCCTACATCTAACAATTCTTTAACTTGTTTTAGGATTTATTTTTTCATTGAGTGAGGGAATTTGTATTGTTTAGAAAATACAGGAATATCGTCTGTAGTAGGGATCCTATGCATGACTTTGTCTGTACCAGTGAGTTCATCACCTGGAAGAAAGAAATGATGCCTATATTTTCTAATTAACTGTAAAACATGAGCTTTTTCTTCGGGATTTAAATGATCTAGACGCAAATAATCTTTAATATCGACAGGTTCTGATTGAAATAATGGTTCTTCATCAGGAATAAATTTATTTAATTCTGGTGAGTACTCATCTTCGCATGTACGTTAATGTTTAATTCTTTTTTCATTTCTATGTTTGAAATAAGAAAAACATGTTTTTTCGGCTAAGCTTTGGATTTCATTTTCTTGGTAATCTCCATGAGTTAAAGAAGTTTTAGGGTCATTTTCAATTTTGTGATTTGTGGTTTAATTAATTTGTCTACTGATAGAATGCCTAATTTTATATCTGCATTACAATGTTACAAAATCGAAACATGTCCAAATTGTAAAAAAATAGGAAATGATGCGAAATTTTGTAGAGAGAATGGCCCGAAACAATGTCAGATCTGTAATAAAACTAGTCACATTGCAAAAAATTGTTTCCAAAACCCTCTCAATAAAAATTCCTTAGAAAAAACCTAAACTGAAAAACAAATTGAATCTAGGGCAAACTTTAGATGCCAAATTTGTAATAGAATCGGTCATACAGCGGCCACATGTAGAAGCTTATCAAAAACAAACATTAAAGAATGTTAATATTGCAGTAAACAAGGTCATGAAATAGAAGAATGCAGATTACGAAATTTTAATAATCTTAGGGATCAGGGAAACAATCAAAGTCTCCAACGTCAGGGCGTGAATCAGGGGACTTTTCAACACTAAAGCCGCTCTATCAACCTAATGGAAAACGAGAACCTTGCGTCAGAATTAATACCATAACTGAATAATCACTAAAATACACTCTATATATCACTATGCTAATAAGTAGTTTAAAAAAACCCGTAAATTTATTGTTGGATACGGGAGCAGAAGTAAATTTAATAAAACGAAGTTTAGTACCAACCGAAGTTTAAATCAATTACAAAGATACTTACAAAATTAGTGATATAGGGTTAGAATTCGTGAAATTTTCACAGAAAATAAAAAGTATTTTTTTTAAAATCGAAATGTTGAAAAAACATTTCTATTTGGCCATAAGAATGTGTCCACCAAAAAACAGAAAAAAAATAATTTTTTGTAAAAGTTATTGCAAAATTAATTTTTTTGCGACTTTTTAAACAAAATTTGATTTCTCCTGAATGAATGAAAAAGTTTATTTTTTAATAATTATTTAATAAATTTTTTAGAAACAATTAATTTTTTTTAATGTTCTACGCCTTTTAAAAATTTGAAAAAAATATTAACATACACTTAAAACTATAAGAAATTAAAATCCGTTGAGAAAATTTTGGAGCGACAATTATTTTAAAAGTTATAATGGAAATTATATTGAACGGAGATGCGATTTTGATGATTTTAAGAATAAAAACATTATTTTTAACTACGAAATGAACAAAACACTGTCAAATTAACATTTCTATTTAATTATATAGCCATAAAAATTGATAAAAATGATCAAAAACTAATTTCAGCGTTGATGCACTACACCGCGCCAATATAATTTTCATTATAACTTTTAAAATAATTGTCGCTCCAAAATTTTCTCAACGGATTTTGATTTCTTATAGTTTTAAGTGTATGCTAATATTTTTTTCAAATTTTTAAAAGGCGTAAGACATTTTAAAAAATTAATTGTTTATAAAAAATTTATTAAATAATTATTAAAAAATAAACTTTTTAAAAATTTTCAAATTCTGAACGAAAGTATATTTTATTTCCTTTATATTCCCGCTTAGTTCATTTAAATCGGTTCATTCATTTAGGAGAAATCAAATTTTGTTTAAAAAGTCGCAAAAAAATTAATTTTGCAATAACTTTTACAAAAAATTATTTTTTTTCTGTTTTTTGGTGGACACATTCTTATGGCCAAATAGAAATGTTTTTTCAACATTTCGATTTAAAAAAAAATACTTTTTATTTTCTGTGAAAATTTAACGAATTTTAACCCTATACCACTAATTTTGTAAGTATCTTTGTAATTGATTTTACCTTCGGTTGGTACTAAACTTTGTTTTATTAAATTTACTTCTGCTCCCGTATCCAACAATAAATTTACGGGTTTTTTTAAACTACTTATTAGCATAGTGATATATGGAGTGTATTTTAGTGATTCTTCAGTTATGGTATTAATTCTGACGCAAGGTTCTCGTTTTCCATTAGGTTGATAGAACGGTTTTGGTGTTGAAAAGTCCCCTGATTCACGCCCTGACGTTGGAGACTTTGATCGTTTCCCTGATCCCTAAGATTATTAAAATTTCGTAATCTACATTCTTCTATTTCATGACCTTGTTTACTGCAATATTAACATTCTTTAATGTTTGTTTTTGATAAGCTTCTACGTGTGGCCGCTGTATGACCGATTCTATTACAAATTTGGCATCTAAAGTTTGCCCTAGATTCAATTTGTTTTTCAGTTTAGGTTTTTTCTAAGGAATTTTTATTGAGAGGGTTTTGGAAACAATTTTTTTCAATGTGACTAGTTTTATTACAGATCTGACATTGTTTCGGCCATTCTCTCTACAAAATTTCGCATCATGTCCTATTTTTTTACAATTTGGACATGTTTCGATTTTGTAACATTGTAATGCAGAATGTCCTTTACGATCGCAAATTTGACACTCAGTACTATCATAATTGAAGTTATTTTTTTCTGGTTGAGGGGAACTTTGTTCATTAGTTTGGAAAATTTCTCTCCTTTTTTGTTTTTTTGCTTCTAAACTACCTAGTCTTTTTTCTCTTTGAACTAAAATTTTTTTCTCGATTTTAATAGCTTCCCTAATAAGGTCATTTATATTGACCTGATCAGTCATTCTTTGTTCAATCTCAGGCAAAAGGCCTTCTTTAAAACATTCAATAACATCGTTTTGAGTTTCGGTTTTAAACGCTTCTGTAACTGCAGCATTGGTCATTATTTTTTGTGCATCTAAGATTCTCGTTCCTATATCTCGAATCCTATTTGCAAAAGTTAAAACGTTTTCGTTTTCTTTTTGAAATTCGTTACCTAATTCTCCATACAATTGTCTTACAGTTTTGGTTGTTGCATAAATTTCTCTAAAGAAATTACTAATTTCTTCTATATTTCTAAACGTTTGTCCGATTACTGTTTCTTTAGCTTCTCCGTAAATTTTCGTCCTAATTAATCTAGTAAGATTTTCTTCTGCAGCTTCTCCTACCATAGCTTTAGCTTCTGAGCATCCTCAAATGAATTCATTAACGGAAATATTTGTACCGTCAAATTCGGGAATTGCCTTAAGGGGATGTCAAAGTCGATTGGATTTTTGCATTGAGCTTCAATGGGAAAATCGCATCGACTTTGACATCCCCTTAAGAGCATCTGTCAAACTGACAGTTTGATTAATTGGTAAAGCCATGTTTACTGGATGTAGGTCAACGTTATTTAAATTTATATTAGGTTCAATATTTTTTTACTTTGGATTTAAAAAATTGTTTCCTAATAAAACTTGATTAAGATTTTCTGAATCTAAAGAAATTATAGTGTTATCGTCTGTATCATTTGAACAGTCTAAATTTGTAGGGTTAGGTGTAGAGGTGTACAATTATTGTACATTTGTATTTAGTGGTGTATCTGTTTTTTGTATATGTTTAATTGTAGTATCGTCGTGTATGTCAGAATCAGTAGAAAAATCTAAAAGAGGCTTTACAACACTCGTAGGCGAATGTGGTACTAGTGGGATTTACCGAAAGGATTAAATTGTTGAATTTCTTCTGATAATTTTGGGTCGCCTTTCGCTCCTTGACGAGTAATTCTTTTATCACTCCCCTGTAAAACAAAAAGTATTAGGAGGTACGGGATTCCGTATTGCGAGTGCCAACCTGCCAATGCGGTATTTGCGAATTACCGCATTGGGTGTCGTGGTGAATACGGAAATCAAGGGGTCCCAATGCGGTGCAAGTTTTAAGATTTTAAAAAAACGAAAATACGTAACAGGAGGAAATAATTTGTGTCAGTGGAGAAATATGCGAGTTAAAGGAATGAGAAAATAATAATAGTGAGTGTAAAAATGAAACTTTAAGAAAAAATGTAAGTTGAACTGTCAAATTTGATTCCAATGCGGCGTAGGCTGCTTTCAATGCGGTACACAATCGGTATATAGTGCAAATCAAACTTTGTTTTTACCAATTTTTAACAAATATTCACTGTTTCTTATCGAAATCGGCATTTTTACATTCCAGGACAATTGTGCTTTCAATTTATAATGTGTACTCTGCTCATGTGATTTTAATTTTAATGCTAAAATAAGACCGTATTCGGCGGATGAAAAAAAGATTGAGTCAAACGTCCCCATACGGTTTTTACACGAATCCGTATTGGCTCAGAGCTTCACTCAATTCCTAAACGCTCCACTCAATACTTCTTTTTTTACTGGGTAGAAAATGTTTGTTTACCTATTTCACGTCATTCAAACCAGTCAAAGTTGCTTTTGCTGTGGCGCATTGAAATCAGCCTATGCCGCATTGGGCCCATATTTTACAGTTCATCAAAACTTTTTCTTTTAAAGTTTCAATTTTACACTCACTATTAGTATTTTCTTATTCCTTTAACTCGCATTTTTCTCCACTGCCTTTCATTATTTACTCCTGTTAAGTATTTTCGTTTTTTTTAAAGCTTAAAACTTGTACCGCATTAGGACCCCTTGATTTCCGTATTCACCACGACACCCAATGCGGTAATTCGCGAATACCGCATTGGGAGGTTGGCACTCGCAATGCGGAATCCCGTACCTCCCAATAATTTTTTTTACAGGGTCATTAATAATAAAAATATATATATATATATAATTTTTTTATTTTTTTAAAGAGGATGGAAATGAGAAAAAAACGAATTTTAATTAATTATTTTTTGTTTTTATTATTATCAGATTTTTTTTTAATTTTATAACTTTTCCTCCAATCTTCCAAACAATTCACACACCTATTAGGTACTAACATATGTTTACTTAAGTTTTTCCGCATTAATGCTATTTTAGTATCTAAACTAAGACTTTTGTAAACATTAGGGTGAACTACGGTCGAACAATTTTCTTTTTATTTGGAAAAGAAAGGAATTGTTTTCACTTCTTCGTCTTTAGGAAGAGGTGAAAGTGGTACAGTTTCCACTTCTTTGGGAAGGGGTGGGAATATTAAAGGTTCTTCTTCAATAACGATTAATTTTGTTTAAGAGCTTCTCGCTCTCTTTTTAATCTCCTAAAGTCTTGGATTGGTAACCAAGATTTTCCATTCGCTGCTTTAACTTTGGCTAGCCTCCTATTAATAGCTTTTCTTTGTTTTCCAGTTAACTTCTTTGGTGCCGTAAAATATTGAGACACTGAAAAAAATGTAAGAATCAATCACTATTCCGTTAACCCTTTAACGCCGGGACGGACACTTTTTTTGAATCATTTTCAACGTTAATTATTTTGGTTATTAGACATGTAGAAAATTTTTGGAATGACATTTTCTGACGTATTTTTTATCGCTTTTTCAGAATCTGTCATCAAAATTGGAAAAAACAAAAATTCCTAAAAGTTATGGCCATTTTTTTGGAAAAAAATCCAAAATTTTGACATTTTTGATTCAAAAATGATTTTTTTTTTCATGTTAGCAGTAACCAGAAAAATTCTTTATCATAAAATATCGCGTCCACAATATCCAAGCTTTAAAGTTATGGACCATACATTTAAAAATTTCAAGATGGCAGATCCAAAATGGCGACAAAAGAATTTTTTTTCCCCAAAATTGACACCCTGTGGACTTTTTTTTTAATTCTCCTTTTATCTTCAAGACAAATAGTACTTGAATGTTTTTTGGGTCGCTGATTACGAATATGATGTCAGTTTTCAAAAATTCAAAATGGCGGATCCAATATGGCGGACGAAATTCTAAAAAATTATCAAATTCACTTGAAACTTGTTACTCAGGGGTTTTTGGGGTCGCTGATTACGAATATGATGCCAGTTTTTAAAAATTCAAAATGGCGGATCCAATATGGCCGATGAATTTCTAAAAAATTATCAAATACACTTGAAACTTGTTACTCGGAGGTTTTTGGGGTCGCTGATTACGAATATGATGTCAGTTTTCAAAAATTCAAAATGGCGGATCCAATATGGCCGACGAATTTCTAAAAAATCATCAGATTTACTTGAAACTTGTTACTCGGGGGTTTTTGGGGTCGCTGATTACGAATATGATGTCAGTTTTTAAAAATTCAAAATGGCGGATCCAATATGGCGGACGAATTTCTAAAAAATCATCAGATTCACTTGAAACTTGTTACTCGGGGGTTTTTGGGGTCGCTGATACCGAATCTCAAGTCAGATTTCAACAATTCAAATGACGGATAATTTATTACTTCATTCATTAAGCTAAATGAATTGTCTATTAGTTAGTCTTTGCAGTCAGTTGTTTTACAACATCATTGAATTGCATTTCCTTTAGAAAGTATATGTGACCTTATCTGAGAAAAGGCACCTTATAGCCAAAAAATCGATTTTTTTATTTTGACAGTGTCTTACACTTTAAGGTCCTTAAAATGCATACAGTCCTGGGTTAAAAAAGTAATTTCAATTCTTTAAACAAATAAAATATTTTCACTTAAAAAAAGTTTAGTTTGTTCATAATGTCCCTGTTCTCGGACGCGGTCACATATTGTTTCTTACTTTATTGACAACACCAGAAAAACATGGCTTCTCTAAAGAACGTATAAACTTTTAACACAATCTAATCTTTCTCTGAAATTTTCACTACCATATTAAATTCGGAATATTGAATTTTTGAAAACCGACTTCATATTCGTTTTCAGCGACCCCAAAAACCCCCGAGTAACAAGTTTCAAGTAAATCTGATGATTTTTTAGAAATTCGTCAGCCATATTGGATCCGCCATTTTGAATTTTTGAAAACTGACATCATATTCGTAATCAGCGACCCCAAAAACCCCCGAGTAACAAGTTTCAAGTGTATTTGATAATTTTTTAGAAATTCATCCGCCATATTGGATCCGCCATTTTGAATTTTTAAAAACTGGCATCATATTCGTAATCAGCGACCCCAAAAACCCCTGAGTAACAAGTTTCAAGTGAATTTGATAATTTTTTAGAATTTCGTCCGCCATATTGGATCCGCCATTTTGAATTTTTGAAAACTGACATCATATTCGTAATCAGCGACCCAAAAAACATTCAAGTACTATTTGTCTTGAAGATAAAAGGAGAATTAAAAAAAAGTCCACAGGGTGTCAATTTTGGGGAAAAAAAATTCTTTTGTCGCCATTTTGGATCTGCCATCTTGAAATTTTTAAATGTATGGTCCATAACTTTAAAGCTTGGATATTGTGGACGCGATATTTTATGATAAAGAATTTTTCTGGTTACTGCTAACATGAAAAAAAAAATCATTTTTGAATCAAAAATGTCAAAATTTTGGATTTTTTTCCAAAAAAATGTCCATAACTTTTAGGAATTTTTGTTTTTTTCCAATTTTGATGACAGATTCTGAAAGAGCGATAAAAAATACGTCAGAAAATGTCATTCCAAAAATTTTCTACATGTCTAATAACCAAAATAATTAACGTTGAAAATGATTCAAAAAAAGTGTCCGTCCCGGCGTTAAAGGGTTAAATCAATAATTTCTGGGAATGTAGAATTTCGGACTAGATTCTCCTCAGCAAGAGCTTGAGTCCTTAATAATATTGCTTCTTCAAATGTTAAATCTATTTCAACAAAGTTTTGGGGTTGCACTTGCTCGATTTGGATAGGAACCCGTAATGTTGGCTTAACAATTGCAGTAGGAACAATTTTGACAGGTTTCTTAATCAAATTATAATACATCCATGAACTGTTGGGAATAGTTACGAATTTTTTATTTCCTCTTTTCCTTTTATTACAGGAATTTTCTTTTAAAGGAGGATTGTTTTCCATGGATAAGGATATTTTCTGATTCTTCAAAAATAGATATAACCTATTCGAGAAAGTAGAAATTTTCCAATTAATTTTAATTTATAGAAAATTAAAATTAATTATCCTTTTTAATTTAAAATAATTAAAATATTCAACGCTGCAGTGATACGCATGCGCTTATGCAGCTATTGTGTATCTGCGCGTATGAACTGTAAAATTTGGTTCAAAATTTTAATATTTTGAAATAAATTTTTCTTCTTTTATTTACTTTGGAAGAAGGAAATAATAGGATTTTTAAAATCTTATAACAATTCTATTTTTATAAAATTGTTTAGTTGGAGCTAAATAGGGAGATGGAATATTTTCAATAATTCCTTTTTAGGGTTCTCTATAAACTTTTATAAATTTTAAAATATTTCTTTTTGCAAATTTCTAAATGATAATTCAATTCCAAAACTCTTACTTCATGTAATCCTGTATGAGGACAGATAATTTTTTCTTCAGATTGAGGATAATTGTTCCTTCTGCATTTAATTAAGTGACTAACCATAATTCTTTTTGGTCTCAATCTATGAGATGGATCATAGGGACACTTAATTAAGTTGACTTGGACTGGCACATAACTCATTTCTTTTAAAAAAAATTTTACTAAAATTTAATTATTTAATATTCAATCGAGCAAAAGCAACGTCCAATTCATTTATTAATTCTTCTTTATTTTCTACTGTAGTAGCAGGTACTAATTCACGGACAATATTAATCAACGGGCGATTAACAGAGGTTAACAAAATGAAAGCTTTTATTATGTTCACTGACTCATCGCATAAATAGGCAGTAGTTTCCCAATGGTCTTTATCGATGTCAGAATTAATTTCTACTGTTTCTTCAATTTTATTAACCCTATTACAGAGTTTAACCATTATATCGTCATTGGGTATAAGCATTATAAAAAGGTAAAAATGATAATCATCAAAAAATAAAATCGAATATAACAGTTTTAGTTTAAATGGTTATTCTTAAAAAGATGTAGTTATTATAAAAAATAAGAATTTTTAATTAATTGAAATTTATTTTATTCCCTAAACAATTTTGAAATATTATTAAAAAAATTTTATTTTAATAATCTTGGAATTTAGTTTATTCCGTAAATAATTTTGAAATATTATTAAAAATTTTATTTTAAGAATCTTGGAATTTAGTTTATTCCGTAAATAATTTTTTTTTTAAATCTATTAATTAAACATGGAATTACTAAGAACCAATTCAAAATTTCAAAAAAATATTAAAAATCGGGAAGGACTTTGCATTTCGCGTGATAACGCATGGATTTATCGATTAAAAGAACGGGTACTAATTCGCGATAGTCCCCGTTATACTTGGCTCGTGAATAGCGAAGTAGAAACGGACGGTACTCTGGCTTACTAGGCGCGTGGTATGATGCGCGGTAGTGGGGAGCGTCTGACTATGCACGGCAGTATAAAATTTTGAACACGTGATATCTTGTCGTGTTGAGCGGCAAATTTGAAATTTCTTAAATTTTTGTTTGATATTTAAAAGAAAATGTTTGGTACTTTTATTAATTAATTATTATAAAAATATTATTTATATATAAAAAATTATTTTTTTAAAATATTTAAAATTGAGTAATTTAACACTTCGAGTTTTATTTTGTTTTGAAATGATATTAGGATTTTTGGAAATTAATTTATAAGGAATGAAAGCAAATCATCGAACACAAGAAAGTAAGATGATAACAGCTTTCGATAACATAGGTAACAAATTCAGGATTCAAAAATAGTTTTTTAAAAAGGTATTTGAAAATTATAGTTCTCAGTCGTAGAACCTTCCTTTTCGGATTTGGGAAATTTTGATAAGATTTGAGAAAGTTGAGAAGAGAAAGATGAATTTAATAAAGAAAAACGTTAACTTATTTTTACTCACTTTTTATTTTATAAAATATACTGGTAGTTGCTGTTTCAAAAACGTGGAATAACTCGAATTTTTGTATTATATCGATTATTAGTATCGATTGATCGATTCTATAATATATCGATATATCGATTTATGATTTTGATAAAATTGCTGAATAACTTGGGTTTAATTTGATTATTTTTAACACTGATATAAGACTTGAGACTTGTATTTTAAACACGTATTACTTTCAAAAAGACTTGAACTTGGAAATTAGAACTTGAGTTTTAGTATTGAGAACTGAGATTGAGTTGTATTGAACTGTGTATAAATACTGAGATTGACATGCCATCCTCTTGGGGATGCTGTTTTTAATGGTTTGTCCCCACTAGGATTTTAGGGAATTTCTAAATTTTAGGAAAATATTTTTAGAGAGATGGTAAAAGAAGATGGATAATTTGAGGATTGGTTTTCTGGAAGAAAATGGTAGAAAGAAAATGGAGAAAAGCAAGGAAAATTTGGGACTGTCGTTTTAGGATTGGGCCTTCGAGACCCATCCCATTATTGTAGGTTGTGACTTAAGGGGACGTACCCTAGGTCAGTGTCTATTTCTAGAGAGTAGGGATTTTATCTTTTGATTTTAAGTTAAGTAGGGATATTATTTCACGTTTTTGGATTTTTACAAAATGTTATTATAAATCTACTTAATAATAATTTTACATTAATTTTTATAGCGTAGTTTAATTGTTTATAATTTTTAAATGTATGTACGTTTTTGAATTAATAAATAAATTACATGAAAAAAATTAATCCTTTACATAATTATTAACAATAAGAAAATAAAAATAAAAATTTTAATAGTTTCATAAATACACGTATAAATATACGTATAAGTGTTGTTTCAATTTCGTACGAATTATAACACGTATAAATACACATATGAATACACTTGTTTTTACATGTGTTTTTACAGGTGTATTTATACGTGTATTTTTTAAGTAGGGATATAATTAGATAATATTTAATTATAATGTAGAATTTGAAAATAAAACTTTCAAAGACTTTTAAAACTTAAATAATTTTTAAGATTTAGGAATTTTGACACTTGTTTGTAAATTTTGTAAGATGTTGGATGAATATTTTTGACTGACTGCTTCTTTAAGAAACACATATATTTATATCTCAATTCCCACTACTGATTTTCTTAAGGGAGGAAAATTTAGGGAGGAAAAAGTTATGGAAAGGGAAAAAGAGGTTGGCAATTTTTGGATTGGTTCAAGAAAAGAAAATGTCGAGAAAATGCGTTAAGAAAATGGGCCTATTTGGTTAATTTTGGGTCTGTCCTATTTTTAGGGGTTTAACACGTAGGAGGATCCTTGAAAAAGGGGCTGAGTCTTGACCATCCTCAACTTCATTTCCCTTTCCAACTCCAATTTCTAGAATTTACAAAAATGGCTATTTTCTTTCATTTTAACATTTTCTATGATTTTTCGTATATTTATACAATAAAAATAAGAAATTTGTTTAATAACATTTAAAAATTATGGTTATTGTTGTTCATAACAATAAAATTATTAATTACTAAGTTTTTAAAATTAATTTAGTGCAATTCGCACAATTTAATAAATATTTAATCAATTTGTTAATTAACAATAGATTCTATGGTTAATTGTTCATAAATTGTTCAAAAGTTTATAATTATTATTAATTAATTACAATGCTCCGCCGATGGTTGTCCACTGCCGGACATCATTGATGTCTTTGATGTGCTGGGCGAAGCGGGCCCACTGCCAAATGTCATTGATTTCTTTGATGTGCTAAGAAAAATGGATCCACTGCCGAACATCATTGATTTCTTTGATGGGCTGATTTCTTTGATGGGAGACGTGGGTTCGCTGCCAGACACGACTGGCATCTTGGATATGTTCGGTGGACCTTGCAGTGGTGGCGGGGCTTTCCACTAAAGGACAACCAAACAGTACACTACACACCTACACTTCTCTACACACATATGGGTTACATACAATTTCATCGCTTTTACACCAATTACAGCACACATATTCACAAAATACTAATATCACACCCATATAACCGATTGTCCCTCGTTACGGGACAAACAGCAAGACCAAAATGAGCGATTGTGAAAATAAGGAGTACCTGCGGGGTAATGCTTCGGCTAAATCCCTCACTGGTTCCGACCGTCAAGCGCCTAGCGCGGGGGCGGTGGCCAGTGTCCCAAGGATGCAGGAGAGCAACAACGCTTTATTAGTACCAAGAATAGTCTTGGACAGAGTTGATAGAAGTGGAAGTGAGAGCAGTGTGGCAAGTCAGGCCAGTTGCGTTTCTGTTTTTAGCAACGCATCTCAACTTGACATAGCAAGCTGCAACAAAGACAAGGACAAATGCATTAAACTGCGAGAGGAGGAGGCAGTATGCATTGATATCATTGCAGAGGAGGTCTGCAAAATGCTTAAGACCTGCGAGGTGCAGAAGAATGTCAATATGACTATTAAGGATTGATTGAAAAGTCTAAAATAGCTCATTCAGGAAGTCAAGGAAAAGCATACCGAAGCAAAAAAGACAGACGAGCGTCTTTACCAGGGTTTAATCTGGGCAGAAGAGGCACGGCAGAACCGAAGACGCAGAAGAGACAGGTTCAACTCGATTGCGTTGAAAAACGTTGCTATTGCGTCTCAGAAAAGGAGATTGAGCAGCCCGGAAAAGGTAAAAAGCTCGAAAAAAAAGAAAGATGAGGTGAAGCCTCCCAAATTATCTAAGAGTGACAGGACGTCGAACGCGAATCCTGACAGGATTGTACCAAGGTTACCGCGACAATCAACAATGATTGTCAAGGTGGCCAAGGGATTTAGTTTTGCTGATGTATTGGGAAAGATTAAAAAAGAATCCAAACCTGACGCCAGCCAGACAAGTGTGGTAGGAGCAAGACCTACAAAGAAGGGTGACCTTCTTATAAAAATAGAAGGATTAAAAGGTAAGGAGAAGTTCACTGAGGAGGGACAAGAATTGTAGGAGAGCTTGGTAAAGTGCAGATACCAGATCGAAGGGTTAGACTGGAGATCGGTGACCTGGATTGCCTTACTGACAATGCCGAAGTCCAGGAAGCGTTGGTGAAAATTTTAGGAACACCATCAACTAGTAGAAGAGTGACGGTCTTAGGGCCCAACAAGCGAGGCTTGAAGCTCGCAATTGTAGTCACCAGCTTGGAGGAAGCTGAAAAGCTTGAAGAGTTGGAACGCATAAAGGTAGGCTTTATTTCGTGCCCAATCAGGAAAAGATGTATGGTCGTCAGGTGCAATAGATGCCTGGGATACGGCCACATACGAAGAGGTTGTAAGGCGGTGGACAGATCGGCTGCGTGCTTTCAGTGCGGTGAGGTTGGTCATAGGTCTGCGTCTTGCAAAAGCAGCCCAACCTGCTTCTTATGCAAGGAAGAGTGCGGCGACAAGGTTGACGCAAACCATATCGCAGGCAGTGGTGGATGCGGAGTCTTTAGGTCGGCCCTTGAGAAGGCCAAAAAGACTCTCGCAAGGACCAAAAATAAGAGTACGGAAGAAAAGCGGCACGTAAGGGTCGCGTGAGCGGCATAATGGGACCTTCACCCCACGAAGTTCGAAGCCAATAGGTGGTTCCGTGGGTTAAACAAAGTTCGGAAAAAGACGGGAGTGGTTTTTAGTGGGTCGACCAGAACAAAAGCGGTTAGCCCCACATAACCTGGGATTCTTTTATCCAGGTGTCTAAATTCACAGATTTTCCACTTCCGACTAAAAAAAAAATTTATAACAATGAAATCAATAATTAAACAATAAGTTGTTAATTATTGTTTTATTTAATGAATATTATAATAATTTAAGCAATTTTATATATTAATTCATTGTTAAAATATTTATTGTTTATTTATTGTTTAAAAATTATTATGATTGAGGTTAAAATGTATGATTTAGATTATTATTCATGTATAATAATTAATTCAGTGAATTTTTAGGTTATTAGAAAGAGAAAGAGAGAGAGAAGATAAAAAAATAATAGTGCTGTACTCAAAAACATACGTTCTTATTTGACAGGACGTTACAAATATTTGTCATTATATAAAATTTTAAAAATTGTGAAAATTATAAACAATTTGTTTAAATAATTAAAAATATTTTCATGTTCTTCCAACATTTAAAAAAACTTTTTTATTGAATATTACTCCTTATTTAATCACGAACGATTAAAAAAAAGAAAAGTGAGTATTCTCAATTAGGTAAAAAGTTATTCAGGTTTTTCTCTGCACTGAAAAAATGTTGGGCCGTTGGCTGTACTGGTTCCGAAACAACCAGTTTCCCTTTCAACCAGTACGTCAGACGTCCTTTTTCTAGACAGTAGACATACTTTTTCAGCGCATGCGTTGTTTTGTGGACTAGAAAAACAGCTATCGGCACGTCGGTTGAACAGAAAAGGTAAGTCTATTGTCTAGAAAAAGGACGTCTGACGTACTGGTCAGAAGGAAAACACTTGTTCCGGCGTTTTAAGAAAACCAGTACAACCAACGGCCTAAAACTTTTTCATTGTGAGCGCGCCACGCGCCATGCGTTAAAGGCGTAAACGTCGTCCCGGGACGGACAGTGGAATTTTTTTACAATTTACTGTTCAAAAATGTCTACAGCTTACAATTTTTGAACGATTTGAGTGTTCTTTGATTAAAATTAAAGGGGAATAAATTCTTTAGACATTCCTTGAGGCCGATTTGAAAAATGTTAATTGTTTATAATTTTTTAGTTCAATTAAAGTTAACAACTTAATACAATTTCTTAAAAAAAGGACGTTAATTTTCTTATTCCGCTACTGCACATGATCTAAATCAGTCCAAATTAATCCAATATGACCACTAGGCAATTAATAAAACGTAAAATTTAACTTTTGTTCTTCTTTACCAATAAAAAAATTTGTTCACGTGTAGTTTTTTATATTGGTCAATTTAAAAAATATTAGAATGTAAGTATAACTACTTATTATAAATATGATGTAAACTTAAAATAAGTACTTATAGTTATATTTTTATATTCTTTAAATGAACCTAAATAAAAACTAAACATTAAAAAAAATTTAATTTAAAAAAAAAATTTATTTAATTGAGAGGAATCAAAGTTATCTATTTGTTAATTGATATTGTTTACAACAATTTAAATAAATTATTTTACGTTTTATTAATTGTCTGGTGGCCATATTGTATTAATTTGGACTGATTTAGATCATGTGCAGTAGCGGAATAAGAAAATAAACGTCCGTTTTAAAAAAATTTGTATTAATTTGTTAACCTTAATTAAACTAAAAAATTATCAACAATTAAAATTTTAAAAAGAATTTATTCCCCTTTTATTTAAATCAAAGAACACTCAAATCGTTCAAAAATTGTAGGCTGTAGACATTTCTGAACAGTAAATTGTAAAAAAAATCCCACTGTCCGTCCCGGGACGATGTTTACGCCTGTCACGCATGGCGCATGGCACGCTCAGAGAAAAACCTGAATAACTTTTTACCTAATTAAGAATACTCACTTTTCTTTTTTTAATTTTTCGTGAGTAAATAAGGAGTAATATTCAGTGTAGAAGGGAAGACACTGGTGCACGATAATTACCTGTATCATGAGTGACAGTATGGTCCCCTTACATTTCCTCGCGCCGCGGTAGTTCTCGAAGATTTTTGTAACCCTGAACTTTTCAAAAAACAGGCTTTAATACCGCCTCTACAGCCCCTTGCAGCCATACTTTGAATCTACTGAATTACTTTCGCCCGAAATTCGTTTTAAAATGTTACAGTTTCGATTTTTAAATCCTTTATTCCATCCATTATTAGCTGAGAAATCTACAATAACGCGTCAAACAGAACAAACTTGTATTCACGCCGGTAAACGATTGAATGATCTCACAGCTGAGAGCCCGGTACTCGTTCCTCGTCTAGTTCCCTGGAAATTACTGCTCCAGTCCCCAATGTGCCTGGTAATAGGCTCCGTGCTGCGTGTGCTCTTAAGTCTCTAATCTCACCAGAGATGACCGCCAATTCAAGAGGTAACAACCCCATGTTGCCCTCTCGCCGATTCACACCTCCAGAAGGTTCCTCCCCGAATCCTACCACTTCTCGAGGTTGAGCCTCCCTAGGAGGGTCAAACTCCGGTAGTTGGCGCGAGCGCGACTCCGCTCTTTCAGACGATCTCTTCTTCTGCGTCCGCAGCGATTCGACCGCATTCTACATTTTGGTTCACCACCACAATATTTAACCACAGCGAGTTTCCTCTGTACTCTTGTCATCCGCTAACCTGCAAAAAATCAATTATAGACCTCAATTTAATTTACTTATTCCGAAGAGGAATGTACCGCATCAAGTCAGAAACATGAACCTTCGCCTCACGTCGTTTATCTTCGCATTTTAATTCGTATACAGAAGACGAAAACTGTCTCAAGATTTCAAACGGGCCGTTATAAAGCCCTAAGCACAACTAAGTCGGGTGCGGGAGTCGACTTCGGGATATGGGATTCTTAACCTCAAAATTTATGTAAATTTTACATATCCCGTAACCGTCTCCCGCACCTAACTCAGTTGTGCTTAGGCCTTAATTTAGTGCTAGCTTTGCCAAAAATCGCTGATTCGCGATTTACAACTTATGGGTTGTAACCAGACCTTTTTAGTATCAACAAAATTTAGTGAACCAACAAATATAAAATTACAAAACACGAGAATATTTGTAAACAAATCCAGTTTTCATAAATAAAACAAATAGTTATAAAATAAACAAATAAATTAAACAAAAAAAAGAAAATATTTACAATATGCCAAAGGTTTTAAGTTCGGACAACAAAGTTTGAAATTAATAAATAATATCTCGATTTAAAAGGATTTTAAACAAACGGAAATGTTGAGCGCCAGTGCTTTCTTGGGACAGTTTCAAAATTAGGGATATTAAATATCCAAGACAAAAGCCACGAAAGCAATAGAACTAAATTCTATAAAAAATAACACAAAAGAAAGATATTAAAAATTCTTTAATTAAATTTTGAGATAATTATTAATTTCAATGCCGGTCGACTAGCAAATACGAAGGAGGGAGGGTTCGAGGAAATCATATTCAGAAGATTATATTTTTAATAACAATTTATTATTAACAATCAAATTTTTGAAAATCTTACAATCAATCATTTACAATTTTCTGTCTCGCAAGGTGCAAATGAAATAAATAAAATATGTGGTCAGCCAAAAATTATTAACATAATTTTGTAAAATACGTCTTAAAATTACACATAACAATAGGAAAACGGAGCGAAATAATTATGAATTGGAGCAAGTCGGTTTCAAAAGTAGCAAGGTTTTCTCTCTTCTGCAAGAGCAAAAGGGACAAATAACTCTCAAAAGAGGAACAATTATAATTTTAGTAGTAACAGGGACTTAAAAGTATTTTAAAAAATACAAATAGGACAACTCAATTTAACAAATAGGGTCTCATCAATAAAAATTGAGGATTTCTCAACTAATAAGTTAGGGACAAATCAATCATAAGACGGACGCAACAAACATAAAGTATCATTTTCTAAATTAATAAATTAAGGGACAATTAATTAGAAATGAAACAACTCCATTACAAAACAGGAGTTTCTCAGAAAAAAAAATAATTATTATCACGGTAGAATAATTATAAATGGAACAACTCCATTTAATTAAAATAGGGTTTTCTAAGTAGAATAAAATATAAGGGACAAAATAATCAAATAGCAACCGACAGATTGGCTCAGTCGGATAGATGCCTGGCGTTGGTGGTCGTTTAAGGACCAAGGGTATAAGTACCCTTGGTTCGCGCCCATTTGGCTTGGTATTTTTCCGGCACGTGAGACAATCTGAGCGGGAGGTTTGACGTCGAGGTATAATGATGTGCACCGTCGATTATTGTCCGGTACACACCATTAGAACTCGACTGTCGATAAACCGGTTGTACTCAGAGAGGTTTTCTACAGTTTCCCTCTTCTCTGGCGAGAAAACCCATTGACGGGTGGTCCAGGCGTAATGCGAGTACTCCTAATAAAGTCGGCTGTAGACGCAAAATTAGGTTAATATATAGAAAATTTCTAAAGTAGAATGGTTATGCTTAATCCAAAAAAAGTATTTCTCGGGGACTCTTGTCGAAGTGCGTAAGGCCAATAGGGCAGGAGTATAAACAATAAAAAAAAATAATCAAATAGCAATTATAAATGGAACAACTCCATTTATTTAAAATAGGATTTTCTTAATAAAAAAGGGGCGAATTAATTGTAAATGAGACAACTTAATTTACAATTTACAGAAAATAATAGGGACGAAATTAACAACAATAGGGTAAATGTGGGTATTATCGAGGAATTTTGAATAAGTCATACTTCCAAGTGGTTTAAAATAATAAATGAATATTTTGTTTTTTATTTTAAATGAATATTTAAGCTTTTTTTACAATTGCCAATGTTGTAAAAAATAGTTTCAATATTTAAAAAAATAATTAAATAGAAGACTCAAATGCTTGTAATCTCGCGGGTCTTAAAATGACTTGAGGGTTTTTTCGAGTGTCAAATATCGTGGATGAGATAAATATCGCGGATAATTTATTTATTGCTTTTTGGATTTTTGTAAGTTACTTAATTAAAATATAGTAAATGTAAAAAATTAAAAGGAATAATAATAGTTTTTAAAAATATAAATATAAATATCGCAAGAACTTGAATTAAAAAAATTTTATGCATTATAATAAATGGACGAATTCAATAATAAACTAGTATCACATTCACAAGAAGACAGATACTTAGTTTTATTATAATAATTTAATTAGTCTCATAATATAAAATAATACTCTGATAAAATATTTTAAAACAATTATTATTAAATATTTCTAACGTATAGTCAATTCTCATTTGACACTTTTGCTCCTTTTTACAGGTATTAAAAATTTTTTCCTTAAATATACAGATCTTACTTACTTTAATTTTTTATCCTTCCCATTACTCTTTATTTTCTTGCTTGTATTTTGTAACTGTTATAAGATTTACTAAAATTCTGAACGTTCAAATAAACGAAATTTTTGTTGTGTCTAAATGTGTTTAACAGTTACTGTGCAAAATGGAAAGACAATGTTAATTCAACATTTATTTAGTTGAAAATTAATATTTTTGATATATATACAAAGTATTTTTTAATAAAATATAAATTAAAGCAAGCAAAAATAATATCGGATATAATTTCAACGTTTTAATCTTTAGAAACATACCTGCTAACCTTACTTTCAAGGGTTATGATAGGAGCCGCGAAAATACCCACATGTTAAAAAAGAGATGTCTCCATTATCGTGACTGTAAATATTTAATAAAAACCAATTTTTTTAACTAAACAAAATTTTTTTAAGAATAACAATAAATTCACCAAAACATAAAAAAAGAATCATCTCTTAGAGTTTTATACAATATAAAAACAATAATTTTTGACACGACTACAGAGTTGAATCTCAAACCAAGGTGAGCCATTTTGAACTTTTTTTCAGACAACAAATTTTAAAACATTTTTAATAAATTGATTAATAGAAAAATAATCAAAAATATTATGCATATTTTAATGTCTTAGTTCTGAGGTTCAAGAAGTAATTTTTATGGGGTCAAATTTTTTTTATATTATATGAAATATTTATTAAAATATAAAATACCGCGATAATACCCACTTTTACCCTAAAAGATTTGGCTGAAATTATATTAAAAAGAAAAACACAAGAATTATATAAGAAACACTGGCAGCATAGTCAAACGAGAGTAAAAGAAGCAAAGAAATTGAGAAAATGAATAACATCAAATTTATGCAATAATACTTAATAAGATAACATTTTATAATAATCAAAATTGAAATTGAATAAAATTGAAATTATGGAAACAAGAAAATTGCTAAAATGACTACTAATTCACTAACACACTCTCGTTTGGCCACGAGGCTGGCTGAACCACTTGTTACATTTCCCAAAAAAATTAAAAGAAAGAAAATTACATTTTTTAAATAAAAGGGTTAAGGAGAATTGTGACTTGACTTACATTTTGTCTCTTATTTTCAACGCAGGGAAGAGAAGTCGAAGGTTCCGCACACACGCACAATAATTTTATCAAAAAGAATTAAAATTCGAAATTATATTCGCAAAGAAAATTGGAACTTCCTTCAAAAGCGGCTGTCTTTAACCCTTTTAGGGGCGGTGGGACGTATGCGTCCCACCTTTAAAATCCTCAATATCTTTGAGGAAAATTAATATTTTTCAGTCAAATTTAGTGCGTTCTCTTCAGGAAGAATAGGGCTTTAAAAATATGTAACCTAGATCATGTTAAAAAAAATTCCTATAGTTTAAAAAAATTCATAAATTATTGTTAAAAATCACGAATTTTTTAAACATATTTTAAAATCGACTAAAAATTGTTACTCGGGGATTTTTGGGGTCGCTGATTACGAATATGACATCAGTTTTTAAAAATGCAAAATGGAGGATTCAATATGGCTGACATTTTTTTTAATTGATCGGATTCGCTTGAAAATGTTTACTCGGGGGTTTTTGGGATCACTGATTACGAATCTGATGTTAGTTTTTAAAACTTCAAAATGGCGGATCCAATATGGCTGACATTTTTTTTAATTGATCGGATTCGCTTGAAAATGTTTACTCGGGGGTTTTTTGGGTCGCTGATTACGAATCTGATGTCAGTTTTTAAAAATTGAAAATGGCGGATCCAATATGTCGAAATATTTTTTATTTTAATTAATCGGATTCGCTTGAAAATGTTCACTCGGGGGTTTTTGGGGTCGCTGATTACGATTCTGATGTTAGTTTTTAAACATTCAAAATGGCGAATCCAATATGGCGGAAGATTTTTTTTAAATTGTCTAGTTTTACCTGACACTTGTCACTCGGGGGTTTTTGGGATCGCTGATGACGAATCTGATGTATTAATTTTTAAAAATTCAAAATGGCGGATCCAATATGTCAGATGACAAATGTAAAAATTTATTTGATTGTCACGAAACTTGTTACTCGAAGGTTGTTGTAGTCCCTGATTACCAATGTTTAGTTTATTTTAAAATTTAGATTGTAAGTTAATAATTAGCGGAGAAATTTATAAATCAGTGACTTCGAAAATTTCCAAATAACAATTTTTAAGTAAATCCAATTAATTTAAAACAAACTTGACTGCCATGTTAGATTCACCATTTTGAATTTTTAAAAACTAACATCAGATTCGTAATCAGCGACCCCAAAAACCCCCGAGTAACAAATTTCAGGTAATTTGGATTAATTTTTAAAAGCCGTCCGCCATATTGGATCCGCCATTTTGAATTTTTAAAAACTAACTGTAAATTTGGAATCAGCGACCCCAAAAATATTAAGGCATGAGTTGTAAAGAAAATCCGTCCATATGAATAATGTGCCCCTCAAAGGGTTAAGGGCTACCAAATCCAGAGAGAGCGATTAGGTTTTCCTCAGTCAGCATGCTGCCTTAACTCCTTCCCTCCGTTCACCCCGCCGGTTGCCATGGCCCTAAACTAGTATTACTCCACCGAAAACAGGAGCGTAATTACTGTCAAAAATAGTGACACTGGGGTTTATTTTAAGATGCAATTTCTCGCTTCCTGAGGTTTTTACTTTTCAATTCTTATTTTCCTCGTCGTCAACCTCCTAAATTCTTTAATTGTCACTGATAATAGGGAAAGTAATAAATCAAAAATCAATCATAAATTAAAAGGAGAAAAATAGAGATTAGTGACATGAGAATTCGGGGTGTCTCTTTGATGTCTCTTTGCAATATAGAGAATGACAGGGACCATCCTGTTCAATAGCAGTCAATCTCTTAACATTTTTGAGATTCCAGTAAAATTTGGATTTTGAATTCGCTCGATAATATTTTCATGAAAGAAAATACAACAATATAAATAAATAAATTCGATAAACAAATATTTTGACCAGAACTGAGAAATTGCTGCATCCACTGACAACGGCGCAAGGAAGTTTATTTATTTATAATATTTATAAACAAAATTTGTTTAAAAGTTTCATTAAAAAATTGTGCCACGTCACAACACTCCTTTTCTAAAAGAGGGCCGAAAACGGCCTCTTGCGAAGGCAAAAGGTCCCGGCTCATTTAACAGTAATTGTAGAGTTTCTCAGCCCTTACATCAAATCAATTAAATTATCAATAATATACTAAAATGAACTTACCAATTAGTCTTTGTGCGTATGTGGATTTCTTGAGAGCAATTTTTGATTTCGATAATAGCAAATTTTTAAATCTAAAGTTCTAATTAAATGTCTCTGAAGAGGATTTTATTTTATAAACAAGATTAATTTTTTATACTGTTTTGTGTTTATTTAAATCTTAAAAGGAGTAGGGTATCTAACTAAGTTGAATAAATTAAGTCGGGTTATTTATGAAATTTAAAAAAATATATATTTATTTAATATAATTTTAATTTACAACCTATCGACGGATTTCAATATCGACAATTATAATACTAGTCATAATAATAATACGTAGAAATTTTCTTTTTACTGAGATCAGTTCATACTTGGAGTTGGAGGTCTTTTTACATTTTTCAGAAGGCAGGGTTTGCATTTTCAGTTCGAGGAAGAAGCGGAAATGGCGATGGTGGTCTGAATTCGGGTTATGGTTCAAAAGAGTTAGACTGTGGAGTTTCTGGTTTCGTAAGTGATTCTTGAGGAATAACCCTCTGGGATTTCTTTGGTCTTTCGAAGTTTTTAGGTCGAATCGGATGAGGTCTTTTTAAATAGTCTTTTAGACAGAATTCGAAGTTGTTGTTGTTGAAATCAGGTGTAAGTGGATCTACAGTTATCACTGGGGAACTTTTGACCTGTTCGGGTTGGGCGAATTCGTGGGAGCTAGCAAGAGGATCTTCGGAGTCAACTCCGGAAGAGATAGTGTGTTCAAGTTCCGAAAGAGGATCGGAAAGAGGTTCATCAACGTTAACTTCAAGGAGATTGGTGGTAATTTCGGGGACAACTTCCTAAATAGAGTGGTGCAGAGGATCTTCCATAATTATTTCGAAGGAAGGCGCTGGGCTGTGTACGGGTGTTGGGTCGTCAAAGGTTTCTTCGATGTCGATTCTGATTATGTCATCAAGGGATTCTATAACCTGTTCTATAGGAGTCGAGGGTCTAGGAGTCACTGATGTGTTCTGCAAATTATCAGGAAGGTCGCCAAGAAATTAGTCGTCGTAAATGATGAAGAAGTTGGTAGTGGACAAGTCAGAAATGGAGGGAACTCTAGACCGGTTGTTTTCAGGAGGTGTGTCGGTGTCGACAATTATAATTTCGTCTTCCGATTCTTCCGAAATAATGCTAAATGAGAGGTTAGCAGGATTGTCATTATTCTCGTGTTCGTTGGAGATGAATTGCGTCAAATCTGAAGAAACGGGAGGGGCGTAAGGCGGAGTTAAGATTGTATCTTGGGTCATGTCGACAAGAGGAATTTCATTATTTGCAACAGGAACTTCATTGCATACTGGAGACCAGGGTAGAGTTTGAAGATGCGGGACAGAATAGCTTGGTAAGGCTTTATATCTCGCCAACCTGGCTAGGTCGTACTCCGCTCCTCATCTGTAGGGTTCTATGAATTGTCGAGTTCTGTAGGTTGTTGATATTCCTCGATAAGGCGCTCCAACTCATGGACGAAGAAGCAATTTTGAATTTTCCTCCTCCTTTTCCTTTAAACAGTCCGCTGCTTCTTTAAGGAACTTCGGGTATTGTTTCGTCTTTGCTTGTTCCTTCTCCAGGTCCACGATTAGACGGTGTGCCATATTTGTGAGATATACAATGGTGTTTTTGAGGAAGTCGACTTTTTCAGTCTCCATGGTGATGGGACGAGTTTGACCAATAGCGATCCGTATCTACAAATCAGAATTAAAATCAGTACATAAAAATGGCTTGGTATCTTTTATGTGGAATTTTCCAATGTGTTTAAGGGACAGATCACTTAGCTCAACAACATTTTGATAACGAATTTTTGTAATTTTACACGGTCCAGAGTATTTAGGAGATACAGTACGGTCGCGTTAATCCGACATTTGCTTTGCACGAAAATATCGAATTAGCGATTTGTCCGGATTACCGAGTACTTAAACAAACCTCTGTAGTTCGGACAAATTTTTCAACACATACTCTGTAATCCGACATTTAGACTTGTATATCCATAGTTATAATCTTTATAATCATTCTTTTTTTCAATTTGTTTATTTGAGCACTACATATTTATATAAAATGAGTAAAGAACAATTGAATTGTTTTATATAATAAAATATTAATATATAAATCGATAAATATTAGCAAATGTACTTATTTTAATATATTGAGGTTTTCCGTCGCGCCCCCCACTTATCTTAGGTGTGGGAAAACGGTCATCTTAATTGTTGTCGGATTACAAGGAGTGTCGGATTAACCAGGTGTCGGATTAGCGCGACCGTACTGTAGTTTTGAGGTAATGTTTTTGATTTTGGAGGAAAGAATGCGACAGCGAGTGAGAACAAGGTCTTCTACTAAATAATTCACTGCTCGGTGATGTTAATTATAATAACGTGATTGCTTTTGATAGGCTTTGTCCTTATTTTCAATTACCCAATCTTTCATTAACTGGATCTTTTTCATTCTTTCTTCCCAAAGGGTTGGATCTCTTTGTTCTATTTTAGGAGGACTATTGTTTAGTTTATTACGTAATTCATTATAATGGCGTTAGGGTAATGTCCAAAATTTAGGAAGGGTGGGGAAACTTTTAAGGAGTCATGGAAAGCTGTATTGTAAGCGTATCTGAATTCTGCGCGATATTGTTACTTTCCCGGTGTGTGCCGGACGTAGCACAGTGGGACCAAACTGCAATTTACTGTTCATAATAGTCTAGAGCCTTCATTTTTTAACCGATTTTACTGAACTTTGTTTTAAGTGAAAGATTATTAAATTTGGAAAAGATTAAGGGTTAAGGGTGTCGAGTGGTGACTCAATATAGGCCATCACAATAGCTCTGTATTACGTGAATGAGGTGTTCGCTATTCACGTAATGAGTTTTTCGGTTCGGCGCCAAATTGGGGAAAACCTGTCTGGCCCGTGGTATAACAACTCCACCCTCTTCCGGATAGACCTTTGCAACAAGTCAATCGTATCTTGTTTCTCCAGTTTGTTGTATCTTATCCACGTCGTTCCTGTCTTGTATAGGGCCGATTGTCCCTATATGTAACGCATCTTCTGTTGCCTAGCCGGTAACGCCCTCTGGCGTTCTCTGGTGGTTGGATAAACTCATCTGGAACATCCTGTAGACCTACATCCGCCTTGGCGTCATCCAAGGCGATATTCGGTTGGTCCTTCGTTATGAATATTGTTGGTTGTTAAGAGTCGGTGGTCGTCCGCCAGCCGTAGTGTTCGTTGGTGGTTGCTCACCAGCCATAGTAAGGGTCGACGACGGAGTCCAAAAAGTATTTCTGAAATATTACGGTCCCAGGTGTTTTGGTTGCCTTGGTGTAATCTGAGTTTCAAACCCTTCTTAATCTCTTGGTTGCGGCGCTCTGTTGGGTCGGCTCTTGGGTGGTAGACGGATGTGGTCCATAACTGGCAGTCCCATCGTTGCCCTGCTTCAGCCCAGATGTGACCGGTAAATTGAGTACCGTTATCACTAAGTATTCGCTTGGAGTAGCCATAGCGAGAGAAGACTTGTGTCTCCAAGATCCGCATTAAACGTGGGGCATCTGAAGCGCGTAAGGGAAACGCTTCCACCCAGCGGGTAAATAAGTCGGTCACAACCAAGATAAAACGATTTCCGTCCTTGGTGCGGGGATACGGTCCCATTAGGTCGACGGCTATCGTCTCCCAAGCATGTTTTGCGGCGCGAAGTCGCATATTAGGCGCTAGGTCTTGTTGCACTGGTTTGCAGCATATACACAAGTGGCAACCAGACACATATCGCCGTATATCTCGGTGCATCCCGGGACAAAAGAAACGTTGACAAATGTCTCGTATTGTTTCATCCGATCCAGGGTGTCCCGAGAGTGGAGCATCGCGGAATTCACAAAGAATACGGGGACGCAGTGTTATGAGCACGTGGAGCCGCCATTTGTCGTCAGATTTTTCCTTACGCCAGAAACCTTGCTCGTCCAGACGATTATTTGTAAGAAAATCCTGATCCTCCTGTGTGTTCATTGGGTTTAGAGAAATTCGTCGCCAGCGATCCATATCACGGCAAATGATCGGGTAGAGTTGTTGCTCCAGCACCAAGTCTTTGGCTAACGGGGTGGTATACAAGGCGCTCAAGACCGGAACGGAGGGTTCCTGGGGTGCTATTCTGTAACTTCACATTCACTTCACTTTCACTTCACATTCACTTCACATTCACTTCACATTCACTTTACATTCACTTCACATTCACTTCACATTCACTTCACATTCACTTCACATTCACTTCACATTCACTTCACTTTCACTTCACATTCACTTCACATTGAAAGTGAAAAGTGAAGTGAATGTGGAGTGAATGTGAAGTTAATGTGGAGTGAATGTGAAGTTAATTGGGAGTGACTGTGAAGTGAATGTGAAGTGAAAGTGAAGTGAAAGTGAAGTGAAAGTGAAGTGAATGTGAAGTGAATGTGAAGTGAATGTGAAGTGAATGTGAAGTGAATGTGAAGTGAATGTGAAGTGAAGTTACAGAATAGCACCCCCTGGTTCTTGTTGTGAGCGCAGCGTGTAGGCGGAAACATCCTTTCCAGTTCGGGTTCGCCTGAAGATGTTTCTTCTGTGCACGGGTTCCTCGAAAGGACGTCTGGCAGTTCGTTGTCTTTGCCAGGTACACGTTCAATAGTAAAAGAGAGTTCGCTGAGTAACATGTACCACCACGTGAGTTTAACACGAGTCCTTTTGTGCCTTTAACCACGTCAAGGTCTTGCTGTCTGTACGTAGAGTGAAAGCACGGTCCTCAAGGTTAGGGTCTGAACTTTTTGACGGCCCACATTATCGCGAGACACTCTAGTTCGTTGCAATGATACCGACTCTCGGCCGGTGAAAATTTGGCACTAGCGAAGGCGATGATCTTACGTACGCCTTCCAGAGGAGTATATCAATACAGCCCCATACCTTTGGCGCTTGCGTCAGTTTACAAAACGAAGCGTAGATCCGGTTCGGGTCGGCTGAGTTTGATGGGCTTAGAAAACGCCTCTTTTATTTCTTCAAAGAATTGTTGAAGGGCTGGGGTCCACTTATAGGGTCGCTTTGGTGAGAGCAAGTTTGTCAATGGTGTCATTATTTCCGATGCATTTGGAATATATTCTTTAACCCAATTACATGTCCCTATGAATGACTGAAGCTGTCTTCGTGTTTTTGGAATTGGGAAGTCTCGTATCGAGTCGAGGTGTCCTTGTTGTGCTGCGTTACCATCTGAATTGACGAGGTGGACCAAGTACGGCAGTGTCGTTTGTCCAAATATACACTTTGCAGGGGAGACCGTCAGACCGTAAATAGAGAGTCATTCGAAGACAAGTGAGATGTGTTGCAGATGGTCTTCCCAAGTGGTAGACTAGATGATAATGTCGTCAAGGTAGGCCATGGCGAAAACGTTCCATTGTTCTGCTAGGACTTCTCGCATCAGATTCTGAAACGTTCCAGGCGTGTTCTTGAGTCCGAAGGCATAACCTTATATTGATATTGCCCTCCACCAGGTACAGAGAATGCTATGCACTTTAGAGAGTTGAGAGTTAGACGGATCTGCCAATAACCACTTTTGAAATCGAGTGTTGAAAAGATTCGAGCCATTCCGATATCCTTTAGGGTTTCGTGAATTCGTGGCAAACACTGTGGCGCATCTTCCGTTTGTTTGTTAAGTCGGCGGTAATTAGTACAAAAACGGTATTCCCCTCCTTTTTAAACTATGAATTGGGGCAAGTCGGTTTTTATAATTAGCAAGGTTTTCTTTCTTCTGCAAGAGAAAAAGGGACAAATCACTCTCAAAAGAGGGACAATTCTAAATTTAATTGTAACAGGGACTTTAAAGAATAAAAAAAATTACAAATGGGACAACTCCATTTAACAAATAGGGTCTCATCAATAAAAATAGGGGTTTTCTTAACTAATAAGTTAGGGACAAATCAATTATCATTGCCCAAAAAAAATTAAAATTACATTTTTAAAATAAAAGAGTTAAGGAGAATTGTGACTTGACTTACATTTTGTCTCTTATTTCCAACGCAGGGAAGAGAAGTCGAAGGATCCGCACACACATACAATAATTTTATCAGAAAGAATTAAAATTCGAAATTATATTCGCAAAGAAAATTGGAACTTCCTTCAAAAGCGGCTGTCTTTAAGGGCTACCAAATCCAGAGAGCGATTAGGTTTTGCTTGGTCAGCATGCTGCCTTGATTCCTCCCCTCCGTTCACCCCGCCGGTTGCAATGCTCCCAAACTAGTATTACTCCTCCGAAAACAGGAGCGTAATTACTGTCAAAAATAGTGAAACCGGGGTTTATTTTAAGTTGCAATTTCTCGCTTTCTGAGATTTTCACTTTTCAATTTCACGACGTCAACCTCCTAAATTCTCTAATTGTCACTGATAACAGGGAAAGTAATAAATCAAAAATCAATCATAAATTAAAAAGGGAAAAATAGAGATTAGTGACATGAGAATTCGGGCCTGGGCAAAAGGTATCTCTTTGCAATATAGAGAAATGACAGGGACCATCCTGTTCGATAGTCAAACTCTTCAAATTTTTGAGATTCCAGTAAAATTTGGTAAATGTAGAAAATAAATATAATTTACTCAAAGGGTTATTTGTAAGTTAACTTTTGTGTGGGTCGAATTTAAAAGTGACAGGTATATCCAGTCAATTCAATTTTCATTTGGTTGACGTTGTAGTTTTCAGCTGGGAATGAAGGGAATGTAGAATCTGCGCAGGTGTGATGATTGTTCTTTTTTGCTCGCAGGACGATAGCCGGGAAACGTCTTGATTTTGAATTCGCTCGATAATATTTTTATAAAAGAAAATACAACAATGTAAATAAATAAATTCGATAAACAAATATTTTGACCAGAACTGAGAAATTGATGTAGCCACTGACAACGGCGCAAGGAAGTTTGTTTATTTATAATGTTTATAAACAAAATTTGTTTACAAGTTTCTCTAAAAAATTGTGCCACGTCACAGTGTCTTCCACAATACCTTATCACCGACATTAAAGGTTGCTTCCCGCTTATTTCGATGATAGTTTTCCGCTTGTTTTTCCCTACTTTTGTCAATAAAACGGGCCACCAAATATCTTAAAGCATCTAACTTTCTTAGTCGACCACACCAAACTTCCGGGTTGATTCGTTTGACCAATTTCCGGCTCTCTACCTTACGACGTAAACTTTTTACCGGTTGAGGTTGCCGCCCATAATTTAAAAACGCCGGCAATGTCCTCAGACATCTCACAAATATTTTCCCATATTCGTCGTATCTCCTTATTCTCGAGTAGCGAAATTATTTGCCGTCTATAAGATTCCATCGCGTCACTCGTCAGTGATCTCACAATCTTCGACATCAACGATATCTCCTCAAGCATTAACAATCCTCACTCCTTTTCCACAAATATCTCATACACACTCTCCGGGTCTCTCTCTCTCAAAAAAAACAATAACTAAATAAAATAGTAAAAATAAATTAAATAAATAATCAAATAAATAAATTATTTATTTTCACTGAGAGAGAGACCACGCTGATCGTAACAACGCTCACTATTCTATCACTAGTGACGCTTAATTCCCGCCAACGCTCCGCACACGTTTGGCTTCTGTTCCCGCCTAACGCTATAACGCTAAGCGCGAAAATACCAACGCCCGCACACTAATATTCGCGTACGCGAAGAAAAAACTGAACGGGTTTCACTGGCAAATTTATTTAATTCGACGTTTTTGTGTAATTTCAGTAAAAAAAAATCTTAATTCATGGGCGGTGATCGCTAATAATTAATTCACTTAATTAACCACAAAAAATTCCAATTTTATAATATCGCTTTCAAACCCTATTTTATTAATCATAATTTTTCAGTTATTTTAAATAATCAACGGTGATCACGCTCCTTTTGAGCCGCGCGTTGCGTTTTTCCGCCTCTTCGCGGTTCGCGGCTTCGCTTTTATTTGAAACAATAACCGTTGACTAGTTCACCAAGAAGAAATTCGCACTTTTTTTCTCCAATTTCACTCTTATGTCATTTAATTATCACGGTGCACAGTGGTTGAAAACTGGAATTTACTGTTCATAATCGACTACAGATCACAATTCTTAACCGATTTTCAATTTTTTTTTAAATTACTTAGAACAAAATTCTTAAGAGAACTGTGATTTTCGATTTTTGTTGTTGTTTAATTGTTAAATAAACAAATATACAATGTAAATTGCACATTTTAACACAATATATTTTGTTTCTGCAGAAAAAGCTGAAATTAACTAGATATCACTCAGAAATGTTACAACTGCACTCATAAAAAAATAATAATGCAAAAACATTATACAATACATTATACAATAAATATTAAATACCGAATAAACAATTGTTTTAAACAAATTATCGTAGAAGCTACTGTATCAGGATATTAGGCTTGAAACTTGTTACTCGGGGGTTTTTGGGTTCTCTGATTACGAATCTGATGCCCAAATTTCAAAATTCAAAATGGCGGATCCAATATGGTGGACGAATTTTTAAAAATTGTCAGCATCAGCCTGAAATTTGTTACTCGGGGGTTTTTGCGGTCTCTGACTTATAAGTACTAACAGCATCTGATATCACTTAACATTCTTAATTGCGGAGCTATGTGCTTTATAGCCTAACCCTTATCAACGATAATTTATTACTTAAGCTTCATCATTTGCTTTAGTGGCCCTAAAAAGGAACGATTGTATATATGTATTAAAATACTTTTATGTAAGATTACCATTCAACTACTTACAATTATCAATTAATTAATTTGATCTTCGCACTGATCGATCAACTGCAAAATTTCTGATTCCAAATCAGATTCAATCGTTTCTCTTTCGGGTCTAAAGGACCCAAAAAAATGTATTTTAATACATATATGCAATCGGCCCTTCTTAGGGCCATACATGCAAACGATGAAGCTTACGTGACGAACTTATTCAATAATGAACGGAAAATACTTACCAGGTAAGTAAAAATCTTGTTTCATAATAATAACTATAAACAAAAATATTCAATCGACCCTTTTTAGGGCCACTTAAGCAAATGATGAAGCTTAAGTAATAAATTATCGTTGATAAGGGTTAGGCTATAAAGCACATAGTTCCGCAATTAAGGATGTTAAGTAAAATCAGATGCTGTTAGTACTTATAAGTCAGAGACCCCAAAAACCCCCGAGTAACAAATTTCAAGCAGATGCTGACAATTTTTAAAAAATCGTCCGCCATATTGAATCCGCCATTTTGAAATTTGGACATCAGATTCGTAATCAGAGACCCCAAAAAGCCCCGAGTAACAAATATCAGGCAGGACAATTTTTAAAAATTCGTCCGCCATATTGGATCCGCCATTTTGAATTTTGAAATTTGGACATCAGATTTGTAATCAGAGAACCCAAAAACCCCCGAGTAACAAGTTTCAAGCCTAATATCCTGATACAGTAGCTTCTACGATAATTTGTTCAAAACAATTGTTTATTAGGTATTTAATATTTATTGTATAATGTATTGTATAATGTTTTTGCATTATTATTTTTTTATGAGTGCAGTTGTAACATTTTTGAGAGATATCTAGTTAATTTCAGCTTTTTCTGCAGAAACAAAATGATATTTTGTTAAAATGTGCAATTTACATTGTATATTTGTTTATTTAACAAATAAACAACAACAAAAATCGAAAATCACAGTTCTCTTAAGAACTTTGTTATAAGTAATTTAAAAAAAATTGAATATCGGTTAAGAATGATGTGATCTGTAGTCGATTATGAACAGTAAATTCCAGTTTTAAACCACTGTGCGGTGATCGTATCTGATAATTTGAAATGACAAAAAAATTTAATGTTGCACACAAAGAAAAAGGCAACACAATGACAACACACAAAGAAAACTTTAATAATCCTCACTCTCTCTACGAAGGAAACCAAACGCAACGGTCGTTTTTGCACGGCTCTCGTTTGTCCTTCGCAAGACGCTGGTCTAAACACTCAACCGCCAAAAACCTCTACTCGCTGAACAACACAAAATTACTGATTGAAAATTGAAGATATCAGCATGGGCCCCACGTTGGGCACCAATTTGTAATGGGGAAAATTAATTATATTATTTAAGACTTCTAATAATAAAATCTGCACCGTTTTCCTCAATTTTTAGACTACTCTTTACCACAATCTCTCTCAAACAAAATACTCATGGAGGGGAACCACTGTGATAAAATCTCGAGGTGCGGCAACCTTCAATTTTCAATCCTTTTTGTTGAACAATTTATAACTTACTACTTATTGCCCAATTTTCGTCGACGACGTTGCGTTGAGGAACCGCCAGCAGCAAGGTGCACAACAAATTAAAAAATAAATATTCTTTGAAACTTAACTTATTTATTAAGAACTCAATAAAAACAATTAAAACTACGAATAATAATATTTTACTAAAAATAATTTCCAGACTTAATAACTAATTAATAAAACTCAAAAACTAAAATTAACTCTAACTCAACAAACACTAATGGTCACACGACCGATTTCACCCAGGAAACAAAAACCTATTCGCTTGTTTTTTTCGAAAGCTCTCGTGAATCCGCACTCTTAAAAGGCGAAGGCAGATTAATTCTGATTGTTTGCACTACTTATTGAATAGGACGTCGATAATTTGAATCGGGATAACAAACTTTTATTATCCGATTCACAATGTGACAAGAATCGGAGGTGGCGTCGAATGAGTATAGTATATCATAAAAATGTTTACAGATAAATAAATTAATATTATACTATTTCTTAAAATAAATTAACGAATGATAATTATTTTCAAAATAAATGTTTTATTAAATATTTACAAAAAGAAAAATGAAAAGTATTATGAACTCGAAAACTTTTTCGCACTATAATATACAAACACTTCAAGTGCTAAAAATGTTCATCAAACGTCGTAGATTTCAATTTGAATAATAAAAATTCTTCAATATCTTTAAATATTTTACTAAGCTGACTTAATATTCACGAATCTAAGCACTCGATAACATAATTGTCCACTATTGCACATTATTTATTATATTATTATAACGGGACTTTTAAATAGAAAATTAAATAATAAATTAAAGAAGATAGCTATTGCATCGTAGTCCCGAAATTCGATATTTTTCCAACTCTAAGTCGCGACTAAACTCTAAAATAAACACACAAAAAGGTCTCAACAAAACAACGCTAACAAAAACGAAAGACAAATTAAAATAAAACAAAGGGAGGAACTGCTGAGAACACGATCGACGATGCATCGATCTCCAGTCAAAAATAAAATCAAACCTGCGATGAAAACCCTCGCCAACAACCAACGGCGTCCTTTCTGCAACGGCTTTCCGGCGACTCCAAAGAAATAAAGTTCAGAAAGACTCAATAAAACGCTTAAAAATTCACTAAACTATTATAACTTTATTTTAGAAAATTAAATTAAGAAAAATACAATCAAAATTTATAAATCAAAATTTAATGAAAATTAATATAAAATCTTAAGAAATGCTCAATTTGGAAAAACTCGACCAGCTCGTAACACTTGCTTGCGAATAATGATTTCTTAATTTATGAACTGGAACCACGAACTTCTCAGAAGCCTGCATTCAATCTCGCAAAATCCTCTCCGTCCAATCCTCGCCGAATTTCCATAAATCAACTCCCTTCCATCAATGAAACACCTGTAAGAAAGGGGGAAAAAGGGTCGCTACTCGTCGTTTGATGTACTACGTCACATCGAACATGCGCAACGTTAGATTCAACTAGTCTCTAAGCAAAACGAACACCCGGCTCGCAACGACACTATAGCAAAAACAGAAAAACTGCGACAGACAGAACGACCACGAGAGAGAAACCACTCTCACTCACTATAGCAAACGAACGAGGAAAGTCTCGGTCACTAAAATTATTATAAGTAACGATTCACATCGTTACAATCCCCTTCCCTAGGCCAAAGTTATTACCAATAATTTTGCCGAAAAGAAAAGAAAATTCAAAAATTCACACAGCATGAAAAATAATCTCTCGGTCACTACTTCAAAGGAAAAAGATCCACTAGAAGAGGACGAGATAGGGAAAAACTCCTGGGAAGGAGACATACGATCCAACACAGAGCCCGGCGACGACACCTGAACTGACTCCTGGTCAACAGCAAACGACGTCGGGTCTCTAACAGGTGGGGGAGCATGTCGGGGCAAACCCGAGTTTGTGGAAGCCGCAGGGATGAGGTCGTCCATCCGCTGGCTGCTGACGTAATCCCAATCGCTCTGGGGCCTACGTCTCTCCACCGGAACAAAAACCCGAGCCTCAGCCGCCTCACTTTCCTGTAAGGTCTGCTCTAATTCCATCACCGCCAACCAACTCTCGAACTCAACCGGGTCCTCGGGAGGAATTTGTAAATTTTCCTCGCCCTCCGGCACCGGTCGGCCCGACCAGACCTCCCACTCACTCTCCAGTAAGGGCGGAACCGACTCCAGGGGCAACACCAAAGACTCCGACTCAGGGTCCGCTGCTCCCACCGCCTCCTCGCGCTCCGCAGTCGGTCCCACCTCCGGCATAACAGGACTCCTTCCCCCTTCCACCACATTTCCCCGACTCAACATTTCGTCGAACAACGCGTCGAAATGCTGGAGGCTCGCTGGCTCCTCAATTACAGGCAGGACGGGACCCGGAACAGGTAGCACTTCCACCCTCTCCCGGAGCCACCGGCCCCGACCAACACTTGTACGCCTCATCTTTTCGTGCCGCTTCAACACCACAACACTACGAACCCGAGGCTTGGAAGTGGAGCCACCGGCCTCATTCACCTTCGGCATGAAAACTGGAAAATTAAACCACCCTGATTAAATCCATGACACCACACTTAACTTTGACCACGAGGAGGTACAAAACGCTTCAAGTCGGAAACATGCACCTTGGTAATACGGCGACTATTGTCAGTCTTAAGCTCATAAACATTGTCGGACAACTGACGAATAATTTCAAAAGGTCCCTCGTATTTAGGGGCCAACTTGGCAGAAAATTTTTTCGCCGCAATTGACAATTTATGGGACCGCCACCACACATAATCACCAACACCAAAGGTCGCTACTCTCTTATTCCGATTATAATACATGGTCTGCTTTTCTTTTTCCTTATCAATGAACCGCGCCACCAAGTCTCTTAATGCATCCAAACGATTCATACGCTCAACCCAAATTTCCGGGGTAATGAGGTCCACCTGGGGTACCGTTTCCAACTCTCGTCTCAAACTCCTAACAGGTAAGGGTTGTCGACCGAAATTGAGGAAAGCTGGGGACACCCTAGTTGTAGCCTGGACAGCCGTGTTCACCGCATTTCGAAATTCGTGAACATGCTTGTCCCAATCTCGGTGGTCCTGGCCAACGAAGGTCGCTATCATAGTCTTAAGGGTCCTATTACTACGCTCTACTGGGTTCGCTTGGGGGTGGTAAGGAGGGGTGGTCAGATGTTGGACACCATACTCTTCAAGGGCAGACTTTAACACTTTATTATCGAACTCCTTCCCATTATCAGACAGTAAAAACCGAGGCGTTCCCCAACGAAAAACAACTAACTCCTCAAATGCTCTCGAAATTGATTTCCCGTCCGCCGAACGCAATGGTTTGACTTCCACCCATTTAGTAAAAAGATCTTGGAACACAACGAGGTGCTTACATTGACTTTTACTCGGGGGAAATTCCATACAGTCGACCGCTACCACTGTCCACGGAGTTTCGACAATTCTATGTCCCATTAATCCCATTGGCCCTTCGTGAGACGCCTTAAATTTCTGGCACTCCTCACACGCCTTAACATACTGTTGTACGTCAAACCACATTCCCGGCCAATAATATTCGGTCGCTACGCAGTGATAAGTTTTATCCACGCCCAAATGTCCAACCGACAACCCATCGTGTGCGTCTTTCATTATACGCTCTCGGTACTCGAAAGGAACTACAAGTTTCCAACTTTCGTTAGAGTCACTAAACGCGCTCAATAAAGGATCTTCTCGTTGTCTATACAAACGACCCTCAATTAATTGCCAACCCAAGAACCGCTGAGGAAATTTTTCAACCATTTCCCGTCTTTTAATGTACCAGGGGTCACTAATGGTCTCAAAAGACGACACGTCACTACTCCCCTCAAGCATTCTCGACAATGCATCCGGCACCATATGATGAATACCGCGCCTATGCACAATATCAAAATTCCACTGTTGTAATTCGAGTGCCCACCGTGCTAAACGTCCAGACGGTTCTTTAAGGTTTCTTAACCACCTTAACGCGCTGTGGTCCGTAATAACCGTAAATTTATAACCCTCAACATAAGGACGGAACTTTTTAATTGCCCATAATAACGCTAAACACTCCTTTTCGGTGACAATATAATTTCTCTCCGCGGGTGACATGGCTTTACTAATATAGACTATGGGGTGTTCGCCATCCTCAGATTCTTGGGTAAGAACTGCCCCTAGGCATAGTCGCTAGCATCACATTGTATAGTGAAAGGTCTCGAAAAGTCAGGTCGGGCTAAAACTGGGGCGGAACTCAATTTCTTTTTCAACTCACAAAAAGAATTTTGCTGCTCTTCCCCCCACTCCCAAGTTCTTCCTTTATGTAAGAGTCGCAATAAGGGAATTTTCAGCTCACTATCGCCGGCTATAAACCTCGAATACCAACCTACCATCCCTAAAAATCTCCTCAATTGTTTGATATTCTGGGGCGCGGGGTAATCTAGTACAGGGGCAATCTTGTCGGGGTCGGGTCGCAAACCGTCACTATCAAGTACATATCCAAGGTATGTTACTCTCGAACAACCAAATTCACATTTGGTAGGGTTAACTACTAAACCCGCTAGGGCCAACCTAAGCAAAACTGTCCTGAGCCACTGCACGTGCTCTTCGTAATCATCATTCACAATTATGATGTCGTCCAGATAACCAAACACAACTAGTTCAAATTCTGGACCGAAGAGGGCGTCTATTAATCGTTGAAAGGTCATAGGGGCATTTGTGAGACTGAAAGGCATGCGTTTAAATTGAAATAAACCCAACCCGGGGACGGAAAACGCCGTAAAATGTTTACTCGACTCGCCCATGGGTACCTGATGGTACGCCATCTTTAGGTCAATTTTCGAGATATACCTGGCCCTCCTTAATTTGTCCAAAATACCATCAATGCTGGGTATGGGGTATGCATCCTTTACGGTCACGCCATTTAGGTCTCTAAAATCAAAACACAATCTAAGGGACCCATCCCCTTTTTTAACAATAACCGGTGCCGTGCTCCATTCGCTTGAAGCTCTCTCGATAATACCCTGCTCTAAAAGTTTCTTGATTTCCTCTATTAACCACTGCAACATCATGGGGGACATTCTACGGGGTCGGTGCTTAATGGGGGTGGAATCGGTCACTACAATATTATGCTCGGTAAGGGTGGTAACGCCATATTCTTGGCGCTGGGGCAACACTAATTCATCGACAAGTTGTTGTATTTCCTGTCTTTGCGCTGTGGATAATTCGCATATACCAGCACATTCAGCAGAAACTTATCCTTCGCATAATTCACCCGGTCCATTGGCAAACTCGTGTCAAGCCGTTAATGCGCCATAACCCCCTCCCCAGTTGAACATCCATGTCCATATCCCTACAAAAATCCATACCGAGGATCAAATCTTGTCTCAATGAGTTTATAGCTCTTAACTCAAAAGATTGCGAAACGCTATCTATCGTGAACCACAATCTCAATTTACCCAAAACCCTAGTTTCACCCCCGATGGCACTAGAAATCACGGAATCCATAGTCTCTAATTTGTCTCTAAATAATCTCGCTAAATGGGGTCCTACTGCAGAAATAGTCGCTCCGGGGTCAAAAAGGGCTAAATAAGGGCGGTCAGCTATAAAAAGCTTAAGAAAATATCTATTTTCCTCACACGAAGCATCAATAATTTCGCCCTTAATTCCTAGACCATATGCACTTTGTGCATTTCCCCCTTCCCTAAATTCAACATCCGTTGCAACTGCACTTGCAGTATGAATTTGCGCGCTGGAATCACGATTGTCGCTAGAAGAACGGGTCGAATTGTGAAGAGTTTCGTCGCGCAACGAAGCATTGGTATCTTGCGTGCTGCCTTCCCCGCTAATACCTCGGTTATCCCCACTAAGTTGAGTACAAGGCTAAGCGACAGGTACACTAAGATCCCCGCTCGCCTCAGACCTATGTACCTCTACCCTCACCGTTTCACCTATGACGCGAGGGGTTTCTACGCTCTCGAGGCTTTCCCTACTCTCCCTCCTCGTTCTCTCAACCCGTTCGGTGTGCCTTTCGGCGGTCGCTAGACAGTGCGGTACCACAGGAGAACACCCAACCTCCCCCCCTGGTCTCTGAGTAGGGGTACAGGGGCTGTCTTCCTGTGACGAATAAACCATGCGTTGAACGCGAAAGAATATTTCGTGCTCGTGCGAGGCTACTGCTTGGGGTTTGGGAACTGGGGGGGAAGGTTGCGTATTTCCCCCCCTTACATGTTTCCCAACATGGCACGTATAGCGCTACAATTAACACAATTCGCAAATACCGCACCACTGGTGCCACAGACCTGACACGAAATAGGAATTTTATTTACTTTTAATGGACATTGCTGTGCGTAATGTCCTATACCATGGCAATGAAAACATACTCGAGACGGGCATGCAACAGCTTTATGGCCTTCGGCCTTGCAATTATTGCAAGTTCCTACAAACGTACGCTGGTCACTAGATTGACGCGTATTGGGTATATTATTATTATTTACTCTAATTCCTGGAGGTGGGGTCGGTTGGGTCACCTGTGGTATGGAATTCATCACGGCGGGGAGGCGCGAGGGTCCCGGTTGGGGGGCGCGAACTGGAATTTGTCTCGGCTCCATATAGCGCGACTGTGGGAACCCGGTTGGCGCCGCGATAGCACATAATTCGCTCTCCTGAATCGCCTTCTTTTTCGTAGGCTTCTTACACTTTTTCCTCTTATTCGCTACTTTGAGATTCTCCTCTATAGTCTCATCCCCGGTCTCTGACGCCGAACTCTCTAACAACGCGCCCAATTTTGACGATCTGGGGGGAGGCCTGGGGGCTGCCATGGGGAAAATCATTTTGCCTCTAGGTGGGGGCGGAACGTAACGCCTATCGATCTCTTTAATTTTCTCAAAATTACGGAGAATTTTCTCTTAATCCTCGACACTATTAACACTGAAAGACGACACGTAACGCCTATTCTCGGGTATTAAACCACGATACGCGACTCGCAACATTTCATAATCCGTCATGGGTTTACGGAAATGTTGAGCAATTGACCTGAAGCTCAACAAATATTCCGTAATTTTCTCACCTTTGGCCTGGGTGCGGGCCTTTAACTCGTCATAAACATCTTCGTCGTCCACGGTCTCTAAAAATTCACGTTTGAATAATTTTTTAAACTGCCCCCAGGTAGTAATTTCCGGCTTGACGATACGGAACCAGTGACTCGCCGATCGTCGCAAAACACTAGGGAGTACCTGCAATAGGCCTCGGTCGCTAATTGAGTTTGATTGTTTACAATCATTTATGCGGTCTAAGAATTCCTCCGGGTCTTCCTTGTCCGCGGCCGAAAAACGAATATCCCAATCTTTCAATAATTTGACTAGTCGAAATCCTAGTCTTGAACTACTACCTAACAGAGGGCTATAAAGGGCCGAATTTGCCTCGCTTTCAATGCTGGAACACGATTCGTGAGTACTAAACTCCATCTGTTCGCCCGCATTGATATTGGAATACAACTTATTAGACGGATCTGGACAGGGCCATGGCTGCGCCCCACCAACCATACTTTGGGCAAATTTGCTCGAAAACTGGCTTTGAACAGGGCGCCCCGCAGGTTGGGGTTGTTGGTCACTATAACTTGACCGTGGGGTTTGTGTTTTTCTTTCGCCAAGGGTACTGGCGAAACTAACTCGGCGCTGGCCTGGCATGCTTTGAACACAAGTTTGTCCCAGACTTTGCCTGTTAATTAACTTGGAAATCGCTCCACTAGACACTACCGTTGGAGTCAGATTGGGCTTATTGATCGAGTCCAATTGTTCCCGGACTTTCCTAGGACTCAAATTCGGTCGTAAGGATAGATCGCAAGGTTGGTTTCCCGGTGGCCGAAGAATCTGACAGTCACTGGGTGTTTGAACCGGTGTGAAGGACATACTGGTCGCACCCGGGCTTAACCCCCACGAACTTGGTACAATATAAGGCGACGAAATGCCCTGAAGCGGTAACGACCACGTCGCACTTGTCGTACTGGTCGCATAGCTGCTACTGGCCATGGTGGTGACCGGTATGGTGGTGGTTGGCACAGAAACGGTGACTAACGCCGCTCCGCCCAACCCCTCGGGAACAAGATTTCCCATCTCCATACTGGACTGCAATTGGTCACTAATGGGCATTTCTATCACCGTCGTATTTATTGCGGTATTGTCGCGATTCTCATCCGAACTAACCTCGAGATTGATCGGTTCGTCAGTCTCTAACGTAATTATCTCACCGAAAGCCTCGATCATAAATGTCTCCTGTGAATCACCTGCATCAAATGCCGGATTCCACGGAATTGAAACTATTTCCCCGAATAACATTCTCCCACGCAAACGAAAAAGGCGTTCCCTAATCACTTGCAACGAACCCAGGGTACTGACGTTTTGTAGTTCCAATTCCGCCACTATTTCATCTTGAGTCATAGACTCAATTTGTCTCCAAATGGGCAGAACCGATTCGTGATTCAAAAGGTCATACATGCGTTTCCGATAAAACTCCATGGCGCAATCTGAAAGGTCTCTAATCCTTTTCGATAAATCTAAAAATTCGCTCAACATTCACTTTATCTCTCAATACGCACACAAAAAAAATTATTTTCTTTAATCTCTAAATCCCACAATTATTCGCTAATCTATTCGAGCCAGTAACTTCGATTTGAACTTGTTATTAAAGGTCTCTACGTTTTTCCAAAATTTATTCCAAGGGCAATAAATTGGGAATGGCTAAACTGCGATACGCTATCTGGTGGCGGAACTTTAAATTAATCGAAGTAGGTAAAAAAGTAAACAATCCCATTAAAAAGGTTGCAATTTTTTTGTTGTAGAGTATTTTCTAAGTTATATTTTAAAAAATTTATTTTAATTACACGAGATATGGATAAGGAAGAAAGTGAAGTGTCGTTATTTACAAAAAAAATCGTCAGCAAGCAAAATATTTTGCTGTGTTTATGGGTGTAAAAGTACACCGCATAAAGATCCTAACCTCAGTTTCCACTACTTTCCGAAAAAAAACCAAAATAAAGTAAATAATGTTAGCAAAATAGGAATTGACGAAATAATAGACAGGAGAATGTTATGGGAAATAAAATTAAAAATGGGGAAAAAGGTGACAACCTCAATGAGAGTTTGTTCTTTGCACTTTGTGCAAGAAGATTTTACGTTACTGTCACAACCGGGTAAGTAAATAAAGTACTGTATTATTCTAAATAAACAAAAATTAAATTTTTACAATGACATATAATTTTATTAATATAATTATGTTTAATATTATTATTTGCTTATTTTCCTACAATAATTTTATTTTAGATATAAATGTGTAATATATAAATATTATCTTTTTTAGATTCTAGTAAGGCAAAAGTTTAAAAAAAACAGCTGTACCGTCTAAGAACTTACCAAAATCGTCCATAGAATCAACTCCAAAATTATCGACTGAAAATATCAAAGAGAGACAAGTCCGATTCGAAAATCGACAAGAAAGAGATTCTAATAAAAATAATGAAACATGCGATAGTTTAGTACTTGATCTCGAAACTAACGACGACGCTGACAGTAACGAAAGTGAAAAAAATAAAAATCAGTTTGCTGCGAGTTTAAACGAACAAAATGACGCACTTGAAAAATTATTTATTGATGTTGGAGTACAAGTTACAAGTGGAGATTTAATTTCCAACAGCGTTGCTAATTTTTTAAAAACCGATCAACAATTAAGTACTGCTACAGGCATTCAAAATTTTCAATTATTTGACAGCATAGTAGATGCAGTAAACATAGCTGCTCCTGAATTAAAAAGTATGAATCGAGTTTTAAATGTGCGGGACCGAATTTTACTGACGTTTATGAAGGTGAAACAGAACAGTAGTTACTCTTTTCTCTCAATTTTTTTTCCTTCGGTCACGGTTAGAAATTGCTCAGAAATTATTTGCAGTACTCTAGACATTTTAGATGCTGTTTTAAAACCGCTTATTTATTTTCCACCTGAAGATAAAATTTTGAGCAACATTCCGCATTGCTTTGCCAATTATGCTAATACAAGAATAATATTAGATTGCACTGAAGTAGAGATACAAAAACCAAAAAACTTGTGCTGCCAGATTAGTACGTACTCTCATTATAAAGGGAAGCATACGATAAAATTCATGACAGGAGTAACCCCTGGTGGAATCATATCGTTTGTTTCGAAAGCTTACGGTGGCAGAGCATCCGACAAAGCAATTTTTACCCAGAGCGGTTTATTGGATAAGTTAGATAGAGGTTCTTCTGTGATGGTTGATAAAGGATTTTTAATTGAGGATCTATGCATTGATTATAAAGTAAATTTAATTAGACCGCCATTTCTTAGAAGAGAAACTCAATTTTCAGCAGAAAATGCATTAAAAAATGCAGAAATTGCAAGCGCAAGAGTTCACGTAGAGAGATTAAATCAGAGATTAAAAGTATTTGAAATACTTGGCAGTAAGATGTCTTCGTGTCTCATTTCAAAAAGCGAAAAAATTGTTAACATTTTATGTGCTGTGGTAAATTTAAGTAACCCAATCTTTAAAGATGATAAGTTTTATTCGTAATTTTGATAAAGAGATATAACAATAATTTATTTTTGTTAAAATATTGCATTAAATGCAAAAAAAATTACAAACTGTTATTAAATAATATAATTCGTATAAATAATTTGTATTGTTTTATTTTAATTTAAAAAAATTAAATTTATATTACGTAAATCGCTTACAATTTATTCTGCGGTGTTATTTTTAATACAAATATAATGTAACATTGTGTTGAGATATTTTTTTTCAAACTTGACAACATTTCCCTTGCAAATACAGGATCAAAATTAACTTCTACAATTATAAATGTATTATCGAAAGACGAATAAACAATCAAATCAGTTTTAATAACATTTAAAATCGCCATTCCTAATTGAACTTGTCCGTAATAAGCATGTTTCTGTTTTAGAGTATAATTTTTGTCTAAATAATGAAGGGAAGATACAACTTCTTCTATGCCTTTTACTTTTCCCATAAACGGACATTTGATTTCGATCAATTTCTCAGGCCTGTTATTTTCATCCAAAGTCACTCCGTCCGGGGTGTAAGCAAGCCAAGGATTTTCAGAAGATACAACGAGACCTAACTGAACAATTTTAACATTAAACTTAGTTTCATAATCATTTCTCGCAAATGATTCCGTTTCAATTCCATGCTTCATGGCTTCTGTCTTCGTGAATTCTTTGGGATAGAAGTAATTTTCAGTTTTCTTCTTCCAGTTTGCCTTATTGTTTTTTGTGTAAGTGTACAAAGAATAGCATCTTGAACCGGTTATTCTGAATTGTCTAGTCTCCTTCCAAAATGATCGATTTTTTAACGTTTCCGCACAAATTGTCGCATTATTATCAATTTTTAAAGAGTTTAACACGTTAATGCAGCAAGTTTTCGAAGGTTCTTTCGGTTCAGTGTTTAATAACTCCAGCATACACTCCGAACGTTCAATTTCTAATATATTTTTGATCGTTCATCTTCCGTTATTTCTAACACGTTATTGTTATGTTCTATAACTAATGGTTCATGTCTTCCTGCCCTAATAAATATATTGTAATAATATTATAAATTTATAAATTAAAAATGTAAATTTTGCATATAAATTTCGTTTAAAAAATTCTAGAAATTACACACATTGTAAGTAATATAAAAATAAATTTCAATGATTAAGCCTAAGATGCCAATTTGAAAAGAAAGTTTGCCACTTATGATAAATCACAAACTTTGTACATAAATATTACAAAAAAATAGCATCTATCACAAAATTAAAAATTTCGTCAAAATAAATCAATTATAAAAGTTGTAAATAATAAATATAGTGAAAAATCATTTTTGCATTTCGCATTAAATTAATAATTGTAAAAAATCATTTTAGCATTTCATATTTGATTGAATTGTTATAAAAACATAAAAAATGCTACTAAAATTTTCCGTACATGTGTTTGTATAAGGCCGACTGAGGATTCCTCAAAACTAGAAGTTCAGTTATTTTCTTTCTCTCTTCGTCTGGAATCGTGATAGAGCATCCTTTTTTAAATTTTGAGCTAAAACATTCGTGTTCACTCAATGGATTTGGCGAATATTTAGCAAGAGAATTGACCTGAGGTTCATTCTACAGGCACTTCTTGTCAGTCGATGATGCTTCATCGAAGTCGTTGACATCTACTCTAAAAGTAAATATGAGAAATATAATTTTTTCCATATAAATATTGAGACACAAAAAGCATTTTAACTTTTTTTCATTGCATGCAATACAAAAAAAATTTATTACTATCGATTTATAATTTAAATAATACTTTTTTGACACTTGCGAATATTTGTAAACATAACCTAAAAACCGGAATAACACTCTTAATGCAAATATTTAATTAGAATAAATAATTTTAGAATAAATAATTTAAAAATAAACATAGATTTTACATATTTTATATTCATATATTATATTATATTTATAAAGTTAAACATTTTTTAAACAAAAATTAATGAAAAACTAACCTGCTTAGATGAAGTAAAACAGCAACACTGTGTTTACATTTTTCACTTAGTCCAGCTTTACAGGAACATTTAATATGAACAATTTTGCCAGTTGTTGAAATTGAACCCACAATTTCATGTGGGCGGCTAGTCATATTTGACGTTTGCAAGCAAAATGCTAAAAACGTTGTCGAATTCCCATCGCCAGTGTCACTTCCTCGCCCACAAAATATCATATGCCCGGCGTTTAAAACTTTTTCACCCTCCACAAAATTTCTACACGCGGGTTTCGACTTTGAAAAAGAACAAATTTCACTTAAAGTGAGACGCATTTTAACTTATCTTTATTTAAATTTAAAAAAAACACACGTGTCCCTTGCTTTAGTAACAAAAGTTACCTACTTCGTCGGCCATATTTGTTTCGTGACGTCACAACCGCCAATCCCAATAGACACTCAATATCTCGAAAAATCGCTCAGAAAAATTTTAATTCGGAGATAAACCTTCCTAAGAGAAAAATAACGATTTAGAGAATGTCAATGACACGCCGGCTTGTGATTATTTACACAATGCGTGCCATCGAGTGTCAGCACGTTGCTCGCTACCAGCGTCCTCCCCTTACTCCGTGCTCCCGCCAAATTCGCCACCCGCCAAAACTATCGCGTCCCCAAGCGAAAAATGCAAAGACCGTTAGCCGGCAAATTTCTAGCCGACGCACCTTTCGTTTTTCAATTTCGCAAAAAAAAGGAAATTTCTCAACACAAATGCACCTTCAGATGCAATGAGAAATTTTTCAGGTCGTTGGGGCAAAAATAATTCAAATTTATTTTCCGCGAAGGCTTAAGAGTGGTCACAAATTTGGTCACTAGTTTGGTCACAAGAATTTTTTCCTTGTTTTTGGTCACACTTCTGGTCACTAATTTTCTTATCTTGGGGTTTCAACAATTTGGACAATACAAATTTTATTACCAAAAATTACACTTAACAAATTTCCTCTGGTCACAAAACACTACGTCACAACACTTTAAATTTCTGGAGATCTCAGCGTGGGCCCCACGTTTGGCGCCAATTTGTAGCGGGTAATTTGATAGTTAGTTAATCGAAATTATTTAAATAAACTATTGCATCGTTTACCCGATACTTAGAATTTTCTCGAACCCTTGGTCTCTATATTTCGCGATTTCAACTTCTAATTTCATCTCAATTAAATACAACAAATTAATAAATCTCAAATCAAATAAATTCTACTAAATAATAGTCTCAAAAGGGGGGAACTGCTGAGAAGGAATCGACGATGCATCGATCTCCAGAATTAATCAAACTTCCAAACCTTCGTTGTCGAACTCTGCTTGCAACCTGCGGCGTCTCTACTCCAACGGTTTTCCGTTAGTTTCGAAAATGTAAATTGGGAATTCTCTCCAATTAAACACCAAAATTAACAATAAAATACTTGAATTTATTTAACAATTAAACTAAATTATACACTACTAAAATTAAGATAAGGAAAATAAGTAAAATTAACAAAATTATTAATAAGCAAATCCTCCTCATAGGGAGTAAAACGAAAACTCGACCGACTCGAATTCAAGGCAAACGAATAATGAATTGATGAATGGTTCCAACGCCTTCCTGGAAGCCTGCATTCAAATTCGGAGAATCCATCTCAGTCCTTTCCGTACTTAATTTCCATACACCCTTCTCCTTTCAATCTATGGGAAAACCTATAAGAAAAAGGGGAAAGGGTCGCTAATCGTCACATGACTGCAAACGTCAAATCAATCATGCGCAATTCATTCTCTGCTGGACTCTGCGAGAGACGGACACGAGGCTCTAAACGACACTATAGCGAACTTGGAAAAACTGCGACGGAGCGATGACTGAAAACAGAGACGGAACTCTCTCTCACTATAGCAAAATAGACGAAATACTCTCGGTCGCTAAGATTTTATAAGTAACGATTCGCTTCGTTACAAATTTAATAATTGTTTGACAACATATGTAGATGACCTTTTAATATCGACGTCGGAAACAGCTGTTGATCATGTAAATAAAATTTGCTCTATTTTTGAAGTTCTACAAAAAAATAATTTTACCTTAAGTTTAAAGAAGTCATAATTTTTTCAAAAAAAGTAGAGTTTTTGGGTTTTAAATGACGACAGAAGGGATTCGCCCTCCTTCTAGTAAATTGGACATTATTTCAAAATTTCAATTGACTAAAAATCGAAAAAAACTTCGACAGTTTATCGGTGTGTGTATGTATTATAGTCAGTTTACAGTTCGTCACGCGAATTTGATCGATCCCTTCCGAAATATTCTTAAGGAGAAAAGTGTATGGGAGTGGGGATACAAGCATGAGGTTGCGTTTGAAGCTATGAAACGGGCTTTTGTAAACTGTGTTTAATTAAGTCACTATATTCCGGGTGTGACATATAAACTGCAGACTGATGCGTCCGATGCAGGTATTAGCGGAGTGCTTTATCAAACAAATAAAAAGAGGGATAATCGAATCATTTCTTTGGTCAGAAGATGTTTAAACGCAGCTAAGATTAATACGACCACTTAGAAAGAGCCCCTCGCGATCGTATATTATATCTCAAAAATGCGTAACTATCTACTTGGGACCAAATTTGAAGTGATAACGGATCACAAGGCCCTTACGTTTTTGTTTACTGCTCCTCATTTAAATGCGCGTATGTTGAGATGGAATCTTGCGCTGCAGCAATATGATTTTCATATTTCCCATGTACAGGGAAAAGATGATATAGTCGCGGATTTTCTGAGTCGAAACCCGGAAGGTAAATTTGAATCTGTCGTTCCAAATAGTTTATCAATTGACGTGCTCAAGTTTCCTGTAGAAAATAAAATAGTCACGTGTGATGTTAATAACCTTGAGTTAACCGTTAATTTGCAAGAGTCTTTAAAAAGTTTATCTGATTTACAAAAAAGAGATCCCGTGATTCAGGAATTATATAATAAAATTGGGGATAATTCATGTAAGAATTTTTATATTGTTGAGGGTGATATTTTATTCCATTAAGAGAGAGTGGGGGATCAATGGCAAATCCTGATTCCTGCGGAATTATCACCTCAGTTGCTTGATTGTGTGCATTCGAAACTCGGACATCCCGGAGTCTATAAAACCTTGTCTTATATTAAACGATACTATTTTTGGAAAACGATGAATCGCGACGTAAAAAATTTTGTATTATTCTGCTACCTTTGTCAGAGAGTAAAGCCGAATAATATTCAAATGGAATGTGCTTATCGCAAAGTATATTCGTCGGGTTCCGGGGACTTGGTTTGCGTTGATTTCTATGGCCCGCTTCCTCGTTCGGTGGCGGGAATGGAATACATTTACGTTATGTATGACGCATTCTCTAAGTATATTAAACTATATCTGATAAGGAGAGAAAATACGCAAACGATGTTAAGGAAAGTTCTCAATTCGTACGTCCCTGAAATGGGCAAGCTTCATCGCATTTTTACGTCTCCGAAGTAAGGGGATAGTTTACGAGAAGCAGGGATACAGGTGAATTATTCCTCGATTCGTCATCCGCAGAGTAATCCCGTAGAGCGCATGATGAGGGAATTAGGACGTATGTTTCGCACTTTTTGCAGTGATAAGCATACGCGATGGGTCAAACATATTTCCGACATAGAATTTTTTTTCAATGCGACGACGAATCGTAGCATCGGTTTCGCTCCCCATGAGTTGCATTATGGTGTGCAGGCGGCGAATGAAATAAAAAAAATGAATACCTTTCCCTGAATCGGATGGGATGACGAAAAAACTTAGAACTATGCTCGCTAAAGAAAATCTTAATAAGAATTTCGAAAATAGGGCCAAGTCTCAAAAAAATCCGTCCAGAATCGAAATGAATGAAGGTGACCTAGTTTTGCTCAGTGTTCCGAAATTATCGGATGCGCAAAAAAAGTGACCAGAAAATTCTTTCATTTGTACTATGGACCATATAGGATTTCGCGAATATTCGATAATAATTCTTATGAGTTAATTGTGCGGGATGGAAGGTGATCGTGTTGTCGGGATTTACAATCAGTTTAATTTGAGAAAATATGTACTGAGAATTTAATGTTTCATTTATTGTTTAGAAATGCCTAGATCGCTCTCATTTTATAGGCAAACTTTATATGATAATTGTAATGATAATAAGGAGTATAGAAATGTAATAATGATAATAATTGTAAATATTATGTAATAATTATGATTTTATATTATTGTTTTCTTGTAAAAAAAATTTCATCAACGATATCAATGTATATAGAAAAAGAGAGATGTATCTAAGTGTGACAATATGAATGATGTCAGGTTTGTTGTGAGAAATTTTATATGTTTTTTTGTATAACAGCGTAAAATTTGCTTCCGTTGAACAGGTTCACCTGAAACAAGAGGGATAATGTAGGAAAATTATTTGTTGGTATAAAATTGCCTGCAAAATGTTGCGCCTGTAAATCGCAATTACGTGACACCCAAGAAATTTCGGAGAGGCTGATGCAATTCGGGGAAATGCGGCTGGATTCGGAGAAACGGACTTTTTGGGGGGAACTTTAAGCACGATAGTAAAACGATCGCCCGCGTGATTTTGGGCCTTATTTACATTTTGTTCTCGTAAGGGGATTTTCTGCGCCATACTTTGAAGTCCGATGCCGTAGACCTCAAGGTAAAGAGTGCATTCGTTTTTTTATATTAAATTTTCTTTGCTAAATTTTCTTTTTGCTAGTGTTATTTTTTTTATATTATTTTTAAAGATTATAAAACATTTTAAATTGTGTAGTGTGGCGTTAATTTGTAAATGGGCGGAAAATTGTTAGAGCGTCGTTTTGGATCCAAATAGGCGTTAAACAGTTTCTGAATCTTACGATCCGATGGACAGTTGGAGAGGAGGAAAGTGAAGTTTTTGGAACCTAATTAAATGTAAAATAATGAAAGTATATATTAGATATTAAACTAATATTTATTTAATCAAGGCAAAAAGAGTTTACAGTGTGAACTTTGACTATTCTATACATGTGCTCAAGCTAAACTGACTCGAGGAGAACATCGCTTACTCACTATAGAAAAATATCAGTCTCACCAACAACTAAAAGTAAAAGTAACTTCTCGCAATAAGGAACCAAATTCAAAATACAGAAATGACTTTTAACAGAAAGCCAGAATTATCACTCAAGGCTATTCTCAGGTGTTTGACAGGGACTTTCACGAGACCTACGCGCCGGTCGCACGTTTAAGCTCTGTTCGAACCATCGGTGCTCAAGAAGGGATGCATATTCGACAGTTCGATGTGACGATGACGTACTTATATTAAACGGAGTTCTAGAGGAAATAGTGTTCACAGGGTTGCCAGATTGGGCTACAAAGCGCGATTTGGGCTATCTTTTGTCATATAGTTTCACGGTGTAAATTTTATTTTCGCTACAGGTAGCGAATTGGGCTATATTTCTTTTATGAAATTGCGCTTTTTTACTGTTAGGACATTTTTTTTAAACACATGAAAATCGAATACAAAAACATTAATATAATGAGAACTTTCAATTGGCGCCTTTTAGTGGACAAAACGAATACTAATTACACTGGTCGACACTAAAAATGATTCAAAGATCGGACAAGGATATTCTTATAGGATTTTTATCGCTGAACACGAATCTGACTTCCAAAAGTGCCCATCACGTCGAGATTTTGAGAAAAATGGACTCAAAGTCTCAAAAAACCATGTTTATGGCCTTTTTTTATCACGTGTAGAGAATGATCCCGAGGTGCTAGAAATCTCTAATTAGTCTTAAATTAAAGCTTGAACTGTCAACTATAAGAATCAAATCAAAAAATCTCTGAATCAATCAAAAATTTTCATATAGCACAACTTTTTCATGTGCGCGCGCACTCTACTTGCACTCATAGAGCGGTACACAATGGCACACTTACTTATTCCTTTTATTTGCGCTATTTATTGTTATTTATCATTTTTGGGGTCGCTGAACGTTGCTGATTAAATGTAAGGTCGTTATTAAAAAATTATTATTAAATTATTATTATTAAATTTTTATGTCCGCCATTTTGAAACCGCCATTTTGAATTTTTTAATAATGACCTTACATTCAATCAGCAACGTTCAGCGACCCCAAAAATGATAAATAACAATAAATAGCGCAAATAAAATGAATAAGTAAGCGTGTCATTGTGTACCGCTCTATGAGTGCAAATAGAGTGCGCGCGCACATGAAAAAGTTGTGCTATATGAAAATTTTTGATTGATTCAGAGCTTTTTTGATTTGATTCTTATAGTTGACAGTTCAAGCTTTAATTTAAGACTAATTAGAGATTTCTAGCACCTCGGCATCATTCTCTACACGTGATAAAAAAAGGCCAAAAACATGGTTTTTTGAGACTTTGAGTCCATTTTTCTCAAAATCTCGACGTGATGGGCACTTTTGGACTATCCTTGTCCGATCTTTGAATCAGAAAAAAAGTTATTTTTTGTCGACCAGTGTTATTATAATTACTAGCTGTCGTACCCGTCTTCGACGGGTTTTAGTTTCTACCAATACATTTAACAATGTTTCTACCAATCTAGAAAATCAGAAAAAAGCCGAAAATTTAATTTGACCGGAAAATTAATAATTAGTCACCAATAGCTATTTCAGTAGTATAATATTACTATTTGAATAGTTTCCACCTTTTAGCAAAAAATAAAAAATTATCAAAAATTCAAAAAACCCAAATTCTTAAAATTTAACATTTTTTCTTCTTTTTCATATCATTAAGCTTTATTATTTTTGTGCTCTTCAAAAATAATTTACTTATATAAAAGTCTTCAATGTTTGGTAAAAAATCTAAAATTATGGAAAATTAACAAAAATTCAAAAAACCGAATTTATTAAAATTCAACATTTTTTCTTCTTTTTTATGTCATTTAGCTTCCTTATATTTGTGCTCTTTAAAAATACTTTACTTAATTTGTTATCTCTACCGTTTGGTAAAAAATCTAAAATTATGGAAAAATAGCAAAAATTCAAAAAACCGAATTTCTTAAAATTCAACATTTTTCCTTCTTCTTTATGGCATTTAGCTTTATTATTTTTGTGCTCTTTAAAAATACTTTACTTAATTTGTTATCTCCACCCTTTCGTAAAAAATCTAAAATTATGATAAATTAGCAAAAATTCAAAAATCTGAATTTCTTAAAATTCAACATTTTTTCTTCTTTTTTTATGGCATTTAGCTTCATTATTTTTGTGCTCTTCAAAAATAATTTACTTATTAAAAATTCTCCACCCTTTGGTAAAAAATCTAAAATTATGGAAAATTAGCAAAAATTCAAAAAACCGAATTTCTTAAAATTCAACATTTTTCCTTCTTTTTTATGGCATTTAGCTTTATTATTTATGTGCTCTTTAAAAATACTTTACTTAATTTGTTATCTCCACCCTTTCGTAAAAAATCTAAAATTATGATAAATTAGCAAAAATTCAAAAATCTGAATTTCTTAAAATTCAACATTTTATCTTCTTTTTTTATGGCATTTAGCTTCATTATTTTTGTGCTCTTCAAAAATAATTTACTTATTAAAAATTCTCCACCCTTTGGTAAAAAATCTAAAATTATGGAAAATTAGCAAAAATTCAAAAAACCGAATTTCTTAAAATTCAACATTTTTCCTTCTTTTTTATGGCATTTAGCTTTATTATTTATGTGCTCTTTAAAAATACTTTACTTAATTTGTTATCTCCACCCTTTCGTAAAAAATCTAAAATTATGATAAATTAGCAAAAATTCAAAAATCTGAATTTCTTAAAATTCAACATTTTATCTTCTTTTTTTATGGCATTTAGCTTCATTATTTGTGTGCTCTTCAAAAATATTTTACTTATTTAATAGTCTCCACCCTTTGGTAAAAAATCTAAAATTACGGAAAATTAGCAAAAATTCAAAAAACCGAATTTCTTAAAATTCAACATTTTTCCTTCTTCTTTATGGCATTTAGCTTTATTATTTTTGTGCTCTTTAAAAATACTTTACTTAATTTGTTATCTCCACCCTTTCGTAAAAAATCTAAAATTACGGAAAATTAGCAAAAATTTAAAAAAACGAATTTCTTAAAATTCAACATTTTTTCTTCTTCTTTATGGCATTTAGCTTCATTATTTTTGTGCTCTTCAAAAATATTATACTTATTTAATAGTCTCCATTCTTTGGCAAAAAATCTAAAATTATGGAAAATTATTATAAAATATTTATTATAAAACATCTCCATTTTTAAAGTCTCTGAACTTCTTTCAATTAAAGAATACTAAATGAAATGGATAAATAATTATGAATTGCATTATTTTGACTTTAAAATCTTAATCAGAGACCTTAAAAATACTACTGAATTAAACTTGATAGTAATTAATAACAATTATAATTTTTTCGATTTTTTGATATCGAAAATATTTTTATACTTACATCTTAGTCATATCATTTTTTGTGCAAAATTATGCTAAAATTTGACTAAATAACATGTAATACTCAATTATAGAGAGTTTAAAAGCAAGTTATTAAAAAATATAAAATTTAAAAAATTTCGATTTTTTGAATTTTTTAAAAAAAATTTTATTTTTACATCTTAGTTATAGGACATTATTTTTCGCAAAACTATTCTAAAATGTGACTAAATAACATGTTATACTCAATTATAGAAAGTTTAAAAGCATTTTTTAAAAAAATGTAAAATTTGAAAATTTTTGATTTTTGAATTTTTCGAAAAAATTGAATATCTCCGGTTCTAATTAATATTTTTCAAATCTGTAAATTTATAAACCTTCCTTGGCCCAAGGTCTAACATTCTGCCAAATTTGGTTTCAAATGGTTCAGCAGTTTTTAAGTGATTCGCGAACAAAGATTCTGTGACATACCGACACACATACATACATACATACATACATACATACATACACGAAATTTTTTATTGGTATATTTGGAATCCTTGATGCCTAAAACGAATAATTATGTGCGAAATTTAAAGTTCTGAGCAATGTACAGACAAAAGTCTGATTTTATATATATAGATTTTATTATAAAAATTGTATAATATATATTTTTGTATAAGTTTATATATATATAATTATATTTAAAAAGTCCCGCGGTTTTTGGGCTACGTCAGCGCCTTCTATCCGCGGTTTGTCGTGCTAAAAATCTGGCAACCCTGAGTGTTCATGGAGGTTCCTGACAGAATGGAAGAAGTTCTGTCGTTCATCATAGACAAAAATAAGGGTGACAAGGAATTCATCGAAAAATCTCGAAGCAATTAATTCGGAACCAGATTGGGAAAGGTCTTGGAGATTAACGACGTCGGAAACTTAAAACGTTGTATCGAAATATACTTCACAAGATGCGAAGAGGGAATCTTTATCATCCAAAATAACTGACTGTAAAGAAGATTTAAATAAAAATAAACAGAAGATTCTATTAAAAAAACAACTTTAAAATACTGAAAAAATATTATATAATGTTAAACAATAAAAAAAAGACTCGTAAATATTTATAATTTAAGATGGCGGATCCAATATGGCGTCGATTTTTTTTTAAATTCACCCAATTCGCCTGAATCTTGATACTCGGAAGTTTTTGGGGTTTACCTGAAATGTTATACTCGGGGGTTTTGGGGGTCGCTGAATACAAATTTTACCTTAGTTTTCAAAAATTCAAAAACTAGTAAATTTTTAAATAATTTGTTAGCCATATTAGATCCGCCATTTTGGATTTTTTAAAGTTAAGGTGAAATTCGTATTCAGCGACCCCAAAAACCCCTAGGTAACAAGTTTCGAATAAATCTGATAAATTTTTTAAAAATACGTCAGCCATGTTAGATCCGCCATTTTAAATTTTGAAAAACTAAGGTGAAAATCGTATTCAGCGGACGAATTTTAAAAAAATTAGTGAATTTTCTGCAATTTGATATCTAGGGAAATTTAGGGTCGCTAATTACGAATCTGAAGTCCGTTTTCAAAAATTCAAAATGGCGGATCCAATATAACAGACGAATTTTTAAAAAAATCATTGAATTTCCCTACAATTTGATATCTAGGGGTATTCGAGGTCGCTGATTACGAATATGAAGTCCGTTTTTAAAAATTTAAAATGGCGGATCCAATATGGTGGACGAATTTTGAAAAAGTTATTGAATTTTCCTGCAATTTGGTATCTGGGGATATTCGGGGTCGCTGATTACGAATCTGAAGTTCGTTTTTAAAAAACCAAAAAGGCGGATCCAATACGGAGGACAAAATTTGAAAAAATTAGACTGGCACACAAAGAAAATTTATGAACTAAGCTTTGGGTCCGACCATGACTATTCTATGTTTTTAGGGTCACTGAAACCGAATTTGAAGTCAATTTAACCCCATTACGTCAGGGTTTTGAGATAACTTCAAAAAAACTCGACATTTGACCCCAAAATTTGTAAATCAAGAAAAAATTTTGATTTTTAAGTCTTACTATCACTGCTTTATGATTTTGGGGTCGATGAAACCGAATCTGAAATCTATTTAATCCCATTACGCCAGGGTTTTGAGATAACATGAAAGAAAATCCAAAAGTAAATCAAGACAAATTTTTATTTCTAATTCTTTTTCTAAAGAAAAATGTGACAAAAGTTTGAAAAAGTACTTTAAAATAATTGTATTTTAGAAAAATTTATTAGAATTCAATTTCTTGAATTCTAAAACAAATTCAAAGACAAAGGAACAAGAAGGAAAGGTTTATATTATAATAAAAAAAGAAATTCATTAAATGCCATTCAATGTATGGTTTTATATCATAATATTACAGAAATTGTATTTTATAATAATTTATAGTAGTAGTAATTTACTGGTAAATCACTCTTGGGTGAATAAACCAAACGAGTGTGACACAACAATCGTCACGTCATAAGATTTTTTTACTTTGCTTCTTTAGATTCAATAAAACATTCTTTTTTGCGTCACCAATTCTTCACCATTTTTTTTGTCATTTTTTCAATTTTTTTTAATAATCATATTGTTTTCATACATAATGGAAAAAAATGTTACATTTGTACAACCATCATATACATGTTACATTTAGATTACGTTTAATTGATTACCATTTTGTTTTTAAATGTGTTGTATGTGTATTTAAACGTAGACAAGAGAGGTAAAAATTTCTCTATTTATTTAAAAGCGTACATATATAAATATATACATAAAAAATTATTAGTTCATATAAATACACATATATATGTACCTATATATATACGCCTATTATTATGGATGAAATGCTGCTGAAATAAAAAAAATACAATCCACCTGCAATTGCTCTCAATAAACTTTTTTCATCACATACCCTGCATTTTTTTTTTATTAAATTTACAAAAATTATTTCATGCAGTTGTTTTTTTATTTGCATTTAAATGAATGAAGAAAATTTACAAAATTGTTTTTTTAATACTAAAAAGAAGTTTGCTTAAAATTAAATGCAGTTGACAAAATATGAACGCAATTTAATTAAATTATTGTACAAATATCAGAAAATATCTTTTCTTGTTTTTTTTGAGAAAGAAAATAGAAGCAATGCAGGCAGTTGAAAAATTAAACTAAAATGTGGTGGAGACGACAATAAATAAGTCCTAAAGTACTTGATTGCGTACAAAAGAGAAAATCAAAGACGAAAACTCAAAGCGACGAAAGCATACAATAATTCTATAAATGTGATTAATTAATAACTGCATCTACGACGATAAGTGCGCCAAACAGAAAGCTCTTTAATCTCAAGGCGCTCGAAAAGAAAATATTTATAATATACTGAAACATATATATATATATTTATATATAGTACTCAGTTAATTGATTATTTATAACTTTTTTATTCAATAAATATTCAAATGGCGACTTCTATTTTCAGTTTGCTTAATTTTTTTTAAAGGGAAAATTCTACTAAACGACTCTACAAAAGAAGTTATTTTTTCAAATTTATTTTTGTATGAAATTATCCAGAAAATTTTTTTTTTTGAGAAGTACTAATTTTAAATATTTTTTTAATACTTAAAAACCAAATGTTTTACAAACAAATTTATAAACTATTGTTAATATTTGAAAATGGATTAAAATCCATAAATGTTTTTTCTTTCATCGTAATGTCTTTAAAAAAAAAGTTGTTAATATTATTAATATTATAAAAAATATAATTATTTTATATTATTAATATTATTATTTACTATTTATGAAAATTCTAATTTAAAAATTTGTTTAATTTTTTTAAAATTTGTAATTAAATTAAATTTTTTTTCAAAATTTTTTATGTAACAAAAAATAAAAATTGTATTTATAAAAATGAGAAGAAGGAAAAAATACCAAAATGGAAGATTCGACAGATTTAAAAAAAATGTCGATGAAAAATTCATACTTCTCAAAAAAAAATTTTGATTATTTTTCATACAATTTTGTTGAACATTTTTTATTTATTTATTTATTTGAAAAGGAAATAAATAGTGTACGTGTTTCTAACACAAATGTGAAAATTTCTTCTCGCTATTTAAATATATATATTTATAAAATGTGAAGTCGCTTGAACTACTTATTTTCTGTTTTCTTTTTTTGAAATCTTATAATAAATGACGTATCTATTCGCTCTGCCTGTTGTAAAAAACATTGTCGAAAATGATCCTCTTTTTGCAGCTATCGTCGTTTCTACATTCTATACACTAATATACAAGTTATGCAATTTTTTTTCTCATCCATCCCACTCATATTTTTTTATTTATATTTCAATTTCTTTTGTTTTTTTCCAAATAAAATATTATAATTATTTACGAATTTTAAAAATTTGTTCAAATTTTCGGAAATAAATACATAACACAACTTATACCAACAGCGTTAATGAAATTATTTTTAATGATGGAAAAAAATAGTTAACTTTTCATTTTACCTTTTTCTTTTAATTTGACGAAATATTATTGTCATTTTATGAAAATAAATTATAAATTGATAGAAAAAAAATTTGAAATATTAATTATTATCAACACTGTTGGTTGAAGTAGTTTTAAGAGAAATGTACAGGAAATTAAAAATTTTTTTTTTACAACTTTTAGGAGTGACATTAGAAATTGGTTTTTTTTTGTTGTTATATACTTTTTTATTTATTAAGTTTTTGTTTTAATAATTTTATGTTACAAACCCTAAAGAGTGCCATTTTATTTATTTATTTATTTTTTATACAAATAAAAAGAATGTACAAATTTTTGCAATAATTATAAATAAGAAATAATTACATGCGATAAAAATTATAGTTACAAATATTTCTCTTATATACGTACAATTGATTAATTTTTCACTCCCATGTTCAAGTATTTGTCGCAGAAAATTTTTTTTTCTTCTCTTTTCATTTCATTTAATTTACAATTTTTTATTTCATTTATTCAATAAACTGTGTAATTTTAATATTTATTATATTTATTCAATTTATTAATTATTTTTAATATTATTTTTAAAAATAAAGAAAATTCTTTTGACAATATCGCAAGTTTATAAAAGCAAGAAAAATTCGGCAGATTTAAAAAAAATGTTTATAGAGAATTCAAGTTTAATATTTTTCTTTTCATTTACACCGACATTTTTAACTATAACAAGAAAATATTTCGAAATTTTCATAAAATTATTTTTAGGGTTTTTTTTTGCGAGATAAATTTTCAATGATCATAAAATAAAAATCGGTTAGAAAATATTTTTTCATTTTTAAAATTTATATTTTTCTCAAAAATTGTGATAGATTTTGAAAATCGCATGCGAAATTTTATGGAAAATAAGTTTTTGAATTCATGAAAAAAAAAATTGATTTTTACAATTTTTGCAGCATTTTGTTGTAAAAAAATTGAAAATGCTAAAAAATACCATTATTATTCAATTTTTTTATTTGACAATTCATTTCTTTATTTCTTAACTAATTTCAAATCATAATTTTTTTATATTTTAATGTATAAATATTTTTAATGTTTTATTTTTTATATTTTTAATGTATAAAAATTATAATCTGAACTTAGAAAAACAAAATGAATTTTCAAATAAAAAAATTGAATAACAATGGCATTTTTTCAGTATTTTTAACCTAAAAGCAGTTTTTTTTGTTAAAAATTAATATATTTTTAAATCAACCAAAAAAAAATTTCCATATAAAAAAATTGATTTTTTCTATTTTTGGAGCATTTTTTTCCAAGAAAACTACTTTTATTTATTTATTTATTTTTTGAGTTTACAAACAAATTTATTTTACAATTTTTAAAGCATTTTTTTGTTAAAAAAAACGGAAAATGTTAAAAAAAATACCATTACTATTAAATTTTTTTAGTTAAAAATTCATTTATTTATTTTTTTAACTAATTTCTGATCATAATTTTTTTATATTCTTTATTTTTTATACATACAAATTAAAATCCGAAATTTTAATTCGTTAATTTGAAAATCCATTTCTTTATTTTTTTAAACTAATTTCAGATCATAACTTTTTATATTTAATATTTTTTAATTTTTTATAAAAAATTACAATCTGTAATTAGAAAAAATGGATTTTTATATAAAACAATTAAATAATAATAGTATTTTTAGTATTTTCAAATTAAAGACTAAAAAAAAATTCTTGAAAAATAGTAAAATCAATTTTTCCATTTATCAATTTTTTTTTGTCGATTCAAAAAATATTTTCAACAAAATGACGCATAAATTTTTTAAATATTGCAATTTTTCAGAAAAAAAAATTTTTTTATTTTTTTTACTAAAAGAGACAAAATATTTTCCAGCCGATTTTATTTTCTGACCATTGAATTCCTCTCGCAAAAATTCGAATATTTAAATTATTTTTTTGGTTTTGTTGAAAATGTAGCCTTTCCCATAAAAAAGAGTTTTTAAACGATTAAATTTACATGGATCAATTTTTTCCAAAAGTAACAAGCGACGAAATGTAAATTAAGAGAAAAATAAAGTCAAAAACAATTTCAAGAGAATTTTCTCGATAGAAAAAAAAGAAAAAGTTTCAAACGTTTAAATTTACCTGAGTCGATTTTTTCATTTTTCAAAAAAGTCCAAAGCGACGAAATACTTGTAAATTAGGAAATAAAAGAATTCAAAGAGAATTTTCTCGATTAAAAAAAAGGTAAAACTAAACCTAAAATATTTTAAAAACCAAAAAATTATCGAATAATCGAAGAAAAAGGCATTCTTCAGGGCAGTTGAATCAAAATTATACATTATCTCTATATATATATATTTATATAACAAATATCAATCTTAAAAGTTATGTATTTATAAACATCACTATTTCTTGTGCCTCGTAAGTAATATGCACGCCAATTATAACACAACAATCGATAAATGTATTAAGTGGTGTTTTTTTTTCTTTTTTTCATTATAATGTATATATTTTGAAAAGATGCGACTTATTCGGGAGATAGCGCGCTACTGTACATCAGTCTTAATATCAGGGCGCACCATTTCCGTGACGTTTCTTTCAATTTTTTTTCATTTTTTTCTTTTTAAAAAATCTTTTTTTTTATTCATTTTTTTTCTATTTTAGAAAGAAACGCTACTATATTTGACCCTTCCATTCAACCTAAAAGGACCATTTATACACAAGTGCCATGGCAGTTTGAAAAATCGGTATGATATTTACGAGAATGAATTTTTTTTAATAATGGGTGGGGGGGAATATGTGTTGAGAGTCGGGTGTGCAAATATAAAAAAAAGAGAAAAAAACATTTTTTTTCGTGTATATTCGCATTCTACAAGTGGGAGGAGGTTTCATAGATCTTTCATTATATATATAATACAATTAGCGTGTAGTAGTAAAATCATATACAATTGTTACAATATTTAAATATTACTTATTATACATATATGTATATATAATACGTATGTATATGTATATATACATATATATACATATATACATATATCATACCGATAAAGGTTTTTTTTATATTTAAAGTTTAAGTATACATATACAGATATTTTTATATTTATAAATATATATTTATATATATTTATATATATATACAAATATATAAATATATATTTTATATTAAATCGCCTTCCTGCTCTCGTTACGTCGCGATTTTTTTTTTGGAGGACGCGCAACGTAACTTTGAGACAATGATGTTTTGCAAACAACGAATTGGTCTTGTTTAGATTCTAAATTAAAAAAAGAAAAAAATTTAAATTAAAACACGAAGAGAATGTAAATATTTTCCATTAGACAGTAGAAGAAAAAAACTTAAAAACTATAGTCGAAGAGTGAATTTTATAATTTCTCGAAACTGTCTAATTGGAAAAAAAAGAAAAACAAGACCCGTTTTTGAAAAAAAAATTTCTTTGTCTAGAAAGCAATTTTCTCTGGAGAAAAAAGCGTTTTCTTTTGACTAAAGAAATGGATTTTTGACTAAAAGAAATTTTTTTTTTTTTGAATAAGAAGAATATTTTTAAAAGTAAAAAAAGTTCTTTTCTATTTTGAAATTAACATTGAAATAATTTCGTAGTTATGCAAGGGACATCATCTGATTGAGAAAAGTAGGAAACTTTGTCTCAACTTTCACTGTTACTATATTACACTTGGTGCTCGTTTCAAGTTCAAAATGGAATTAAGCAAAAAATAAATTGCATTTTTAAAAATTCGAAAAAAACCGAAAGAATTTTTAAAATTCTTCTTTTATAATAATTTGCTTTTTTCGGAACATTCTGGGAATGATTAATTCTAAATTAATTTAATTACTTTTCAATTTTCTTCGACTACATTTTTAACTAAATCAAGAAAATGATTGAAATCTTCGACAAATTTATTATTATATAGTAATTTTTTTGCGAGAGCAATTCAATTAGAAAATGTTTTCCCTTTTTGAATATTTTACTTTTCTTTTAAAAAATTGATAATTTATTTTAAAAATCAAATCGTAATTTTTCTATAGAAAATATTTTTTTATCTTTAAAAAAATCGGCGAATGAAAAAATTGAGTTGAAAATAAATTCAAAAACTATGGAAATTTTAAATTTTCGTGAAAAATTCTGGCAAAATTCGAAAAAAATTGATTTTTACATTTTTTGAATCATTTTTTTTTGTAAAAAAAACTTTTTAGATTGAAAATACGAAAAATACTATTTTTATTCCATTTTTTTGTTTGGAAATTCATTTTTAGTATTTTCAACATAAAAACAGAATTTTTTCCAAAAAAACTGTTTCAAAAATAGTAAAAAATCAATTTTTTTTCATTCAACAATTTTTTATAGATACAAAAACATATTTACAACAGTTTTACAAAATTACGGATGGATTTTAAGATTTATGAAGTTTTGGAAAAAGTAAACATTCAAAAAAGGCCAAAAAATATTTTTTGACCATTGAATTTCTCTCGCAAAAAATTAGTATAAAAATAATTTTATGAAAGATTTAATTCATTTTTATGAAATAGTTAAATTTAACTGGAATTTAAATCTAACTTAAATTTATATTAAATTTATGTTAAATTTAAATTAAAGTTAAGTTTAATTTATATTGAATTTATACTTAGATTTAGATTAGTTATGCAATTTTTAGGAAAAAATAATTTTTATCCAAACTTGTTTGACAAAAAGCATTTTTTTCTATTTTTTTTCCTTCAAAATTTAATAGAAAATTAATTAATAGTAAATTTCATCCAAATTAAAAAAAAAATCCAATTCAAATTTTTGAAGATTCGTTTAGTTTTTGGTTTCTGTCTTTATAGATTTCTTATAAAATATAATAAACTATTTTCAAATTAAAAACTGGTTAAGAAAAAATTATTTCCATCGAAAAATTGTTTGGCAAATTAAAAAAAATCTGCTTAGAACTTTCGAAGATACTTTTAGTTTTTAGTTTTTTTAGATTTGTCTGTAAAATAAGTTTATTGATTTATTATAAAATATTTAAACTATTTTTAGATTAAAAACTGTTTAAGAAAAATTTATTTCAATCCAAAATTGTTTGTGCAAATTAAAAAAAATCTGCTTAGAACTTTCGAAGATTCGTTTAATTTTTAGTTTTTTAATTTTGTTCTATAAAATAAGTTTGTTTATAAAATACAATAAAATTTCAATTTACAACAGTTTAAGAAAAAAATACAATAAAAATACGTACTTGATTTTTTTCCAAAAATTGCACAACTTAATTTTTCCCAGAAAGTGTAAAAAAATCCAATTCATCTTTTATTTCCACTAAGGAAAAATTTCTTTAACATTTGTGATCATATTCCATAATCGAATTTATCTTTAGAAGAAATTTTCTTTCAACTTCAAAGAAATCTTACAATTGAAAAATTTACAATTACTCCATCCGAAAAAATCAAATTTTGTTTCTATTTCGAAAAATTTTACATTCCATTTTGAACTTTTTTTCTCTCTCTCTCTCTCTCTCATAATTTCGAGCCGAAACTAAAAATTCCACTAGTGGAACAAATAATAAAAAAAAGTGAGCTTACAAGCATAAAAATAGTAAAAGTTCGAGAAACTAATAATCTCCTGAATTAAACGATTTGCAAGAGAAAAAAAAATGTCCACTGAATCCGGAATGAATGTTCAACACATCGGATCGATTCAGTATATCTTAGAAACAAAAAGAAAGAAGAAAATAAAACACACAATGGTGTGTCGATAAAATAAAGTAAAAAAAAAATGTCGAAATTACATTATCACCCTGCATCTCTTTTGTCCGTTTTTTTTAATCATTTTTTTCTTTTTGTATTATTTTTTTTTACAAGGTCGTCGTAGTAGTCAGAGTGCGCAGGTGTATTCGCCGATAACCGCTATATAAAAAATTTACACTATTTATAATCAAAAAATCGATTTTTTTTTCTTGAAGAATTTTTTTTTTTTTGTTTTGCATTTTAAATTACACCCCCGAGAAATACGCGCACAGAAAGAGAAAAGATCATTGCGAGGGAAAAAAAATTCTTGTTCTACCGCTTTGAGACATTGAAAATATTCAATTGAATATTTTTTTACGTATATTATATATTTATAGATATTTATAGATTTGCCTAGAGCGATTAATAGAGCGATAGTGAAAAGTACCTGTTAAGAGGCAGTTAAATCGAACGATGTTCATAATTAATAACGAGATTAAGAATATAAACGTAGAATGAGGGGGAAAGGGGGAGGGGGGACACACTATATATATATTTATAGTTTTATATATATTTTTTGCATTAAACACTAATATTGCCTTAATATAAAAAATTCTTCCGTTTATTTCGGCAATATTGGATTTTTTTTTAAAGTTTTTTTTAAGAGAAAGAGTGAAAAGTTTTTTTTTTAGAAAGGCAGACAAAAACATTTGACTGTCTATTATTTTTTTTTCATTTTTACAAAAAAATGACGCGCGATTTACACAATTATGGATATTTTTTGCTTTTTTTAAAGGAACTATCGTCAGTTCTTAAAAATTACAAAGTTTGAAAAAAGAAAGGAATATTTTTAAATATTTATTTTATCGACGAAGCGACTCGAGAGACGGAGATATTTGACTGGAATGTCTGTCTTTTATAAAAAAATTGGAATTTTTCTCCACCTTCACCCCATTTGGATTTTAGATTCATCTTTGAAAAAAAAAATTTATTAGACGGGAATAACTATTATTTTTTACAAATAAATGATGATAAACTTTCGTTTTGTATGAAGAAAAAGCGAAAGTCGGTTTTTTTCAAAAAAAAAAAAAAAATAAAGGATAATTAATAAGATCGACTCTAATAAATCGGTAATATTTACAATATTTTACAAGCAAAAAAAAAGAAAAAAATACTCCCTTTCTCTCTTCTAAATTTACACACAAAAAAAAAACAGTTTTCTTTCTTTTTGACATTTTCTATAACTACAATAACAAAAAAATTATTATACATTGTACAAATTTTTCATTTCTTTCGCCCCCGTCGTGAAAAAAAAATTGTTGTTCGTCGAAAATCCATGGGGAAGGGGGTTTTTAAAAATTCTCGTGTTTTTTTTGTTTTTGTTTCGGGGACAAAAAGTACAAATTCGCGAAGGCTATTTTACACGCTGTGATTCGTCGATTTGAGCGGCGTTTTTTTTTCTACACACCGTTTTATACAATATACAAATTGTGTTTTCATCTACATTGTGAAAAATAGAAGGGGGGTGGTGGGGGGAAGGGGTAAAAAAAACGACTTTTTCCGACACGAATGAAAATTGTTTCTTTTTGTTTTGCAATCGTGAAAAATGGAAAAAGAAAATCGTCGTTTATCGGAACTACAATAATTGTAGTTGAATTATTTAATTAATAGTTTATATATAATACACAATATTCACAAGTCTTTTTTAAAAAATAGAAGAAACAACAGTAGAGGTAGAAGAGGAGAATAAAAAAAGAGGGGGGTTGGGGGAGGGGGTAAAAAACGAACCTCTCTGGCCTCTATTCGTCGATCTTTCGGTTATTTTCGAAATTTTTATAAAGAACTCACGTCAGGACAGAGTCAGCGGTCGGTCAAGTATTTTTTTATTATTTCAAAAATGTCGGGGGGACGCTCTCGATTTCACTCCCATGTCGAACGCTCTAAACGCTATTCCTAAAAAAAAACACGTCAGTTTTTCGGCTCCTAAGCCACACTATTTTTTCTGAATTCTTTTTCTACCGCCATTTTTTTAAAAGTTCGGTCACAAAAATCTAATATATCGCGTGATTTTTTTTCCAACGATAAATGCATATGAAGCACTATGGTCTCTATCCTAGAAAATAGTCTAGATGCGACTTTATTTTTTTTTGTTTGAAAAATTCTAAGTTTTTCAAAAAATGACTCGTTAAATAATTTCGAGTCGATTTTTCGCGGGAAAACAACAACTTTCCATGACAGAAATTGAAAAAAATTTTACTTTCTTTTCATAATATTTTGTTGTTGTAAAAAAGAAAAACTGTCGTAAAAAGTTTTTATTTTAAAATACGACTTTTTCTAAAAAGAAAAAAAAAGAAGGATGGTTTCTTTTTTTTTCTCATTTTTCTTTTCCCCCATTTCTTGGTTTTTATAGGACTTGGGCGGTTTGTTGGGCGGGTGTTGGAACTGGACCTGCTGATGATGCGGGCGGTCCAATTGGTCCAAGATCGCCGGCGCCTGTCGATGCATTCGCTGGTGTCGATACTCCCATTGCTGATGCTGTTTTCATGAAGAATTTCTCGAGTTTCACAATTATGTGCTTTCCATATGTGTACTTGCGAAGACTACCCAAATGCGGTCGAATTTTGTGCATTAAAACTTTACGTTGCGCTGGCTCTGCAACGTCAATCATCTTCTGCACCACATAATTTGCGTATTGATCTTTCATCATTACATTCAATGCACTGCAAAATTAAAAAAACATTTTTTTCATTAAAAACAAAAATTTAATTAAGAAAATTAATTCTATATTATTATTTCTATTAATATACTATTTCTAATTGAACTTGAAATAATAATTTTAAACACTCGTTTTTCCCCGATAAAAATAATAATATTCCACACCCCCCCCCCCCAAAAAAAAAACATTAATTCATTAGTTAGTTAATCTTTAACGACCTATTTAAAAATTTTCCAAATATAAATTTGGAAATTCGAATTTCGAAGAATTGAAAACTTGAACTGTTTTATATTTTATAAATAAAATGAAAACATTAGATTTTGTTTTATTTAAATATAAAATAGAAAATAAAACAGTTCAGTTTTTCAAAATTCCAAATTTTTATTTGGAAAAGTTTTAATAATAGTTGTAGAGAATATTTTTGAGTATGATCAATTTTTATTATATTAAAATTAACCTAGCAAAACTTACTAAAAATTTAATTAATTTAATTTTAATAATATAATAATATATAATATATAATATATAATAATTTTAATAATACTTTTACTTCAACTAATTTTAAGACAACAAATTAAATTCTTTCAAATATAGGTACAATTTATTACAATTAAATTTTATAAAAAATTGTATTGTTTTAATTTTTAAAATAATTTTTGTAAATTCAATTATTTTCAACAAAAAAATGTAAGTACACAATTATTCAAAAACCTAATTTTTTTTTAAGAATTATTAAATTAAAAATTAAAAACTAAATTAAATTATTCAAAAAATCAATAACTTTTGTTTAAAAAATATTTAAAAACTTATTATTATGTATTTCAGTTAAAATTCCAAATAATTCCAAAGTAAAATCTTTTGAAATTTAATTATTTCTAATATTCAATTATTTTTCAAAATTTTAACTCAAATTCTTTTTTAAATCAATTTTCAATAGAATTCAACGATAATTGAATTATTGAAATAAATAGAAAAATTTCTTGTAAAATTTAATTATTTTACAAATTTTTAGTTGCAATTCTTCAAAAAAATACAATAATATTATGGAAAATAATTTTTCAAAGCGAGAAAATAGAATTTATTTTATGTTTATTTGAGGAAATTTCCCATCTTTCCAATATTTTAAAATTATTTTCAGAAATTCAACTGTTTTCAAAAAATTTTAATTACGATTTTTTAAAAACCTCATTATCTCAGAATTTCTAAATAAAATTTTTCAAATTTCATTAATTTTTGTTATACAAATATATTTAAAAACTTATTGTTATTTTCTCTTGAAAAGATTTTCAACAAAAAATTTCAAAATAATTGAATTAATTAGAAGAATTTTATTATTAATGAAAATAATTGAATTCCTTAGAAGAATTTAATTATTTATGAAAATAATTGAATTCTTGACAAGAATTTTTTTAAAAATTTTGAAAATCCTAATTAAATTCTTTTGAAGAATTTCTTTGAATTTTTTGAAAATAATGAAGTTTCTTTAATAAATTCAATGAAAAGTTTTGAAAGTAATTGAATTTTAAGAACAATTTCTTTAAAGTTTTTTTTAAATAATCGTGTTTCTTAATAATTGAAATTAAACATTTAATTATTGGATTTTATCAAAATTTTTAGAAAATAATTTAATTCTTCTCAGAATTTTATTACAATTTTCTAAAAAATATTAATTCATTCAAGAAATTTTTTTCAAAGAATTTTTTTGAACTTTTGAAAATAATCGTGTTTGTTAAAAATTATAATTAAATATTTGAAGTTAGTTAATGAAGTTTATTAAAATTGTATTGAAAATAATTTTAAATTTTATTATTTCTAAAAATTTAAATTGCAATTTTTGAAATATTTTCTAAAATTGTAACTGAAATTCCTTTTCAATTCAATTCTTATAAAAAAAAGTTAAAGGAGAATTCAATTATTTAAATACAAAAATAAGTAATAAAATAGAATAAATTGACTTTTTCTAAAAATTACAACTTTAACTCAAACTAAAAATTTGGTTTTAATCGAAAATTAATAATTAAGAAATTTTGTTTCATTAATTTTTAAAAAATCTGACTGCAGGTACAATTTGTGGAAAAATATTATTGGCCAGGTTACCCTGAAAAACGTGATTTTTTTCAATACATTTTATTTATAGTACAAAAAATGTTAATTATTAATTTTTTTTACATATTATACTTCATACATGAAATTACTCTAAAAAAAATTTTTTTTTTTTCAAAATGGCCCGAAACAGTAAGCCTATCTTCGGGAAATCCTTTCTCTTTATTCTTTTCTGGTTCTTCTTTAGCCGCTTTTTTAAAAACTACTTCACTGACAGCCTTCAATGCAATATAAACTTGCTCCATGCATTTATAATAGCCATGTATACTCAATGCAGTTGCTGAGATATCCATCAGTCCACAAAAATTTAATAAGCCATAAAATCCAACTCCTAACAAGCGCATTGCATAAACAATTCTTCTGTTTATTTCATAACCACTTTTGATTTTTGGAGATGAAGGGATTGGTTCACTCTCCTCACAACCGCAGATAATTTGTAAATCAAAACCTAATCCTTTTTCGACACTTTTTGCAAATTCCACTTTTTTTTTACACTTTGCACAAACAACTCTCTGTTGCAATGTAGCAAATACAGACCACTGAACGATCACGTAAGTCAGCAACGGATGGATTTTCACTTCAAATTGAGGTTCGGCGTTTTTCAGTTTTTTTGCAGCAACACTGGTTTGTTCTGTATCATCATTTGAAGTATGTTGATTACCCAAAAAACTCCTTCTTCTTGATTTATGTGGGACACCACTTTTTCTTTTTCTGTCCATGATAAATTTTGAAAGCACACAAACGAAAAATTTACCGACGCGTGCGAGGACTGAAGCGAACAACCATCACCAACGAAAATTTCACTTGTACTGCCGTATATTATACACAAAGGACCCTCTCTAACTGTAAAGGACAGAATATTTTCTAGAAATAGAAGGAAACAAAACAATAAGACGATCCGAAGGGACGTAGCAGCTGTTCAGAGTAACCTGGCCTTAAAATTTAAATTTGTTATTAAATATTATTTAACTGTTTGCTTTTTGATAATTAGTGAATAATATTGTAAATTGTAACCAATTTTTACGAACAATAACTCATTATGATCTTAAATACATTAGTCAAAATTTTGTTTCTTGTAAATATTTTCATATTTTTTATTCTAAAATAATTGATAATTATAAAAATTATAGGAATTATAGGAAAAAGAAATATTCTTAAACTAAACTCTACTAAATGAGGTTTATGTGAAATTGAAAATTATACTTACCATCTAAACGTTATGATTTATTAAGTTATTATTAAACAGAGAATAAAAGATTTTAGTGTGTATTCTAAATATAAAAAAATCCTACTTTCAAAAAAATTATTTTGACGTACTAAAGTATTTTTTGCAAAACACTCCAGTAAAAAATTATTTAAGAAAATATTAAATATTATTAAAAAAAGGTTTAAAAAATTTGCATAATTTATTCTTTCTTAATCACGATTTTTAGAAATCAATTTTAAAAAATTGTCTAATGCTATTCTATAAAAATAAAATAAAAAATTTAAATGTCTATTTTTAAAAAAAGATCCAGTTATCAATTTTTCTGAAGAAATTATTCGATTTTTTAAAATTTTGAGGCATCAATTTGAACCTATTAAATACAAAAATTGTGTAATAGGTAAAAATTATAAAATTTTTATTATAAAATTATAAAATTTTTAGTTTGTGGTTATTTCTATTTTCTATCAGTTGAAAAATCTAAATGAAAACAAATTTAATTTATTACATTATAGAAAATAAACAATTCTTCGCAGTAATAAAAAGTCGGACAATTTTCACATTCTACTGATGTAATTGCCGAAAATTTATTGTGTGTAAAGAAATTGTAAATCACTTCTAAAAAAAAATAAAAAGTTTTGGAATTTTCTGAAAACAGCTTGAAACGACTTTCGAGTGAAAATAAAATAAAATAAAATGACCTATATAATTCCGTTTTCGAAAAACAACTTAACGGAACAACAACAACTCGTACTCAATACAAATTGAATTGAATAAAATGTGTGCGGCTGCGGCTTACTAAAGGAAACTGTCGATGTGACAATGAAATGCGATAATACTGTTCCCTGGTTATAATAGATACATATTTATAATAAAAGGCATATACAAACTTGTCATTAAATCCGCAAACTTCTTCAATGAGTACAGCACGTTCCTGTCTTGTAGCATGTGTCACACATTTCTCAACCACGTTGCTCGCAAATTTGTGTTGTGAAAGTGCCAAAACTTTTCCTCTTACGCTGCTGATTAATTGCGCCTTATCTTCTGGTTTACCATGTTCTAAGAGGGGAAAAAACAATTGTTTTAGTTCATTATTCATTCTTTAATTAGAAATTATGTAAAAAATTTTATAAAGTCCTTCTACTTTGTATTAAAACATATTTTACGAATTATATTATTAAAAACAAAAAATTAGGCAACAGAAATATTTTTAAAAAGATTTTTTAAATATTTTAAATAACTGAACTAAATTATTTATATCTTTAAAGAAATCATCATTGAACTTTAATAAAAATTTCTTTCTTATTAATAGCAAATGGAACCATAATTTTTGAAAATAATCTATTTTTTAAATAGGTAAACACCTACTTTAAAAATAAAATTACTATGACGATTATTTTCAAAAATTTCAAAAAAATGTTTAAAATGAAGATAAATTATATTTTTAACAAAATAAGGCAATGAATAAAAAATATATTTACTCCGACCTTTCGAAATCTAAATGATTTGGATTATTACAAGTATTTTCAATTATTTGTTAATAAAAATTCAATTATCTTTAAATAATAAAATAAAAATATTTGAAAAAACCTAACTTTTTTAGAATTTTTAATAGAAATTCCTTACTTTTCATTGATTTTTCATTGATACTTCTTATTTGTTTTTTCATGGGAAATAAAATTTAAAAAATTTCAGTATAAAACTTTCAGAAATTTAATAATTTCTAAAAATTACAACTATTACCCTTCCAAAATTATTTTATTTTATACAATTTTTAACTATACTTCATCAACAAATCAATTATTTTTAATAATTTTCCTAATCTTATTCAAGAATTCAATTAATTAAATACAAAAATTCAATTTTTTATTATAACTGTAACTGTCTATAGTTTTTTTAAATTACTAAAGTATTTTATTTAGTGTAAAGACGGGCTTACATTACAAAAATTATAATAAATAAATTCTTAAAACTAATTTTTAAAAATATTTTTGAACAATTTTTGACATATAAAATTTTTAAACAACTGAAAAAATTTCTAAATAATTGAAATTTGTAAAATCTTTCAAAAATAATTAAACTTTTAAAAAATGAGTCTAACAAAATAAATTTAAAAAATTTTAATTTACTTTGTTCTAAGACAATTGAATCTTAAAAAATTATTGTAAGAAAATTCTAAGAATTTATTTTTTAAAAATATTATAATGTAATCTTTCAGAAATAATTGAATTCCTTAAAAGAATTTTTGTATAATTTCAAAAAAGAAAATTAAATCTATTTGAATTTCAATTAAAATTTTCGAAAATTGAAAACAATGAAAATAATTGAATTTTTTAAAAGTAATAATAAAAAAATTTTAAGAATTACTTTTTTTAAAAATATCTAAATATAATTTTTAAAAGCTAATTCTCATTAATTTTCATTTTTCAAATTTCCACTTGAAAAATTTTCATTAAAATATTTGAGAATTCAATGATTTTCAAAATTTGCAAGTAAAATTCTTCAAGAATTGATTTTCAAAAATTTTAATAAAATACTTGAAAAAATCATTTATTTCAAATTAAATTTTACAAAAAATTTTTTAACATATTTTAAAAATTTTATTTTATCTTAAAAAATGATTCGAAAATAATTTTTAAAAAATTCGTCTGATTATTTTTATTTTCCATTATATAAAAATCGAAATAAGTTTCATTTTATACTAAAATGTGGTATTTTGTTGCAATATTTAGAAGAAAAGTCGAAAAAGTGACAATTTTTGTATATAATTCGAAAAAAATCGAAAAAGTCATAATATCCAAGACCTTTAAAAGCGATTTTGATTTCTAATAAAATTCTTTAATAATTTACTTTCACAGAATTCAATTAATTTTTATAATTCTTAAAATATATTGTTTCAATTCGAGTAACTTTAAAAAACTGTATTAAAATTTCTATTTCTTCAGAATTTTAATAATTTGAAACTTAAACAATTTTTAAATAAACAATTAACATTATTTTTAATTTTCTCAAAATAATTGAAATTTTCAAAAATTTCACTTTAAAAAGTTCTGAAATTAAAGAAATATTTGCTTACGAAAATATCACAAACGACTATTTCCTTCTTTTTAACTTTTAGACTACTTTTTAATTTTAAGAAATTTCAATTATTGCAAAAATTTCCAATTATTTGTTTATAAAAGTTCAATTATTTTTAAATGATAGAATTTAGATTTTAAAAAACCTTATTTTAAAAAAATTTTAAACATAAATTTCCAAAACTTCAATTTCTTAAAAAAATATCAAGTTTTGATCTTATTAAAATGATCTAATTAATAAAAATTTTAATTTTAACTCTTTCAAAATTAAATGATTTTAAATGCAATTTGTATTTCTAATAAAGTTCTTTAACAAATTTAATTATTTTCAATTCAATTTCAAAAAATTCAATTATTGTTTTAATTAGTTAGGAAAATGTTTTTAAAAATTCAAATAACTTTAAAAAACTGAATTAAAATTTCTCAAAAATCTATTTTTTCAGAATTCAAAAGAAAATTATTAAAAACTTAAATAATTTTAAGATAAATAATAATATTCTTAATTTCTTTAAATTGAATGGAATTTAAAAAAAATGGTTTAAAACCTTCTGAAATTCAATAAAATTCTACTTTCAACGTAGTAAAATTTATTCTAAAATTAGTAAAAGTTGACATAAATAATTCTAAACAGTTACGGTTTTACTTTGTAAGTAGCAAAAGTTATTTATATTTGTTGCCTTGTATAAAAGAATCCAAGTGAAAAAACTCTGAGAAAATAATATAAAAAGATTTTTAAGTTTCAAAAAACTAAGATTTCCAAAGTTTGCAAAGAGAATTTTTTTTCTTCAAAATTTGTTTTATAAAAAATTGTCTTTTTTGTAAATTTAAAAAAAAAATGGAAAAGAGGAAGAACACTTTTTTCCACAAAATAACTAAACATTTGTTTTACAAAAAATGGCAATTTTTTGTAAATTTTTCCAAGAAAAAGGGGAAAATATACGTGATTTTAAGTGTTTTGAGGAATTTTATTAATTCAAGGGAAAAAGGAACTAACTATGATCCCTAGAATCCATTTTTTAAAAAGTGATTGAAATATAATGAATTGACCCTTTTATTTAATATGTTTTACAAATTAGACGACATTTTCTAGAAAGAAAAATACGTTTGCTAAATTTTATCCTGCAGTATATGTAGTTAAATGTCGATGAAAAAAATGAAGTTGAAATAAAAATCAACACTAACAACTTGAAATTAAATTTAAAAACAGTAAAGTTAAAATGAAAAATCTCGTTTGTAAAATAAAAAATAATATACGCACCGAGAACATGTTGAATAACATAATTTCCATATTGATCTTGAATGAGTTGATCAGTCGCCGAGTGTAATTCTTGAAGAATTCCTTGTGTCTGCTCCGGCGTGCAATGCTCCAAAATACGTTGAATCACTCTACATCCATAAGGATGTGTACTCAGAGAATAAACCTGTCCAGCGAATGCTCCAATAACAAACTGTAAAGCTCTTGGCTCAACACATTCAATGCACTTTTGCACAACATGATTTCCATTTTGATCCTTAACACACTTAAGGACATGTCCATCCAGCTCGCGAACAATTTCCTGTTGTTGCTCCGGTCCAATAGATTCAAGTGCCTTTTGAATAACGCGACACCCATACATTTGCAAAGCCAATGGTAGAACATGACCTCGCACCTACAAGAAAAATTCCACTTTAATTCAAATTTTGCAAAGAGAGTATCAAAATTAAGACAGAAATAGTGATAAAATTAGTTCAGATATAGCTTTCAATGACATCAATTTTTCAGTCAGTTGACACGCAAGATTCATCAGGAAAGATTTTTTCAAATTTCATCCAAAAACAATTATTTTTCAAAAAATAACGAAAATATTAGCGTCGACACTGAGCATCAAAAACAATTTTTTTTTCATCGAAAAGAAATTTCAATCGAAAGAAATGCAAAAATTGTTTCAAAGCTTTAACAGGGTTGCCAGGCTTTTGCTCTTTTTAAATTCCCTGACTTTTCCAGGTTTTCCAGGTTAAAAAACGGAATTTTTCCAGGTTTTCAAAACTACATTTATATTTTACAAAATTAAATAATTTCAATAAATTTTTACAAGTACATGGAACTTTCATATAATACTGTATTCCGCATTTATTTATCTATTTTAAATAAATATTTAGTTATTATTTTTCCATAGGAATTAAAATTCTTCAAAAGATTCAAATTCAAATCTTTTTGAAATTTGAAATTAAACAACGACTCGGAGCAATCGATATCTTCATGTTTTATAAATAATTAAAAATGACCGACTGATAAAATCATTATTTTACATTATAAGAATATTGTTACTGTAATTTATTCAAAATTACTTTCATCACTTCAATTTCATTATTGTTTTCCAAAATATTTAACTAAAAATCTTCTTTAAATTAATTATTTTAAATAACTTTTGAAAAACTTCTTGAAAATTTTCAAATCCGTTTGTTTAAAATTTAATTTTACGAAATTACATCGATTATTCGGAAATTCTTCCGAAAATATATATTAAAAAAATAAAAACTTCAAATAACTGAAAAAAATTCAATTAAACTTTTTCAGAAAAATTAAATCTACACAATTTTTAGTTGAAAGTATGAAAAATTCAAACATTCAAAGATTATAATTTAAAACCTTTTCAAAATTCAACTAATAGAAACGACTATTTATTAGTAAAATCTGATAATTCAAAAGCAAAAATTCAGTCTTTAATTCAAATTAGAAAACATTTTTACTAATTCAAATTTAAAGAGTTTAATATTAAATTATTATCTAAAATTTGAACTTAAATTCATATTTAAATCAATTTTTATTAGAAAATTCTACTAGAATTCAATTATTCAAATACAAAATTAAATAATTTATTGAACAAATGAATGTTTCTTAAAATTCAATTCCCATAAAGAATTTTATCAACAAATTTTTAAATAATTTAATTCTTTCGACGAATTTTTATAAAATTCTTAAGAATAATTACATTTTTCGAGAAATTCGATTAAAATTGTCTTAAAAATAATTGAAAATTCCGCGATGAGTTTTACGATTTGTGAAAATAATTGTAATCGCTAAGAAGAATTTTATTATTTTTAACAATATTTAATTTTTGCAAAGAATATTATTACTTTTGATAATAATTGAATTTCTGCAATAATTTGTAACTTTTCGAAAATTTAATTTTTTTTCGTGTTTTTAACTAAAATTTTTCTGTAAATGCATTATTTTTAATAATTTTTGAAAAAGTTCTTTGAAAATTTTCAAATTCATTTGTTTACAATTCAATTTTACAAAATTTCAATTATTTGTAAATTCTTCAACTAAATAATATATATATTAGGAAATAAAAACTTGAAATAATTTCAAAATAAAATCCGCAATTAAATTTTCTCAAAAAAATTAATTCCACAGAACTGTTATTTTAAAATATGGAAAATTCAGATTTTCAAAGATTTTAATTTGAAACCTTTTCAAAATTCAATTATTTAAATACAAAAAAAAATATTAATTGAATAATTACATATTTTTGAAATTGAATTCTCATAAAGAATTTTATAAAAATATTTTTAAATAATTAAATTATTTTGACGAATTTTAATACAATTTGTAAGAATAATTATATTTTTCGCGAAATTCGATTAAAATTATTGTATTAAAAAATAATTGAAATTCTGCAATGAGTTTTATTTTTATTATTTATGAAAATAATTGAATTCCTAAAAAGAATTTTATTATTTACGAAAATAATTGAAACCCTGTAAAAATTTAATTATTTATGAAAATAATTGAATGATTGCGAAGAAATTTATAAAAAAATTTCAAATAATTGAATTCCTGTGAAATTTTTATTATTTTATGAAAATAATTAAAGGTTTGCGTAGAATTTTATTAAATTTTTTTTAATAATTGAATTCTTTTGGCCAATTTTTTTAAAATAGTAAATATTAGAAATCATTGATTGAGGAAAATTTTTGAAAATAATTGAAATTTTGCCACGAATTTTATTAAAATTTTTGAAAATAATTGAATTTCAGAGAAGAGTTGAATTATTTCTAAAGATAATTGAAATTTTAACGTGATTACTAGAATTCAATTATTCAAAGACAAAAATAAATAATTTATTGAACAATTGAATTTTTTTTAAAATTGATTTCTTATTTAAAGAATTTTATCAACAAATTTTTAAATAGGTAATTAAAATTCTTTTGACGAATTTCAATAAAATTTTTAAGAATAATTTCATTTTTCGAGAAATTAGATTAAAAATGCATTAAATATAATTGAATCTCTGTAAAAAAAATTTGAATAAATGGAGAAAAGTTTTTGAAAATAATTGAAATTTTGGCAAGAATTTTATAAAATTTTTGAAAATAATTGAATTTTGGAGAATAATTACATTTTTCGAGAAATTCTATCAAAATTTGTATTAAAAATAATTGAAATTTCCGCGATGAGTTTTATTATTTATGAAAATAATTGAAAACCTATAAAGTTTTTTATTATTTATGAAAATAATTGAATCTCTGTAAAAATTTTGATTATTTATGATAATAATTGAATTATTGCGAAGAAAAATTGTAAACGCAACTCTTTTAAAATTTAATTAATTTTGAGATATTTAAGAAAAATTCGATTTCAAGAATAAGCACAATAATTTTAGAAAACAATAATTTTCCAGGATTCTGATCAAAATTCCCCGACTTTTCCAGGTTTTTTCAACTTTTACAGGTTTTCCAGGTTTTCAGGTAGCGTGGCAACCCTGTTTAAGGATAAAAAGTGGTTTTCTAAATCCCAAATTGAATGAAAAAAGTGAAATGAGTGACATTTTTATCCCTAAAAAATCGCAAAGAATCGACGCTAGTTTCAGGGGCCTAGAATATTGTTAAATATTTGAATTATTATAGTACAGAATAAAAGTTGAATTTTAAGAAATAAAAATGGAAAAATAGAGATTAAACGTTGTTATTGTACCTTTTGCGCTAGAGTTGATTTTTGTTCGGGTGTCCCAAATTCGAAAAACTTTTGAATGACATAGTTGCCGAATACATCAGTCATGAGGGAGTATGCTGAGGCAAGAATTTCTTGAAAGACAAGTTGCTTTTCACTAGTAGAAGCACGTTCCAATTTTTGTTGTATAAAACGCGAACCATGTTGATCCTGACTAAATTCTACTATATGATTGGCCAAGTCACGCAATTGTAAACTTGGAAACCTGAAAAATAAATCGCGAGGGTTAAAAAATCATTTTTTCAATTTTCAGTCCAGGAGAAATAGTGGACAAAATTATAGTAAATAGTAAATAAAGAATATAGAACAATTAACCATAATAATCTACGTTTACTTCATTATTCTTCTTTTATATTTACTTCATATTCTTTCATTTTTTTTCTGTTTGTCCACATTTTAAAGTTGGTTTTTGTGTAAGCTTTTGATTCTTTTTTTCTTTAAAATGTATTGTTTGACAAATCGAAAATAAGGCATTTTTTATGATTTATAATAAAATAATATTAGAAATTTAGAAAATTAGAAATTTTTTACAAAAATTACGATTAACAATTAAAAAATATACTCATTTTAGGGAAGAGATAAATCACCTATTATTTCGAAAGTCCTCGAGCAAACGTGATCTTCCTCCCGTGCTTTTTTCACCGACACCGCTAGCACCGCCTCTGCCGGGCTTGCCAACCAAATTGGGAAACAGAGAACTACTAGATCCAAAAACACCATTTGCTGTGAGAGTTGGAACAGTGCTTGTTCGGAATTTCGCCTCTGCTCCTGGTGCAGCAGAAACTCTGTTTGTTCCCCCAACTAAACCGCCTAAGGAGCCACCGATTGATGGTGGAGGTGTCAGAGATAATCCCAAAGGACTCGGAGACGCTGTTACTGTTCCTGTTAATGTTCAATAATAAAACAACAATTTTAAGCAAATTTCCTTTGCATTATTTTATTTCAATTCTTATAAAATTAAACCGAAATCAATTTTTTTTTTTTTTTTTTTTTTTTTTTTTTTTAAATAAATACCCATTTTATGCATAATTTTTATTTCTCAATAACAATATTGTTCACAAACTCATTCTTTTATTTTGGGAAAAAAACATTACATATTCCCGTTTCTTAATATTTTTGTAAAAAAATTTTTAATTTTCATAAGGGAATAATTTACATTATTTCAATTTTTTAATTACAATTGTTTTAATAAAATTCAATGTTTTTTTTTTTAATAAACGAAACAAATGTTTATAAATTCTATTTGTCAATTACAAATTTTCATTGAAAATGAAAATTTTTGAATTTTTAGAAAATAAAGGAAAAAATTTTACTAAAAAAAAAATGTTACGTTACATTTTTACGAATTTATTTAATTGTAAAATTATTCAAAAACATCAATAATTTCTTTTTTAAATAAATATTTAAATATTATTATTTTTCCACAGGAATTAAGACATTCAAAAATTCAAAATTCAAACCTTTTTGAAATTAAACAACTGAGCCGTTCGCTCGAATAACGGCTTAAGTCGATTTAAGCCGTTTTTCAAAAGACGCTTACCATCGTATTAATCAACATCTAAATTATAATATTTGATTGAAATTGTTTAAACCAAAACCTATTAAGTTAAATAATAATGCTTTAAATGACTCATAATTTATAAATGAATGTTAATTTTAAGATTTTCCAAAATCCCTCAAAAACACTTATTGCGAAGAAATTTATAAAAAATTGTAAATAATTGAATTCCTGTAGAATTTTTAATATTTTTGACAATAATTAAATGTTTGTGTACGATTTTATTAAATTTTTTTTAAATAATTGAATTTTTCTCGGAAAATTTTATTAAAATAGTAGATATTGAAAATAATTGAAATTAGGACAAGAATTTTATTGTCATTTTTGAAAATAATTGAATTTCTGCAATAAATTATTTGCAATTTCACCAAAATTGAATTATTTTAATGTTTTCAACAAAAATTTGAATTTAAAATTTTTAAATTCTATTATTTTTAAAATTTATAATTTTATTTAAAAAATGAAGTAAAAAATTAGCCGCGCGCTTTGGCGCGCGAATTGTTGCTAATATTATAATAATAATAATAATAATCGCGAAATTCTGTCCTCACATGAATTTAGAGCTCTTTGATTGTAAATTGTTTTACAGCCTAAATTATCGTGTCAAAAGTTTTTTTTTTTAAATATTTTTCATTTTATTTATTATTTATTTTCATTTTATTTTTCAATTCATTTTCAATAATTAATTTGTAAATATGTAGAATGATTAGTGTTTTAGTGAAATTAATTCCTCTTGAATTTTGACAATAACAGTATTTTCACAGGACAGTAAGTAAGGAAATTTTAACCAACGTATTCAAAAAATATTAAATTATTGAAAATCTTAAATATTCTATGAATTTTTTTTTCTCAAATTAAAAAAAATCCACATAACAGTTGCAATTTGTAGAAGTAGTCAATTATATTATTACTTATTTTCGTATTTAAATCCTAATTGAAGTCTCTTAGAACTTTTTAATAAAAATTGATTAGAAAAAGAATTTCAATTAAAATTTTAGAAAATATTCCAAGAATTGGCAGAATTGCAGTTCTAATTATTAGAAATAATTAAAGTTCAAAAGATTTTGTGCATTGAAAGTATTTTGAAATTTTCATTCCCGGTGGACAAATAAATAATAATAAATGCTTAAATATTTATTAAACGAAAATTTAATGAAGTTTAAAAAAAATGATTTAGAAATTCTGAAGAAATAAAGTTATTAAAAAAATCGTAATTAAAATTTTTTTGAAAATAGTTCAATTCCCGAAAACAATTTTTAAAAAATTTAAAAATAGAAAATTTTCTCAAATTTTATTAAAATAAATTTTATATTTCAAAGAATTTTATTTTATATTTCGAAGAATTTTATTTTCTCACTCTTTAAAAATATTATTTTTAAATATTATTGTATTTTTTGAAGAATTGAAACTAAAAATTTGAAAATAATTAAATTTTACAAAAATTATTATAGGTACCTACTATTTAAATAATTCCATTTTCGTTGTTGAATTCAGGATAAGAATTAATTTAAAAAAGAATTTCAGTTAAAAATTTGAAAAATAATGGAATATTAGAAGCGTTATAACAGAAATTTTAATTTTAAGAAATAATTAAATTTAGCAAGGTTTTTAAATTGAAAGAAATCTTTTTAACAGCTTTATGGCCGTAAAAATTGACTAATATTTAAATGTTTAATTAAAAAAAATTATTAATCTAATATTTTTTCATTACAATTTGTTAAAGTTTTGAATAATTTTATTCCAAAGTTCTAAAAATTAATTGACTTTTGAAAAAATAACAGTTGTAATTTTAAAAAATAATTAAATTTCAAAAGGTTTTACATTAAAATTTCAATTAAAACAAATAATAGGTAATAAGTTTTTATTTGTTTAAAAAAAATTATTTGAAGTTTTAAAGTCCACTGGTCAGTTCCAAAAACTTTCTTTTAATTGAAATTTAATAAAAATTTACTATATTTTAAAAAACATAATTTTTCGAAATATAATTTTTCAAAAATACGATTATACTTGAAAGCAATTTTAAAAAGATAAAAAATTAAATTCTTTCAAATCTAAAATTTATTTCAAAGAAATTTGACTAAACTTTTAATTGTTGAGTCAAAACGCGTCAACCGTGAATAAAATTTTTGTATAGTTTTGGAAAAGTCAAAACATTTATGAAAATCTGTAGTTCACAGCAAACCAAAAAAAACACTTTTAACCGTTTTTCAAAATTTTAAATATTTATACCTTTTTTTATAATAAAAAATTTTTGTATTATTTAAAGAAAAAAATTAATAACTCATTACTGTTTTGCTAGAATGCAAAATTTTTTTTTATATTTCAAATATATAAAACAATTGAATTAAAAAATTAAATTTAATAATAAATAAATAAATAAATTAATTAATTAATTAATTAATTAATTTTTTTAATTTTTCAATTGTTTTGACTCTGTTTCAATTTTTGAAAATTTTTTTTCGGGAATTAAAATTTCAAAATACTTTTAAAACCTTTTGAAAATTACTTTTTTCTAAAAATTACATCTGCAAATTTTTCCAAAAGTAAACTATTTTTTTTTTGAACTTTTAAATGAAATTATTCAAAAGTTTCATAAATTTTAAAGAAAATTATATTAATAATTTTTTTTAAAAAGACATTTAAATATTATTCAATTTTTACGGCGATAAAAATGTGAAAAAGATTTCTTTCAATTTGAAAACCTTATAATTATTTTCCAAAATTTTTGTCTAAAATTGTTTTTTAAATCAATTCTTATAAGAATCCAACGATAATTGAATTATTTAAATACAAAATTTCTTGTAAAATTGAATTATTTTCCAAATTTTTAATTACAATTCTTCAAAAAATACAATAATATTTAAAAATATTTTTTTTAAATTTTTTTTTAAATTTAAAAATTGTATTTTTTAGTATTTACTAAAATTTCTGTTAAAACTTTTCAAATGTTAAATTATTTTCTAAAATTTTAACTGAAAATTTTTTTAAATCAATTCCTATCAGAATTCAACAACAATATTTGAATTAAATATACAAACTTTTTTGAAAAATGTTCTTATTTTCTAAAGTTTCAGTTACAATTCTTCAAAAATACAATAATATTTAAAAAAAATATTTTTAAAGAGTGAGAAAGTAAAATTCTTTGAAATATAAAATTTATTTTAATGAAATTTGAGAAAATTTCCTATTTTTTCAATTTTTTAAAATTATTTTCGGAAATTTAACTGTTTTCAAATAATTTAATATTCCGATTTTTTAAAAACCTCATTTTTCAGAATTTCTAAATAAAATTTTTCAAATTTCATTAATTTTTAATTAACAAATATTCGAATACTTATTGTTATTTATTTATCCACCGGGAATAAAAATTTCAAAATACTTTCTATGTAAATGCTTTTGAAATTTAATTATTTCTAATAATTAAAACTGCAATTTTGCCAATTCTTGAAATATTTTCTTAAATTTTAAATAAAATTCTTTTTTTCAGAAAATTGACAATTTTTTTCTGAAATTGATTTTTCAAATCAATTCTTATCAAAAAGTTTTACGAGTCTTAAATTATTCAAATACAAAAATTAGTGATAAAATAATTTATTTTTTCTAAAAATTGCAACTATAACTCTACTTATCGATTTTTTTTTAATTTGAGAAAGAAAATTCATAGAATATTTAAGATTTTCAATAATTTGATATTTTTTTAAACAAAATTTTCTCCTTACTTTACGTCTTTACTGTTCTGTGAAAATCCTGTTGTTATTATTAAAACTCTAGGAAAATTAATTTCACTAAAACACTAATCAGTCTATTCAAAATTAATTGTCAAACTTTTGACGTGAAAATTTGAACCGTAAAACAAATTTGAAAATAAAAAGTCCAACTTCACTTAAAGACGAAATATCTCGATTATTATAATATAATTAATAATTAATGAAAAATTAATAATTAATAGTTGATTAATTAATTTGTTTAATAAAATGTTTATAAAAATAATGTCTGGAAAGTTTCAATATTTTTTTTCTGTATAAATATTTCATATCGCTGAAGTTAGCGTCGACGCTAAACGTCAAAAACTATTATTTGGAATGTTCAGAGACGAAAATGTCACTAATTTATTTCTTTCATTCACCTAGAGTGTTAAAAGATTTTTCAGGGTACTTTTCTAATTTTATTTCTAACCTGAAACTTCTAAAAAAAATTCTGATTCTTTTCTCTTTCACGAATAAAATGTTTTTCGACTCTCAGCGTCGACGCTAACTTCAGAAACTTAATATTTAATAAAAAAAATTACGAAAATTTTGTTTTCATTTTCTTTTATCATAAAGTTTTTATTTTAATTTTTCTTTTATTTCGTAGGTTTCTCCTGTCTTCCTAATTGGATTTTCTATAGTTCCATAGTTTTTTTTCTTTTTCCCATTTTTCGTTTTTTTTAAAAAAGAAAATTGTCTTCAAAATTTTTTTAAAAAGATTCTGAAACTTAAACTTTTCGAAACCAAAAGTTCAAAAAAATTCAACAAATTATTTTATTCTTGCTTCTAACCTATAATTTTTTTATTCTTGAATTAATTTCTAAAAAAATATGTTTTTTTTAATAATCTCTGTGATTTTTAAGATTATAAAAAAAAATCTTTTTTATTCTTTAAAAATCAGAAATAATGAAAGTTCTGACAAATATTTAAAAAATTTCCATGATCCCCTTTTTAAAAAAAAAAAGTCCCTATTATTCTCGTTTTTTCCCACATGTGTTGTTCGTTTCAGAGGGATAATGCGATTAAAAACTTGACTTCGGTTTTATGAGAGGAGATTTGTAGAATATTAAAAAAAAAAAAGAAAAAAAAGAAAAAAAAAGAAAAAGATGAATTAACTTACCGAGAGCGCCATAACTTTGAGGCCATTTAGCACGACTGTATTCTAAGCTAGGGCTGAATGCTGATGTATTTCTATCAAAAGAGTCCCTTCTTCCTGTGGATGATGTGCTGAGACCTAATCCTGAAAAAGGATTTTAATCATTGAAATTGAAACAGAACATTTCTTCGTACATTTTAGTAAATCAAAAAGAGCATTTTTTTCTTTTTGACAAAATAACGCATGCCACACTTTCTTTACAATTATATTTACAAAAATAGATTTTCACTATTTTGTTTGTATATTTTATATATTTTATATATTTTATTATTGCAGTATTGTACATTGTCATTCAAGAAAATTTAAAATTAGATTCATATAAATTTATTGACGGGAGAATGTTTCGCTCTTATTTCATCTCTAAAAACTAAAATTCTTCTTCAATGTGAATTGCAATAAAAACAGAAATTGATAGGTACATAAAAAATAAAAGCATACTTGTCATTTTGTTTGTTTAGTACACGTTGAATGGGGCGAATGTTTCGAAGCAAAATAAACAGAACAATTCTTTTAAATTATGCATGAAAAAAGAAAAAGAATAATAGAAATATTTTTTCTATTTTTTTACTAAACAGATCAATATAATTAATTTTATAATTTCTGCGAAACGAACAATTTAATTTATTATTATTAGGCATATTATGAAAAATTATTCATTTTCAAAAACCAATTTCAATTTTTGAATAATTTCAGAATCGCATTATTTAAAAATTCGGTTATTAACTAATTAAATATTTGAATTTTCCCGGAATATTAATTATTATTGTATATTATAGTGAAATTTTTTTAATAAAATTCTTCAGAGGAATTCAATTATTTTGAATATAATTTTAATAAAATGTCTCCAAAGGTATTCAATTATTTTTTTTATAGAATTGTAAAAAAATATCTCCAAAGAATTCAATTACATATTTCAATAAATATTGAAATTCTTCGCAGGAATTCAATTATTTTGAATATAATTTTAATAAAATTTCTCGGAAGAATCAAATTTTTTAAGCAAATAATTGAAATTCTTGTTAAAATTAACACAAAATGAAATTTTGCTATAGAATTTAATTATTTTAATAAATATTCAAATTTAATTTTGTTAAAATTGTTTCCAAAAATTTATCGAAAGAATGTAATTTTTTCAATTTATATTAAAATTCTTCGTGTGAATTCAATTATTTAAAATGTATTTTTTATGAAATTTCCCGATAGAATTTAATTATTTTAATAAATATTCAAATTTAATTTTGTTAAAATTATTACAAAAATTATTCTCAAAATTTGAATTAGAAAAGAATTAAATTATTTTTATAAATAATAAAATTCTTCAAAGGAATTTAATTATTTTTAAACTATAATTTCAATAAAATTTCAGGAAAGAATCCAATTTAAAAAAAAAACTAATTGAAATCTTTGTTAAAAATGTCACAAAACTTATTCTCAAATTTTTAAATAAGAAAAAATTCAATTATTTTTATACAAAATAAAAATCTTCGGAGGAATTCAATTATTTTTCATAGAATTATAATAAAATTTCTCAAAAGAATTCAATTTTTTCAATTAATGTTAAAATTCTTCGCATGAATTCAATTATTTTAAATGTAATTTTAATAAAAATTTCTCGAAATAATTTAATTATTTCAATAAATATTAAAATTTTTTAGAGGAATTTCATAATTTTGAATAGAATGTCAAAATTTCTCAAAAGAATTCAATTATTTTCAAAAATTATTTAAATTATTTTTCACTAAAATTTATTCAATCCAAAAAAATTTGATATCTTTAATAAAAAAAATGTTATCTTTAAAAATTAAAAAAAATCACATATTAGCGAAAAATTATGGAAAATTAATTAAGAACTTAATTATTTTAAATATTATTTCAATAAAATTTCTCGAAAGAATTGAAAATAAATATTAAAATTCTTTTGAAGAATTCAATTATTTCAATAAATATAAAAATTTCTCGCAAAAATTCAATTATTTTCATAAAGAAGATAATTATTTAGAGGAATTCAATTATTTCTAATTTTTTAATTAGAAATAATTCAATTATTTTTATGAAAAATAAAAATCTTCTCAAGATAAAAAAAGGAATAAATAGTTTTAAGTAGATATTGTCTTTTAATATTACTTTAATAATTCTGCTCTAAAAATTCTAAAAAAAATTTATATAATCGAAAATAGCAAGCAAGCGTAAGTATGGTGATATATTTATAACTGAAGAGAAAAATAAGAATTTTTATAAGAAGCAAAAGAAATAGAAAAAAAAATTATGTAAAACTTGTTACTTATAAAGCTTATATAAGAATAATATATGCATTTGTTAAAAAAATTAATTGATATTAATTTTTAAGAAAGCACATAAATATTCCAAGCAAAATTTAAATTTACAGCGAAAAATTATTATTCATTATAATTATTAATTTTTGAAAAAATTGTATAATTTGACATTCCAAACTTTCGTGAGTTTAATCTTAAGAAAATATTTGAAATTAAAAAAATTTTCTTTCATTAACAAAATTTTAAACTCCCTTCAGCCAAAAAATTATTAGATTTCCAAAAAAAGTTAAATGTAATTTTTAAAAATAAAAATTGTTTCTTTCATCAATTTTTCAAAAAAAAAAAAAAAAAAAAAATTCATAAAAAATACGCCATAAATTTAAGTTTAAATTAATTTAATTTTTTAATTTTAAAAATATTATTTGGCTTAAATAAATATTTTTGAAATATTAATAACAAACATTTATTTCAAGTTATAGTTGATAATTATTTTACTTTATGATTTTAAATTTTCTAAAAATCTTTTTAACGGAAAATTTATTGTTCTTCTAAACTTTTTAAAATTATTAAAAAACTATAATACAGACAATTTTTATTTGTGAAATTATTTTATTTTTAAAATTTATTTATTGAATCACTGACAATGTAAGCATATCAGATGTTAAGGCACATAAAATGTTTGTGTAAAATTTAAAATTGTAACCAATTTACAGATAAAATGAATAGATAAAAAGAATAGAACGAAAAAAAACAATCGATGAGTCAGAAAAGCATTGATTGACCTATTTGCTAAATACTGAAACCATTTAGCTGTGATAAAATATTTGTTTGTTAAATATTTGAAAAATAAACACAGTGCATAAAATTTAAACATTCAGCTTTTATTTTCTTGATTTTAATATTTTATCTCTTTTTCTTAAATCGATTTTTAATATTTTTTTCTTAAAGGAAATTACTTGTAAATACTATTTTCTATTTTTTAAATTTTGTATCATAACTTAATTTCTTTTAAAGAAAATTTTTATCCCCGGAAAACAATTTTCAATTTTTGCAAAACGATAATTTAGTTTTCATAAAAAAATTTTATTTATCGATGAAAATAATTTCTAGAAATCAAATTTTACTAAACAGAAATTATTACAAATTTAAAAAAAAAACATTTTTTTTCTTTCTCTCAAAATTATCTGAAATTTTGTTAAAAAATTTGTTGGGAAAAGATAGAAATTATGCAAATTTTTTTCTTTATTACTAATAAAACTGAAAGACTTGTTAAAAAATTTGTATCATGAAAAATATAAATGGTCCAAATTTATTTCTTTTTTCTTCTTTTTCAAAAAGAAAAACATAATTTTGTATAAAAATTGTAATTATGAAAATAGAAATTATGCAAATTTTTATCATTAATTTCTTTAAAAAAAATTTTTCGTTACAAGTTGTGATTAAAAAACAGAAGTTAATTTAATTTAATTTAATTTAAATTTTACCATTATTTTATAAAAATCTTTTTAAATTCTCAGTTTTATTTTCAATTAAAAATTGTAACAATGGACAAATCGAAAAACTGTATAATTTCAATCATTTAAGCAAAATGTCAAAAAACAAAAGCATACTTTTTAAAAAATATAATTTTTCAAAAATACGATTACATTTCAAAACAATTTTTAAAGGTATTAAAATAAAATCCTTTCAATTATAAAATTATTTTATAAAAATTTGACAAAACTTTTATTTGTTTCAATTTTTAAAATTATTTAAGAAATTTCATTATCTTCAAAAAAGAGTTTAATTACAATTTTGCAAAAAACAAATTTTTTCAAAATTTCTAAATTAAATTATTCAAAAATTCAATAATATTTGTGGAACAAATATTAAAAAAAATTAATTTATTTTAATTTATTTTTTTTTTATTTTATTTTTATTTATTTTATTTTAATAATTTCAATGTAAAATCTTTTAAAATTTAATTATTTCTAAAAACTACAACTGCAATTTTTCCAAAAATCAATTATTTTTAAGAATTTTTGAATTTTGAAATTCTTTTTAAATTAGTTCTTATTTAGAATTCAACTATAAAAATTAAATTATTCAAATAGAAAAATTTTTGTAAAATTTAATTATTTTCTAAATTTCTAGTTACAATTCTTCAAAAATATTATTATTTATTTGTCCACCGGGAATTAAAATTTCAAAATACTTTCAGTGCATAAAACCTTTTGAACTTTAATTATTTCTAATAATTAGCATTGAAATTCTGCCAATTATTGAAATATTTTCTAAAATTTTAACTGAAATTCCTTTTTCAATCAATTTTTATCAAAAATTTTTAAATTTTAAAATTTTAAATCAATTTTCTTTATTTTTATTAAAAAATTCTACAAGAATTTAATTATTTAAATCCAAAAATAAATAATACATTGTATAATTGAATGTTTATTAAAATTGAATTTTCATATAAAGAATTTTATCAATTTAAATAATTGAATTCTTTTGACAAATGATGTTGATGATTTTTATTATTTATGAAAATAATTTAATTATTGCGAAGAAATTTATAAAAAAAATTTGTAAATAATTGAATTGCTTCAAATGAAATTTTGAAATTTTTATTATTTTAGGAAAATAATTAAATGTTTGCGTAGATTTTTATTCGATTTTATTAATATTTTTTTAAATAAATGAATTCATTTGGAATTTTTTTTTTTAAATAGTCGATATTAAAAATCATTGAAATGAGGAAAAATTTTTAAAATAATTAGAAGTTTGCCAAAAATTGTATTAAAATTTTTGAAAATAATTGAATTTTGAAGAAGAATTTTATTACTTTTGAAAATAATTGAATTTTATTATTTATAAAGATAATTGAAATTTTGCCAAGAATTGTATTAAAATTTTTGAAAATAATTGAATTTCGGAGAAGAATTTTATTATTTATAAAGATAATTTAAATTTTGACGAGAATTTTTGTTAAATTTTTGAACATAATTGAATTTCTGTGAAGAATTTTATTACTTTTCAAAATAATTGAATTTCTGCAATCATTTTAAACTTCTACAAAATTCTCCAAATTTTATAGCACAATTGACGAAATTTTCGTCCTTTTTCAATCAAATTACGAACTTTACGGACCTTTTTTTAAAAAAACTGACTTTTACCGACTTTAAGAAAATTTACTGACCCAGTTCGAGCCTTGTTATTATAATTGATAATTAATAGTTATTTGTTTAATAAAAAATTTATTCTTAAGAATACTTTTCCCATTTTTTCTTTAAAAAAATTCTTGTTCACATTTACTTCAATTTTGGGATAAAAGTGAATTATTACAATTATAAATTACTATTATACAATTACTCGGGGTAATTGTAAACAGAAATTTGTGAGCGATTCAAAAACTTATGTTCTTTCCAATGGCCCTCGTTTTTCTAGAAAAGTAAAATAAAAATGAAAATAATATTAATTAGCAATTGAAAAAAAAACATTTGTGGCGCGATCTTAAGAAATGGATCTTAGAAGCAAATCGCTTTAAGGTTATGTTAGCGTTACTTTTTTCTTGTTAGGAAGTTTTTTTTTACTTATTGAAAATTAAAATCAGTGTTTATTAAATATTTTAGTTGTAACGAAGACTTAAACATCAATAATTTGTATTGACAGTTGATCCTTTTTTTGTATTTTCATTTCAAAAATAGCAAACATAACCTATATTTTTTCTGCTTTTAAGGCCCCTTTCTTCAGATTGCGTCACATTTTTAATTTTCATCGCAAAATGATTAAAATATTTAATTTAATTTCTCCAAGAAGCATCATCATCTTTTTTAGGGAAAAAAGTAAAAATCCACCAAATGGAAATTCGAATTCTGGAAATATTCAATATTCATGCGTTTAACTTCTGAAGATGAGAGGAGGAGGAGGAGATGAAGAAGAAGAAGAAAGCAGCATAAGACGTTGAAGACGAAACAAGATTACAAGAAACAGGAAGCCTTGTGTTATGTGTTTGAAGCAGTACCTGTACTCTGAAGTTGTGCTGGCGAGCCGAGCGCGCCCAATGGCGAGCCACCGTAGCCTAAAGCTGCGAGGCCAGCGGTCAATCCCGATCCTTGTTGTTGCGCTTGTTGCACGGCTACTGCCTGAGCTTGAGCAACCACTGCCGCTGCACTGCACGCCGCCAGACCTGCACCAAAAGCCCGCAACCCACACAACCCAACTTAATACTCAAAGTAAACCAGCAAATTTCTTTTCTTTTTCTCTCTTTTCTCTCATTTCTCTTTGTTAAAACGTACCAAATACCATTTCACACAGACAAACACTTTTGCAAAACAAAAAAAGAGACAGTCAATTGTTAGATCTTCACAATATTATGTATTATAATACTTTTTAGTCACGATACTGAAATTTTGCACATTCTATTGCTTATTTATTATGTACAAAAAATACACATGTACAACAGACAAAAACACGTAGAAAACAAATTAAACTATTAGTATAAACTATAAATGATGTTAGAGTACTTCTTCAGTTAATGCCACTATTTTTTTTCTCTGTCACAAAATTCAGAACGATTCATAAAATTTGCCCTTTTTCCCAAAATTTTAATTTTGCATTTATTGCATTTATCTGACTAGATAGTCGGGGTAATTGTAAACAGAAAGTTATGAGCGAAGTAAATGTGTAATTTCAGGGTTGCCACAAAAATTTATTTTCGTTTCTCCCTCACTTTTCCTGACAAAATTTTCACTTTTTCCTTACCCTAAAGAATATAAAAAATTAGATAAAAATAAAAAAATTATTAGATACGAAAAAAATATTCCATTACTAAAAATGTTCTATCTACGAATTTCTTTAACCGTAAAATTATTCGAAAACATCAATAACTTCCTTTTTCAATAAATATTTAATCATTCTTATTTTTCCACATATTTATCATATAAAAATATTCTACTGTAACTTCTTAAACATTATTTTTATCATTTTAATTCAATTACTATTTTTTAGAATTTTTAACAAAAATTCTTCTTTAAATCAATTATTTTTAATAATTTTTCAAAAAGTTCTTTGAGAGTTTTCAAATCCATTTTTTTACAAATTCAATTTTACGAAATTTCGATCATTCAGAAATTTTTTAAATTAAATTATATTAGAAAAAAAATTTCAAATTTTAAAAAAATTCAATTCAACTTTAAAAAAAAATGAATTCTACAGAATTGCTAGTTAAACTTATGAAAAATTCAGATTTTTAAAGATTTTAATGTGAAACCTTTTCGAAATTCAATCATTTCTAAAAATTGTATTAAAAATGATTGAAATTCTACGATGAGTTATATTATTTATGAAAATAATTAAAAGTTTTCCTAGAATTTTATTAAAATTTTTTTTTAAATAATTGAAAACTTTTGTCAAAATTTTATTAAAATTTTTGAAAATAAATAGCGTAGATTTTTATCAAAATTTTTAAAAATAAATTGCGTAGAATTTTATCAAAATTTTTTTTAAATAATTGAATTCTTTTGCAAAATTTTATTAAAATATTAAATATTGAAAAACATAGAATTGGACAAATTTTTTGAAAATAATTTCTAATTCGATGATTTTCAATATCTAATCAATTATTTAAAAAAATATTTTTTTTAAATTCTTTGGAAAAATTCAATTATTCTCATAAAATATTAGAATTTTTCACAGGAATTCCATTATTTTCAAATATTTTAATAAAATTGTTCGAAAGAAATCAATTATTTTAAATACAATTATAATTAAATTTTTTTGAAATAATCCAATTATTCTTTTAGATTTTAATAAAATTCTTCACAAAAAATTGAAGTAATTCAATTATTTTTTAGATTTTAATAAAATTCTTCCCAAGAATTAAATATTATTCCCAAAAGTTCAATTATTTTCAGGCATTTTAATAAAATTCTTTGCAAAATTCAATTTTTTTCATAAATACCAATATTCAACTATTTGAATTGAAAATCTCACAAGAATTCAATTATATCTAAAAATAATTCGAATAAAATCATTCGCAATAATTCAATTATTTTCATAAATGATAAAATGCTTTTTAGGAATTCAATTATTTTCTAAAAAATTTAATAAAATGCCACACAGACATTCAAATTGAATTAAATTTAATTCTCATGAAGAATTTTATCAACAAATTCTTAAATAATTGAATTCTTTTTACGAATTTTAAAAATCTTTTTAAGAATAATTGCATGTTTCGAGAAATTCGATTAAAATTGTATTAAAAATAAATAAAATTCTGCTATGAAATTTATTATTTATGAAAATAATTGAATTGATAAAAAGAATCCTACTATTTATGAAAATAATTGATTTCCTATAAAAAATTGTATTATTTATGAAAATAATAGAACTATTTTGAATAAATAAATAAAAAATTTGTAAATAATTGAATTCTTGTGAAATTTTTAGTATTTATCAAAATAATTTAATTTTTTGCGTAGAATTTTATCAAATTTTGATTAAATATGTAAATTCTTATGAAAAATTTTATTAAAACAGTAGATATTGAAAATTATTTTGAGGAAAATTTTGGAAAATAATTGAAATTTTGACAAGAATTTTTTTCAAATTTTAGTAAATTATTGGATTTTCGAGAAGAATATTATTGTTTTTTAAAAAAATTAAAATTTTGAAGAGTTTTTAAATTTTTTTGAAAATAATTGAATTTTGGAGAAGAATTTTATTATTTTTAAGAATAATTCAAATTTTGAAGAGAGTTTTTAAAGATTTTTCCAAATAATTGAATTTTTAAGAAAAATTTAATCCAAATTTTTGAAAATAATTGAATTTTTGAGAAAAATTTTATTATTTTTAAAAATAATTGAAATTTTGAAGATTTTTTAAAATTTTTGTTAAATAATTGAATTTTGGAGAAGAATTTTATTATTTTTAAGAATAATTGAAATTTTGAAGAGAGTTTTTAAAATTTTTTCAAAATAATTGAATTTTTAAGAAGAATTTTTTTTCAAAATAATTTAATTTTTAAGAAGGATTTTATTATTTTTAAAGATAAAACCTTTTGAATTTTATCTATTTATGAAAATTGTAAACGCAACTCTTTTAAAATGCAATTAATTTTGAAATATTTAAGTAAACTTATTCATAAAATAATTTCTAAGTAATAATTTTATGATAGTTGTTCAAGAATTAAATTACTTAAAAAGAAATTATTGTCAGAAATGGAAAAATTTTAAAGCTCTGTATTAGAATTCGTGGTAATTTCATAGTTTGTGAGGCAAACAAAAATGACTCCAAAATTTAGAATTTTTTTAACAATTTTTAAAAATTTAATTTTTTGCAGTACTTTTAATAAAAAACCCTGACTTTTCCCTGACCTTTGGCAACCCTGGTAATGTAATGACAAAATAATTACTATGCAGCATAGAATAAACGAAAATGACTTTAGTAAATTTACGAAAACCGGCAAGAAGAAAAAAATGGGGAAAATTTGAAAAATTAGGAAACGTTCATCGGCAGATATAAATTTGTGAACTTGGCTTACCATTGAATAGCCGCGGGGATCAAGTGTTCTGAAAAGTGATAATGAAAATAGTTTGAAAGTAAACTCACCTAAACATTCTCCCGATGCATTACTGTGAGATGTGGGGGTTGGTTGAGAATAAATACTGGGCGGTGGAGGTGCAGGCGGACCCTGAGGTGGCTGCGATGGTGCTCTGTTCACCAGAACTGGCGCTGGACTGACGAGGCGCATTGGTGTTGCTGCTGAGCCCAAGCCACGTACTCCGCCAACCATAATCGAACCATTCTGGCCCACTTCATAATAAGCTGGTATCACTTGATATTGACCCTGAACCTGCGAGCAGAAGAAAAATATTTATTTTCCTAATGTAGCGAAAATCAAACGGCTCGGATTTTTTGGGGGAAAATCTAAAACCACAGTTTTTAATAACAAATTCCTACCACGTTGAAGGACAAATTACTTTGTAAGTAGTTAAAGTTATTTTATATTTTTTGCCCAGTATAAAAAAATCCAAGTTTAAAAACTCGGAGAAAATAAAATAAAAAGATTTTTGAGTTTAAAAAAAATAAGTTTTCCAAAGTCTGCAAAAAGTAGAAAATTTTTTTTTTAAATAGAAAATATTCATTTTTCTTATATTTTTCTTTAAAGAAGAGGCGAGGGGGAGAATATAAATGATTGTAGGTGTTTTAAGGAATTATATTAATTTAACGGAATGAAATTTCGCACTCGATAATTAATTTTAAAAAAATAGCAAAAACGAACTTTCAAATTAAAAAATGTAGTAAAAACTTAGTTATCGAAAACTGACAAAACTCCATTCTATATTTTATTTTCCTGACTTTTTCCTAATTTTCATCAAAAATATTTACTTTTTTCTTATCGTGCTAATAAATTGATTTCTCACGACTAATTTTATGCAAATTCTAATTTAAATAATTGAATTACTGAGAAAATTTTATTATTCATGAAAAGAATTGAATTCTTACGTAGATTTTTACAAAATTTTTTTTAAATAATTGAATTCTGTTTGGAAATTTTATGAAAATTTAGTAGATATTGAAAATCAATGAAGTGCCAAAAGTTTTTAAAAATAATTAAATTTTACAGAGAATTCTCTCAAAATTTTTTAGAATAATTGAATGTCTGTGTGGAATTTTATTACATTTTTGAAAATAATTGAATTTTTGCAAACGATTTTATTAGCATTTCTTAAAATCATTGAATTTCGAAGAAGAAATTTATTACTTTTAAAAATAATTGAATTCTTGTGATGAATTTTGTTATTTATAAAAATAATTGAATTTTACAAAGAATTTTATTAAAATGCCTGAAAATAATTGAAGTTTCAGGAATAATTTTGTTATTTATCTTTAATAATTGAATTCTTTAGAAGAATTATTTATGTAAATAATTGACTTCTTGGGAAAAAATTTAATTGAAATTGTATTTAAAAAAATTGATTTATTTCGATCATTTTTATTAAAATACTTGAAAATAAATAAATTCCTGTGAAAAATTCTAATATTTTTATAAATAATTAGATTTTTCCAAAGAATTTTAAAAAAACATTTTTTTTGAATAATTGATTTTTTAAGGAATTGAAATTAAATTTTTAAGAATAATTACATTTTTTGTTCTATTTTTGTAAAATTGTATTAAAAATAATTGAAATCCTGCGAAGAATTTTATAATTTATGAAAATAATTGAATTATTGCGAAAAATTTTATTAAAATTTTCAAAAATAATTTAATTCCTTAGATGAATTTTATTATTCATGAAAATAATTGAATTTTTGCGAAAAATTTAATTAAAATGTTTAAAAAGAGTAAAGTAACAAAAAATGTTTTTTTTTCTAAAGGAGAAAAAGGGGAGAATATAAATAATTTTAGATGTTTTAAGAAATTTTATTAATTTAAGGGAATAAAAAAGCGACTAACTGTAATCCCTGCAATCAAAATGACTCATAAACATTCTTTTGTCAAAAAAAAACGTACAATTACGTTCTTTAAAATCTTGATTGACGTGAAACACTTTCGATAGAGATGATTATTTGAAGTCAGTGATAAAATTTTATCCTACTTTCGAAATTTAGAATTGAAATTTGGAAAAGATTTGCAAATAAATAATAATAATTAAACAATTCATATTCATTGTGGTTTTAAAATCAAATATTCCGCTTCTATTCATCTCAATCTTCAAGTAATAGCCTTCATAAGTATATTATTTATGAACCGGAATTCAGGTGTTAGTTCCTTCACGGCATTTAAATCTCCAATGTCTAAACCAAGGCGTAACCACAGTGACACATTTCGTCATTTTTTTTCTGTCAAAACATAAAATAAAATCATAAAACTCCAAGTCTAACGAAACAAAAAAAATTATATTCCGAATTTTCTATTTTTTCTGCATTTTATTTTGCAATTTTAACAAAAAATAATATTGAATTGAAATTTTGCCATAAATTTTATTAAATATTTGTGAAAATAATTGAATTTTATTACATTAAAAAAAATTGAATTATTGTGATGAATACTATTATTTATAAAAATAATTGAATTTTGCAATGAATTTTATTAAAAAATTCCTGAAAATAATTGAATTTCGTCGAAGAAATTTAGCTATTCATTTATAAACATATTTGAAATGTTTACAATTTTTTAAAAGTTTTTTTTGAAAATAATTTAATTTCTCAGAAGAATTTTATTAATTTTGAAAATAATTGAATTCTTCTGACAAATATTGTTATTTATGAAAATAATTTAATTTTACAATGAATTTTATAAAAGTTCCTGAATATAATTGAATTCTGTCGAAGAAATTTTGCTATTCATTTATAAACATATTTGAAATGTTGGCAATTTTTCAAAAGTTTTTTTGAAAATAATTGAATTTCTCCGAAGAATTTTATTAATTTTGAAAATAATTGAATTTTACAATGAATTTTATAAAAATTCCTGAATATAATTGAAATTCGGCGAAGAATTTTGCTATTTATAAAGATCCATGAAATGTTGACGAGAATTTAAAAAAAAATTTTGAAAATAATAGAATTTCTAGAAAAAATATTAATATTTATAAAGATAGTTGAATTCTTTCAAAGAATTGCGTTAAAATTTTTAAATTTGAAACTAATTTCAACAGAATTGAAATTAAAATTTTTCAAAAAAAGACTTCACTGAATGATTTATTATTATATTTTATTTTTCGGAAATTCTCTAATTAAATATTTTTTAGGAAATTAAAACTTCCAATAATTCAAAAAAAAATTCAATTAAATTTTTTCAAACAAATTAATTTCACAGAATTGTTAGTTAAAAGTATGACAATTTTCAATTTTCAAAGATTTTAATTTCAAACCTACCTATTCAAAATTCAAATATTTTTAAAAATTCATTTTATAATGCTTTTAATATTTAATTATTATCTAAAATTATAACTAAAATTAATATTTATAACAATTTTCATTAGAAAATTCCACAAGAATTCAATTATTTAAATACATAAATAAATAATTTATTAAATCATTACAATTTTCTAGAAATTCTATTAATATTGTATTAAAAATAATTGAAATTCTGCGATAAGATTTATTATTTATGAAAATAATTGAATTATTGCAAAGAATTTTATAAAAGTTTCAAATGCTAAATTTTAAAACATTTGATTTTTTTTGAAAAAATTTATGCAAATTCTATTCTAAATAATTAAATTTCTATGAAATTTTTATTTTTTTTTTTTTGGAAAATAATTGAATGTTCGTGTAGAATATTGTCAAAATTTTTGTTTAATAATTAAATTATTTTGGGAAATTTTATTAAAATAGTAGAATATTGAAAATCATTAAATGAAGAAAAAATTTTGAAAATAATTGAAATATTGCCATGAATTTTATTAAAATTTGTGAAAATAATTGAATTATAGCTACTTTTCAAAAACAATTGAATTCTTGTGATGAATACTATTATTTATGAAAATAATTGAATTTTGCAAAGAATTTTATTAAAAATTCCTGAAAATAATTGAATTCTGTCGAAGAAATTTTGCTATTCATTTATAAACATATTTGAAATGTTGACCATTTTTTTTTAGGTTTTTTTATAAAATAATTGAATTTCTCCAAAGAATTTTATTAATTTTGAAAATAATTGAATTCTTGTGATGAATATTGTTATTTATGAAAATAATTGAATTTTACAATGTATTTTATAAAAAATTCTGAATATAATTGAATTTCGGCGAGGAATTTTGCTATTTATAAAGATAATTAAAATGTTGACGGAATTTTTAAAATAATTTAGAAAATAATTCAATTTCTGGAAAGAATTTTAATATTTATAAAAATAGTTGAATTCTTTGAAAGAATTGCGTTAAAATTTTTAAAATTGAAATTAATTTCAACAGAATTGAATTTGAAATTTGTCAACAAAAAATACTTTATTAAATGATTTATAAGTAATAACTTTATGGCAGTGCTTCAATAGAATTAAGTTATTTAAAATAAATTATTATTAGAAATAGAAAAATTTAAGTTTTTTTTAAATTGGTGATAATTTCATAGTTTATGAGGCGAACAAAAAAAAACACCAAAATTCGGAATTTTCTTATAAATTCTGAATATTAAAGGCCGTAGCAGTATAAGCATGTAAAAAGTGCCCCCTCTTGGATTGGGTCCATATTTAGGGAATAATTTTGACCTATTATGAGACTTATTTTCACCAAGTTTCAACTCGAAAAAAAATTTTGTTTTTGAGTTATACAATTTTTTTGAATTTTTCAAAAAAATTGTATAACTCAAAAACAAAATTTTTTTTCGAGTTGAAACTTGGTGAAAATAAGTCTCATAATAGGTCAAAATTATTCCCTAAATATGGACCCAATCCAAGAGGGGGCACTTTTTACATGCTTATACTGCTACGGCCTTTTGTCCAGTATTTTTAATAAAAATTCCTGACTTTTCCCTGACTAATTCTACTATCTCTGACTTTTCTCTGATTTCCCTGATTCATAATCCCAAAAGACCTCAAAAGCATCCGAGTAACAATTTTCCAGCGAATCCATTGACTTTTTACAAATACGACCGCCATTTTGATTCCGCCATTTTGAATTTTGCACTTCTGACTTCAAATACGTAATTATTTACAAAAGAATCTAAAATACCACTCTAATATTATCTGTTTCTACTTTCTAGTTATTTTATTCTTTATTTTTGAAGTTTCATTTGATATCATATTCAGTTCACGAATATTGACTTGAAAAATTTGTAATGACAATATCTCAGAGATAAAAAAATGATTTTCAAAAAAAAAAAAAATGCACGTAGGCTATTTTTGCACGGACTGCTTAATTTTTTTAAATAATTAAAAATTGTCTGAATCATTAAGCAAGGGATGAGGTAATAAATAATAGTTTAATTACAGAAAATAAATAAAGGAGGAAATTAAAATTTACCGTTTGGGCGAGATTTGCAGAATCTTGTGCAGCAGCCGCTGCAGCGGCGGCCGAAGATGGTGTCAGTGGTCGTCTAGGTGGTGGCGGTGCTTGTGCTTGAGGTGGTGCTTGAGGCAATAATCCCGGATACACCCAAGGGCCGACATTATAATATTGAGGCACAACTGGCGGTGCGCCTGCAATTAGTGCTCCAACATAGGGCTCCTGTCCACTGATGACCGTGTACGGAGCTGTTGGGAAATTTTGTTGTTGCTGTTGCTGTTGTTGCTGTTGGGCTTGTGAAGCCAAAAACTGTTGTTGCTGTTGTTGCTGCTGCTGTTGCTGTTGAAGTAACTGCAGCTGTTGTGGTGTCGCTCCCTGCGGTTGACTTCGAAATAATTGCTGAAAAAATCCAAACAAAACCATTCGATTAATATTTAATACCCACATCATTGGAATAAGAAATTTATTCCAATTTATTCAACTGGTTCATTATTATACTTGTTATTATTTGTTCCATTATTAACTGTTTATTATTATCTACAATATCTGTCTATTATTATCTATAATATCAGACTTCGCACTCGATAATTAATTTTAAAAAAGTAGCAAAAAGAAGCTTTGAAATTAAAAAAATGTAGTAAAAAATAAGCTGTCGAAAAATTAAACTTGAAAAAAACACGTTTTAGACACTTCACAAAACTGACAAAAATTCCATTCTATATTTTATTTTCCTGACTTTTTCCTAATTTTCATCAAAAATATTTACTTCTTTCTTATCCTACTGCTAATAAATTCAATTCCTGTAACGAATTTTATTATTCATCAACGAATTTTAATATTTATGAAAATAATTTAATTCCTGCTTAGAATTTTACCAAAATTTTTAAATAATTCATTTCTTTCGACTGATTTTATGCAAATTCTACTTTAAATAATTGAATTCCTGAGAAATTTTTATTATTCATGGAAATAATTGAATTCTTACGAAGATTTTTACAAACATTTTTTTAAATAATTGAATTCTGTTTGAAAATTTTATGAAAATAGTAAATGTTGAAAATCATTGCATTGCTAAAAGTTTTTTAAAAAGTTTAAATTTTGCAAAGAATTCTCTCAAAATTTTTGAGAATAATTGAATGTCTATGTGGCATTTTATTAAATTTTGTAAAAAATAATTGAATTCCTAGTCCCGTTTAATACTTAAATAAATAAATAAATTCCTAAAAATCATTTTATTATTTATGAAAATAATTGAATTCCTGTGAACGATTTTATAAGAATTTTTTAAAATAATTGAATTTCCAAGATAGAAATTTACAAATTTTAAAAATAATTGGATTCTTGTGATAAATATTAAAATTTATAAAAATAATTGAATTTCGCAAAGAATTTTATCAAAATGGATCAAAATAATTAAAATTTCGGGAATAATTTTATTATTTATCTTTAATAATTGAATTCTTTCGAAGAATTCTTTATGTAAATAATTGAATTTCTGTGAAAAATTCTAATATTTTTGTAAATAATTAAAATTCTTCCAAAGAATTAAAAAAATACATTTTTTTAAATAATAGTTTTTTCAAGGAATTGAAATTAAATTTTTAAGAATAATTACATTTTTTGTTTTATTTTTTGTAAAATTGAAGTAAAAATAATTGAAATCCAGTGATGGATTGAATTGAAAAGTTGCAAAGAATTTTATTAAAATTTTCAAAAATAATTGAATTTCTATGAAGAATTTTATTATTCATGAAAAGAATTGAATTCTTACGAAGATTTTTATAAAAAAATGTTTAAATAATTGAATTCTTAATAAGATTTTAATAAAAAAAATTTTTAATAATTGAATTCTGTTTGGTAATTTTATAAAAATAGTAGATTTTGAAAATCATTGAATTGCAAAAAGTTTTTAGAAATAATTAAATTTTACAAAGAATTCTATTAAAATTTTTGACAATAATTGAATTTCTGTGTTGCATTTTATTAAATTTTTTTGAAAATAATTGAATTCCTAAAAGGCATTTTATTATTAATGAAAATAATTGAATTCCTGCGAACAATTTTATTAGAACTTTTTAAAATAATTTAAAATAATTGAATTCTTGTCATGAATATTGAAATTTATGAAAATAATTGAATTTTGCAAAGAATTTTATTAAAATGCATAAAAATAATTAAATTTTCGGGATTAATTTTGTTATTTATCGGCCTCATTGAATTCCTTTGAAGAATTATTTATATGTAAATAACTGAAATCTTGAGAAGAATGTTATTAAAGTCTGAAAGAATAATTTAATTATTTCAAAAAAATTTAATTAAAATTGAATTTGAAATAATTGATTTTCTTCGATCAATTTTATTAAAATATTTGAAAATAATTGAATTCCTGTAAAAAATTCTAATATTTTTGTAAATAATTAAATTCTTCCAGAGAATTTAAAAAAAAAAACATTTTTTATATAATAGATTTTTTTCAGGAATTGAAATTAAATTTTTAAGAATAATTACATTTTTGATTCTAATTAAAAATAACTGAAATTCTGCGGTGAATTTTATTATTTATATAATAATAATTGAATTCCTGAGAAGAATTTTATTATTTATGAAAATAATTGAATTATTGAGAAAAATTCTATTAAAATGTTTAAAAAGAATTGAATTGTTGTAAATAATATTGATATTTTTCAAAATTATTGAATTCTTCATAAGAATTTTAAAAATATTATTTAAATAATTAATTTTTTCGAAATATGTAAAAAATAACATTAAAATTTTTATTTTAAATAATTGAATTCTTGTGGAAACCTTTATTTGAGAAAATAATTGAATTTTTCGATTAATTAATTTAAAATAGTATTAAAAATAATTGAAATTCTTCGATGAGTTTTATTATTTATATAAAAATAATTGAATTCTTGCTTAGAATTTTATCAAACATTTTTTTAAAAAATTTAATTTCCATGAAAAATGTTACCAGTATTAGTGAAAGTAATTGAATTATTGTGAAGGATTTTATAAAAATTTTGTTAAATAATAGATTTTTCGAAATGTTTTTAAAAATTATATTCTAAATGAATTGACTTCCTGTGGAAATTTTATATTTATATGAAAATAATTGAATTTTTGATTGATATTTATCAATTTTTTTTTAAATAATTGAATTTTTTTAGCGAAATTTTCTGAAAATACTAGATATTGAAAATAATTGAATTTCGAATATTTTTTTGAAAATAACTGAATTTTGAATATTTTTTTGAAAATAACTGAATCGTTTTAAAGAATTTGATTATAATTGTTTCGAATAGTTTTTTGATTTCTAGTATTAGCGAATTTAAAGTAATGAAAATTCTAAAATAACAGAAATAATAGTTTTTAGTGTCACAAATTTAAAAAAAAAAAGTACTCAAATAGTATCGTAACGTAAAAAAATGAGTAAATAGTTGGTTTTAGTAGATGAGTGCGAATATCTACAATATTAATATTTACACGCTTCGACTAGAACTTAGAAATTTTAGAATTGAAATCACTCAGAAAAAGGCTAAAAGTCAAAGACAAGTTCTAATGATAAAGATTAGAATTGTAATTTGCATAAAAAATCTGCTCCTCTCCTTTTGCGCAATACTCAAGTGGACTCGAGTTTGTTGAAAACCTTGAAAATGAAGCAAAGGAGCCTTGAAGGAAAGAGGAACCTTGAGACATTGTTAAGGCGTTAAATAGAAAAACACATTTTTTTCGATATAAATCACAGGTGTAAAAATGAAAGAGAAGAAAGTTGCGGGCAATAAGTAGAAATGTCACATAAAATATTGATGTGTGAGTATAATAAAAGTGCTTTAAAAAAGAAAAAAAAAAAAAAAAAAAAAAAAGAGTGACAGGATGTATTATTATGACTGGGTTATAACAGTGATTGACATGATAAGAAAATACCTAATTATTAAATGATTAATAATAATAATAATAATAATAGGAATACAAGTGAAGAATATCAAGATGAAGTTAATTCTGCCATGAGGATAGAACCTTGTTTCTCTAGAGGATTTGAGGTTAATGAACTTTTGCGGACGTTCACCGGCAAGACAAGCAAAGCAAGCGTCGTTCGCCTCTATATACACCAACTTTAACGCTCTCCATGTCTTTGGTCCTTAATTTTTTTTTCAAACCTGGTACTAAGAGACACGAGTAACGGAATGTTTCGGTGAATATTATTGCGAGTCAATAAATGAATAATTCGTCTACTAGATTTCATGATTATTTCGATATAAACACCACACACCAATGGGTAATTAAATAAAAAAAAAGGAGCTGCTACTATTATTATAGTAGCAGCTCCTTTTTTTTATTTTACACTTGTGAAAATCGTCTATTTTCTAAAATGCATTAACTTGAATTACTTCTCTTTAGGAAATTGAGAGTCATTAAAATATTATGGGGCAAAAAATGAGTTCTAAAAAGTCTTTTGATCAATCAGCATATAATTACGTAATAAAAAAAAAGAAACACTTTTTTTCTACTTTTTGTCTTGAATAAAAATCAAAATTGTAGGGGAAAAAAATTCATTAACTATTGAGTCATCCTCTTCCTTCGGAAGCTGTGCCGTAAATTTTAATATTCAAAAACTTTTTTTGTCAAAACTAGAAAAACTTAATTTTTATTTTATATTCAAAAAAATGTTGTTACAAAATTACCCCATTGTCGGGGTGATTACGAAATAACCTGTTATTTTTACTGTAAAATAATTTATTTACTTTTTTATTTATACGAAATTTGTAAATATTTTGTTTTTTATTCCCTTTCTCGGGTTAATTTTTAAACAAATTATGTTTTATTGTAAAAGTTTTGATTTAATTTTTTCAGACTTCACACTGAATAATTAATTTTGAAAAATTGACCAAAAAAAAATAAATAAAAATTAGTAAAAAGTAGTAAAAAATAATAAAAATTAGCTGCCGAAAAATAAAATTTAACGATTAAAAAACTCATTTTAGTCGATTCAGAATAATCACAAAAATTCAATTCTGTATTTTCTTGACATTTTCCTAACTTCCATAAAAAATATTCACTTTTTTTTCCTGATAATACCTTCAATTCAAAAATTTTATAAAATTCAGTTATTTTTACAAACTTTTAGTTAGAAATTCTTCAAAAATTCAATTATATTCAAAAATAATTTTTAAAGGTAAAAAAAAAAAATTTTTTAAACATAAAATTTATCTTAATTGAATTTGACAAAACTTGTAATTATTTGAAAATTTTATTACACATTTTTAAAACTATTTTTAACAAGAATTTAACTATATTCCAAAAATTTTAATTAAAATTTTTCAAAAGATTAAAAATTCCTACTATATCGCATTTAATATTCAATTAAATTAAAAATTTTATTTTAAATCAATTCTTATTAGAAAGTTTTACAAGAATTCAATTTTTTAAATACTAAAATAAATAATTTATTGAATAATCTATTATTTTTATAAAATTGAATGCTTTTAAAGAATTTTATCAAATTTTTGGAATATAATTAAAAATTCTCCGAAGAATTTTATTATATTTATGAAAATATTTAAATTCTTGAATCGAATTTTATTTAATCATTTTATGGAAATTTAAAAAAATAATTCAATTATTTCGAATAATTTTAGAAATTATTTTAATAATAATTGAATTCTTATAAACAATGTTATCGAAATTTTAGAAAATAATTCATTTCTTTCAAAGAATTTTATTGAATTTTTTTAAAATAATTGAATATTTTATGAAAATTTAAAAGAACAATTCAATTATTTCGAATAAAATTAAAATTGTATTAAAAATAATGGAATTCTTGCAATTAATTTTATTACTTATGAAAATAATTTAATTCTTATAAATAAATGTTATCAAAATTTTAAATAATTTAAAATAATTTCTTTCGAAGAATTTTATTGAAATATTTAAAATAATTCATTTCTTTTTAAAACTTTTCTTGAAAATTGTATTTCAAATAATTGAATTTTCGCTTTATATTTTATTATTTTTTTTTTAAATAATTGAATTCTTTTGAGGAATTTCATTAAAATAGCAGATATTGAAAATTTTTGAATTTCAACGAAGAAATTCATTATTTGAGAAAATAATTGAATTTTTTTTAAAAGAATTTTATAAAAACTTTTTTAATTGTTTCTAAGAAGAATTTTATTAAAATTTTTAAGAATAATTTCTTATTTCAATTATTAACTGTTTTAAAGTAATGCAAATTTTCCCCAAAAAAAAGGAAAAATTTAGCCATATTTGTTTATAATTTTATTTATAAAAAATATTTATCTATTTAAATTTATTTTTAAAAACTATTTTTTTGAAATATATAAATTTTTTTTATTGAAAATAAGAAAATAAATTTAAACAAAAAAATTAACTTAAATTTGAATAAATAATTTAAAAATTACGCGGACTTTTAAAGTATTCGTGATGTTACTCAAACATTTGTTTCACGTAATTCCACACTTCCTGTATTGCTGATTAATAACACTGTACTTTTTAAAGAACGTAAATAAATTAAAATTAGTTTCTCTACATTGAAAAAAGTTAATGAATAGAAAGTAAGCAAGTTGAAATTAACAGTTAACGAACTTTTTACAAATATTTAAGAAACTCACAAATTGCGTACAATAAAAATGTTGCTAAATTTTAAGCTAAATACTTTTTTCAATTCAAAAAAAAAATAATACAAATAAATACAATAATACAAATAATTTTTATAAAAATAGAAGTTTAAAATACAAAATTACAAAGTCACTACTGCATTATTTAATGAGAATTTTATTGTTAATTCAATTTTTAATTTTTACATGGATTCAGTGGTTTAAAATATCAAATTTTTATTTTCAAATTTTCAAAAAAAAAATTTATTTTTACTGTATTACGACGAATTTTTATTTGACCTTGTATTAAATAAAATATGTTAAAATTTTTATTATTTTAAAATTAAATTATTAAAAATTTTTTTTATTCTAGAAATTCTCTTCTGTTTATTTAATAACTGTCATAAAAAATTCAGAAACTTTTTGCAAAAAATTCTTTTTCTTTTTCTAAAATTTGCAAGAAATTTTCCTTTGTTTGTTTAATAGTTGTCGTAAAAATTTCAAAACCCTTTGCAACTGAATTTTTAGTAAAATTTTCATGAAAATTTCCTTTATTTACTTTAATATCTATCGTGAAAATTTCAAAACCCCTTCGCAACTAATTTTTTTCTCTACAATTTAATTATTCAAATCCAAAATGAAATAATTTATTGAATAATTGAATTCAATGAACTTCGAAGAAGAATTTTGTCATTTTTAAAGATAATTGAATTTTTGACAAGAATTTTTTATAATTTTTCAAAATAATTGGAGTTTTACGAAGAATTTTATTATTTTTGAAAATAATCGAATTTCTTAAAATTGTATTTGTATCTTTTCTAAAATTCAATTATTTTAGTGTTGTTAACTAAAATTCTTCTGTAATTCCGATTTTCAAAGATTTGAATTTGAAACCTTTTAAAAATTAAATTATTTCTAAAAATTCACGTTATAATGCTTTTAATATTAATTATTATCTAAAATTTTAACTAAAATTCATTTTTAAATCAATTTTTACTAGAAAATTCTACGAAAATTCAATTATTTAAATTTTAAATACAATTAATATATACAAGTTATTGAATAATTTACGTGTTTCCCAAATTCTGAATTCTCATAAAGAATTTTATTATTAATTTTTTAAATAATTAAATTCTTTTGACGAATTTTAATAACATTTTTGAGAACAATTACATTTTTCGAGGAATTTGATTAAAATTGTATTAAAAATCATTAAAATTCTGCGATGAGTTTTATTATTTATGAAAATAATTGAATTATTGCAAAGAAATTTATAAAAAAAATTTGTAAATAATTGAATTCATCCGTGAAATTTTTATTATTTATGAAAATAATTGAATTTCTGAAATTATTTGTAATTATTTCAAAATTTAATTATTAAGAATTTTATTAATTATGAAAATAATTGAATTTCTGAAATTATTTGTAATTATTTTAATATTTAATTATTAAGAATTTTATTACTTTTGAAAATAATTAAATTTCTGAAATTATTTGTAATTTTTTAAGTAAAATTATTCATTAAATAAAAATAAGTAATAATTTGATGATAGTTCTTCAAGAATTAAGACATTTACAAAAGAATTATTGACAGAAATTGAAAAAATTGTAGGTTTTGTATTAGAATTCGTGATAATTTAATAGTTTATATAAAAAAAACAAAAACTCGGAATTTTTTTTTTTTTTTTTTTTTTTAAATTTAGAACTTTCTTATGAATTCTAAAAACTAAATTTTTCCATTACTTTTAATAAAAAAACCCTGACTTTTCGCTGACTAATTCTACTTTTCCTGACTTTTCCCTGACCTGAGGCAACCCTGTTATAAGTGGTACTAATAAAAAAAAACCTTAAATTCTGTCATGACTTTTGGACATAATTTTTTGCAAACCAAATATTACGACTGGTAGACAAATTGCAGACATACAATGTTACACGAAAGTTCTCATGGAGTAAAATATATATTATCTTGGTTTCAAAAAGCACTAAAGACAATTTTTTTTTTTTTTTTTTTTTTGAAAAGAAGAAATGAATATGTGGGAGTAAAGTATAAATCGTTTTTAAGAGTCTTGACCTCGTGACGCGTTCGACCTTGAATGCGGTCATGAAGTGGAAAAGAGCGCCTTGGATGTCTGCCTCAAGTTTTACAAGAGGTCATTGTCTATTACAGCTAACGCTTTAGCGATGAAGAAACGTAAGTTAGCGCAACATCTCCCGACACGCTCGAACTATCTTAAGCAACGCAACGACGCGTTTCGGTTATCAACCTTTATTATTCTTGCCTCCCTTTTCTATCCACCGAATTAAAATTTACTGCAACCATTCTTCCCTTCATTCTGTTTATTTAAGGCCAATTTTAATTGCCAACTTAATTCATCATTATTTTATTATTACACCTCAAGGAAATTACAAAAACGTGTAAAAATTATATACAATCTGTACTCAACACAAGAGAATCATCAGAAAAAATCTGGACTTGAATTTTTTTCCCCTTACATTGTTCATTTTAGGTTTACAAAGTGTTTTTTTTTTTTGAATAATTAAACTTTAATTTATACTTCAAGATAAAACCTTAAGTTCAAAGATTAAAAATTATGATTAAAATCAGAATTTAAAATTTAATTTTTATTTTAATTCAAAATTAAATTAAATTTTTTTTTCTTAAAATTTGCCCTAACTGCCCTGCTTTAAGGTCGCATTAGATGAAAAAAAAATTATTTTTAAAAAACTAAAATAAAATTCTTCTTAGAAAAAATTCAAAAAATGTTTATAAAATTTTTTGAAACAATTCAATTATTTTAAAAAAATTTTTGAAAACCTTTCGCAAGAATTCAATTTTGGAATTTAATAAAATTCAAATATTCTCAATATTTGCTATTCTAATAACATTTCTCAAAAGAATTCAATTATTTTAGAAGAAAATTAATAAAATTCTATTAATATCATAAATAATAAAATTTTCACAGAAATTCAATTATTTGAAATACAATAATCAAGAAAACTTTCCTTAACTTTTTATTAAAATTTAAAATATTTTAATAAAATTCTTTGAAAAGAAATGAAATATTTTCTATGATAACATTTGTTTAGGAGAATTCAATTATTTTTAGTACAATTTTAATTGAATTATTCGAAATAATTGAATTATTCTTTAAAATTTTCATAAAATGATTAGAAAAAATTCCTATTATTTGCAGAAATTTAATAAAATTCTTCTCAAAAATTCAATTATTTTCAGAAATAATAAAATTATTCACAGGAATTCAAGTCTTTGAAATGTTTAAAAAAAATCCTTTGAAAGAAATTTATTATTTTCTTAAATCTTGATGACATTTGTTTATAAGAATTCAATTATTTTCAGAAAAGATAAAATTCATGGGAAGAATTCAATTACTTTTAATACAATTTTAATAAAATTATTCGAAATAGTTTAATTGTTCTTTTAAATTTTCTTTTACATAAATTCAAAAAATTCAATTATATTTCAAAAAAAAAATTTCTAATTATATTTTTCAATTATTTTTAATACAATTTCAATCAAATTATTCAAAATAATTAAAAATATTTTAATAAAATTCGATGTAAGAATTTAATTATTTTCATATTATAAAAAAATTCTTCACAGAATTTCAATTATTTTTACTACAATTTTAAAAGAATTATTCGAAATAATATGTAATTATTCTTTTAAATTTTCTCAAAATGATTTTAAAAAATTCAATTATTTACAGAAATTTAATATAATTTTAAATAAATTCCATGAAAAATTCCTGTTTTATTAAAATTCTTCGAAACAAATTAATAATTTTCAAAAATTTTTAGAAAATCTTTTGCAAGAATTCAATTATTTTCACAAATAATTAAATTTTTTTCTCAATTTAAATATTTTCAATATCTTCTATTTTAATAAGGTTTCTCAAAAGAATTCAATTATTTGAGAAAAAAAAATTAATAAAATTCAAATATTTGAAAGAAATTGAATGATTAATTATTAAATTATTTCGAATAGAATAAAATATTTAAAATATTTTAATAAAACTCTCTGAAAGAAATGAATTATTTTCTAAAATTTTCATAATATTTGTTTATTTTATTTTTATATTTTGTTTATTTTCAAAAGTTATAAAATTCTTCGTAAAAATCAAATTATTTTGAAAAATTATAAAAAATTCTTGTCAGAAATTCAATTATCTTTAAAAATAACAAAATTCTCCAAATTTCAATTATTTTCAAAAATCTTAATAAAATTCTTAGCAAAATTTTAATAATTTTCAAAAATTTTAATAAAATTCTTGGAAAAATTTCAATTATTTTCAAAAAAATTTACATTATTTTAAATTTTAATTCTTGTGGGAAAATATATAATTATATTTTGTTAAACAAAAAATTATTAAGTATGAACAATTTAATTTAGAAATTATGAAAAACGTAAATTAATCTTTTGAAAAATTTTAATTAAAATTTATTGAATTTAGTTAAATTCTCGTAAAAATTAAAAACATCAAATTAAATTTGCCAAATTTAATTGAAATAAATTTTATATTAAATTATATTAATTTTTATATTTAAAAAAAACTTTACTTTTGTACTTTTAAAAAGTATTTTTAAATACAATCGAATTATTGAAGAAGTTTAACTAAAAGTTTAGAAGATAATTGAATTTTATAATTTAGAATTGAAATGATTACCAGGATAAGAAAAAAAGTGAATATTTTTTATGTAAAAAAATCAGGGAAATACAGAATGAAATTTTTGTAATTTTTCCTAATCAACTAAAAATAAGTTCTTTAGTCGTCAAATTTAATTTTTCGATAACAACTTTTTATTTTTTTTTAATTCTTAAAGCTGATTTTTTAAAATTAATTATTCAGTGCGAAGCCTGTTTTTAGTGAAAATTGGAATTAAAAATATTTTTACAATTTTTGAATTACAGAATTTCAAAATTTTAGACTTTTGGGCGAAAAAATTATTAATTACTTTTAGTTGAAAGTTTGCTAAAAAGTTGTTATTATTAAAAAACTAAATAAAAAATTATATTGTATTATAAATAAAAAATTAGTTAGTAAAAGAATTTTTGAATTTCTGACTTCTTAAAATGAAAATATAAAATATTTAATGTTATCCAATTTAGCTAAAACTTTGCTAAAATCTTGTCAATGTTAGTAAGAGCCAAAATACAAAAAATTATTAAATTTTATAAAATACTTTTTTAGATAGAATTTAAATAATTCAGGTCCCTGAAGTTGACATCGACGCTCAGCGTCGAAAACTATTTTCTGTCAATTTTAATGATAAAAATCTCATCCATTTATTCATTAAATTTATTAATTATTTAAATAATTTAATTTAATTATTTAATTTATTTAATTTTTTTAATTTATTTAATTTATTTATTTAACCAGATCAAGAAATTCTTAAATCTGTAAAAATTGTGTACATAAAAAGATGAAAAAATTTAAAGAGAAGTAGGAATTTTTTTTTTTTTTATTAAATCCGTTAATTACATTAATTAAGGTAACAAGCGAAGCAATGAATTGTATTTTGAACTAATTGTAAGTACAGAATGAATATGTTGCCATTGTAAAATGTAGAAGGAAAACAGAGCAGTCTACAAAGGTGAGCCACTAATTTATAAGGTTTCCAATCGCGGTTCATAATCTCTCATAGAATAGGGGTATTCTATTGATTTTTTTAGTGCTGGAGATTATTGTGTTTCACAAAATGAAATGCAAATATAAGTAATTAACATAAAATAGAACAGACTAAGTACTTTTAATTTAAGAAAAAAGAAGATAAAATTATCTATAAACATAAAAATTCGTTTCAATATAAAATATCAGATTTTTCCTCCTGTATTTGTGCCATTAATTTTTTTTTTAATTTACTAATAAACTTTCTTAATTATGCATTTCTTGGAAAAAAAATTTTTACAGTTAAAAAGAAATTGGCTCATAAATATATTTCAATTGTAAAGTAAATTCGATTTGTTTTAGATGATAAACAGCAATTTCTAAAGTGTTAATTTTGTAATCTCTGACGAATAATTCCTTTTCTTTGTTCAAAAAAAATATTAAATTACAAGTTATTCTTGTTGCAGAAGAAAATAATTTTCTGTCCTTTTTTTAAGTTTCGGAAAATATTCTTTAACTAATTTTTTTGATAAAAATCCAATTATTTTTATAAATAATAAAATTCTTCACAGGAATTCAATTATTTGAAAAATATAATTTTCAAGCAAATTTTTCGAAAGAAATCAATTTTGTTTTTAGAATTATTTATTTATTTAGTAAGATTCTCTTAAATGATTATTTGTCTAAGTTCTACGCTACTTGATTTGAAAGTATTTTGAACACTTGCTTTTTTCATAAACTTGTTCAAAAAATTTTTTTCATTTTCCAATTACTTCACTTATCAGGATTTTCATGAATTTAATCTCAAATAGTAATTAAAAATATTAAATATCAACACGATTGATTATTTTGTCATAATTTCGTGAAAAGTTGAATTCATTAATAGAAATTAAAAAAATTAAAACTAAAAATTCTTTTTTAATTTTTTTTTTTCAATTTCCTAAAAATTATCTTTTGAGCAACGATTTATAACGTTAAAATATCTTCTTAAATTCTCAGTTTACATTCTCAAGTCTATTTTCATATTTATCTTTCGTATATGAGTCGAGTGGTTGCCTATTTGATTTTCAGGTTTGCTTTCGAAGAATTCCATTTTTTTCTATTTTTGACAAAGTAATTTTAAATTAAATAACTAAACGAAACAGTATTTAAATTGTGCGAATGTTTTATTTCAAACGAAAAATACCGCCGAATAATATGAAACAAAAGGAATCAAAATTCAAAGCAAATTTTTGCTGTTTTCAAAAATATATAATAAAAAATTTGCTTAATTTTCTTTTTAATTTATTTTTAAGTTAAGATTTTCTAAAAAAATTTTACAAATTTCGCATTCGATAATTAATTTTAAAAAAGTAGCAAAAAGTAGCTTTCAAACTAAAAAAAGTAGTAAAAAACTAGCTATAGAAAAATTTAATTTGATGACCAAAAAAACTCTTTTTTGTCATTTCACAAAACTGACAAAAATTCCATTCTATATTTCATTTTCCTAATTTTTTCTAATTTTCATCAAAATATTTACTTCTTTCTTATTATGCTAATAAATTAAATTCCGGCAACGAATTTTATTATTCATGAAAGATTTTCAATATTTATATAAAAATTTAATTTTTGCGAAGAATTTTATAAAATTTTTTAAATAATTCATTTCTTTCGACTAATTTTATGCAAATTTTAATTTAAATTAAATAATTGAATTCCTGAGAAATTTTTATTATTCATGGAAATAATTGAATTCTTACGAAGGTAAACAGAAAATTATTTTAAATAATTGAATTCTGTTTTGAAATTTTATGAAAATAGTAGATATTGAAAATCATTGAATTGCGAAAAGTTTTTTAAAATAATTCAATTTTACAAAGAATTCTCTGAAAATTTTTTTGATAATAATTGAATGTGTGTGTGGCATTTCATTAAATTTTTTTGGAAAATAATTGAATTCCTAAAAAGCATTTTATTATTTATGAAAATAAATGAATTCTTGTGATGAATATTGTTATTTATAAAAATAATTGATTTTTGCAAAGAATTTTATTAAAATGCTTCAAAATAATTGAATTTTCGGGAATAATTTTGTTATTTTATCGACATAATTAAATTCTTGGGAAGAATTTTATTAAAATCTAAAAAAATTATTAAATTATTTTAATAAAATTTAATTATAATTGTACTTAAAATAATTGCTTTCTTTTGAACAATTTTATTAAAATATTTGAAAATAATTGAATTCCTGTAAAAAAATCTAATATTTTTTGAGAATAATTTAATTCTTCCAAAGAATTTCAAAAAAAATATTTTTTAAAATAATTGATTTCTTCGAGGAATTGAAATTAAATTTTTGAGTACAATTAAATTTTTTGAGCAATTCCTGTAAAATTGTATTAAAAATAATGAAAATCCTGCGATGAATTTTATTATTTACGGTAATAATTGAAAAGTTGCAAAGAATTTTATAAAATTTTTTTAAATAATTGAATTCTGTTTGGAAATTTTATGAAAATAGTAGATATTGAAAATCATTAAATTTGTAAAAGTTTTTAAAAATAATTAAATTTTACAAAGAATTCTATTAAAATTTTTGACAATAATTGTATCTTGTATGTCTGTATGGAATTTTATTAAATTTTGTAGAAAAAACTTGAATTCCTAAAAAGCATTTTATTATTTATAAAAATAATTGAATTCTTGCGAACGATTTTATTAGAATTTTTTTTAGATAATTGAAATTCCAAGAAGAAATTTATTACTTTTATAAATAATTTAATTCTTGTGATGAAAATTGTTATTTATGAAAATAATTGAATTTTACAATGTATTTTATAAAAAATTCTGTATATAATTGAATATTCGGAAATAATTTTGTTATTTATCGACATAATTGAATTATTTCAAACAATTATTCATATAAATAATTGAATTCTTGGGAAGAATTTTATTAAAATCTAAAAGAATAATTGAATTATTTCAAAAAAATTCAATTATTTTTTTTTTTATTTTATTTGAAATTATCTATATAATTGTATTTAAAATAATTGATTTCTTTCGATCATTTTTATTAAAATACTTGAAAATAATTGAATTCTTGTGAAAAATTCTAATATTTTTGTAAATAATTGAATTATTCTAAAGAATTTTAAAAAACATTTTTTTAAACAATTGATTTTTTTTCGAAGAATTGAAATTAAATTTTTAAGAATAATTACATTTTTTGAGCAATTCCTGTAAAATTGTATTAAAAATAATTGAAATCCTGCGATGAATTTGATTATTTTCGAAAATAATTGAATTCCTGAGCAGAATTTATATTATTTATGAAAATAATTGAATTATTGCGAAAAATTTTGTTATTTTTGAAAATAATTCAATTTTTTCAAAGAATTTTATAAACATTGTTTTGAATAATTAATTTTTTGGAAATATAATAAATATTTTGATAATTTTATTTTAAATAATTGAATTCTTGTGGAAAACTTTATTTGTGAAAATAATTGAATTTTTCGATTATTTTATTATTAAATTAAATTTAAATACATAGTATTAAAAATAATTGAAATTCTTTGATGAGTTTTATTATATATGAAAATAATTGAATTCTTGCTTAGAATTTTATCAAAATTTTTTTTTAAAAATTGAATTTCCAGGAAAAATGTTACTATTAGTGAAAGTAATTGAATTATTGTGAAAAATTGTATAAAAATTTTGTTAAATAATTGATTTTTCGAAATGTTTTTAAAAATTATATTCGAAATTAATTGAATTCTTGTGAAAATTTTATATTTATTTATTTTTTTTATTTAATTGAATTTTGGATGAATTTTATCATTTTTTTTTTAATTGAATTCTTTTGAAAAATTTGACGAAAATACTAGATATTGAAAATAATTGAATGTCGAATATTTTTTGAAAAGTAATTGAATCGTTTTAAAGAATTTGATTATTATTTTTGAGAATAGTTTTTTGATTTCTAGTATTAGTGAATTTAAAGTAGTGTAAATTTAAAAAAAAGAATAAAGCGAAGGGAATGTAAAAAATTCTGTAAAATATAAGGCAAATTTTTAGATTTTATTCTAAAAGAAAATTGGCAGATCTGTTGCGTAATAAGTTTCAGTTTAGGAAATTAAAATAAAAGAATATAGTTTAAGCAGGAAAAATCCGCCGGGTCTTAAGATACGTAATAAAAAATACAAACACAATGAGGCAATAAGACGACAATTTTCTGTTGAGTCCGTTACTTAACCGCGTCCAAGAACCGTTAGCTCACCTGGTTGCGTGTAGAGAATGCAGGCTGCCCTAAAGATGTTTTAAAGGCGGAAAAATTTATTTAACAAAGTAACTACAAAAAAACCCCTTCCATTTTAATATTTCCAATAGAATTTAAAACCGCATATTTATTTTGATAAAGAAAGCACCAATTTAAAATCACAAAAGAAAGATAACTAAATATGTGCAGTCAGATGCACTCAACAAGAAAGAAAAATCAAAGCCAAAAAATAATTCCACTCAATTGTTCCTGCATGAAAAAAAATTACTTATTCATTTTCTACTTTTTTTTAAACTTATTTAAAAAAATTGATATAAATGCCAATAATTTAAAATTTGAAATACTTTTACAAAATATTTTATCAAAAATTATTCTAACTCTTTTTTTAATCGAAATTATCTCATTCTTCTAAAATTGAATTTGGAATCAAATTTCCAATTGACTGGAATTCTTCAATTAAATATATATTAGAAAATAAAAATTTCAAATAATTTAAAACAAAAATTCAAATAAACTTTTTCAAAAGAATTAATTCTACAAAATTGTTAATGATAATTATAAAAAATAATTGTATTCTCAAAAAGGATTTTTTTATTTACAAAAATAATTAAATTATTGCGAAAAGAAATTTATAAATCAAATTAGTTATTTTTAATAAATTCGAATTTAGAGAATAAAAGTCAGAAAATATCATAGATTACGATGGGGAAATTTTTTACACTTTTACCCCCTTTTTTTAAGGGGGTCAAAAGAATTTTCTTGTTTAAATAAAAAATTTTAACAATCCTTCTATAAAATTAATAAAAAAGTACGCTTTTCTATTAATTTTATAGAAGAAATGTTACAGAGTAAATTTTTTACATTTTATTCTACAAATCTAAAAATAAAAATCATGTTCTCTTTTTCTTAATTAAAGGGCATTTTATTTCTGTCAAGATTTCAATTTTCCAAAGTTAAAAAAAAAATAATAATAAGCTAGAGCAATCCATAGATAAAAAGTGGGTTGATGTATTTGAAAGGTTGTTGCGTGATATGGGTCTAAAAACCACACCTTGATACCAAGCACATTTATAGAAGGGTGGCTTTTAGTCAAATGACGCGGATTTTATCATTGGATAGTTCTTCAAGGTGCGGCTTTGCACTCATAAATAATAGGTCGTTAAATCATCTTTAATTTCACGAGAAAAAAAAAATTTTTTTTTTCAACATTCCCCCCACCCCCTGACAATTATTGTTCTAGAAAATAAATTTCAAAAATATTAATTAGTATTTACTAAAATATATTATTACTAAAACAAGACCTTCGAATTTTTTATGAGAATGTAATTAGTTAGTTACTAAAAATACTAAAAATACTAAAAATACTAAAAATACTAAAAGTACTAAAAATACCAAAAATAATAAAAATACTAAAAATAATAAAAATATCAAAAATACTAAAAATACTAAAAATACCAAAAATACTAAAAATACTAAAATTACTAAAAATACTAAAAATACACATTCTAATAGTTGTGAGTTTGTCTTAAAGTAAAATGTTACCTGTAGAGGTAGAATTAATCAAGAATTTGAAAAAAATGAAAATTTTAAGAATACTTCCTGAAAGTTTTTAAGACAATTCTGTTTACGGTCACACAAACACATAACGGTTGTTTCTTTACATTTTTTCTCGGCAGATAATAAACATCCATGTTGAGGAGGAAATTTACTGTTTCAAGAAAAAGAACCATTCAATAAAACTTCTTTTGTTTTAAGAAAATTATATTTTCTATTCCATTTTAAAACTTTTATTTCGAATAAAATTTTTTTGAATTACAAATTTCTTTTCTTAAGAAGAATTGACATAATCTGAAAATTGGAATTTTTTTCTACAAGAGCATTAAAATTTATTTAAGTTGCAAAATATAAAATTATACAATAGTATACAATTTTTGGAAACAATTATTTCGACTTAAAAAATTTGTTCTCAAGGCACAATTATTATTAAAATATTAAAATAAATATAATTGAACATGACCGAGTGATAAAAACATTATTTTTATAAAAATCTTGTTACTGTAACTTCTTCAAAATTATTTTTATTATTTCAATTCAATTATTATTTTCTCCAATTTTTAACTAAAAAATTCTTCTTTAAATCAATTATTTTTAATAATTTTTGAAAGAGTTCTTTGAGAGTTTTCAAATCCATTTTTTTACAAATTCAATCTTACAGAAATTTCGATTATTCAGAAATTTTTTAATTAAATTATATTAGAAAACAAATTCAAATTTAAAAAAAAAATTCAATTCAACTAAAAAAAATGAATTTTACAGAATTGATAGTTAAACTTATGAAAAATTTAGATTTTTAAAGATTTTAATGTGAAACGTTTTCAAAATTCAATTATTCTAAATTATTTTCAAAAAAATTTCAATTCGATGATTTTTAATATCTAATCAATTATTTTAGAAAATATTTTTTTTAATTCTTTGGAAGAATTCAATTATTCTCATAAAATATTAGAATTTTTTTTACAGGAATTCAATTATTTTCAAATATTTTAATAAAATTGTTTGAAAGAAATCAATTATTTTGAATACAATTATTATTATTTTTTTTTAAATTATCCAATTATTCTTTTAGATTTTAATAAAATTCTTCACAAAAAATTGAAATAATTCAATTTTTTTTCGATTTCAATAAAATTCTTCCCAAGAATTCAATTATTTACATAAATAATTCTTCGAAAGAATTCAATTATTAAAGATAAATAACAAAATTATTCCCGAAAATTCAATTATTTTCAAGCATTTTAATAAAATTCTTTGCAAAATTCAATTTTTTCCATAAATAACAATATTCAATTATTTGAATTGAAAATCTCACAAGAATTCAATTATTTCTAAAAATAATAAATTTCCTCTTGGAAATCCAATTATTTTAAGAAATTCGAATAGAATCGTTCGCAAGAATTTAATTATTTTCATAAATAAATGCTTTTTAGGAATTCAATTATTTTCAAAAAAAATTTAATAAAATGCCACACAGACATTCAATTATTCTCAAAAATTTTAAGAGAATTCTTTGTAAAATATTTTAAAAAACTTTTCGCAATTCAATGATTTTCAATATCTACTATTTTCATAAAATTTCCAAACAGAATTCAATTATTTAAAAAATTTTTGTAAAAACCTTCGTAAGAATTTAATTCTTTTTCATGAATTATTTTCATGAATTTTGTTATTTATAAAAATAATTGTATTTTTGACGAAATTTTTTAAAAAATTTTTGAACATAATTGAATTTTTTGCGAAGATTTTTATTACTTTTGAAAATAATTGAATTTCTACAATCATTTTGTAACTTCTCAAAAATTTAATTTTTTTTAGTATTTCTAAATAAAATTCTTCTGTAAATCTATTATTTCTAACAACTAATTAAATATGTATTTAAAAAGTTATCTAATTTCCGAAGAATTTGAATTATTAAAATTTCTTGCAAAAATCTAAGATCTTTCTAGTAAAATTCATTCAAAATTGAAATTTTATAAAATATCAAATTAAAACCTTTTTGTAGTTTATCTTTTTATGGAAACTTAAATTTGTAAAATTTGCAAAAAATACTTTTCAAAAAATCGCAATAATTGAAACAATTGCATAAAAAAAAGAAAATTTTAATAAACAAAAAACCGAAAAGAAAATTCACTGCTTTCTTTGTTAACAAATTTTTTAAAATATTCTTTTTTTAACAAAAAATTAATTTTTGTTGGTACAGTAAAAAATAAAACTGAATTATGAATTGCAATGTAATGTTTGACGGAGTTTTTTTTGTTGAAAGGAAATTTTTTTTAAAATCTGAAAGATCAGTTTAACCTTGACAAACGTTGAGTGATCCCGTGGTACATGTTACATTGAACTCAGAAGAAACTAGTTTCTGAGTAGACGACTCGTCTCTCATAGTCTGCGAGGAATACCGTTTTCTACTTAAGTAGTTATATAATGCCCGATCCTGTAAGAGTGCGTATGTGGAGATTGTGTGGCATAATACGGCAAGGTGAAAGATTATTCAACCACAAATTATACAGATGACTTGTGCTTTGGAATTCCGAACCATATTTTTATAATTTCAATAAAATTAATGCATTCACGTTTTTCTTTTTCTTTGTTTTTGTTATCCTGTTCAGAAACATTTTTCCACTCTCTATTCTCCAACGTTTAGGCAAATTTCAAATGGATCTAATATCAGAATAATAATGCTAATAATAATAAAAATAATCTACTATCAGTTACTAAATGGGGTAAAATGACATTTTTAAAACAAGCAGAAAGTTGACATTCTAATAAATTTATATTTTTTTTTTTACCTTTAAAAGTGGAGTAAAAATGGTATTTTAAAAATTTTCCCAATTTGTTATTTCAAAAATCGAAAATAAAGCATAAAATTTTAACATTGCATTCTTAAAGTGTCAATAAATGTTTAGGTCATTGAAATTTAACTAAATCGTTTAATTTTAAAATCTAAAGAATTTAGATTTATTTTTATACCTCAAGTGGGGTAAAAAAGTATTTTTTGAAGGTAGTACGTTTTATTATTTAAAAAGTGTACAATAAATGGATAACACTTTTATTTTTATTTGTTTAAAATATCATTTAATTTTTAAGTGACATCATAAGAAATTCTTATTTCTTTCATCAACAATGGGGTAAAAGTGGTATTTTTTTAGGTACTACTATTTTTTATCTTAAAAATGAAAAATAATGCGTAAAAAATTCTAATTTTTATTTATTTTTCAGAAGATATTCTAAAAAAAATTCAGATTTCAGACTTCGCAATCGCTAATTAATTTTAAAAAAGTAGTAAAAAGTAGCTTTCAAACTAAAAAAAAAAAATAGTTATCGAAAAGTTAAACTTGACGACCAAAATTTTCTAATTTTCATCAAAATATTTACTTCTTTCTTATCATGCTAATAAATTCAATTCCTGCAATTTATTATTCATGAAAGAATTTAAATATTTATAAAAATAATTTAATTCTTGGGAAGAATTTTATAAACTTTTTTAAATAACTGATTTCTTTCGACTAATTTTATACAAATTCTAATTGAAGTAATTGAATTTCTAAGAAATTTTTATTATTCATGAGAAGAAATGCATTCTTACAAAGATTTTTACAAAAAATTTTTAAAATAATTGAATTCTGTTTGGAAATTTTATGAAAATAGTAGATATTGAAAATCATTGAATTGCGAAAAGTTTTTTAAAATATTTTACAAAGAATTCTCTTAAAATTTTTGAGAATAATTGAATGTCTGTGTGGCATTTTATTAAATTTTTTTTGAAAATAATTGAATTCCTAAAAAGCATTTATTTATGAAAGTAATTAAATTCTTGCGAACGATTTTATTAGCATTTCTTAAAATCATTGAATTTCGAAGAAGAAATTTATTACTTTTAAAAATAATTGAATTCTTGTGATGAAAATTGTTATTTATGAAAATAATTGATTTTTTGCAAAGAATTTTATTAAAATGCCTGAAAATAATTGAATTTTCGTGAATAATTTTGTTATATATCGACATAATTGAATTCTTTCAAAAAATTATTTATTTAAATAATTGAATTCTTGGAGAAAATTTTATTAAAATCTAAAAAATAATTTAATTATTTCAATAAAATTTAATTAAAATTGTACACAAAAAAATTGATTTCTTCGAGGAATTGAAATTAAATTTTTGAGTATATAATTACATTTTTTGAGAAATTCCTGAAAATTTTTTATTATTCATGAAAAGAACTGAATTTTAACGAAGATTTTTACAAAAAAATTTTTAAATACATAATTGAATTCTATTTTATTAAACTTTAAAAGAATATAATTGAATTATTTCAAAAAAATGAAATTAAAATAATTGATTTCTTTCGAACGATTTTATTAAAATATTTAAAAATAATTGAATTATTCCAAAGAATTTAAAAAGAAATTTTTTTAAATAATTGATTTTTTTCTGATAATTGAAATTTAATTTTTAAGAGTAATTACATGTTTTGAGCAATTCCTGTAAAATTGTGTTAAAAATAATTGAAATCCTACGATAAATTTTATGATTTTTGAAAATAATTGAATAAATGCAAAGAATTTTATTAAAATTCTGAAAAATAATTGAATTCCTGAGAAGAATTTTATTATTTATGAAAATAATTGAATTATAGCGAAAAATTTTATTAAAATTTTTAAAAAGAATTTAATTTCTGTGAAAAATTTTCTTATGTTTGAAAATAATTGAATTCTTCATAAGAATTTTAAAAATATTATTTAAATAATTAATTTTTTCGATATATGTAAAAAATAATATTAAAATTTTTATTTTAAATAATTGTATTCTTGTGAAAAACTTTATTTTTGAAAATAATTGAATTTTTCGATTAATTAATTTAAAATAGTATAAAAAATAATTGAAATTCTTCGATGAGTTTTATTATTTAGAAAAATAATTGAATTCTTGCTTAGAATTTTATGAAAAATTTTCTTAAAAAATTGAATCTTCATGAAAAATGTTATTACTAGTGAAAATTATTAAAAATTAATGTGAAGAATTGTATAAAAAATTTCGTTAAATAATTGATTTCTTTGAAAATGCCATCCTAAATTAATTGTATTCCTGTGGTAATTTTATCATTTATGAAAATAATTGAAACTTGACCTATATTTCAAGTTTATCTTCACCTCTTGATTCGTGACTTTGAACTAAATTTTCTTCAATTGAAATTCAAACCTATTAAAAAATTTATCTCAACCTAGAACTCAAAGTTTATAAATTTCGAAACACTAAAATATAGTTTTAATGATTTTTAATATTAAATATTCCCATGACGCTCGAAATTTTATTCTTTCCCTGAAATTTCAAAAGATTTTGTTAACTTTTTTTCTTTTTTGCTAAAACTGATTTTATTTAAAGAAAAATAAATTGTTTCGTCGCAGCATCACATCATTTTGAAACCAATAGTTGTGAATTGTTCACAGTATATAGAGAAGAAATTGGAAAGTTCATTTTGCCAGGAAACCAAGCATAACCGTCCTATAAGCAATAAAAATACAGAAAAAAAAGAAAAACTACATTCGAAAGTTGATTCAAATAAATTCCAAGAATAAATATTGAAAATAGATGAATAATGAAAAAATTGTGAGGATGGTAAATGAAAAAAAAATGTCTTGTTAAATTATTATCACTATTGCAATAAGGAGTTCCCGCTAAAGTAGAGAGAGAAATTGAAATGGGAACGCAATTAGTAAAGTAGACAAAATGAAGTTCATGTTATATAAACCTTGAAAATTTTCAGATTTTACCTGAATCTGACTATTCATCTCAATTTACTAAGAAGAAAATTTCTTGTAATACTTTCTCTAAAAATAGATGTCCTTTTTGTAAAATAAATAAATGTCTTAAAAAAATTAAAATTTGTTTTATAATTTTTAATTTTAATGAATTTACGTTAAATTTTTTATTTCCTTAAAATAAAAGTTAATGTTTTAAGTTAAAATTTAAATTTAAATTACAATTTTTTTTAATCTAGGGTCAGGATCCAAGAACCGGTTATAATTTTTTAAGACTCAAAATTCTCTTTTTCTAAATTAAAAAAAGATTTAAAATTTTTATTTTTTGTAAGAATTTCATATTTGTACAAAAGTTACAAAAAAGCTCCTTTAAAAATTATTATTTAAAACTTTTTATTTTTTAATTTATTTGACAATTATTTTTAGCTGAAAAAAATTACAGTCGGTTCTTTGATCGACCTTCAATTTAAAGTTTGAAATTTTTAAATAAAATTCAAAAATTTAATTTTAACTGCATTGAAATTTAAGTTAGAATTTTTAAATTCAGTTTAAAAATAAAATTTAAACAAAACTTTTTAAATTTAACTTTTAAACTGAAATTTAAATTTTTAAAACTAAAATTTGTAAATAAAAGTTGGGAAATTAAAAATTTCTATCGCTTTTTAATAAAAGGTGTCTGGCATAATATGAATGCAACGTTTGATGCATATTGGAAATATGTGGAAAATTAGAAAAATAAAATAAAAATGTTTATCTGTTTTTAATGAAAGGTGTCTGGCATAATATGAATGCAACGTTTGTTTTCTTCGTTGGAAATATCTATCTAGTCATGAACGAATAACTTCTGTCACGAAACGAATAGGAAAATACGCAAAACTAGTTTCTTTAAATATTTGTTAGAACCATTTTTTAGACAAAATACTTCGCATTAATTTCAGAACATTAATAATAAAGTTTATCTAAAAATTGCAATTATATTTGTCTATTTTTCTATTCCATTTTTTTATTATTTATTTGTAAATTTATCTAAATTTTAGAGGTGGTGTTTCCTTCTTTAAACCATTGACTTTCGCCAAAAATTGGAAAGGATTGAAAATTTAAATAAATATTTTTAATTTTTATACGGGAATTAAAATTTATTCAAAAAATGTTAATTAAAATTTTTCAGAACACTAATTTTTTTTCATAATTTCTAAATTAAATTATTCATACTTGAATAATAATTTGTTCAAAAATTATATTTATTTATTTTTCCACAGGAATTAAAAAATTTAATAATTTTAATATCAAAAGCTTTTAGAAATTTAACTATTTCCAAAAATTTATACTATTATGCATTTAATATTCAATTATAATCCAAACTTTAATTGAAATTTATTTATTTTTAAAATCAATTCTTCTTAGAAAGTTCTACAAGAATTCAATTATTTAAAAACAAAAATAAATTAAATAATTGATAGAATAATTTAGCGAAAAAATTCATTATTTGTGAAAATAATTGAATTCTTGCAAAAGATTTTCCATCAATTTTTTAAAATAATTGAATTTCCAAGAAGAAATTTATTACTTTTAGAAATAATTGCATTCTTGCGATGAATATTGTTATTTATGAAAATAATTGAATTTTGCAAAATTTTATTAAAATACATGAAAATAATTGAACTTTCGGAAATAATTTTGTTATTTATCGACAAAATTGAATTATTTCAAAAAATTATTTATTTAAATAATTAAATTCTTGCAAAGAATTTTAAAAAATGTTGTAAATCTTTGAATTTCTTTGAATTTAGAAAAATATTTAAAAGAATAATTCAATTATTTCGAATAATTGAATTAAAATTGTGTTAAAAATAATTGAATTCTTGCAATGAATTTTACTTTTTGTGGAAATAATTTAATTCTTATAAAAATGTTACCAAAATTTAAGAAAATAATTCAATTCAAAATAATTGAATATTGCAAAGAATTTTATTAAAATGTCTGAAAATAATTGAATTTTCGGGAATTATTTTGTTATTTATCTTTAATAATTGAATTCTTTCGAAGAATTATTTTTGAAAATAATTGAATTCTTGGGAAGAATTTTATTAAAATCTAAAAGAATAATTGAATTATTTTTAAAAAATTTAATATTATAATTGTATTTAAAAGAATTGATTTCTTTTGAACAATTTTATTAAAATATTTGAAAATAATTGAATTCCTGTGAAAAATTCTAATATTTTTGTAAATAATTTAATTATTCCAAAGAATTTTAAAAAACATTTTTTTAAATAATTGATTTTTTTGAGGAATTGAAATTAAATTTTTAAAAATAATTGAATTTCTCGATTAAATGATTTAAAATAGTATTAAAAATAATTGAAATTCTTTGATGAGTTTTATTATTTATGAAAATAATTGAATTCTTGCTTAGAATTTTATCAAAGTTTTTGAAAAAAAATTGAATTTCCAGGAAAATTGTTATTATTAGTGAAAGTAATTGAATTATTGTGAAGAATTGTATAAAAATTTTGTTAAATAATTGATTTTTCGAAATTTTTTTTGAAAATGTTATTCTAAATTAATTGAATTCCTGTGAGGAATTTTATTATTTACGAAAATAATTGAATTTTATGAATTTTTTTCTAAAAATAATTGAATTCTATTGAGAAACTTTATTATAATAGAAGATATTGAAAATAATTGAATTTGGCGAAACATTTCATGATTTGTGAAAATAATTGAATTCTTGCATCAGATTTTCCAAAAAAATTTGAAAATTATTGATTTCTTTCGAAGAATTTTCATAAATCTTTTGAAAATTATTACATTTTTCGGGGTCTTGCCACGAACTTTATTAAATTTCTGTAATTAATTGTATTTTTTTAATCATTTTATAAAAATTTTAAAAAAAAATTAAATTATTTCGAATAATTTATTTAAAATTCTAGTAAAAGTAATTGTAATTCTGCGAAGAATTTTATTATTTATGGAAATAATTGAATTCTTGCATCGGATTTAACTAAAAATTTTAAATAATTGAATTTTTTAAATCATGTTATAAAAATTAGAATAATTCAATTATATTAAAGAATTTACTTAAAATAGTATAAAAAATAATTGAATTCATGCGATAAATTTTATTATTTATGAAAACAATTTAATTCCTATAAACAAATGTTATCTAAATTTTAGAAAATAAGAAATTTCTTTCAAAGAATTTTATTTAAAATATGTCAAATAATTGCAATCTTGTGAAGAATATTATTATATTTATGAAAATAATTCAATTCTTGCATTGAAATTTGTTTTGTAAATAATTGAATTTTTTACATCATTTCATGAAAATGTATAAGAATAATTGAGTTATTTCAAATAATTTATTTAAAATTGTATTAAAAATAAATGAATAATTGCCATGAATTTTATTATTTCTGAAAATAATTAAATTCTTATAAATAAATGTTATCGAAATATTAGAAAATAATTCATTTCTTATTCAAAGAATTTTGTTAAAATATTCCAAATAATTAAATTCCTGTGCAAATTTTATCATTTATGAAAATAATTGAATTCTTGCATCGAATCCCTTGAAAATTTTATTATTCATGATATTAATTGAATTTTCTCGTTGAATTTTGTTATTGTTTTTTTTTTGTAAATAATTGAATTCTTTTGAGAAATTTTATTAAAATAGTAGGTAGATATTGAAAATATTTGATTTTCTGCAAAGAAATTTATTATTTGCGAAAATATTTGATTTTTAGCGAAGAAATTTATTATTTGCGAAAATAATTGAATTCTTGCGAAAGTATTTCGAAAACTTTTTATAACAATTGAATTGTTTGAAAGAATTTTATAAAAATATTTTCAAATGTTTGTATGAATTTAAATTTCTGAAAATTTGATGATACATTTTGTGCAAAGGTTGAGCAAACCCAGGGTGCGTTTTAAGAGTTAAAAATAATTATTGGGGGCTAAAAGTTTTCCCCACAACTATTAGTTTAAATAAAAAATTGACTCCTTAATATTTTGATACAATATGTACGGTTAATTTTTTCCACATTATGAAATGACGAGGTGGAATTAAGGGTGTGTTCTCAGACAGATAAATCGATATATAGAGGCTTAAATAAAGAACGATGCGTGTACAAGAAAAATATTCACAAATGTGAATTGGTGACGAAAATGCGGTGAAATAACAGATGAACATTTCTACGATAAAATGTATGCGATATCCTAATTAAATTAGCCTCGCAGCCTTTGGGGGGAGATTATGATACGTTGTTGAGTCGAATAGATTGCTGTATTTTGATCCAATTTTCTCTAAAAAGATATGCCAGACCCTAAAACAGTTTCCGCTGAGAAAAAACAAGGAGAACGGAAAAAAACACACGGAGCACTTTATTTTCTATTTCTTTTTCATGTTCGCGTGTTGCTTGTCGCAAATGCTAGATTATACCCGCTTGTCACGAAAATCCACTAGATAGTAATACGGTGTTACCCTGTCAAATAGAAAGGTGTAACGGTAATTGGAGAATAAAATAGAAAATGTCCTCTTTCATTTATTTTGCATTCAATTAGATCACCGCGTCATTTTCTTTCTTTCTCAATTTTAAGCATTTTTTTATTTTCTAATTTTTTCTCATCAAGTTTTGAAGATGTTTTTGTTCTAATTACGGTTTTCTACTAAAATTACGGTAATCTACTAAAACATACTATTTATTACTTTTTTTTTACGATTAACCACCATTTGGATATTTTTTTTTAAATTTATGACTACTTTTTTCTTTTCTTTTTTTTGAAAGTTTGCACTACTTTAAATACGCTAAAAATTGAAATAAAAAAATTATTCCTAAAAATTTTAATAAAATTCTTCTAAAACAGAATTCAAAAAATTTTCATAAAATTCTTTGAAACAATTTAATTATTTTACAAAATTTTTGGAAGATCTTTTACATGAATTCAATTATTTTCGCAAATAATGAATTTCTTCGCTGGAATTCAAATATATTTGATATCTACTATTTTAACAAAATTTCTCAAAAGAATTCAATTGAGGAGCTGGATCGAAGAACCGGCTCTTCGCTCGAACTCACGCAGAAGATAGTCCCTTCGTCAGTTATGTCATGGAAATTTAAAACTCAAGAAAAAAATATTTAATAATTATGACGTTGTAGAGGAGAAAAAAATACATCTTTTTTCTATTTACAATTTTTTTCTAGAATGCAAGTTATTAATACTAAAAAATAAAAACTAAAAAATTTTTTTCTGAAAAATTAATTACCTTTTGATAAATATATCGTCATTTCTCAGTCAAATATTAATGAAATGAACCGAATTTTTTTAGTCTTGCACAATATACCTTACCGAAGCCCACAGGCCAAAGTAAAGTCCAAAAAAACAAATTGTTTATTAATTATTAATTTTGAAAGTTGTTATTTACAACAACAGGAATTTCAATTTTCAACGAGAAAAAGTATGCGACGAAATTTCACATTATGAAAACTTCTCGCGAGAAAGTTTTTCCTTTATTATTCAGGAAGTTTTTCCAAAAAGAATTAAACTGATTCGATGAGAAATAAAGAAAATAAAAGAAAAATAGCGAAACAGTATTTTCGTTCGCAGCGAAAACCCTGTTCGGCAGCCATGTTTGTCATATGACTTGTAACGTACTCACGCACACATTTCTATTTTACACAGCAGCGTGAGTGTGTGAGCGTGCGTAAGCTACGAGTCATATGATAAACATGGCTGCCGAACAGGATTTTCGCTGCGAACGAAAATACTGTTTCGCTATTTTTCTGTTATTTTCTTTATTTCTCATCGAATCGGTTTAATTCTTTTTAGAAAAACTTCCTGAATAATAAAGGAAAAACTTTCTCGCGAGAAGTTTTCATAATGTGAAATTTCGTCGCATACTTTTTCTCGTTGAAAATTGAAATTCCTGTTGTTGTAAATAACAACTTTCAAAATTAATAATTAATAAACAATTTGTTTTTTTGGACTTTACTTTGGCCTATGGGCTTCGGTAAGGTATATTGTGCAAGCCTAAAAAAAATCGGTTCATTTCATTAATATTTGACTGAGAAATGACGATATATTTATCAAAAGGTAATTAATTTTTCAGAAAAAAATTTTTTAGTTTTTATTTTTTAGTATTAATAACTTGCATTCTAGAAAAAAATTGTAAATAGAAAAAAGATGTATTTTTTTCTCCTCTACAACGTCATAATTTTTAAATATTTCTTTTTTTGAGTTTTAAATTTTCATGACATAACTGACGAAGGGACTATCTTCTGCGTGAGTTCGAGCGAAGAGCCGGTTCTTCGATCCAGCTCCTCAATTGAGGCTCCGGATCTTAAAAGGGCACACGCGCGAACACACGGCAAATAAGTTGGCCCCTGGAGATAAAATTTTGAAGTTGTTCAAAATGAATTTTAAATTATTGTTTCTTGTACAGAATTTCAAGGCGAAACTTTTTTTCTAATAAAAATTTTTTATATAATTTCTCGTTTTCACGTAAATTGAAAAAAACGTGATTTTTTAAGTTAAGAAATTTTAATGAATTTTTGACTTCAACTCGTGACTACTTCGTTAAATATTAATATTTTTCCACGAAATTTACACACAATATTCTTCAAACTATTCCAAGAGTGAAACAATATTTGGAAATTTAAAAAAAAATTGTATGTCAAAGTAAATAATTATTTAAATAATTTTGTCGGAAAAATGATTCTCCTATTTTCAATTGAAAAAGTTGAGTGACGAATTTTCGTTTTCGGAAAACTTTCAGCGACAAAAATGTTCATTAATATGTTAGGAAGTTTTTTGGAAAATATCTCGCCATTTGATAATAAATTAAAGTTAATAGAGCAATTTTAACATTGTCGCGCTCTGCTGTAAACGTAAACAATGTCTAACTATATGCATTAGTCTTGTAATGGCGGCCATGCTACACGTGCGCCGCCACGCCGCAATTTTACAGCAGAGCGCGACGATGTTAAAATTGTTCTATTGTCTTTAATTTATTATCAAATGGCGAGATATTTTCCAAAAAACTTCCTTACATATTAATGAACATTTTTGTCGCTGAAAGTTTTCCGAAAACGAAAATTCGTCACTCAACTTTTTCAATTGAAAATAGGAGAATCATTTTTCCGACAAAATTATTTAAATAATTATTTACCTTGACATACAATTTTTTTTAAAATTTCCAAATATTGTTTCACTCTTGGAATAGTTTGAAGAATATTCTGTGTAAATTTCGTAGAAAAATATTAATATTTAACGAAGTAGTCACGAGATGAAGTCAAAAATTCATTAAAATTTCTTAACTCAAAAAATCACGTTTTTTTCAATTTACGTGAAAACGAGAAATTATATAAAAAATTGTTATTAGAAAAAAAGTTTCGCCTTAAAATTCTGTACAAGAAACAATAATTTAAAATTCATTTTGAACAACTTCAAAATTTTATCTCCAGGGGCCAACTTATTTGCCGTGTGTTCGCGCGTGTGCCCTTTTAAGATCCGGAGCCTCAATTATATTTGTGTCACGCTCTGAGGAAAGGTACCTAAGAAGCAAAAAATTTGAGGTTATATTTTTAATTTTTTAAGTAAAAATACAGAAAGAGTGTTAAAGTAAATATGATAGATACGAGTTAGACGATTTACACTTTAGTGTCTTGTTTTGAATTTACGGAAACGGAAGTGTCTAGGTTTTCAATTTAGAACTATAGAGGGACTTCTGTGTGAGAACTCGCTTGCCGTATTACTAAAATTGTTCAGTTCGCTTGGTAGCTTTGCACCAAACACATCTCTTACATTTATGTATTTGTACTATCTCGACTTTGATAAATAAATAGAATAGTTTTGTTCATAATCTCGTTTTTTGGTCACTAATTTATTAACAAAGAGAATCAATTATTAATTAAAAATTGTTGGTCTTCAAATCTTCATTATATTCAAAATATTTAATAAAAATTGGTAAAAAAAATAAACTTTTTTTTTTTTTTTTTTTTAAATAAACTTTTAATCAAGATAAATCGAACACGAACCCAACGAACCAATTAATATTACGAGTATTAAAATTTTAACGGGAATTCAATTATTTACAAAAATGTAATAAAATTCGATGCAAGAATTAAATTATTTTCATAAATAATAAAATTTACATAATAATTCAATTATTTGAAATATTTTAACAAAATTCTTTAAAAGAAATATTTTATTTTCTAAAATTTGGATTTATTCACAATTCAATTTTACGAAATTTCGATTGTTCGGAAATTAAATATATATTATTTAAATATATATATATATTAGAAAATAAAAACTACAAATAATTTCCAATAAAATTCAATTACACTTTACCAAAAAATTAATTCTACAGAATTGCCAGTTAAAAGTGTGAAAATACAAATATTAAAATATTTTAATTTGAAACCTTTTTAAAATTCAATTATTTCTAAAAATTCATGCCATAATGCTTTAAATATTTAATTATTATCAAAAATGTTAGGCAAAATACAATTTTAAATCGATTTTTTTAGAAAATTCTACGAATAGGGTAACTGCTCCAGTCGTTGGCAGTGCGCTAGTGGTTGGCACCCCTCTTAGGTTTTCTTTAAATAACAAGATATAGCAAAAATCTAGCATGTTTTGCATATGATTATTAAAATTTCCAACATTTTTTACAAAAATCTAGTATATAACTTATTAGAAGTAATTACTTACTTGCATTAAAAAAAATAAAATTAATATCATTCTCAAAGTGGTAGGAAATTTTCGGTTTTTCTAAAGAAAATCTTAAGAAAACTGAAATTTTTGAACTCAATTTATTATTATTAGAAGTGGGTAAATTTGCTTTTTTCTTTGCAAATATTTTAGTAGAATATTTAAATATTGATTAGTTTAACACGTCTTGTCTTAAAAATTATTAATTAATTTATTTCAATGGGGTGCCAATGAAAATATTAAAAAAAGCATCTGTTCCAGTCGTTGGCACACCATGTCAATGACTGGACAAGCAATATTTTGAACCAAGCTCCAGTCGTTGACACCCCTCATTTCGCAATGAAAAGTGAGGTTATGTAACAATGTTTACGTCCAGTCAATAATTTCAGTCTCTTTGAAAAATGATATATGCGTTTATTATTGAATTATATATAAGTACATTTTCTTGTATTTGTTTATTACTTAAAATTATAATGAATTATTCTTGATTAATCAGAAAATAAAAAATTTTTTAATTTGCTTGTTTGAAACATAAGAAATTTAAAGGTTATGTATGGGTGCCAACCACTGGAAACTGGTGGGTGCCAACGACTAGTGCTTGCAGTGCCAACGACTGGAAATTGGTGTCATTATATCATTATTAATTAATTTAAAAGTTTCAGTTTATTTTTATTCAAAATTGATCATTTTATCGTATTCTGCATTAAATTCTGAATACATATATTACTATAAGTATTATATAATATTAGTTTTTATCTATTAAAATAATTCTTAAAGTCAAAATTTGGCCTTAAGGGTGCCAACGACTGGAGCAGTTACCCTATTAAAATCTAAAAGGATAATTTAATTATTTCAAAAAAATTTAATTAAAACTGTATTTAAAATAATTGATTCCTTTCGAACAAGTTTCTTAAAATATTTTAAAATAATTGAATTCTTGTGAACAATTTTAATACTAAATAAATAAATAATAAATAATTAATACTAAATAACTAAGTAAATAATTGAATTCTTCTAAAGAATTTAAAAAAAACATTTTTTTTAAATAATTGATTTTTTCGAATAATTGAAATTAAATTTTTAAGAATAATTACATTTTTTGAGAAATTCCTGTAAAATTGTATTAAAAATAATTGAAATCCTGCGATTAATTTTATTATTTATGAAAATAATTTAATTCTTCATAAGAATTTTATAAACATTGTTTTAAATAATTGAAAACTTGTGGAAAACTTTATTTGTGAAAATTTCCATGAAAAATGTTAATATTAGTGAAAGTTATTGAATTATTGTGAAGAATTGTAAAAAATTTCATTAAAGAATTGATTTTTTCGAAATTATTTGAAAATGCTATTCTATATTAATTGAATTCCTGTGGGAATTTTATTATTCACGAAAATAATTAAATGTTTGTGTAGAATTTTATTAAATTTTTTTTAAATAATTGAATTCTTTTGGTAAATTTTATTAAAATAGTAGATATTAAAAATCATTGAAATGAGGAAAATTTTCGAAAATAATTGAAATTTTGCCAAAGAATTTTATTAAAATTTGTGAAAATAATTGAATTTCGGGGAAAGTTTTTTACTAAATTGTACGTCAAACTCATGTATTTTTGTTTGTATCCTCGCTACACATAATTATACAGTCCATTTGCACTATTATTGCAGATAAAAAAATGTTCATTTGTACAGAAAATTAAATTCACTGCTGCCTCATAACATAAAATTTACATTACTTTTAATATAAAAATTTTACAACTGGATTAATTCATAATATTTCGACCAAACTGATCGCTAATAATTAATTTTCTTTGCAGGACAAAACAATAAAAAAGAAAAAAATAAATAAATAAATAAAAACAATAAATTCCACTTTTTTAATAATTACTAAAATTATTTTTTATAAATTGATAAAAGAATTTAAGGACATGAACTAAATAAATAAAATATGATTCTAAAGTTTTATCTGTAAAGTAACCTAATTTTATGATATTTATTCATCAATATTGAAAAAGTGGAATCATAAAATTAAATAAAAACTTCAGGAATATAAAGTATTTGCGATGATCTTTTAGCTTTTCTTTACTTGTTTCTTACATTTTCTCCAAAAGAAAAGTTATAGAAACGTTTTAAAAAATCGTGAAAATGGTTGAAGTGGTAATTTTATTAATTTTTTAATCGAAAAAATTTTTAATTTTGCAGAAGTTACAGTAACAATAGTTTTATAATATAGAACAATGATTTTATCACTCGATCATCTTTAATTACTATTGCGAAAAAATCTCCAAAAAATTACATTTAAAAAATTTTTTCAAACAATTGAATTTCGGAGAATTTTATTATTTATAATAATTGAAATTTTGTCTAGAATATTTCAAAAATTTTTGAATGTAATTAAATTTCTGCAAAGAATTTTATTATTTTTGAACAATAACAATTTTCTAATATTTTTTATAAATATAAAAAAAAGAAAAATTTGCATAATTTAGATCAGTCAAACAAAATTTGTCATAGGAAAAATATAATAAATAAAATAAGTATATTTTTTATTTGTTAATCATAATTTTTTCAAATTTTCTATTTGCAAATATTATTTTATTATGAATCGTGAAAAAATTCCTTATTTTCGATTTGTCAAACAATATTTTTTAAAGCATTAAAAAAAAAAAAAAAGCGTAGATAGAAATTAACTTTAAAGTGTGAACAGACAAGAAAAATGAATTATGAAGGAATACGAAGATTATTATAGTTAATATTTTATAACAGTCCGAAACGTAAGTCACTTAATAGTAGAGGAACATATCTTCCATAAAAGCTTCTTCTAACAACAATAATTTGAATTTTGTTTTTATCGCGATAAGCATTTAGATGTGGAGCAATGATAAAGGTGAACATCCCCTAAAAAAAGAACGAAGGCAATGGTTTGTTTTTAATACACACTCCTTTGGGAGCGCAATAACCTTTCTTAAATGCTATGCCTTCTTTCTAGAACCCAACTCTGAGCACTTGAATAAAAGCACCAAAATTTTCTTCCTCTTGAATCGATTGAAGAAAAAGGAAAAAGAGTCACTTTTGCCTTGAATCGATTATTGCTAATCAGTAATCGCTTTGGCAGCAAGAGATGTTACGATATATTTAAGAAAATATCCTAACAGGCGTGTAGACAATAATACTCATCCCTTTGCGGCGCGATACTCTTAACTTGCCCATCAAACAATCAACTCATCCCTACAGCGCTATAACACAGTTTACCCACCCAAGTCGGTCGTTCGATCGATGAAAACATTTAGAACGTTATTAGAGCACATTCAGTCTCTTGTACATTACAACATACAAGTCCCTTGCTAATATAATAGACGGAACATGGCAAATAAATCTAATTTCATTACAAAGTTTATTATGTCAAAATATTGTCTTTCAATTATTATTATTAATTATTAACTATAATAATCTTCGTATTCTTTTATTCGTTCATTTTTTCTGTCTGTCCACACTTTGAAGTTAGTTTTTGTATATGCTTTTGTTTTTTTTTTTTTTCTTTAAAAAATATTGTTTGACAAATCGAAAATAAGGTGTTTTTTAAGGTTTGGGTACAATTTTTCTAAAACATATTTTCTAAAAAATTTTTTTCTAATAAAGGTGAATTTCTAAAAAACTTTTTTCTAATGAAGGTGATTTTCTAATTTTCTTTCTTCTAATAAAGGTCATTTTCTAAAAATTACTTTTTCTAATAAAGGTAATTTTCAAAAAAAAAAATTCTAACTAATAGGTACAAATGATTAAAAAATAAAATTTATAAAAATTTTTTAATTATCTAAAAAAAAAATACTTGATATTTTGTTAAAAAATTATAGTAAAAAATAGTAATTTTATAAAATTTTTTCTTCTTTTTCAAAAAGAAACTTATAATTTTGTAAACAAAATTGTGATTGAGAAACAGAAAATATGCAAAATAATTTTTATTTCTTAATCTTACTTTTTAAACAATTCTCTAAATTTTATCAAAATTATAAAATTTTACAAATTTTAGGAAAATAAATATTAGAAATCATAACTTTTTAGAAAATTTTTTTTAGAAATTAAAACTTGTTAGAAAAACTTTTTTTAGAAAACAGATTTCATTAGAAATCGATTTTTTTAGTCAAAAAGGATTAGAAAATATTTTTTAGAAAAAGTGATCACCTACCGTTTTTTAAAATAATTTTAGATAAAATAATATATCAGGCTTCGCACTCATCTACTAAAACCAACTATTTACTACTTTTTTTACGTTATGCTACTATTTGAGTATTTTTTTAAATTTCAGCCACTAAAAGCTACTATTTCTGTTTTTTTTAGAATTACCACTACTTTAAATTCGCTAATACTAGAAATCAAAAAATTATTATCAACTTCTTTAAAACGATTCAATTATTTTCAATCTCTGGTATTTTCATAAAATTCCGCAAAAGAAATCAATTATTCAAAAAAAATTCATAAAATTCATCCAAAATTCAATTATTTTCATTAATAATAATAATTCCAAAGGAATTCAATTAATTTAGAACAGTATTTTCAAAAAAATTCAATTATTTTCATTAATAATAATTCCAAAGAAATTCCATTAGTTTTAGAACAGCATTTTCAAAAAAATCAATTATTTAACAAAATTTTTATACAATTCTTCCCAATAATTCAATTCTATGAGAATTCGTCGAAAAATTCAATTATTTAAAAATTTGTTGATAAAATTCTCGATGAGAATTTAATTTTAAGAAAAATTCATTTATTCAATAAATAATTTATCTTTGTATTTAAATAATTGAATTTACGTAGAATTTTTTTTTAGTAAAAATTGATTTAAAAATGAATTTCAGTTAAAATTTTAGACAGTAATTGAATATTAAAAGTATTGTAGCCTTAATTTTAAGAAATAATTAAATTTTGAAAAAATTTAATTGAATTTTTTTGTAAATTATTAAAAAATTTTATTTTCTAAATATTTAATTGAAGAATTTTGTAATAATCGAAGTTTTGTAAAATTGAATTGTTAAAACAAATAGATTTGAAAATTCTTAAGGAACTTTTGCATAAATTATTAAAAATAATTGATAATTGAATTCTTTCGAAGAATTTTAATAAAATTTTTGAAAATGAAGGAATTTTTCGATAAATATTACAATTCTTCTAAATAATTGAAAGCATATGAAAAATTTTATTATTTATGAAAATAATTGCATTCTTACACAACGAATTTTATTACATATTTTTTAAATAATTGAATTCTTTTGAGAAATTTTAGCAAAATAGTAGATTTTGAAAAAATGTGAAATTCAATTCTTTCTAAACATTTTAAATAAAATTTTTCTCAATAATTCAATTATTTTCATAAATAATAAAATTCTTCTTAGAAATTCAATTATTTTTGAAAATTTTAATAAAATTCTTTGCAATTATTCAATTATTTTCTTAAATAATAAAATTCATCGTAGGATTTTAATTATTTTAAATACAATTATACAGAAATTACTCGAAAAATGTAATTATTCTTAAAAATTTAATTTTAATTTCTCGAAAAAATCAATTATTTAAAAAAATATTTTTTTTAAATTCTTTGGAAGAATTCAATTATTTACAAAAATATTAGAATATTTTAATAGTATGAAAAATTCCGATTTTGAAAGATTTTAATTTGAAACCTTTTCAAAATTCAATTATTTCTAAAAATTCACGCTATAATTCTTTAAATATTCAATTATAATCTAAAATTTCAACCAAAATACAATTTTAAATCAATTTTTATTATAAAATTCTACGAGAATTTAATTATTTAATTAATTAAATACAAACATAAATAAAATATTAAATAATTGAATGTTTCTCAAAATTAAATTCTCGTAAAGAATTTTATTAACCAAGTTTTAAATAATTGAATTCGTTTGATGAATTTTTATAAATAATTAAATTTTTCGAGGAAATCGATTAAAATTGTATTAAAAATAATTGAAATTCTGCGATGAGTTTTATTATTTATAAAAATAATTGATTTCCTAAAAAAAAAATTATTTATGAAAATAATTGAATTATTGCGAAGAAATTTATAAAAAAAAGTTGTGAATATTAAATTCCTGTTAAATTTTGATTATTTTTGAAAATAATTAAATGTTTGTATGGAATTTTATCAAATTTTTTAAAAATAATTGAATTCTTTTGGTCAATTTTATTAAAATAGTATATAAATATTGAAAATCATTGAACTGAGGAAAATTTTTGAAAATAATTGAATTTTGGAGAATTTTACTATTTATAAAGATAATTTAAATTGTGATGAGAATTTTTTAAATTTTTGAATATACATTATTAAAATTCTGCGAAGAATATTATTACTTTTGAAAATAATTGAATTTTTACAATCATTTGTAACTTTTCCAAAATTCAATTGTTTTTAACTAAAATTCGTCTATTAAAAACAATAGTTCTTAATAAATTATCAAATATATATATATATTAAAAAATTCAACTTATTTCAAAAAAAAATTTGAATTAAAATTTTTCAAAAAAGAAAGTTCTTTAAAATTTCTTATTAAATTCATTGAAATAATTTTCTAAAATTTCAAATTAAAATAGTTATAATTATTTTTGAAACTATATTTCAATTTATTTTTATGAAAAAAAATTAAATTTAAAAATATTTAAATTCTACTATTTTTAAAATTACTAATTTTTATTTTAAAAAAGTAAGGAAGAAGTTAGTGCTCTAATTGTTGCTAGTTTAATATTAAACGACAGTGAAGATCAATAATTGTGTATCGTTTAAAAACTAGTCAAGTGCAGTTAATGCTATACTTAAAGCAAAATAAAAAATACAAAAAGAAAATTAAAGGTATCACTACACTGAGAAAACTGGAGAGTCAAATTCAGAGGTTCAAAAAGTGTATGTTTCCTTTGCTTATGAAGAGAGTTAAATAGTCCTTCTAAAATAAATTTTGAATTGATAATGGAAATCTACTTGTATATTCTCTCCCATTATATCTGAGGGTTAAAAGTTGCGCAGAAAATGTGTACGATCTGATGCGCGCGAAATTATTTTTCTGACATTTTATGTATTTAATTTAGGGGTTAGGTTGCCATATTTATTCATTTCGCGCCGGATAAGGAAGGGATTTCTCAAGATGGTTAATTTGTCCCTCTATTATAAACTTATTTTCCTTCCAAGAGAAATGGCACGAATATCTGTCAATGGTGTATTTGAACATTTAGATTGTTATCCAATAGCTAACTCTCAAATATCAACGATTTGTCTCTCCAGATGTTTAGTCCAATACTCCAGTTTTCTCAGTGTAGAGTTATGCGCCGACTTGGAAGTTTTGGAGAACTCCAAAAACTGGGTCCAAATGAATAGTTCTGAACACCTATGAATAGTACTGATAATTAATACCAAAAGACGTAAACAGAAAATTGAATGCCAACTTCATGCAGTATTATTATTTATACAAAAAAGAGATTTTTTTTAAAGAATTCTAAAATTTTCCTTAACAACAAAAGGGAACCAAAAAAACATCATTTCGATGAACTAATAAATTACTGAGTCATAGAATTAAATCTTTAAAATAGATATTAAACGAAAAGGTTAAAATTTAGTGAATTGAAAATTACCAAATTTTAAAAGAAATTTTTATTTTTTTTAAATTTGCCCAACATGGAAATTTAGAAAAAAAAATAATAATAACCCAAAAAGCTAAAGTCTTCTAATCTTCTAATCTATGCAGAGAAAGTCTGCTGATAGTTATTTAAAATAAAGACCCATAAAAGTTGTCATTCATTTTTTCCTTTCTTTTTTTTCTTTTTTTTTTTTTTTTTTTTTTTTTTTTTGAAGACAATAAATCAAAGATTATGCAGTACTTTTGCAGGATGTGAAAAATTTTCTCGTTTTATGTCAAGTTTGTGCACAAGCGTACGAAAAATTGTTAGTTGAGAAACAGAGGAACGGAAGAGGTTATTTCCGTTAATGGTTACTGTTGGTTGGTTCAAGTAAAAAAGCATGAACGGAAGTAAAGCCGATAAGAAGCATCGCGATTTAGCATCATTTAAAAGTACAAAGTATTCATGTCCCGCAAGTCATTGTTAATATAAAGAAAAATCATAATTTTGCAAAACATTTTTTTTTCTTTTGAGCATTCAAAAAAGCATTCAAAAAAACCGCTAAAAGAATCAACAATTTCTTTAGAGCGAAATAACAAAAGTTCCTTGAAATAAAAAAAAGGTACTGACTTGTCGAGCCTGGGAATTAATTTAGTTTCGGTAAATAATTTCTAGATTTTAATGCACCGCACATTAAAAAAAATGTAGTAAGCTATTTTTTTAAAATTCGCCATTGAGTGTATATTTCTTTTGCGTACACAACTATTTCACCACCATTCCCACTCATGTTTTCCCCTTTTGTCATGACGCAGCGTTTGCTTTCTGAGAATACATAATTACCAAGACGTCTCTTATTCCAGAAAAGGATTCATATTACCGCTGAGTAGGACGTGCCGCAAGATAGGGAAAGGCAACTTTGCTCTCACATTAATTCCATTATTCGCGATAACTATCCAATTTATGTCAGATCAAAAAGCACATTTTCAAAAAAAATTGTGAAGCACATTTTCTTTACTGCAAAATTAAAATAAGCAAAACAGGCTAACGATTTTTAACAGGCTGCAGGCGCAACAAATTCATATTCAATTCCACAATCAGTCAGATTGAGTTCAACTAATAAATACTTTGTAATATTTTTGTAAATTCGTTTCAATTCAATTATTTCGACAATTGCCTGAACAAGTTCAAAGATTTGAATTTCAATTTTAGGTCAAGAGGAGAGAAAATCATGCTTCGCACTCAGCTACTAAAATCTATTTATTTCTCAAAAATTATTATCAAATGCTTGAAAAAGATTTAACTATTTTCAAAAAATATTCGAAATTCAAATATTGTTAATATCTAGTATTTTCATAAAATTTCGAAAATGAATTCATTTATTTAGAAAAAATTGATAAAATTCATCCAAAATTCAATTATTTTCATAAATAATAAAAATTCAATTAATCCACAGGAATTCAATTAATTTAGAATAGCAATTAAAAAAAATTTCGAAAAAATCAATTATTGAACAACACTTTTATACAATTCTTCACAATAATTCAATTACTTTCACTAATAATAACATTTTTCATGGAAATTCAATTTTTGAAAAAAAATTTTTATAAAATTCTAAGCAACAATTCAATTATTTTCGTAAATAATAAACTCATCGAAGAATTTCAATTATTTTCAATAGTAATTTAAATCAATTAACCGAAGAATTCAATTATTTTTACAAATAATGTTTTTCACAAGAATTCAATTATTTAAAATAAAATTTTCATAATATTTATTATGTTTCGAAACAATTAATTATTTAAAACAATGTTTATAAAATTCTTATCAAGAATTCAATTATTTTCAAAAATAATAAAATTCATCGCAGGATTTCAATTATTTTTAAACATTTTAATAACATTTTTCGCATTAATTCAATTATTTTCATAAATAATAAAATTCTTCTCAGGAATTCAATTATTTTATTGAAAATTTGAATAAAATCCCTTGCAACTATTTATTTTTATCTTCATAAATAATGAAATTTATCGTTGGATTTCAATTATTTTTAATACAATTTTACAGGAATTGCTCAAAAAAATACAATTCCTCGAAAAATCAATTATTTCAAACAATTCTTTTTTAAAAGTTTACTATTACTATATACTATATACTATTTTAAATTAATTAATAGAAAAATTAAATTATTTTCACAAGTAATGTTTTCCACAAGAATTCAATTATTGAAAATAAAATTTTCATAATATTTATTGTATTTCGAAAAAATTAATTATTCAAAACAATGTTTATAAAATTCTTATGAAGAATTTAATTATTTTTAAAAATAACAAAATTGTTTTTGACAGAAATTCAATTCTTTTCAAATATTTTAATAACATTTTTCGCAATAATTCAATTATTTTCATAAATAATAAAATTTTTCTCAGGAATTCAATTATTTTTGAAAATGTTAGTAAAATTCTTTGCAACTATTCAATTATTTTCATAAATAATAAAATTCATCGCAGGATTATAATTATTTTTAATACAATTTTACAGAAATTCCTCGAGAAATGTAATTATTCTTAAAAATTTAATTTCAATTTCACAAAAAAATCAATAATTTAAAGATATTTTTTTTTTAATTTTTTGGATGAACTCAGTTATTTTAAATGCAATTTCAATTAAATTTTTTTGAAATAATTCAATTATTCTCTTAGATTTTAATAAAATTCTTCCCAAAAATTAAATTAATTATTTTTTTATTATTTATTTTAATTTATTTATTTATTTTTATTTATTTTATTTATTTTATTTATTTTATTTATTTTATTTATTTTATTTATTTTATTTATTTTATTTATTTTATTTATTTTATTTATTTTATTTATTTTATTTATTTTATTTATTTTATTTATTTTATTTATTTTATTTATTTTATTTATTATTTTAATAAAATTCATTGCAAGATTTAATTATTTTTATAAACAACAATATTCATCACAAAAATTTCATTATTTTTAAAAGTAATAAATTTCTTCTTAGAAATTCAATTATTTTAAAAAATTCTAACAAAATCGTTCACAAGAATTCAATTATTTTCATAAATAATAAAATAATTCTTCTCAGGAATTCAATTATTTTTGAAAATTTTAATAAAATTCTTTGCGACTATTAAATTATTTTCATAAATAATAAAATTCATTGTAGGATTTTAATTACTTTTGTACAATTTTACAGGCTACTTTTTTACTACATTTTTAGTTTGAAAGCTACTTTTTTAAAATTAATTATCCAGTGCGAAGTCTGGAAAATTTAATCCAAAAACAGATCCTATGGACAAACAGCAACTTATTTATATTCAGAATTTTCTTTGTTTATTTTAAAAAAATAAACAAAGAAAATTCTGAATAACTAATGCCATGAATAAAAAGTGTTAAATATTGACAATTCAGACCTCAAAACGACTTTAATGCACAACACCGTTTTGAAAACTTGTTTCAGTTAGAAGTTAGAAGTGAGAAGTACAAGGTTAGAAGTGCAAAAAAGTAAAAAAATGTTTATTTCATTCAGAATTGTGACAAAATTTTGATTTTGTGATCCTCTGAAATCCCTGAATTTAGCGTCGAAAACTATTATTTGGGACTTTTAATTAAAGTAAAACTAACAAAAACATAACCTTAAAATTCTTTCTTTTTAGACACTTTTTTCAGAGAGAGAGAGAGAGAGTCACAATTATTATATTTTACTTATAATATATAATTTTACATATTTCAATAAATATTTACTTACGACATAAACTCGAAAAGAAACACAAACTGTTTAACTCACCTGAAACAAAAGGAAAAGAAAATAATTAATATTAAAATTAATTTCAGAAAAAAGAAATAATGAAATAAATAATAATACCGTTTAATAAAAATATACATTTTTAAGTTTAAAATTAAAAAATTTTAATTTAAATTTACTAAATTTTAGTTAAATTTTTTAAAAAATAACATTTTTACAAAAGTTTGCAAAAAGTAGAAATTGTTTTCTTCAAAATAACTAAAAAAAAATTCTAACTTACAAAAAACGACAATTTTTGTAAGTTTTCCTTTAAAAAAAGGGGGGGGAGGGGAGAATAAACATGATATTAGGTCATTTAGGGGTTTTATTAATTTAAGAGAACAGAAAGGGGGAATTATGTAAATAAAGGGACTAACTGTGACCACAGTTATATTTAAGGGAAGCAAAAGTACAAAAATTTTAAAATTTTTATTTTCAAAAATTATTAATTACATTATTTTTTTTTAAAACTTCTTAAAGTCTGGAATAGTTTTATTCAAAAATTCTAAAAAAAAGAATTGAATTTTGAAAAAATTACAGTTGCAATGTTAAGAAATAATTAAATTATAATTAAAGAAAATAGTGAAATATTTTCAATCTTGAAAAAAATTTCAACTTAGAAATTTTTTCTAGAAATAGTGAAAAAAAGAAGTTTACAGAAATTCTAAAATGTTTGGGTTTTATTTTGTAAGTTGTAAAAGTTATTTTATATTTGTTGCCTTTTAAAAAAGAATCCAAGTGGAAAAACTCTGAGAAAATAATATAAAAAGATTTTTTAGTTTCAAACAACTAAAATTTTTCCAAATTTTGCCAAAAGTAGAAAATTTTTGTTTTAAAATAACTAAATATTTTTTTAATTTACAAAAAATATGAATTTTTGAAAATTTTTCTAAAAAAGGGGGGAAAGGGGAGAATATGAATGATTTTAGGAATTTTGAGGAATCTTATTACTGTTAGGGGTCAAAAAGAGAAAAAGGGGAAAAAATGGATTAGGTTAAAAGGGGATCCCGGCAGTAATTTTATCTATAGTTTTATTTTGTGTTAAAAAACATTTTTTATTTTTATGTATGTCAACAAGTTTAGCCCCATTAATAAAAATAATATTCCTCTGGAAAATGCATTGAAAGAATATGAATTAAAAAATTTTGAAACAATTAAAATAAAACCGTAATAAAATATTTTTTATATTTATAAAATAATATATAAAATATTATATAAATATTATATAATAAAAAATAATATAATATATAAAAAATATAAATATAAAATAATATAAAAAATATAATATAAAATATATAATGTAATAATATTATAAATAAAAATTAGATAATATTTATTTGAAAGAGAGAAAAGAAGAGAATTATATTCAGTCCAGATATTAACCGTATCTATTAGGTGGAATTTTTATTTTTCTTTAATTCACCAAAAATGCAACGTCATCGTCGAATCACATTAATAGCTGACGCGAGGAATTTTTTTTTCCACAAGAAAAAAAAAGAGATTCATTCTTTCTGTAATTCTGTTTTTAGATTATTTAACAAAAACCCTCTGCATATGATGTGTATACAATATAAAAGCTTGGTAAAGTTACCCGAATTAGAATGAGATTCCCTCTCTCGCGCTATATTGTCAGTTACCTCAGGGTACTCTCATCTTTTCTGGATTATAAGAATTCCAGCGCATGAAGTATTCACCGAGTGTGGACAAAATTAGAACATTGTATTCTTTTTTCTCTTTTAAGAGCTTATTAAAATGTCTCTTCTAGTTACTTTAATTTCGCTTTAAAACACGTACACATCTTATCATTTTTCTAGGACTTGGTTTATGCGCTCTGTGTAACGTACTCGACGATAATGCGTCAGTCTGTTGAATCTCGAATATTTCCACGTTATTTAATATTGAAACAAATTTTTACTTCATATTTAATGGAGAATTATTTCTTTTTTTCAATCTTTCGACAATTGACTCAACTGAGATGAAATTTTATTTTTTTTTAATTTTAGTTGTCAGGCCTCGGATAGAAGAACTTTTTCAATGTATGTGCAAGTGTTTTGTGTATATGTGAACGTGTTTTGTGTACATGTGCAACTTTTTTATGCATATGTGAACGAGTTTCGTGTATATGTACATTTTTTATGGACATGTGAACGTGTTTTGTGTACATGTGCACGTCTCTCATATATATGTGAACGTATTTTGTGTACATGTGCATTTCGAATATTTGCAATTGATTTAATAGTGTAACAATTTTACTTGATATTAAGGGCTAAAGATTTTTTCAGTCTTTCGAAAATTGACTCAACTGAAATCAATTTTTATATTTTCCAGACTTCGCACTCGATAATTGTACAAACAATTTTTTAAATAATTTAATTCTGTTTGGAAAGTTTATGAAAATAGTAAATATTCAAAATTATTGAATTGCGAAAAGATTTTAAAAATAATTAAATTTTACAAAGAATTCTATTAAAATTTTTGAGAATAATTACATTTCTCGATGCAATCCCTGTAAAATTGTATTAAAAATAATTGAAATCCTGCGATGAATTTTATTATTTATGAAAATAATTAAACAGTTGCAAAGAAATTCATTAAAATTTTCAAAAATAATTGAATTCCTGAGAAGAATTTTATTATGTATTAAAATAATTGAATTATTGCGAAAATTTTTTTTTAAATGTTTAAAAAGAATTGAATTTTTGTAAAAAATTTTGTTATTTTTGAAAATAATTTAATTCTTCATAAGAATTTTATAAACATTGTCTTAAATAATTAATTGCTTCGAAACATAATAAATGTTATGAAAATTTTCTTTTAAATAATTGAATTCTTGTGAAAAACATTATTTGTGAAAATAATTGAATTTTTCGATTAATGAATTTAAAGTAGTATTAAAAATAATTGAAATTCTTCGATGAGTTTTATTATTTACGAAAATAATTGAATTCTTGCTTAGAATTTTATAAAACATTTTTTAAAAAAATTGAATTTTCATAAAAAATATTATATTATTATAAGTCAAAGTAATTGAATTATTGTGAAGAGTTGTATAAAAATTTGGTAAAATAATTGATTTTTTCGAAATATTTTTGAAAATGTTATTCTAAATTAATTGCATTCCTGTGGAAATTTTATTATTTATAAAAATAATTGAATTTTGGATGAATTTTATCAATTTTTTTTAAATAATTGAATTTTTTTGCGAAATTTTATGAAACTACTAAATATTGAAAATAATTGAATTTCGAATATATTTTGAAATTAATTGATTTTTAAAGAAATTGATTATATTTTTTGAAAATAGTTTTTTGATTTCTAGTACTAGCGAATTTAAAGTGTAAATTCTTAAAAAAAAAAAAAAAAAAAAAAAATGGAAATAGTAGCTTTTAGTGGCTGAAATCTAAAAATTATATTTTTCTTAAATTTTAGTTGTCAGGCCATGGATAAAATTACTATTTCGACGAATGTGTTAAGTGTTTCGTGAATGTTATGTGAATTTTTGTATTTTTTTTTAAATTTTAATGTGCATGTTTTTTGAGTACATGTGAACATGTTTTGTGTACATGTGCAACTTTTTTGTGCATATGTGAACGAGTTTCGTGTATATGTACATTTTTTATGTACATGCGAACATGTTTACTGTACATGTGAACGTGTTTTGTGTACATGTGCACGTTTTTTGTGCATATGTGAAAGTGTTTTGTGTATATGTACATTTTTTATGCACATGTGAACGTGTTTTGTGTACATGTGAACGTATTTAGTGTACATGTGCACGTTTGTTGTGCATATGTGAAAGTGTTTCGTGTATATGTACATTTTTTATGTACATGTGAACGTGTTTTATGTAAATGTGTATTTTATCGCCTTAGATTTCAACGAAAAGCGTTACAAATAGTATTTTTTCAACCCCAGATGATGACGACGGATAAAAAAAAGTCGAGAGAAAAAAATCCAATGGAAATGAAAACGAATAAAAGAAATTGATTTTCCATGTTTAGATTAAGATTTGAGAAAAAGTATTCGGCACTTTTCTCAATTCCTCCTCGATATCAGGGCAAGTGGTTTGGTTTTCATGGTTTGACGCGACGTCAGCTGCCGATGCTCGCACATAATGAAAACGGAGTAGTAACTGGTATTGTCTACTGTTCCATTGATTGGCCTGAAACGACCAGCTCTGCCACTTCGAAAGCTGCTTTTGTAACAAAACTGTGTTGTATGGATGTTTGTGTTATCTTCTCGCCATGGGAACAATGTCATTTGAAAACCAAGGTTTTGCAAATGTGATTACAAGCGTTCACAGATTGTAAAACAATTGACGCCAAAGCGCCGTTCTGAATCCCGTTCATATTCCAATAGCGCGCAAGAAACGAAAGTGACATATGTCCATACAGATTCTATTCTTTAAACTAAATATAACTGCCACATTTTAACTATTCATTCGATTTTAATGAAAGGCTTATAAATAATTAACTTGAAAGATCTCAAAACTTAAAATAATTATAAAACAGAAATTATTATTAATTCATTAAAATCAATTTTCCCAAATATTGATGAGTTGGCAAAAGAAAACAAAAAAAGTCGAATCAAGATAAAAATAGAATGAAAAAAACTTTTCAAACAATTTAAATATTTCTTTTGTTAATTTATTTTGAAAATAAAAGTATTTTAAATAATTTTCAACTTTCGTTTCGAGGAGAAAATTCAAGTGTAAAAAAAAGAAGACTTTTCAAACAAAGAACATTTGGTTACAGTAGCTAACCGCACTTAACTGTGGAATTCAAATTAGAAACTCATTCCGCATGTACCCGAAGTTCCAAATATTGAAGTGAATTAAATTTTTCCTCGATTTTCCACTTTAACGGAATTAATCTAAAATACTGCTCTCTAGAAACTTCTTTTATTTATTAGTAACTGCATTTAAAAAAAGTCAAAAATTAATCATCATTTTTATCAAACTAGAAACAATTCTAACTTTTTCCTCACTTTTTCAAAAAAAAAAATTAGCAATTTTAAAAATAATACAACGTAAAAATTTTTTAATCAAAATTATTATTTTATTTATTTTTACTTATATTCAATTTTAAAAGAGTTACGTTTACAATTTTCATAAATAAATAAACTTCAAACGGTTTTAATTTGAAATTTTATAAAATTTCAATTTTAAACGAATTTATTTAGAAATTTTAATGAAAAAAAATTTTTGAAAAATTTTAATAATTCCAAATCTTCTAAAATTAGTTAATTTGTCAATGTATATATTTAATTAATTATTAAAAATAATCGATTTATAGAAGAATTTTAATTGAAAATACTAAAAAAATTGAATATTGGTGAAGTTACAAATGATTGCAGAAATTCAATTATTATTTTCAAAAGTAATAAAATTCTTATCACAAAATTCAATAAATTGTGTTCAAAATTTACAAAAAAATTTCGACAAAATCTCAATTATATAATAACTTTTAATTATATACCTACTTTTAATATAATTTTAATTTAATTCCTCGAAAAATGTAATTATTCATAAAATTTTTTTTTAAATTCATCAAAGAAATTCAAGTAATTAAAAACCTTTTGCTACAATTTATTTATTAGAATAACTATTATTTTCAATACATTTTTAATTAAATTTCTTCAAAGAATTAAATTATTTTCAAAAATTTTAATGAAATTTTTTGTAGCAATTCAATTTTTTCAAAAATTTTAATAAAATTCTTCAAATTAATTAAATTATTTTCAAAAATTTTAATAAAAATTCTTGAAAAAAATTCCATTATTTTTATAAAATAAAAAGAATCTTATAAAAAATTCAAGTATTTTAAATAAAATTATTTTCGAAAATTAAAAAATTCTTCGGGAAATTCAATTATTTTCAAAGGTTCGATAAAATTCTTTATGTGAATTCAATTATTTTCACACAAAAAATTCTTCGTTGAATTCAATTGTATTCAACAATTTTATTAAAATTCTTCCTAAAAATTCAATTATTTTTAATACAAATTTGATAAAGTTTCTCAAAAGGATTCATTATATTTTTTAAAAAATTGGCTAAAATTCTAAAAAAAAAATTCAATTATTTTCAAAAATAAAAAAATTTTTCGATGGATTCAATTATTTTCAAAAATTTTAATAAAATTCTTCCGAAAAATTCAACTATTTTCAATACAAATTTAACAAAGTTCGCAAAAGAATTCACTTTTTTGTTCATTTTAATGAAATTCTAAATAAGAATTCAATTATTTTCACAAATAAAAAAATTCGTTAAAAGAATTTAATTATTTTTAATTTTTTGATAAACTTCTAAATAAGAATTCAATTATTTTCACTAATAAAAAAATTCTTTGATATGGATTCAATTATTTTAAAAAATTTACAAAAATTCTCGTCAGAATTTCAATTATCTTTATAAATAATAAAATTCTTCTCCAAAATTCAATTATTTTCAAAAATTTTAATAAAATTTTTATTATTTTCATAAATAGTAAAAATTTTACAGGAATTTAATTATGTTCAAAAATAATAAAATTCTTTTTTGGAATTCAATTATTTTCATAAATAATAAAACTGATTTTAATTACCTATTTAAAAATTTGTTGATAAAATTCTTTAAATGAGAGTTAAATTTTAAAAAAACTTTTAATTCTTCAATAAATTTAAATTATTTACTTTTGTATCTAAATAATTGAATTCTCGTAGAATTTTCTAATAAAAATTAATTAAAAAATGTATAAAGTTGAAATTTTAGATAATAATTGAATATGAAAATAATTTTTGAAGAAGTTACAATAAGAGTATTCTTATAATATAAAATAATTTTTTTATCTTTCGAACATCTTTAATTATTATAAAAAATGAAGAAATCGATTGCTCCGAGTCGAAGACTCGGAATGATCGATTTCTTCATTTTTTTAAACAATTCATTTAAAAAAAGAAGTTATTGATATTTTTAAATAATTTTGCAATTAAAGAAATTTTTAAATAAATGTAAAAGAACATTAATTTGAGTAAAATTTTTTCTTTTTTTTCTAAAAATTCAACAATTTTCATTTTCATTTTCAAAAAAAAAAAAAAAATTGAGTAAATAAATAAATTTCCAATTAAAATTTGTTTTTTTTTTTAATAAAAGAATGAGTTTATGAACAATATCGTTATTGTGCCATAGACTGAGGGTTGAAATTTTTGAATTTAATTTTGAATAAATGATGTAAATTTAAAAACTAAAAATATTCACATCAACTTTTTTTTTTAAATATTTTTTATAACTGTTTGGCAGGCAAACTTTCCTCAATTTCAGAGAGCGAACAAACTTTTCACAAATGTGGAGATTTTTCAATTCACGAGAGTTGCCGTGCTCTTTAGGTTCCGTGCTATCAAACAATTAAATAAAACACTCTAACAACGGATAAAGAAAAATCGGTTCCAACATATGTTGATACAGTTAATAAAAAAGGAAAAAAAAAGAAAAACTACAATCGTACAAATATTTTAGTTTGAAAAAATGTCCATTTTTCACTGTGAAAAAAATGTCACCAGATATATTTTTTTATAAAGATATATTTATAGTTTTCTATAGATCACATCAAGGGCGGAAGAAAATGGAAAAAGAAAATATGAGGAAGGAAAAATAAATATAATTATTGTAGAAAAATTGTCTTTGCCACAATATATATTTTTGTTGCTATATCTGTAACAATTATAGATTTTTTTCCCTCACAGTGTTTGAACTCGAACGTTGGATGCGATAGTTGCGCTAAGCAGACCATAACGTACACCGGCAGCGTTAGAGAAATCATAGAGAACTGCCTGAAAGTATCAACTCGAGTGAAGTAATTAAATTTCCAACGTCTAAGGAACTAAACCATGAAATTAAAAAAAATTAGTTTCTCTACCGACATTTCTGGAAAACATTATCAGCTTTGCTTCTTTTTTTTTTTTTTTTTTTTTTTTGTTTTGCCAAGAACGCCAGTCATCAACATTTTATTCACTCCTCGAGTATTATTTTAGTACAAATTTAACAAAAGTTAAACAAAAGTTACGGAAATTGTAAAAATTACGAAAAATAATTTTAAAAAAAAGTAATTTTTATAATTTTTTTCATAGTTAAACATTTCATTCACTTCTCGAGTATTTTAGTAGAAATTTAACAAAAGTTAAACAAAAGTTAAATAAAAGTTACGAAAATTATAAAAATAAACAATTTTTTTTTTAATTTTTGTAACTTTTGTTAAATTTCTACTAAAATACTCGAGGAGTGAATGAAATGTTAAACTAAGAAAAAAGAATTATTTTCAATTTTAAAATTTTGCTTAATAAAAGTTTCATTAAATAAAAATACAAAAGAAATAATAATACAAAATAATTTTAATAATAATAATAATTAATAATTGATAGTAATCAAAATAAAAAATTATTTCAATTCTTTTTTTACAGTGAATAATAATAATCATTGTTCTCCGTATACAATTGCTTGATCGCAGTTTGAATTTAGTGGTTTTTCTTCGCTTTTTTGTTTCCTAATTTTTTGGAAAATTTTTTTTTTTTATTGAAATATTTTGTTTTAAATTATTGTATTTATTAAATTTAAATTAAAATATCTCAATTAAAAAAAGAGTTTTTTAATTTTTTAAAACTATTTTGTTTAATTTATTCTTGCTAATATTTAAGTTATCTTCAAAATAATTTAATATTAGAATTACATTAAATTTAAAATTGAAACCTGGCGACAAAAATATAGAAATCATATTACTTTCCATATTTTTACGTAAAAAAGTGAATTATTTTTAAATTTAAAAGATAACATTTTTTTAAAAATAATTTTTTAATTTTTGCAACTTTTGTAATATTGAATCTAAAATAATTGAATTATTTCCAAGAATTTTATTAATTTTAGAAAGTAATTAAATTGTTTCCAAGAATTGTATTAAAATTTTTTAATATAATTGAATTCCTCGAAATTGAATTGTTTTTAAAGAATTTTATCAAAATTTAATTCATTGAAGAATTTTTTTATTTGTGAAAATAATTTAATTGTTTCGAAGAATTTTTTATTTGTTAAAATAATTGAATTGTTTCGAAGAATTTTTTTTATTTTTGAAAATAATTGAATTTTTATTTAGAATTTTATCAAATTTTTTAAAAATGTAATTGAATCCTTTTGAGAAAATTTGTATTGAAAATAATTTGTATTGAAAATAATTGAATTGTTTCGAAGAATTTTGTTAAAATTGTTGAATACAATATTGAATTCATCGAAGAATTTTTTGTGTGAAAATAATTGAATTCTTATTTAGAAGTTTATCAAAAAAATTAAAAATAATTGAATTCTTTTAAAGAATTTTATCAAATTTTAATTCATTGAAGAATTTTTTAATTTGCAAAAATAATTGAATTGTTATAAAGAATTTTTTTTAAACTTATGATAATAATTGAATTTATCATGAAGAATTTTTTAATTTATAAAAAAAATTGTATCCTTTTAAAAAATTTTATCAAAACTTTTGAAAATAATTGGATTTTTTCAAGAATTTTTATTAAAATTTAGAAAAATAATTAAAATTCTTATTCAAAATTTTGTCAAAATTCCTAAAAATAATTCAATCCTTTTAAAAGAATTTATTAAAATTTTATTTAAAATACATGAAATTTTTATTATTTTATAAAAATAATAATTGAATTTTTTAAAAAATTTTTGAAAATAATTTAATTGATTTTATATTAAAAAAAATTTGCAACAATTTTTGGAAAATTTCTCAATTATTTTTAATTAAAGGAATGAAGTTCCTAATTTTTTATTTGGGGTCATTCACAAACTACGTCACGCTTTTTCGGACTAATTTTGACCCCCTCCCCCCCTTCGTCACATTTTTTACATACAAAAAAAAATTTTTTCCACACTTCGTCACACACAGCTTGACCCCCCCCCACCCCCAGGAGTGTGACGTAGTTTGTGAACGGCCCCTTTCTCAATCTCGTTTTTTTAAAAATTATATTCTTTTAATGAAAAAGAATAATTTTTTGCTAAAAGTTTAATTTTCAATCAATTAAATAAAAAAAAAAATTTGCATCAATTTTTAGAAAATTTTTCTACTTTTTCAAATAAAGAAATAAAGTTTCAAAAATTTTTTTCTTCATTCTCTTCATCTCATCTTCATCTCATTCTAAATTGTAACTACAATTCATTATATTTATTATTTATATAACTTTTAAATAAAGGAGAAAAATTGTGCTGAATATTTAATTTTCAATTACATTTGTATGAATAAATTCCTTTCTTTTAATAAAAGGAAAAGATTCTGCTTAATGTTTAAGGAAGAATCTGACAAACACTCAAAACAAAAGTTTCATCCTAATCCAATTAAATTATAAATTCCTTTTTAGTGGAAGGGTAAAAAATTTTATTTTGAACATTGTAAACAATCAAAAGTTGCAGTTGAATAAAAAACAATTTTTTTAATTTTTTAATTTTAATTTAATTAGTTAATTAATCAATTAATTTTTCATTTTTTTTAGTAATTTTTTTTGTAAAAAATATTTGTTAAATTTTAGGTTATGTTACCTAAATTGTTTCTTATTGGCAAAAATTATTTTTTATTAAAATGAAACTTTAAAATTATTTTAAATAAGTTTAAATTAGTTAAATTCTTTACCTTTTTACCAAAACGAATTTAAAATTTAATTTTTCTTTCCCTTTTTAAAATGGATCCTTGAATTTTTTGTCGATTTTTTTTAAATTAAAAATTTAAATAGAATAAAATTAAAATTAAAAATTTAAATAGAATAAAAAAAAATAAATAAAAATAAATACAAATTTGTAGCCGCTTTTAAAAAAATGTCATTAAAGTTGTCCGGCAAATAAAAATTTTATAAAATTGTTAATCGAGTATTTTTTATACTAATTCGTTTGAAATACGCGCGCCTTTTCTGCGCATGCGCGTTACGTTTGCCTAACGCTGATAAGGTAGTCCAAGTTGGGTGGGGGAAATCCAATATGGCTGACATCAGCTGATTTACCGGAGGACAAACAATGCATTGAATTCAATGGGACAAATCAGTTTTTTAACCATAACTTTTTAAATATTCATTTTTGAACCATAGTGTAATGGAAAATTATTCTTTATTTATCGAAATCTATTTTTTAAAACAATAAAATTTAATTTTTTGGTTTTATTGTTTTAAAAAATAGATTTCGATAAATAAAGAATTATCATTGAATTCAATGCATTGTTTGTCCTCCGGTAAATCAGCTGATGTCAGCCATATTGGATTTCCCCCACCCAACTTGAACTACCTTATTGGCTACCGCTGCTTCCCCCTCTTCGACCGAGGTCATTTTTACCTAGAGAACCAAACTTTGGCACACTTTCGTAACTTTCAGATTAGATTCGAAAAAAACAACAAATCGAATTGAAATTAATTTTAAAAAAGATTTATCCTTTTTTAAACCTTTTTTTTCAATTCTTGAAAAAAGTGCTTTATAACAATGTTTATATTTATAACAATTTTATTATAAATATCACAAAAATGACAATAAATATTTAAATTACTATTTAATCAATAAGAATATAGATTCGATAAAAAGGAAACTTTTTTTTTTTTTTTTTGAAAAATGGAACTAAATTGAAACGTGACATCGCGTCGCGGTGCCAGACGAAAATAGAGGGCAAAAATTCTTACACGCAATTTACTTGGTTTTATCGCGTCTCTGCTTTACATTTGCCGATAATTTGATGTCTCTTATGACAAGGTGCGAGTTGTGTGTATACGGGAGAGAATTGTATATTTCTTGGCCGCCATTGCGCCTATAGGCCAGGGATTGAAAATAGGCTAAGTGTATGCACGTCCACGTCCTCGGAGCCTTTTGTACAATGAATGTACATGCGCTCGGCCCAGGTACAAATATGTAAATGACCTAGTATTGCATGTAATAATTATTCACTATCCGTTTCTACCCCAAACTTTTATTCGTTTATTGAAAAAAAAACAAGAAAAATTTAACCCACTTTTTTTTTTATCCACAACTTTGCATTTTTCACTCAAGTTCAATGTCAACCTCTCTCATTTTTATTACATCAGACAAAAATGAAAACAAAAGTCTTAATTTTTAATTTTATTTCTCAAAATTGAAGCTTAAAACACATTCGATTGCTAATTACAACGTGAGAGTTCGCAATAAAACATTCTGTCCTAATAACTGTATGAAATTTTCATTTAATTAAACAAGAAAAAGTATACCAATCGATAATCGCATTATATGATAAAACACACTTCATATTCTATGAATATGAAAATACATTAGAATTTCATTAGGAACAGTTCAGATTTAATGAATTTGCTAAAAAAAAGAAGAAAAAAAAATAACCGAAAGGTCAAATTACTTGGCACAGAAATGCCTCGAATTGAGAATAATTTAATTTCTCCGATTTGCGAGTGCATAAAGTTAAAAAGAAGCACTTTACTTTCAAATTTGGTAAAAAAATCTCCAAGACGCAATGAAACGTGAAACTTTACATTTCAAACTAAATTTATTTTCATTTTAAAAAAATATTAATAATTTCGATTTAAATAATGGACAAAAAAAAATATTTTCAATTATTACTTATTAATAATTACTAATTTCTCGTACATTATTAATTATTATGAATATATTTATTGAAAATAGTTCTAATGACTATTACAACCATTTAATTATAGACAACTAATTATTAATGAATTAATTATTACAAATAGCAGATTATTAATTATTATTAATTAATTGATGATTAATCTGATTTTTTGAGAATTTACACTACTTTAAATTCATTAATACAAATCCAAAAATCTATTTTCAAAAATTATAATCAAATTCTTTAAAATGATTCAATTATTTTCAAAAAATATTTAAAATACAATTATTTTCAATATCTAGTGTCTTCATAAAATTTAGCAAAAGAATTCAATTATTTAAAAACAAATTCATAAAATAAATTGAAAATTCAATTATTTTGATAAATAATAAAATTTCCACATGAATTCAATTATTTCGAAAAAATCAATTATTTAATAAAATTTTTATACAATTCTTCACAACAATTCAATTACTTTCATTAAAAATAATATTTTCCATGTAAATTCAATTTTTTAAAAATGTTTTGATAAAATTTGAGGCAAGAATTCAATTCTTTTCATAAATAATATAATAAAACTCATCGAAGAATAACAATTATTTTTAATACTATTTTGAATTAATTAATCGAAAAATTCAATTATTTTCACAAATAAAGTTTTCCATAAGAATTCAATTATTTAGAATAAAATTTTCATAATATTTATTATATTTTAAAAAAATTAATTATTTAAAACAATGTTTATAAAATTTTTATGAAGAATTCAATTATTTTCAAAAATAACAAAATTTTTCAGAGAAATTCAATTTTTTAAAAATATTTTAATAAAATTTTTTGCAATAATTGAATTATTTTCATAAATGATAAAAAAAATTCGAAAAAATCAATTATTTAACAAAATTTTTACACAATTCTTCACAATAATTCAATTACTTTCACTAATAATAACTGTTTTTATCGAAATTCAATTTAAAAAAAAGTTTTTGATAAAATTCTAGGCAAGAGTTAAATTATTTAAAATAGAATTTTCATAATATTTATTACATTTCGAAAAAATTAGTTATTTAAAACAATGTTTAAGTATAAAATTTTGATAAAGAATTCAATTATTTTCAAAAATAAAAAAAATTTCACAGAAATTCAATTTTTTTTAAACATTTTAATACAAATTTTCGCAATAATTCAATTTCTTTCATAAATAATAAAATTCTTCTCAAGAATTCAATTATTTACGAAAATATTAGAATTTTTCAGAGGAATTCGATTATTTTCAAATATTTTAATAAAATTGATCGAAAAAAATCAATTATTTCAAATACAATTTTAGTTAATTTTTTTTAATATAATTTAATAATTTTTTTAGTTTTTAATAAAGTTTTTCTCAAGAATTCAATTACTTACATAAATAATTTTCTTTGAAAGATTTCAATTATGTCGATAAATAAAAAAATTATTCCCGAAAATTCAATTCTTTTGAGGCGCATTTTAATAAAATTCTTTGCAAAAATCAATTATTTTTATAAATAACAATGTTCATTACAAGAATTCAATTATTTTTAAAGTAATAAATTTTTTCTTGTAAATTCAATTATTTAAAAAAATTCTAATAAAATGGTTCGCAAGAATTCAATTATTTTCATAAATAATAAAATTCATCGCAGGATTTCAATTATTTTTGAAAATTGTAATAAAATGACACACAGAAATTCAATTTTCTCAAAAATTTTAATAGAATTCTTTGTAAAATTGAATTATTTAAAAAGAATTTTCACAATTCAATGATTTTCAATATCTACTATTTTCATAAAATTTCCAAACAGAATTCAATTATTTTTTTTTTATAAAATTAAATTATTTTCATAAATAACAATATTTATCACAAGAATTCAATTACTTTTAAAAGTAAAAAATTTTTTCTTGGAAATTCAATTATTTTAAAAATTTCTAATAAAATCGTTCGCAAGAATTTAATTACTTTCATAAATAAATGCTTTTTAGGAATTCAATTATTTTTATAATTATTTAAATTCTTTGATGAATAATAAAATTCGTTGCAGGAATTCAATTTATTAGCAGGATGAGAAAGAAGTACTTTTTGATACTTTTTTAAAATTAATTATTAAGTGCGAAGTCTGTAATTATAACTAATTATTACTAATTAGTTAATACTTATAAATAACCAATTATTACTAATTAGTTAAGAATTATAAATTACTAAAAATTTATTAATTATTATGAATCGCTAATTATTATTAATCACTAATTAATATTTAAATTAATTTTATTTAATAATAATATTTTCCTATTGTAAATTGTAAATTTTTAATTATCATCCGTAAATATTAAAATTAATTAAAATTTCACGAAGATTAAAAAATAAAAATAAATTGCGGAAAAAAACTGTAAAATCCCAAGAGAAGTAAATTATTGATTTTGAAAAAGAAAAATTTTGTAACACTATTCGCATAGGAATTTAATAAACAAATTAAGTCACTTAAGTAATAAGGTTTAAAAAGAAAAGTTTCGAGGTCTAATAAAATTTGCATAAACTTTAAAAAAAAAAAACTTTAAGTAACTAATATTTATTGATATGCTTTTTCTACATAATATAATATTGTTTTAAATATATGTAAATTATTCCTTTTAAAAAAAAACAATATAGCTAACCAACAAATAAATGAAACCATTTTCTCCAAGTGTACACAAAATTAAATTTCACCTGCTTATTTGGAAAATTTAATTTACACGTGCAACACCTTTTTATTCTTTCAAAACGAAATTATTCTCACTTGTTATGCAAAACATTTATCGTCTATTTAAATTAAAATAAGGGTTCAAAATGTTTTTTTTTTATTTTAAAACGAAATAATTATGTCGTTTACAATAATTTGCCGCAAAGTGAAGGTCAAAGTCGTGTTTGATTTTCTATTCATGTTCTTTGTGAAATTTTACTGTCAAATCATTTTTATTATTATTTTTTATAATTGTATTAATACTAATAAATAGAAAAATCTATTTATTTATTAATAAATTAATTTCTTTATTTATTATTAAGTATTATTATTTATTTATAAATAAAAAAAGCAAAGTAAAGTAAAGTATGTTTAATAAATTATTATTTTTTATTATTATAATAAAAAATATTACTATTAATAATAATAATAATAATAATAATAAATATACATAATAATCTTATTTATAATTATTTTTAAATAAAAAATATATGAATATTAATAATTTTAAAATAATTTCATTTCGTAAAATGTGAAAATAAAATTGGAGCGTGAAATAATGTGAAATGGTAAGTAATGTTGCGCAATATGTCAGAACGAATGTGACATGCCCTTAAGAGAAATTCAATAATTTTCAGAAACAATTCAAATTGAAAAAACATTTTAAAAATTGCTTTATTTATTATTTTTCAAAAAGTTATGCAAAACCATGAAAATATTGTACAGTTGAGTTTTTAATTTTTTCTTTGAAAATATTTATTTTAGAACTAAATAAACAAAAATATGAGTTATAAAATTTTTTTCTGTATTAAATTTACACAATTATTTCTCATTTAAAATTCTTTTTTTTATTGTTAGTTTTTCCCTCAACCATTGCATTCGTCACAATTCAGGACAGAAATTGTATTTCAAATTTCATTTTTGAGAATTTATTTTTAAAAAACCAAAATAGATAAAGATAGTGAATAATTTATTTGGAACGCATGAATATTTCATAAAAAATTTGAATCAGAATTCTTATTTCGCAAAAATTTTTAGTTCCGAAATTTTTTATTCGAGAAAATTGTAATTTCACAAAAGTTCTATTAAAAAAACAGAAATCTAAAATAACAATTTTCATTTAATCAAAACTTCATTTTTGAAAAAATTGAAATAATAGAAAAAGAAATTCGCTGTCAACTTAAAAACATACGGAGTAAAAAATTAGAAAAAAATTGTAATCGGTCAATTTTAAAATCCGCGCCGAAATTTCCATTCGGTCATTATTTAAAATTTTGGTCAAATAAAAAAAAAAGTTAAAAAAAAAGAATTCTATGAAACCATTTGAACAAATAAAGTTTAGCTTCAGTAAAAATTGTTTCAAATTCGTAACTCGTTAAAAGACAATTTTTTTTTTTATTTTAACAAAATAATGTTTCTTAAAAAAAAACTGAAAATTAAACCAAAAATTTATTCATTTGTTTGTTGAGATTAAAGTAAAATTTAACCAATTAAAAAAATTCAGTCGAGGTAAAATTTTGGCCGAAATTTCCGTTCGGTCATTATTTAAAATTTCGGTCAAATAAAAAAAAAGTTAAAAAAAAAAAGAATTTTATGAAACCATTCGAACAAATAAAGTTTAGTTTCAGTAAAAATTGTTTCAAATTCGTAATTCGTTAAAATAATTTTTTTTTTTTTAAATATTCAATGCGCCCTGGATAAACTTTTTTCTCCTAATTAAAAATCTAAGACAAAGTATAAAAACTTGACCACAAATATACCCTAAAGTCATGCGTATTACTAAATTCTCTCCTACATTTACAAGCCAATAATTTATCACTGTTAGGCCGTAAAAGGTTTGCAAATAGGTCAATCGATGCGTTTTTAAGGCGCCTACACATTGGTGGTCAGAAATGAAAAATTACAATAAAAAATTGACTTTTTCGAAATTTAAATTCCTATTCTATTTTTTAATCATTAATCACAAAAGTTTCGTAACAAATTGAAGCATTTTTTAAAATCTCGAAAAAGAAATATTTTCTATAATATTTTGGCAATATTAATATTTTGACAAAATATTATAGAAAATATTTCTTTTTCGTACTTTGACAACAGAATGTATTTTTTTCTTTAATATTTCTAAACACAAAAAATAAAATAAAAAATAAAAAAAAATAAAATAAAGTAAAAAATGAAAAAAAGAAAATAAAGAAATAGGATCCAAACTTTATTTATTCTGGAAATATCTATAATAATGTAAATAAAAACAAATACCCATGAACTTTTTTTTAAAAATTTATTTTTAACCTCTACGTTGGGGAAAAAAAAAGTTTCATTACTATACAATACTTTCTCTATAAGGAAGCAATAAAACTTTGTTTACTGCTTAATTAAAGGACATTAATGATCTAATCGTGTAGCATAAAATTCAAAGTTAAAAATTTTACTCTTTTTACAACAGACTGAAAAACACTGATAATGTGCAATATTTTACTTGTTTTGATAGCTTTAATTATTATACATTTCTTTTGTGTATTAGAATCTAAATTCAGATTTAAGTTATTATTTCTACTTTTTTTATTTTTTTTTATTTATATTATTATTATTATTTCTACATTTAAATGGACATAAAATTCATCCCTAATTACTTAAAATTTAATATTATTCATAAATTTCTTGTTAGTTGTATAAATAAATTAGTGTAAAGAGATTACTTTTATAGAATGATTGCTATTGACTTCGAGAGTACTATAAAGTTCTCTAATCATAATAAATATAACTTAAAACTCCTTGAATTTATCCTCATTACATCAAACTTACGAATGGCATTAACATTATATAAAAATTTAATTAAAACATTTAATCATGATTTTTGTAATATAAATTGAATTTTTTTTACTTTCATAAAACAAATGGAAAAAATTTTTTATTTCCAAATTTATATATTTATTTATAATTATTTATATAAAAACTACCATCACTACACGCGCGTAAAATTTTAATTGACGTTGTTACTTTAAATGATTTTCTTTGTGGAATTTAACGAAAATTCTTCATTTTTATCCATTTTTTTAAAAATATAATTTTTCTACCAGTTTTTCTTTAAATTTAAAAAATAAAAATTATTTGAATAATTCGTGTAGAAATCAAAATATTTCTAACAACAACTTGTTTGTGAGATGTTTTTGATTAAATAATTGAACAGGGGGGAACCATTTGAAAAATTTTTTTATAAAAAATATATTTTACTTATAATAAATAATTTTATATATTTAAATAAATATTTACTTACGACATAAACTCGAAAAGAAACATAGACTGTTTAACTCACCTGAAACAAAGAAAAAGAAAATAATATTAGAATTATAATAAAAAAAACAAATAATAAAAAAAAAATTTCCATTAAAATACTTCTATTAATCAATATTAAATAATTTATAAATGTATGAATTATAATTCACTCTAACAATGATTAAATACTCAAAAAAATCTCTCTAAAATACATTTATTTAAAAATTTCTTAAATTGTAAAATTATTTGAAAACATCAATAACTTCTTCTTTAAATAAATATTTAATCATTATTATTTTTCCATTGGAATTAAGACATTAAAAAAATTTAAATTTAAACTTTTTTGAAATTCAACAAACTGTGAGAATTATTATAAAACATAAAGAAATCAATCACTCCGAGTCTTTGACTCGAAGTAATAGCTTTCTTCATGTTTTATAATAATTAAAAATGACCATGTGATAAAATCATTATTTTTTATTTAAAAAAGAATATTTTTACTTTTACTTCATCAAAATTATTTTCATCATTTCAATATTCAATAAACATTTTCTTGAATTTTTAACTACAATTCTTCTTGAAATCAATTATTTTTAATAATTTTTGAAAAAGCTCTTTGAGAATTTTCAAATCCATCTGTTCACAATTCAATTTTATGAAATTTCGATTATTTGAAAAATTTTCAGTTAAATATATTATTAGAAAATAAAAACTTGAAATTTAATTTTTACGAAGAATTTTATTAACAACTTTTGAAAATATTTAATTTTTTAAAAAAAATTTAATTAAAATTTTACTGAAATTTATTAGATAAAAGAATTTTATAACAATTTTTGAAAAAAATTGAAAACTTTTTGAAGTATTTTATTAAAATTTTTAAAAATAATTGAATTCCTTAGAAGAATTTAAATAATAATTTATGTAGGTAATTAATTGGATTCATGCGAAGAATTTTATTAAAATATTTGACAATAATTTAATTCTTGAGAAGAATTTTGCTATCTATTTATATTGATAATTTAATTCTTCACGAGAATTTTTAACAAAATTTTGAAAATAGTTTAATTTCTGCAAAGTATTTTATTATTTTTCTAAAGAATTGAATTCTTGTGATGAATATTAATATTTATCAAAATCATTGAATTTTGAAAAAAATTTTTATTAAAATGCCCTAAAAATAATTGAATTTTCGGGAATAATTTTGTTGTTTATCAAGATAATTGAATTCTTTCGCAGAATTACTTAAAAAAATTTGGAAAATAATTGATTTTCTGCGACAAAATTAAAAGTTATTTATGAAAATAATTGAATTATTGCAATTAATTTTATTATTTTATTGGAATAATTAAATGTTTCTTAAAATTAAATTCATTCGTCAAGTTTTAATAAAATTGTTAAGATTAATTGCATTTTTCGAGGAATTTATTTAAAATTGTATTAAAAGTATATTTAAAATTCTGCGATGAAAATAATTCAAATTCCTAAATGAAATTTTATTATTTATAAAAATAATTGAATGTTTTCGTAAAATTGTATCAACATTTTTTTTTTTTTAATAATTAAATCTTTTGATAAATTTTTATGAAAATAGTTAATATTGAAAATTATTTGAATCGCGAAAAACTTTTTAAAATAATTGGATTTTGCAAAGAATTTTATTTAAATTCCTAAAAATAATTTTATTTAAATTCTTAAAAATAATTGAATTTCTGTGAAGAATTTTGTTATTTATTTATTTTATTTTTTTAAAAAAGGGGGTTAAAAGGGAGGGAGAATATGAATGATTTTAGGGGCTTTAATGAATTTTATTATTTTTATTTTTTGTTTTTATTTTGAAATTTTTTTTTTTTTTAATTTAAATCGTTTAATTTAAATGTAGAAAAGTTTCTCTTAAATAACGATTTAGATGTTAGTAAATTAAATCAAAACAGAAATTATAATTTAAATCACAGTTTTAAAGGTGATTTAAATCATTGTAGACATTAAATTTAATGTCCGTATTTTTTTTTCTCTATAACCTTACATAAACTTTTATAAGCAGCACAGTATTTTACATAATAAGAGTAATAATAGCGTAAAAAGTGTAATAGAAATTCGAGTGTACATTCTTTCAACTGCAGTAAATTCCTCCTTGGAGAAGAAAAATTACAAGCATTGAACTGAAATACAAACAAGTAACATATAAACTCATATGTTTATAGGTTTATATCTATACTATAATGGAAGCTAATCCTCTAATAATGTGGAGCAGGCAAGATAATAATCGGAATTATCATAAAACGTAAACGACAATATAAAACTAGTAAGTACAGTATAAAACTGTATTTAGAAGCGACAGAATACGTTTAAATAATTAAAACGCTGCTTTTCAGCTTGTGCTTTCTAAATAATTCAACACACGCTTAGAATAATCAATTTTCTTTGTATATACTTGTTGCATATACAAGTCACTATTAACCAAATTAATTCGTCAAAATAACAAACAATTGATTCTTTCTCGAAAATATGGATTATTTCTTATTCAAAAAAGATTTGTCACTTCTTTTTCAAATTAAAAGGAAAAATTTTAGTTTATTACGGTAATTTAGTTGCATTTCACGTTGTATACTTCTTTTTCCATTTCTAAAAATATTCGCATATGAATATTCCTCACATTGAATTAGAAGAATTTTTTATACCTCAAATTTCAAATCATCGCCGAAAGCTTTAGCGCCACAATTTTTACAGAGTAGAATTCTCACATTACTAAAATCTTAGTGATCATTTTTTGTTTAAGCCGAGCTTAAAAAAAAAACAAATTTGATTTTAACAAAATTTTTACTTAAAGCAAATTTTTTCTATAAAACTAAATAATTTCTACTTGAACAAAATTCTTTAACAAATTTCCCTTATGCAGAATTCTTGTCTAATTAGAATTTTAAGCGAGAGAGGATTTTAAATTATCGGAATTATTAAAAATTATTATCATTATGGAAATTGTAAATTTTTTTAATATTAAATATCAACTTCAATTTTTTAATAAATTTATTTATTTTTTAAATAAAAATTCATATTTTTATTTATTATTTTTAAAACTTTTAATAAAATTATTTTAAATAAATCGAAAATTGCAATAAAATTTCTCGAAAGAATTCAATTATTTTAAAAAATTTTTAATATATTTTTTCGAAACAATTCAATTGTTTTCAAATAATTTTCATAAAATTCTTTCAAATAAATAGATTATTTCCATAAATAATAAAAATTTGGCAAAAATTCAAATATTGTCAAAAATTTTAATAAAATTCTTCGAAACAAACAAATAATAAAATAAAAAAAAAATTAAATAAAAATAAAAAAAATTAAATTTCAAATAATTTTCATAAAATTCTACCAAATAAATCGAAAAGTAAAATAGAATTTCTTGAAAGAATTAAATTTTTTTCGTAAATAATACAAATCTTAGCAAGAATTTAAATATTTTCAAAAATTTTAATAAACTTCTTCGTAGAAATTCCATTAATTTAAAAAAATTTTCATAAAATTCCTACAAATTAATTAATTGTTTTCATAAATAACAAAAATCTGATCAAAAATTCAATTATTTCAAAATTAAATAAAATTTTTCGTATAAATTCAATTATTTTTAAATAATTTTCATAAAATTCTTTAAAATAATCGAAAATTGCAATAAAATTTCTTGCAAGAATTTAATTTTTTTTTCGTAAATAATAACAATCTGTGCAAGAATTCAATTATTTTGAAAAATTCTAATAACATTTTTTAAAAAAATTCAATTTTAATTCAATTTCTTGAAAAAATTCAATTTTTATTTTCATAAATATTAAAAATCTTCGCAGGAATTGAATTATTTAAAAAAAAAATTTTATACAATTTTTTAAAAGAATTCAGTTATTTTCAATGAAATTTCGATTAAGTTTTTTAACAGAATTTAATTATTCTCAAAAATTTTAATTCAATTCTTCGAAACAATTCAATTATTTTAAAAAATTTGAATAAAATTATATACAAGAGTTAAATTATTTCAGATTCAATATTATAAAAGTTATATAAAACCGAAATTGATAGAAAAAGTGAGGTTAGGTGTAATTTCATAAAATGTTTTGCAATTTTTTATTTAAAATTTTAATTATTTAAGCTTTAAAAGCACTATTTTATTATTAAAGTTTAGCCTTTTTTTACAAAATAGTACCTTAATTCACAAAATTTAATATTTATATTTATAAGATGAAAGGCCATTCTTTAATATTTATTAAATAACATTAAATATTTAACCTAACCTAAATCGCATTTTGTTAAATGTTATGTGAATATTTTTAGTTCGTTTTTGCAGTTGTAGATGTTAAATAATTTTAAATTATTTAAGAATTAAACATTTATTAACATTGAATAATATAGTCGTTAATACTTATTTCTTTTTTAGTAAAAATTTTTTGTCTTCGTTTAGTCAATAAAGGAAAGCACCATAAATGTAATTTTGAAACTATTAAAATAACTGACAGCAATGTTAGTCTTGTATTTCTATTGTTATTTATTTTTTGTAAATAGTAAACAGTACTTTTAGCCCATTTTTCATTTTCATTTACTCGGCAAATTAAAAATTTTAGGTTATGTACTCATGTGAATCGGCAGTTTCGCAGCGCGGACTAACCACAGCGACAGCTCAATGAACTAAAAACAATAGCGCCAAATTTGAAACGAAAATTATAATTTTGATTACTTTTCCAAAGAAATAAATCAAATAAACTAATTATAGCTTAACTAATTGTAGAAATTACAGAAAATATGTATTTACAAGAAAATAAGAAATAATAAGAAATTATAAAAAATTCAAAGAAATTAAAAAAAATGTTACCAAATATAAATTTTGCAAGAAAACAATTATTTCGTACGTACTGAGCATATTTTAATCCGGCGGTTCATTTGTAAATTTAAACAACGTGGAGTCCGAGTTTTAAATAAATTACATAATCAAAATGAGATACAACGAAATAAAATAAAATGAAAATCTTTAAAAATACCAAGAACTCAAAAATTAGAGAATTTTGGAATAATTTTTAATTTTATCCACAAGTTAAAAAAAAACATTAAGTTTGACTGTTCTATTATTATTTCTCTTTAATTATCAAGAGAGTGTTTGATTTTTATATGATCTGCATAATCGTATCAGACGAGAAATCAGGAAGCAAATTCTTTCTTTTTTAAATAAAAATTCCAATTAATAAGACATTGAGTCGACTTTTCCACTATTCTTCAAGGAAATCGATTTTCCAGAAAGTTTTTTTTTGAGAATGTAGCCATTAACGGTCTTAAAAATTTCAGAAACATTGAGAGAATTGAATTTTTATTCTGCCTAATTGTAAGATGAAACATTTGCATTTGATTAAGTTAAAAATTCAAAAATTTCCCTTCTCCAGTTAGTGAAATATTTACCAGATTCAAATTAATCGTAAAGGAACGTTTTCGAGAAACTTTCGATTATATTAAATATAATAAGTTTCGTAAGTTGAGGAACAATTGGAAATCTTTTAGTTTAGAAAATTTTCATTAGAAATTCAGTTCGAATTATTATTCTATTTTGTAGAAGCAAAACTCCTAGTAAACAGTAATTAAAAGTCCTGCTCTTACAAAATATTTACAAATAGATTCTTTTTAAACATTTTAATAAAAATTTTCGCAATAATTCAATTTTTTTCATAAATAACAATATTCATCACGAAGAATTCAATCAAGGCAAAATTTCAATTATTTTCAAAAAATTTTCTTAATTCAATGATTTTCAAAATTCTACTATTATAATAAAATTTCCCAAAAAATTCAATTATTTAAAAAAAATTTAATAAAATTCTACGCAAATATTTAATTAGTTTCCACAAAAGTAAAAATTTCACAACAATTCAATTATTTAAAATAGAATTTGCATAAATTTTTTCAAAAAAAATCAATAGTTTGAAACTTTTTCATAAAATTTTTCGCAATAATTTAATTAATTTCATAAATAATAAAACTCATTGCAGAATTTCAATTTTTTAAAAATATAATTTTAATCAAATTGTTCGAAAAATTTAATTATTTTTTAAAATTTTATTAAAGTTCGTCGAAAGAATTCAATTTTTGTCCTCATTCGTTATAAAAAATTTCAATTGAATTCAATTAATTTCTAAAATTTTTATAAATTCTTCGAAAAAATTTAATTATATTTATAAATAGTAAAATTTTTTGCAAGAATTTAATTATTTTTAATACAATTTTAATCGAATTCTCCGAAAAATGTAATTATTCTTTAAAATTTTATTAAAATTCGTGGAAAAAATTTAATTTTTTTCTTTAATCGTTATAAAAAATTTCAATTGAATTCAATTAGTTTCTAAAATTTTTATAAATTCTTCGAAAAATTTCAATTCAATATATTAAAAGTAAAATTCTTTGCAAGAATTCAATTATTTTTAATACAATTTTAATCGAATTCTCCGAAAAATGTAATTATTCTTTAAAATTTTATTAAAATTCGTCAAAAGAATTCAATTTTTTTTCGTAAATAATAACAATCTTTGCAAGAATTTAATTATTTTTTATACAATTGTAATAGAATTTCAATAAAGAATTCCATTTTTTTCTTAATTACCTAATTCGATATAAAATTTAAAAAAAAAAATTAATTTATTCCTAAAATTTAAAAAAATTCTTCGAAACAATTCAATTATTACAGATAAATAACAAAATTATTCCCGAAAATTCAATTATTTTATGGTATTTTAATAAAATTCTTTGCAAAAATCAATTATTTTCATAAATAACAATATTAACCACAAGAATTCAATTATTTTTAAAAGTAATAAATTTTTTCTTGGAAATTCAATTATTTAAAAAAAATTCTAATAAAATGGTTCGCAAGAATTCAATTATTTTCATAAATAATAAAATTCATCGCAGGATTTCAATTATTTTTGAAAATTGTAATAAAATGCCACACAGACATTCAATTTTCTCAACAATTTTAATAGAATTCTTTGTAAAATTGAATTATTTTAAAAAAATTTTCGCAATTTAATGATTTTTAATATCTACTATTTTCATAAAATTTCCAAACAGAATTCAATTATTAGAATTTTTTTTATAAAAACCTTCGTAAGAATTTAATTATTTAAAAAATTTTTTATAAAAATCCTCATAAGAATTCAATTTTTTTCATGAATAATAAAAATTTCTCAGGAATTCAATTATTTAATTTAGAATTTGCATAAAATTAGTCGAAAGAAATCAATTATTTAAAATTTTTTATAAAATTCTTCGCAAGAATTAAATTATTTTTATAAATATTTAAATTCTTTTATGAGTACTAATAAAATTCGTTGCAGGAATTCAATTTATTAGCTGGATAAGAAAGAAGTGAATATTTTTGATGAAAATTAGGAAAAAGTCAGTATAATAACCAAGTTGAAGTCCACAACGTTGATCAACGAAAAAAAAATTGTTCACTTAGTAAATTAATTAAAAATGACGCAGCAATATTGACACAAAAATATTTAGAAAAAAAATGTTGATGTTTATATTTTGATAATAATTATTTTACAATTAAATATTAAATTAAAAATTATACTTGATAGCATTAAACAAATTTTTTTTGTTGATAAACGTTGTGGACTTCTTCGTGTAAAATAAAATATAAAATGGAATTTTTGTCAGTTTTGTGAAGTGTGTAAAACGATTTTTTTTTTGGTTGTCAAGTTTAATTTTTCGAAAGCTATTTTTTTTAATTTGAAAAAGCTACTTTTTGAAAATTAATTATCGAGTGCGAGGTCTGCTATTTTTTTACTGTCGACCTATGGGCAAAGTATAACGAATTTTTGGAATGAAGAAAAACCTTTTTTTTATTTTCAAAACTATGACGAATTATGGTATTTTTGAAAATAAAAAAAAACAGTTTTTTCTTTTTCTCATGTTTCGTCTAACTTTGCCCATGGTTTAAAAATAAAAAATTTTTGAAAAGTTTTGTTTTGAGTTGATAAATCAGTTGTTTTAATGGAAAATAAATTTTCCCTGTCGCCATTCCTCACCCACGATATTCGCCGCTAATTAGCAATAATTCACTTCAAGAAATGCGCACAGAAAATAGCAAAAGAAGTGTTTTAGGATTTGGCGATTTCCTGTGCTTTATAAAGTGAAGATGACCGAGAGAAGGAAGGTCGCGCCTGGCCTGAACAATCCGTTAATCAAAGTGTATCCGCATACTTGAGAAAAGTCAATGTACCTTGTCAGCGGCGAGGCGAGCAACGAGGGCCTCCTTAAGGGGTCCAAGCCATTGGTGGGCCCCAACAAATCTCTTGTTGAGTAATTTCGTATGGGGTGCGACCTGCGCGTAAATGGTCTCAAGCTCAAGTACGACCATGTCGTCAAATATCCTCCTATTTAGCTGTTCAATTATCCGCAGGTGTCAAGGTCAAAGACACTCAACCAAACAATTATCACCGTCGACAATTCATAGGGTCACCCAAAGGATCATCCACTAAATCACAACAACACAAACAAAACAAAACCCTCAACAACACTTCATTCAAATTTCTTCCCTTTAAATCCTAAAATTGGTCACTAGTCATCATTAATACACCCATTAAAAATGATTATCCCACTTGATTATTCCATCAAGTGTTTTTGTTCCTATTTTGTGGAAACAATCAACAAGGCACTTGTTTCCTGCTGGAAGACTTTGCTGGGTCTGCAATAAATGTTTCTCTAATTTTGTGATGAGAAAAATTGTCTCTACGGTTTTCGAGAGAAAATAGAAACCTGTTAGGTTCCCCAGTAATCCACTTGGTTAGAAACCGCCGCGTAGAAAGGCAGTTGAGAACTGACTGTTCGCAAGCCTCTGCGCTACCATAGTCCGCGGTTGGTTTGAGTGACGCGACCGGTGTGACGCGTACACCTTTCTCTCTCTTCCTCGTGCTTTCTCCCCCTCTTTTTTAGAGTCTTTCTCTCATTCTCTCATATATACCAAAGGCACCTATCAAGTCTCTCACCAATGCGCTTCCTCACGCCCTCGCTTTACGTCTCCAACCCACTCGCACTCTTTCGGTTATGTTGTGCTTCTCTTCTTCTTCTTCTTCTTCCTTCCTTCCTTTCTCTCTATCTCTCCCCCTTTTTGGAGAAACCCTTCGCTTTACTCTAGAACCTCGCTTTGGAGCTCCGCTTTGGAGTTCACTAGCTTTGGAGAGAAAAGAGACTTTCAAGCTTATATAGAGGAGTTGGGAAGGATAACAGAGGATAAAGTACAAGTGAAACAACAACATGAGAGAATATATGTATACACACACGGAGAGGAAATCCTTCACGCGTGACATGGAAAATCGTCCCAATGTCTATGAACCCAGCAGAGCTCTTCTCTCTGGCACTAATTAACTGATGCAATGTCATTAATTGCAAGATCGCTGCGATAACGAATGTCAATGTCAGAATGCTGCGTGTCTATCTATTGTTCAATCTTTTTGCTTCATTCTTTATTTTCTGATTAAATAATTTTCTACTTATTCTCGACACTTAATCTGAACATTAGGGATTAACAATATTCAATAATTCGAACATCCGAATTATTATGATAATAACAATAGCAGGGTTGGAACAAAAATTTTATTTTATTTTCCCTGATTTCCAGACAAAATTTTGACTTTCTTCCTGACTCTAAAGAATATTCTGCAATTCAGTCTAAAAATGAATATAGATACTCAAAAAAATATTCTATTACATTTATTTACGAAATTCCTCAATTGTAAAATTATTCGAAAACATCAATAACTTCTTTTCTAAATAAATATTTAATCATTGTTATTTTTCCATAGACATAAAATTTTCAAAACATTCAAATTCAAACCTTTTTGAAATTCAAAAACTTATAAGAATATTATTACAAAACATGAAAAAATTCGTTGCAAGAATTCAATTATTTATATAAATAATAACATTCTTCACAGAAATTCAGTTATTTTCAAATATTTTAATAAAATTGTTCGAAAGCAATCAATTATTTTAAATACAATTTTAATACATTTTTTTGATATAATTCAATTCTTCTTTTAGATTTTAATAAAATTCTTCCCTAGAATTCAATTATTTACATAATAATTCATCGAAAGAATTCAATTATGTCGATAAACAACAAAATTATTCTCGAAAATTCAATTATTTTTAGGACATTTTAATAAAATTCTTTGCAAAATTCAATTATTTTCATAAATAACAATATTCATCACAAGAATTCAATTATTTTTAAAAATTTTAATTAAATTCATGACAAAATTTCAATTATTTTCAAAAAATTTTCTTAATTCAATTAAAATTGTTGATTCTATAAAAAATTGTTTGATTTTGAAAATTCTACTATTTTAATAAAATTTCCCAAAAGAATTCAATTATTTGAAAAAAATTTAATAAAATTCTTCGCAAATATTTAATTAGTTTCCACAAAAGTAAAAATTTGATAACAATTCAATTATTTAAAATAGAATTTGCATAAATAATTCAATTAATTTTATAAATAAGTAATTATTCTTTAAAATTTTATTAAAATTCGTCGAAAAAATTCAATTATATTTATAAAAATTGTTCAAAAGAAATCAATTATTTTAAATACAATTTTAATTACATTTATTTTAAATAATTCAATTATTCTTTTAGATTTTGATAAAATTCTTCAAAAGATTTCAATTATTTACATAAATAATTCATCGAAAGAATTCAATCATGTTGATAAATAACAAAATTATTCCCGAAAATTTAATTATTTTTAGGGCATTTTAATAAAATTCTTTGCAAAATTCAATTATTTTCATAAATAACAATATTCATCACAAGAATTCAATTATTTTGGAAAAGTAATAAAATTTTGCTTGGAAGTACAATTATTTTAAAACATTCTAATAAAATCGTTCACAAGAATTCAATTATCTTTATAAATAATAAAATTCTTCTTCGAAATTCAATTATTTTTAAAAATTTTAATAAAATTTTTGGCAAAATTTCACAGAAATTCAATTATTTAATATATACAAAAATTCATACAATTTTTCGAAAAATATCAATTATTTAAAAAGATTTTTATAAAATTCGTCGCAAGAATTTAATTATTTTTAAAAAAATTTAACAAAGTTCTTTTCAAGAATTCAATTATTTTTATAAATAATAAAATTTCTCACCGAAATTCAATTATTTTTATAAACTTGAATAAAATTCGTTACAAGAATTTAATTATTTATATAAATAATAAAATTCTTCACAGAAATTCAGTTATTTTTATAAACTTGAATAAAATTCGTTGGAAGAATTCAATTATTTTCAAAAGTAATAAAATTCTTCGAAGAAATTCAATTATTTTTAAAAATTTTAGAGAAATTCAATTATTTACAAAATTTTTAATAAATTTCTTCGAAATAATTCAATTATTTCCATAAGTAATAAAATTTTTCGAAAAATATCAATTATTTAAAAAGATTATTATAAAATTTGTCGCAAGAATTCAATTATTTTTATAAATAATAAAAATCTTCATTGAAATTCAATTATATTTTTGTAAACTTGAATAAAATTCAATTTTATATATAAAGAATAAAATTTTTCACAGAAATTTAGTTATTTTTATAAACTTAAATAAAATTCGTTGGAAGAATTAAATTATTTTCAAAAGGAATAAAATTCTTCTCCGAAATTCAATTATTTTAGAAAAATTTGAATATAATTTTTGGGAAAATTTTAATTACTTTCATATATAATAAAACTCATCGCAGGATTTTAATTATTTTTAATACAATTTCAATCAAATTCCTCGAAAAATGTAATTATTCTTAAAAATTTTATTAAAATTTGTCAAAAGAATTTAATTATTTAAAAATTTGTTGATGCAATTCTGTATGAGAATTTAATTTTAACAAACATTCAATTATTAAAAAAATTATTTATTTTTTTATTTCAATAATGAAATTCTTTTAGAATTTTTTCTAATAAAAATTGATTTAAAAATGAATTACCGAATAATCGATTTATTATTTATAAAAATAATTGAATTCTTGCAAAACGAATTTTATTACATTTTTTTAAAATAATTGAATTATTTGAGAAATTTTACTACTTTTAAAAATTATTGAATTTTGCGAAGGGTTTTGTTAGGATTTTTGTAAATAATTAACTTTTTTTTAAAAAATTTTATGGTAATTTAAATTATTACAAAACATGAAGAAGGCGATCGTAATAATATTCTTATAAGTTATTGAATTTCAAAAAGGTTTGAATTTGAATGTTTTGAAGAATTTTAATTCCATCGAAAAATAATAATAATTAAATATTAATTAAAGAAACAAGTTATTGATGTTTTTGAATAATTTTACAATTAAAGAAATTTGTAAATAAATGTAATAGAACACTTTTCTGAGTATATATAATAATTTTTAGAATGAATCAGAATATTCTTTAGGGTCAAATTAATTTTTCGATACCTAGTTTTTATTCTTTTTAGTCTTAAAGCTGATTTTTGATACTGTCTTTAAAAAATAATTATTGAGTGCGAAGCCTGGAATTCTTAATTTACGTAATATAAAATGAGCCGAATTTAAAAATTCGGGTCGATTTTATAATGTCCGTTAAAAATTCTTTCTATCTTTCTAGGTGAATGAAATTAGTAAAAATAGTGACATTTGCAAACCAAAATTAATAGTTTTCGACGCTAACTTCAGGGACATAAAAGTTCATTGATATCTTCAATGACCAGTAGGATTGTAGTAATTGTATTAATACATATATGGATTCTAAACAAAGTTTTCACATGGCGAGAAGTTCTGGAGTATCAAATCTTGTTTTACACGGTTCATTAGAATACGAAACAGGCGACCAACCGAAAATTAGACCCTTGATAAATTTCGATTATTGTAAATATAATCTCTAAGGGACGAGAGTGTTTATTGGAAAATTGAATCTCATCGTACAGAAAATTAATCAAGCGGCAAGAGACAATAATTTGTCTAAATTATTGTTCTATCATATGTCTTTGATCAAACACGTCGATAGTGTGGCAATTCAAAATAATACAAAAAAAAATCAAACTTTTCAGTCATTTGCCTAATTTTTTTATTTCTCCCCAAAAAAAATTAACCCTACTACAAAAAAAAGTAATTTATTATCTAAATATAATCAGGGCTGTCACAGGTCAGGGAATTCAGGGAAAAGACAGGAATTTTTATTAAAAGTACTGGGAAAAATTAAATTCTTAGAATTCATAAGAAAACACTAAATTATGGTGTCTTTTTTGTTTGCCTCATAAACTATGAAATTACCACCAATTTTAAAAAAAAACTTAGATTTTTCTATTTCTAACAATAATTTATTTTAAACAACTTAATTTCCTATTGAAGAACTGCCATAATGTTATTACTTATAAATCATTTCATGAAGAATTTTTTTGAAAAATTTTAATTTCAATTCTGCTGAAATTAGTTTTAATTTTAATAATAATAACACAATTCCTTCGTGCACAATTCCTTGAAAGAATTCAACTATTTTAATAAATCTTAAAATTCTTTTAAGAAATGCAATTATTTTCAAAAATTTAAAAAAAAATCTCGTCAAAATTTCAATTATATTTATAAATAGCAAAATTCTTTATTGCATTTCAATATTATATTCAGGAATTTTTATAAAATTCATTGTAAAATTCAATTATTTTCATAAATATAACAATATTCAGCACAAGAATTCAATTATTTTCAAAGTTAATAAAATTCTTCGGAAGAATTCAATTATTATCAAAAAATCTAAAAAAAAAATTGGCAACATTTCAATTAAATTTTACTATTTTTTTTACAAATATGTTTCTTGAACGTAGTAAAATTTACTACAAACGTAAGCAAAATTTACTACAAAAGTAGTAAAAGTTACCAGAAATGCTTTACTAGAATTGTTTTTATTTAAAAATTGTAAAAAATAATAATTGAATTAAAATGATAAGAATAATTTGGAAGAAGTTACAGTAACAATACTTTTATAGTGTAGAATAATGATTTTATCACTCTGTCATCTTTAATTATTATAAAACATGAAAAAATTGAAGAAACGGAGTGATCGATATCTTCATGTTTTGTAATAATTTAAATTACCATAAAATTTTTCAAAAAAAAGTTAATTATTTACAAAAATCCTAACAAAACCATTCGCAAGAATTCAATTATTTTTAAAAGTAGTAAAATTTCTCAAAAAAATTTAATTATTTTAAAAAAATGTAATAAAATTCGTTTTGCAAGAATTCAATTATTTTCTTAAATAATAAATCGATTATTCGGTAATTCATTTTTAAATCAATTTTTATTAGAAAATTCTCGAAGAATTCAATTATTTAATTTAAAAAATAAATAATTTATTGAATAATTGAATGTTTGTTAAAATTGAATTCTCATACAGAATTGCATTAACAAATTTTTAAATAATTAAATTCTTCTGATAAATTTTAATAAAACTTTTAAGAATAATTACATTTTTCGAGAAATTTGATTAAAAATGTATCAAAAATAATTAAAATCCTGCGATGAGTTTTATTATTCATGAAAATAATTAAAATTTTCCCAAAAATTTTATTAAATTTTTCTAAAATAATTGAATTTCGGAGAAGAATTTTAATATTTATAAAGATACTTGAAATTTTGACAAGAATTTTTTTTAAAATTTTTTTGAAACATACATAATTGAATTTCTATAAAGAATTTTATTACTTTTTAAAATTAATTGACTTCTTGAAAAGAACTTTGTTAAATTTTTTTTAAATAATTAAATTCTTGCGACGAATTTTATAAAAATCTTTTTAAATAATTGATATTTTTCGAGAAATTTTATGAAATTTTGTACATTAAATATTTGAATTTTCTGTAGAAATTTTATTATTTATGAAAATAATTGAATTATTTCGAAGAAATTATTTAAAACTTTTGTAAATAATTGAATTTCTGTGAAATTTTGCCAAGAATTTTATTAAAATTTTTAAAAATAATTGAATTTCGAAGAAGAATTTTATTATTTATAAAGATAATTGAAATTTTGACGAGAATTCAATTATTTATAAGGATAATTGAAATTTTAACGAGATCAAAGATTTTTAAATTTTTGAACATAATTAAAGTTCTAGGAAGAATTTTTATATTTTTTGGAAATAATTGAATTTCCGGAATCATATGTAATTTTTACAAAATTCAATTTTTTTAAGTATTCTTAACTAAAATTCATCCTTAAATCAATTATTTTTAATAATTTTTGAAATAGTTTTCCGAGAGTTCGAATTCATTTGTTGACAATCAATTCTTGGGACGAATTTTTAAAAAAATCTTTTTAAATAATTGATATTTTTCGAGAAATTTTATGAAATTTTGTAAATAATTGAATTCCTGTGAAATTTTGCATAGAATTTTATTAAATTTTTTAAAAATAATTGAATTTTGAAGCAGAATTTTATTATTTATGAAAATAATTGAATTCTTACGAACGATTTTATTAGAATGTTTTAAAATAATTGTACTTCCAAGCAAAAATCTATTACTTTTAAAAATGATTGAATTCTTGTGATGAATATTGTTATTTATTAAAATAATCGAATTTTATTACTTTTAAAAAAAAAATTGAATTCTTGTGATGATAACAATTATTTATGAAAATAATTGAATTTTGCAATGAATTTTATTAAAACTCCTGAAAATAATTGAATTTTGTCAAAGAATTTTGCTATTCATTTATAAAAATAATTGAAATGTTAACAATTTTTTTTGATTTTTTGAAAATAATTGAATTTCTCCAAAGAATTTTATTAATTTTGAAAAAAATTGAATTCTTCTGATGAATATTGTTTTTTTTATGAAAAGAATTGAATTTTACAATGATTTTATAAAAATTCCTGAATATAATTGTATTTTGTCGAAGAATTTTGCTATTTATAAAGATAATTGAAATGTTGACGAGAATTTTTAAAAAATTTTTGTACATAATCGAAATTCTGCGAAGAATTTTTATAACTTTTGAAAATAATTGAATTTCTGGAATCATTTGTAACTTTTCCAAAATTCAATTTTTTTTAGTACTTTTAACTAAAATTCTTCTATAAATCTAGTATTTATAAAAATTGTAAAAATTATCCATTAAATAATTTCTAAGTCATAATTTTATGATAGTTCTCGAAAAATGAAGTTATTTAAAAAGAAATTATTGTCAGAAATAGAAAAAATTGAAGGTTTTGTATTAAAATTCGTGGTAATTTCATAGTTTAAGAGGCAAACAAAAAATAACATAAAAATTCAGAATTTTCTCACGAATTTTAAAAATTCAATTTTTTCCAGTTCTTTTACTAAAAATCCCTGACTTTTTCCTGACTTCCCTGACCAATTTTACTTTCCCAGACTTTTCCCTGAATTCCCTGACCTGTGGCAACCCTGTTAATGTTCCCTTTACGCAGATTTCGAGTTTCGTTTGTAATATTATGAGTAAAATGAAAATATAGTTTCCGTGTGTACGACTGAGAAATTGACTTGGTGCTGTAAAAATGAAAACACGTTCCTTTTCTAATTTATCTGAATCCTCTAACTGAGGATAGAAAAGTGTGCTTGCAAGTTGATCAAATTCCTTTCGACACGGACGACAAGAGTCTGGGCTTCATGAGAATGCTTTCAGTTGTCTAGTGCACTCCCCCTTCGCACCCACATTATCAAACTCCCTATATGTAAACTCCTAGAACACTGCCCTGTCGCCCCTAGCCGTCGTCTCCACTTCGCAAGGGCGAGACAAAAGCATGAGTTTCGCCGGATTCAAAGAGGATGATTTCACCCCCAGATACTCTTTCCGCATGTCAACATATATATAACATGTATGATAGGTTTGTACAATTTTTATAATGAATTAACAACGTTTTCCAGTTTTCTCCCTCTTATTTCGTTTTCCATTTTTTTTTTTTTTTTTTTTTTTTTTTTTTTGAAAGTCCAACTTTCGTTTGATAAAATTCACATTAAATCGAAATATTCATCGAAATTTTCATTTCCTAGAATTATTATTACATTATTTAATTAATTATATATTATAATTATTATAATCAAGTTTTCAATAACATTATTCAAAAATTCTAAAAAATAATTGAATTTTATAAGACTTCCAGTTCAAATTTTCTTAAAAAATTTTTCAAATGATTTTACATTGAAAGTATTTTTAAATTTTAAGCAAATAAAGAAGAATAAGTATTTAAATATTTATTTTACAAAAATGATTGAAATTTCAAAGATTTTATTTGGAAATTCTAAAAAAAATATTCAGTAGTTTTTGAGATGTCAAAATGAAGGAAAAATTTTAAAATTGTTATTTCTCCTTTCCATCTATGTGTTTTCCAAAACACTTCATTCTTTTTCTAAAAAATTCAGCATAAAAAAAAGAAAAAAATTGTTTATATTTATATTTTATACAAAATTTATATAAACAAAAAAGATATTGAATAATAATTTCATAACTTTTGAACGATCAAACGAAATTAAATGAGGCAAACACTAAATAAATCTTCGCTGTGTGGTTTCTTTAAGATACCGAAAAAAAAATTTTAATTATCATGTCCGACTAAAACTGACTTCTATCACTTATATCCGAATGAAAATACAGAATTTAATATTTTATACCTATTGGAAATTTTGTAAAATTTTATATTGTTCATTTTATATTTTAAAGAATTTTATTAATAATTAACAATAATTAAATTCTCGTAGTTGAAATCTAATAGGAATTTATTTAAAAAAGAATTTTTGTTAAAACATTAGAAAATAATTAAGGTATTAATTAAATTCTAAAAGATTTTTAAGTTAAATTCTTTAAAACATTAAGGAAAGCAAAAGTATAAAAATATTACAATTTTTATTTTTAAAAATGATTAATTACATTATTTTTCTTTAAAAATTCTTAAAGTTTTGGAATCACCCAAGTTTTGAATAATTTTATTGAAAAAATCTAAAAAAGTAATTAAATTTTGGTAGAATTGCAACAGTAGTTGCAATTTTTAGAAATAATTAAATTTTAAAAGGTTTTTCATTGAAATTATTTGAAATTTTAATTCCTGTGGAAAAATAAATAATAAGTTTTTAAATCTTTGTTTAACAAAAAATTAAAAAAGCATTGAAGTTTTTAATAATTTAATTTATAAATTTCGAAAAAATTCGTTTTTTAAAAAACTGTAATTGAAATTTTTTTAAAATAATTGTATTTCCGAAAATAATTTTAAAAAATTGAAACCGTTGAACAAATTTTATAGATTTTAATGAATTTTACTGGTGTACGTTTAAAATTTTTTTTTTGTAATATAATCGTATTTTTGAAGAATTCTAATTGAAAATTTGGAAAAAAATATAATTTATGAAAAGAAAAATTGAATTTAAAAAAAATTTTAGAATTAAACATAAAATTGTGTCAAAATTTAGTTTATCTGTCAATAAGTAATTTTACATAATTTGTAAATAATCAATTGAATTTACAATACTGTGGCTCAATAATATACAGGAAAAATGAAATTTTTATAATTTCCATGCACTCTCACATTCTGGAATTATAAAGAAAAAAAGAATAGAAAAAACCAATATTAAAGAATTCATCTTTTTAATATTCAAAGCATACAAATTCTCCTGAAAGCCAAAGTGTTCATGTCAAACGAAAATTAAGTTTCTGAATAAACCTTTCAGCACGTTCTCTGTGGCTTCTATTCTTAAAGAGGTGGAATTTTCTTCAAATTTAGTCCCAACATTTGAAAAAAAATAGAAAACTTCGACTCAAATTTTAAAATCAAGGAAAAATAATTTTTTTTTTTTACTTAAATGTAAAATGCTTAATCTTAAATGTAAAATTCGATGCGACAAAAAAATTAATCTACCTCATTATTTGCCATAGATTTTTTGTAGCGAAGAATTCTAAATTTTCAAATTCCACATTTAACCGTTTTTCATAATCAAGAAAAATTTATAAATTACCGAAATTTTACAATAAACGATTTAAATTTTTAATTTTTAAAAAGATAATTTATTTATTTATTAAAATTTCTATTTCAACAAATTTTTATTAGACAGCGATTTTTCTTGATTGAATTAAGCAATAAATTCCTCTGCCTAATAAAAATTGACTAAAATAAAAACTGGCTAAAAAAATATATGAATTTTAAGAAATAATTGAATTTTAAAAGGATTTTAAATATTTTTGAAGAATTAAGTAAATTTCGATTAATTATATTTTTTAAAAAGTATTTTTGTTTTCTTTAACACTTTGTTTGACAAATTGAAATTATACAGTTTCTCGATTTGTCGATTACAATTTTTAATTGAAAATAAATCAGAATTTTTTTTTTTCATTTGGTAAAATTTGCGTAATTTAAAAATATTTTTATAAAATAATGGTAATAAAAAATGTTCGTAAACTTGATTTGTCAATCATATTTTTTGGGTTAGAAAATTTTTTATTTTTTTTTAAACAAAAATTTGTAATCACAATTTTTTTTAATCGCAATTTTTAAAGAAATAAGTTTTTTTTAGAAATTAATGAAAAAATTTTGCATAATTTCTACTAATTACAATTTTTAAATACAAAATTATGTTTTTTTTTTAAAAAGAAATAAATTTTGGAGTATTTATATTTTTCAATCAAAATTTTTTAACAAATCTTCCAGTTTTATTGGTAATAAATAAAAAAATTTGTATAATTTCTATTTTTTCATCATCAATTTTTAACAAAATTTTAAAAAATTTTTAGGAATAAAGAAAATTTTTTTTTATAAATTCGGTCAAATTTTTGAATTGAAAATAAAACTGAGAAGTTTAAAAGATTTTTATAAAATGAAGTGGAAAAATGTTCATAATTTTAATTTGTGAATCATATTTTGTTTCCTAAATTTTTTGTTTCTTTGAAAAAAAAAATTTGTCTAAATTCTGTTTTTAATCACAATTTTTAACGAAATTATAATTCTTTTTTCATAACAATTTAATGTAGAAATTCTAAAAAAATAGGTTTTTGGAAAACTGCGATTAAAAATTTTTTTTGGAGATATCAATTATTTTTTTGTTATTATTTAATTGAAAATAGTTTAAAAAATTGAAACAATTAAATCTTTTGTCAAATTTCATTAAAATAAATTTTATATTTGAAAGAATTTTAATTTTATTTTTAATTTTATTACTTTTAAAAATTGTTTTGAAATAACATTGTATTTTTAGTTTTTATTATATTTTGTATTTTTATATTTCGAAATTTTTTTTTTTTTAAATATTAAATTTTAATTAAATTTGAAAAAGAAAGTTTTTGTAACTAACAAAGAGAGTTAAAAAAATTATTGAGTAATTAAGTAAATAATAAAAATTTGACAAATATTGTAATTACTAAATAAATAAATAAATAAATAAATGAATGAGTGAATAAATAAATTATGAGAATTAGAAGGGTTTAATGTTCTTTAGAATTTTCTGTGTGGCGAGTAGGCTAGTAGCGGTGGAAAACATAGTACTGCGTCTACTCAACTTTTTTGCAAACGGTTTAAGTGATTTTTTTTAAATCTCTTTTACTTGAGGTTGTAGAGGTTCACGGATGGCTTTACATAGCTTTAATTGGCTGTGCCTTAATTTTAACGTTCTGTGCATGCTCGAGGGATCTACATCTCCAGAGTGCGTTGGATAAAAAAGACCAGAAAAATAGAAAACAAAATAATTCAAGGGAGGAAAAAGACTCACATATATAGATATACATGATTCACTAGTTTTTACTATTCGACTCTCATTATTTACATCCCTTTCAAAAAAAAAAAAAAAAAATTTTAGAAACCTAAATTCTATTGCAATTTAAATATTATTTTAATTACACAAAACATTTTTTTCCACACAACAGAAATTATTTTTTGTTCGAAAATATAATTTTTTTTTCATACTCTTTTAAATATTAAAACCTAAAAGTTACATTTATTTTCAATTAAAAAATATTTGAAGAAAACAAAAATAAAAAAATAAAATGAAAACAAAATGAAAAAAAACCTAAGAATAACAAAAATATAAAATTATTAATGTTAAAAATAAAAATTTATAAATTGACCTAAATTAGGCGTTACTTTTCTTTTAAATTCAAAAAAGTATTTTAAGAAATATTGAGTAATTATTGGCAAGAAAATATTCAAAATATTGCCAACTAAGCAAACTGCGAAACAGATTACATTAATATCTGTCAGCAAAACATGTTTAGTTTTAATTTATTTAACAATTAATTATTTTAATAATACCGCCTGCTGAAATATATTGTCCGTAAATTTTTAAAAATTCCCTTGAATTATGGGAATCTTAATAATTGCAATTTCTCTATTATCAAAAAGTTTTTAAAAAAAAATTTTTTTCATAACTTCTAACAAAATTTGGGCTGTGAATTTCGATGTTTTTAGATTTCTGTTCAATGATAAATTGTGAAATTACTATTCGAATATTTTCCAATTACAAACTTTCTAAAAATTTTTTGTAAAACCTTTTTGAAATTCAATTATTTTTTTTTGAATTTTAAGCAAAATTATTAGTTAAATAATTCATAAGTAATAATTTTATATTTTATTTTTTATCATTTTTGATTTGTGTAAAAAACCCGTTAAATTTAAAAAGAAAATGGTAATTTTAACACAAATAGAAGTTTATTTTTCTGAAGAATCTCAATTATTAGAAAATGTCTACTAAAAGAGAATGAAATAAAGTTTAATATTTACAACTTCCGCAAATAGGGTCGCAAGCGTAACGATATCTTTATGTAGACTATCGAAAGTTGAGAACCTACGGATTCCGAGGGATGAACGAGCACGCAAACTAGCGTGTTACACTCCATCCTTTTTCTCTTTATTTTTTATTTCCTTCTTTCAACCCACCCACACACACACCCTCCAACTTTTTAACTCTTTCGCCATCACCTCTCTTCGATTCGGGCGCACTTTAGTTGCTGGCCAAATGTAAATAATGTGTAAGAAACATTTCATTTTCAGACGAGAAACAAACATGTTTATTTTCCAGACAGTCAAATATTTTCATTTACATTCTCCCTCAAGGAATAAATATTTTCGTGTCTTTGCATTATCATCGAGATTAGGCAGAAAAAAATGGGATTTAACAAAAAAATTAAAGAACAGGCTTCGCACTCATTTGCTAAAACCTACTATTTACTACTTTTTTTACGTTATGCTACTATTTGGGTACTTTTTTTAAATTTCAGCCAAAAATCTACTATTTGTTTTTTTTTTTGAGAATTTCCACTACTTTAAATTTGCTAATACTACAAATTAAAAAACTAATCTCAAAAATTATAATCAAATTCTTTAAAACGATTCAATTATTTTCAAAAAATATTCGAAATTCAATTATTTTCAATATCTACTATTTTCACAAAATTTCGCAAAAGAATTCAATTATTTTTAACAAAAATTGATAAAATTCATCCAAAATTCAATTATTTTCATTAATAATTAAATTAATAATATTTATTATACTTCAAGAAAATTAATTATTTAAAACAATGTTTATAAAATTCTTTGGAAGAATTCAATTATTTTCAAAAATAACAAAATTTTTCACAGAAATTCAATTCTTTTTAAACATTTTAATATAATTTTTCGCAATAATTCAATTGAAGAATTCAATTATTTTCAAAAACAAAAAAATTTTCACAGAAATTCAATTCTTCTTAAACATTTCAATAAAAATTTTTCGCAATAATTCAATTATTTTCATAAATAATAAAATTCTTCTCAGGAATTCAATTATTTTTGAAAATTTTAATAAAATACTTTGCAATTATTCAATTATTTTCATAAATAATAAAATTCATTGCAGGATTTCAATTATTTTGAATACAATTTTACAAGAATTGCTCAGAAAATGGAATTATTCTTAAAAATCTAATTTCAATTCCTCGAGAAAATCAATTATTTAAAAAAATGTTTTTTTTAAATTCTTTGCAAGAATTCAATTATTCTCAAAAAATATAAGAATTTTTCACAGGAAATCAATTATTTTCAAATGTTTTAATAAAATTGTTCGAATTAGAAATCAATTATTTTAAATATAATTTTAATTAAATTTTTTTGAAATAATTCAATTCTTCTTTTAGATTTTAATAAAATTCTTCCATAGAATTCAATAACTTACATGTCAATAAATAACAAAATTATTCCCAAAAATTCAATTATTTTTCGGGCATTTTAATAAAATTCTTTGCAAAATTCAATTATTTTCATAAATAACAATATTCATCACAAGAATTCAATTATTTTTTAAAAGTAATAAATTTTTTCTTGGAAATTCAATTATTTTAAAACATTCTAATAAAATCGTTCACAAGAATTCAATTATCTTTATAAATAATAAAATTCTTCTTCAAAATTCAATTATTTTTAAAAATTTTAATAAAATTTTTGGCAAAATTTCACAGGAATTCAATTATTTAATATAGAAAAATTCATACAATTTTTCGAAAAATATCAATTATTTAAAAAGATTTTTATAAAATTCGTCACAAGAATTCAATTATTTAAAAAAAATTTAACAAACTTCTTTTCAAGAATTTAATTATTTTTATAAATAATAATATTTTTCACCGAAATTCAATTATTTTTATAAACTTGAATAAAATTCGTTGGAAGAATTAAATTATTTTCAAAAGTAATAAAATTGAGGCCTTGGATCCAATAACTCGCCCGACGCTCGGAGGAACGCGCAACTGCCAGTCAGTGAACAGTGAGCGCCTCTGGGCCACTCACTGCTACCCGACTGGTATTAGCGCGTGCCTTCGAGCTTCGGGCGAGTTATTGGATCCAAGGCCTCAATTCTTCTCCAAAATTCAATTATTTTAGAAAAATTTTAATAAAATTCTTTGCAACAATTCAATAATTCTCCTAAAATATTCGAAATTAATCACAGGATTTCAATTATTTTTAAAACAATTTTACAGGAAATTCTCAACATTTTAATTATTTGTATAAATGAATAGCAAAATTCTTCGACAAAATTCAATTATTATCAGGAGTTTCAATCAAATTCATTGCAAAGTTAAATTATTTTAATAAATAATAGTTATCATCACAAGAATTCAATTATTTTGAAAAGTAATAAAATTCAATTATTTTTATAAATAACAATATTCATCACAAGAATTCAATTATTTTTTAAAAAGATTACATTTTTTCTTCACAATTCAATTATTTTTGATAATTTTTATAAAATTCTTGGCAAAATTTCACAGGAATTCAATTATTTACAAAATTTTTAACAAATTTCTTTGAAATAATTCAATTATTTTCATAAGTGATAAATTTTTCATAGGAATTCAATTATTTAAAATACAAAATTTCATAAAATTTTTCGAAAAATATCAATTATTTAAGAAGATTTTTATTAAAATTTAAAGAATTCAATTATTTTATAAAGAATAAAATTCTTCACCGAAATTCAATTATTTTTATAAACTTGAATAAAATTCGTTGGAACAATTAAATTATTTTCAAAAGTAATAAAGTTTTTTGCAGAAATTCAATTATGTTTTAAAAAATTAAACAAAAAATTCTTGTCAAAATTTCAAGTATCTTTATAAATAATAAAATTCTTCTCCGAAATTCAATTATTTTAGAAAAATTTTAATAAAATTTTTGGGAAAATTTTAATTATTTTCAAAAATAATAAAACTCATCGCAGGATTTTAATTATTTCTGATACAATTTTAATCGAATTCCTTGAAAAATGTAATTATTTTTAAAAATTTTATTGAAATTCGTCGAAAGAATTCAATTATTTAAAAATTTGTTGATAAAATTCTGTTTGAGAATTCAATTTTGACAAACATTCAATTATTCAATAAATTATTTATTTTTTAATTTAAATAATTGAATTCTTCGAGAATTTTCTATAATAAAAATTGATTTAAACATGAATTACCGAATAATCGATTTATTATTTATAAAAATAATTTAATTCTTGCAAAACGAATTTTATTACATTTTTTAAAATAATTGAATTTTTTGAGAAATTTTATTACTTTTAAAAATAATTTAATTCTTGCGAAGGATTTTATTAGGATTTTTGTAAAAAATTAACTTTTTTTTGAAAAATTTGATGGTAACTTAAATTATTTCAAAACATTAAGAAGGCGAAATTACACAGCCACACAAAAAAAAAAAAAGTTCTGATCTGGGGGTCTCACTATGTAGACTTTATGTTTTTTGGGTCGCTGAATCCGAATCCGAGGTCCATTTAACCCCATCAGATCAGGATTTTGACATAACCTCAAAAAACCAATATGGCGGACACATTTTTGAAAAGTTCATCGGATTCGCTTGAAATTCGTTACTCGGGGGTTTTTGGGGTCGCTGATTACGAATTTGAAGTCTGATTTCAAAAATTCAAAATGGCGGATCCAATATGGCGGACAAGTTTTTGAAAAATTCATCGGATTCGCTTGAAATTTGTTACTCTGGGGTTTTTGGGGTCGCTGATTACGAAAATGATGTCGGTTTTCAAAAATTTAAATTTTTTTTTTTTTCAAAATTTTTTCAAATTCAAAATTTTGAAAAACCGACATCAATTTCGTAATCAGCGACCCAAAAAACATAAAGTCTACATAGTGAGACCCCCAGATCAGAACTTTTTTTTTTTTTTTGTGTGGCTGTGTTATTAAAAAAATTAATTAATTAATTTTATTTTTTAAATTTGACTAAATTGATTCGAATCAGTTAAACAAATTTTCCTGAATCAAACTAATTTAATTTGACAAAATACAATTATTTACATTACTTTCATTTAACTTGAAGAAAAAATGTTTAACGCTTCTAATGAGGAGCTGAACTGTCGAAACAATAAAATTAAGTGCTTTATTTTTACCTTGACTTGGATGGATTGATATTTGTTTTTAACCACATTTATATTTAACTCACGATCCAGGTCTATTATTTTAATCCTTCACAGAGGCTTAAAAAAAGTGTCACAAAATTAAAAAAAAAATTGTTATACATTTTAATAAAACATTGTATAATTATTAATTAATGATTCTTTACATTCGTTCGCAATTAAAATTATTTAAGTCATTTAGCGAAAAATCGTTAAACACACGAAATTAAATTTACTTTGCGAAAATTGAAAATAGACGCATTTTTCAATTTTTTTTTTTTAAAAACCTATTGGTATTTTTTTTCGAAACTTTACGAAAGTATTTAAACAGTGCTTGAGAATTATTTTAACGCTGTTCATAATTTTCTGAAATTAAAATATCGATATAATTTTTTTTTTGTAATTTGTATTTTTTTTATTATAATCTACAAATTTTCCGTATCAGTTTAGATTTTAAAATTTTATTTAAAAAAATTTTTTTTTTTTTAAATACCTGTAAATTTTTAAAAGTCATTTTTTCTCTTTTTGTAATATTTGTAATATTATATTTTTTTAAATATTATATTCAATATATTTTATGAAATTCGGTCACATAAAAATAATAAAAGGATAAAAAACTATTCGGGTCAATTTTACTTTAATTCAGAAAAAAAAAATTGTAAAAAGTACATTTTTTTTGAAAAATGACATAAGTCCAAAGAAATAAAATTTCAGTTAAATAAAAATTCTATAATACAAAATTTCTTTACATCGAAAATTCTGACAAAATCTAATTTTTCAATCAATTCCAAAAAATAAAAATTCCATTGAAAGGAAACTTTACAAAAGTATTTAAACAGTGGTTGAGAATTATTTTATCGCTTTAAGGTACTTTTTGTTAAGTAAAAATTAAGTCAAAATTAGAACTTACGAAAAATTCTAGAACTTAGGTTCGAAAGTTTTCAACAAAATTAAGGGATATTTTAACAAACGCCAAAAGAACATTTTTTTTTGCATGAAATCATTAAATGCAACAGCACAAGAATGATGATTAGTCAATATTCTCTTTGACAAAGGGAGAGCTTCATTTATTTTATCTCTACATAAATATAGATTTCTCGTCTCGTCTTCAATCAGAGTAATGTTGGCAGCAAAGCAAAATGTGAAATTCAAAAGTGTGTTATGATTTAAGGAGTAGAACCATTCCTTAAATGTTATGTAAGACCACTAAAAATACCGCAATATATTTTGTGACTGACAAGCGTATTTGACGAGCCGATTTTAGACAATAATGGCAAAAAGACCCCACCACAATTATTCTAGAAGCATTCCAAAATTGAACATTTTAATTCTAAAAATGGATTTTAAAAAATTTGCCCTTTTTTTGAAGAATGCTGCAGAAATTTTAATTCGCTTTCTTTTACAGACTTTGCACTCGATAAATAATTTTAAAAAATTAGCAAGAAGTAGTTTTCAAACTGAAAAAGTAGTAAAAACCTAGCTATCGAAAAATTAAATTTGACGACCAAAAAAACTCATTTTAAAAACTTCACAAAACTGCCAAAAAATTCCATTCTTTATTTTATTCACCTGACTTTTTACTAATTTTCATCAAAAATATATACTTCTTTCTTATTCTGCAAATAAATTGAATTCCTGCAACGAATTTTATAAAAATTTTTAAATAATTGATTTCTTTCGACTAATTTTATACAAATTCTAATTTGAATAATTGAATTCCTCAGAAATTTGTATAATTCATGAAAAAAATTGAATTCTTATAAACATTTTTATAAAAAAAATTTTAAATAATTTAATTCTGTTTGGAAATTTTAGGAAAATAGTAGACATTGAAAATCATTTAACTTTATTGAATATTATTAAATTTTTTTTGAAAATAATTGAATTTCTAAGAAGCATTTAACTATTTATGAAAATAATTGAATTCTTGCGAATGATTTTGTTAGAATTTTTTTAAATAATTGAATTTCCAAGAAAAAAATTATTACTTTTAAAAATAATTAAATTCTTGTGATGAATATTTTTTTTAGGAAAATCACTGAATTTTGCAAAGAATTATATTAAAATGCCTCATAACAATTGGATTTTCGAGAATAATTTTGTTATTTATCAAAATAATTAATTTTTTTTGAAGAATTAATTATGTTAATAATTGAATTCTTGAGAAGAATTTTTTTAAATAATTGAATTTCCAAGAAAAAATTTATTACTTTTAAAAAATAATTGAATTCTTGTGATGAATATTGTTATTTATGAAAATAATTGAATTTTGCAAAGAACTTTATTAAAATGCCTCAAAATAATTGAATTTTCCGGAATAATTTTGTTATTTAACGACATAATTGAATTCCTTCCAAGAATTATTTATGTAAATAATTGAATTCTAGGGAAGAATTTCATTAAACTCTAAAAGGATAATTAAATTATTTCAAAAAAATTTAATTTAAATTGTATTTAAAATAATTGATTTTTTTCTATCAATTTTATTAAAATATTTGAAAATTTAATTGAATTCCTTTGTAATAATCCATATTATTATATTTTATTATTTTATTTTTGTAAATAATTGAATTCTTCCAAAGAATTTTAAACAAACCTTTTTTTTAAAAAGTTAAAATAGAATTTTATTAACATTTTCAAAAATAATTGAATTTTCAAGAAAAAAATTATTATTTTTAAAAATATTTGAATTCTTGTGATGATTATTGTTATTTATGAAAATAATTGAATTTCGCAAAGAATTTTATTAAAATGCCTCAAAATAATTGACTTTTAAGGAATAATTTTGTTATTTATCAACATAATTGGATTCTTTCGAAGAAATATTTATGTAAATAATTGAATTCTTGTAAAGAATTTTATTAAAATCTAAAAGAAAAATTGAATTTCTGTGAATAATACTAATATTTTTGTAAATAATTAAATTGTTCCAAAGAATTTTAAAAAAATTTATGCAATTCTTGTAAAATTGGATTAAAAATAATTAATATCCTGTGATGAATTTCGAATATATTATGAAAATAATTGAATTGTTGCACAAAATTTTATTAAACTTTTCAAAAATAATTGAAATCATGAGAAGAATTTTGTTATTTTTGAAAATAATTTAATTATTGCGAAAAATTTTATTGAAATGTTTAAAAAGAATTAAATTTCTGTGAAAAATTTTGTTATTTTTGAAAATAATTGAATTCTTCATAAGAATGTTATAAACATTGTTTTGAATAATTAATTTTTTTCGAAATATAATAAATATGAAAATTTTATTTTGAATAATTAAATTCTTGTCGAAAACTTTATTTGTGAAAATAATTGAATTTTTTGATTAATTAATTTAAAATTGTATTAAAAATTATTGAAATTCTTCGATGAGTTTTATTATTTATGAAAATAATTGAATTATTGCTTAGAATTTTATTAAAAAATTGAATTTCCATGAAAAATGTTATTATTATTGAAAGTAATTGAATTATCATGAAGAATTGTATAAAAATTTTGTAAAATAATGAATTTTTTCGAAACTTTTTTAAAAATGCTATTCTAAATTAATTGAATTTCTGTAAAAATTTTATTATTTACGAAAATAATTGAATTTTGGAAGAATTTTTATAAATTTTTTTTTTATAATTGAATTCATTTGCAAAATTTTATGAATGTACTAGATATTGAAAATAGAATTTCGAATATTTTTTTAAAATAATTGAATAGTTTTAAAGAATTTGATTATAATTTTTCAGAATATTGTCAAAAGAAATGTTTGAATCTTTTTCTTCTCGTAATTATTTTTCATTGATTCACCCATTTTCTGTTTATTATGTGGGGAAAATAAATTTTTCTCTCTGGTCGAATTATACTTTTGTGTTCTCACATAAGACAACTAAAAGTAGAAGTAGAAGAAGAAGAAGGAGAAGAAGAAAAAAAAATGGTGGAGTGTCAATTTAACGAGGGTCTTCTTAAGCAGAGCTTCAGTTGCACTAACGAGTCATGCAACCTCTGCTTTCGTTTTCGACCCTCTTGGTATATTTTCAAGCAACTCTTCGTACACGAAGTGTCAAGAACGAACGTCGTTATCACGCGACCCTAAAACAATACTGATTGCAAATTCCTTTTACTATAGATCAAAAATAATACACTAGGAATTTTTTCTAAGCATACATACATACATACATACAGCGTTCTATATATTTCTCTATTAAATCAAAAGCAGAAAAACTTTTGTCAGGAATAAATTGTATATTATTAAAACAAAAAGCATTGTACTTGTAATTTTTATTCAAATGTCTCAAAAAAATATTAAGTCGTGCTGGGTATTTGAAAACTACTCTCAAAGATTCATAATCGAGTAGCTATTAACCTTTCCTGTTAAATTTTTCTTGAAAATTATTAAAAATTAAAGAAATTGTCTAAAAAAAATAGAACACCTAATTTTAAATTTCATCATATTCGAACTGTTAAAATATTTATTTTTTATCTTTATTCTTTTCGAATAGAGAAAATAATCCCCTTCATTGTTTATTAATCATTTAAATGTTATTTTTACGAATGAACTAATTTTTTTTCTTCCTGAAAACTATTTTCCAACATTAAGAGATTAATAGACCATTGAAAATACTCAGAGTTGCCACAAATATTTAATTTTATTTTTCCCTGACTTTTCCCTGATTTCCAGACAAAATTTTGACTTTTTCCCTGACCCTAAAGAATATTCTGCGATTCACTCTAAAATTTATTCGATGCTCAAAAAAATGTTCTACTAAATTTATTTACAAATTTCTTTAATTGTAAAATTATTCAAAAACATCAATAAATTCTTTTTTAAATAAATATTTAATCACTATTATTTTTCTGTAGGAATTAAAAAAATTTTTTAAATTTAATTATTTAAAAGAAAATGTAATAAAATTCGTTTTGCAAGAATTCAATTATTTTTATAAATAATAAATCGATTATTCGGTCATTCATATATATAAATCAATTTTTATTAGGAAATTCTCGAAGAATTCAATTATTTAAATTAAAAAATAAATAATTTATTGAATAATTGAATGTTTGTTAAAATTTAATTCACATACAGAATTTTATCAACAAATTTTTAAATAATTGGATTCTTTTGATAAATTTTAATAAAACTTTTAAGAATAATTACATTTTTCGAGAAATTTGATTAAAATTGTATAAAAAATAATTAAAATCCTGCGATAAGTTTTATTATTTATGAAAATAATTAAAATTTTCCCAAACATTTTATTAAAATTTTTCTAAAATAATTGAATTTCGGAGAAGAATTTTATTATATATAAAGATACTTGAAATTTTGAAAAGAATATTTTTTTTAATTTTTGAACATATTTAAATTTCTTCGAAGAATTTTATAACTTTTGAAAATATTTTAATTCTTCCAACGAATTTTATTCAAAAGTTTATAAAAATAACTGAATTTCTGTGAAGAATTTTATTATTTATATAAATAATTGAATTCTTGCAACGAATTTTATTCAAGTTTTTAAAAATAATTGTATTTCGGTGAAGAATTTTATTATTTATAAAGATAATTGAATTCTTGCAACGAATTTTATTCAAGTTTTTAAAAATAATTGTATTTCGGTGAAGAATTTTATTATTTATAAAAATAATTGAATTCTTGCGAACGATTTTATTATTTATAAAGTTAATTGAAATTTTGACGAGAATTTTTATTAAAATTTTGAACATAATTGAAGTTTTTAGATGAATTTTTATACCTTTTGAAAATAATTGAATTCTTACACAGCGAATTTTATTACATTTTTTTAAATAATTGAATTCTTGCGACAAATTTTATAAAAATCTTTATAAATAATTGATATTTTTCAAAAAATTTTGTGAAATTTTGTATAATAAATAATTGAATTCCTCTGAAAATTTTATTACTTATAAAATAATTGAATTTTTCTGAAAAAATTTATTAAAAATTTTGCAAATAATTAAATTCCTGTGAAATTTTGCCAAGAATTTTATTTAAATTTTTAAAAGTAATTGAATTTGGAAGAAGAATTTTATTATTTATAAAGATAATTGAATTCTTGTGAACGATTTTATTAGAATGTTTTAAAATAATTGTACTTCTAAGCAAAAATTTATGACTTTTAAAAATAATTGAATTCTTGTGATGAATATTGTGATTTATGAAAATAATTGAATTTTTATTACTTTTCAAAAAAATTGAATTCTTGTGATGATAACTATGATTTATGAAAATAATTGAATTTTGCAATGGATTTTTTTTAAATTCCTGAAAATAATTGAATTATGTCGAAGAATTTTGCTATTCATTTATAAAAATAATTGAAATGTTGACAATTTTTTGAAAATAATTGAATTTTTCATGAGAATTTTATTAATTTTAAAAATATTTTAATTCTTGTGATAAATATTGTTTTTTATGAAAATAATTGAATTTTACAATGAATTTTATAAAAATTGAATTCTTGTGATGATAACTATTATTTATGAAAATAATTGAATTTTGTCGAAGAATTTTGCTATTTATAAAGATAATTGAAATTTTGACGATAATTTTTTTTTAATTTTTCGAACATAATTGAAGTTCTGCGAAGAATTATTATTACTTTTGAAAATAATTGAATTTCTGGAATCATTTGTAACTTTTCCAAAATTCAATTTTTTTATTATTTTTAACTAAAATTCTTCTATCAATCTAGTGTTTATGAAAATTGTAAAAATTATTCATTAAATAATTCCTAAGTCATAATTTTATGATAGTTCTCGAAAAATTTAGTTATTTAGAAAGAAATTATTGTCAGAAATAGAAAAAATTGAAGGTTTTGTATTAAAATTCGTGGTAATTTCATAGTTTATGAGGCAAACAAAAAAAAACATCAAAATTCAGAGTTTTCTCATGAATTTTAAAAATTCAATTTTTTCCAGTTACTTTAATAAAATTCCCTGATTTCCCTGACCTGTGGCAAGGCTGCGAATGTCTCAAAGAAAAAATGTTATTTTTACGAATGAACTAATTTTTTTTCTCCCTGAAAACTATTTTCCAGCATTAAGAGTTTAATAGACCATTGAAATTGTCCTTTTTCGCACTATACTTTTAGAGATATATATATATATTTAATTTTTGTTCGTCATTTTTTCTTTTCCGCTTGTTTAAACATGAGAGCTTGAAAAAGTGCACTTTCCACTTTTACTTTCATTTCTTTGTCTTGTCATGTGGCGCTCAGTGCTGATAATCAATAGTGAGAATATTACGCTGGCACTGATCAAAGAATCTCTGGAATAATATACCTCGAAGGGGTTCAATCTAGTGTGTACCATACAATAAATGTATATAGAATATGACGTAAGAAGAGTCGATAGTGTTGATTATAATACGTGCCGTGGAGGTTCGTGATTGTAAATGTGCTCTTGATCATACTCATAGTCGATGGTGCGCACGAAGCAAATCTCGTGCATTTACAATTTTCATTTTTTTTCTTTCTCTTTTTTTCTTTTTTCTTTTTTCTTTATATTCTGTTCTGCTTTTATTTTCCATATATACTTTATTTAAAGGTAAATTTCTCTTCTTCTCTTGATTTTTCGATTCTATTCATTGGGGCGCGCAAGTAAATATCCCATAAAAATTATTAGCTGCAATATTTATTAGATGGAATTCTATCAAAATAAAATTTTCATAAGGTTGTATTAGAAAATTTTTATTTTAAATTAATGGCAAGTTCTACATTATGTAAAAAATTTTACAGTAAAATTTTTTACCGAATGTAAAAGTCAATTTTACCGGTAAAATTTTGTACCGAATGTAAAACTGAATTTTTATTTATAAAAGAATTTTCATCTCTTTTTAAACTTTTAATTGTAAGTGCCAGTTGGGTAGTTTACAGAAAGCGTATTATGGGCGATTTTTCGCTTTCTAAATATTTTCCTTTTTCTCCATTTGGAGAAATTTCAGGTTCTCTTGAAACCTCCGCGAGATCGAATTTTAAAGACTGTAGTTATCACACCAGGGTTGCCACAAAAATTTAATTTTGTTTTTTCCTGACATTTTTTCCTGAAATTTTAATTTTTTCCTGACCCTAAAGAATATTCTGCGATTCACTCTAAAAATTATTAGATACTCAAAAAAATGTTCTATTACATTTATTTACAAATTTCTTCAAAAGTAAAATTATTCAAAAACATCAATAACTTCCTTTTTAAATAAATACTTAATAATTATTATTTTTCCATAAGAATTAAGATTTTCAAAAAATTCAAATTCAAACCTTTTTGAAAATAAACAACTTATAAGAATATCTTCAGGCTTTTAATAATCAAAGAATAGTAAGTAATAAAATCATTATTTTACATTCTAAGAATATTTTTACTATAACTTCTTCGACATTATTATCATCATTTCATATCAATTATTATATTATATTATTTTCGAGAATTTTTAAATAAAATTCTTCTTTAAATCAACTATTTTTTATAATTTTTAAAAAAGTTCTTCTTTGAGAATTTTTAAATCTATTTGTTTCCAATTCAATTTTACGTGAAATTTCAGTTATTCGGAAATTCTTGAATTAAATAAACATTAGAAAATAAAAATTGGAAATAATTTTTCAAAATTTGAATTAAGCTTTTTGAAAAAATTTTTTCCACAGAATTTGTAATTAAAATTATGAAAAACTCACATTTTCGAAAATTTTGATTTGAAACCTTTACAAAATTCAATTATTTCTAAATTTTAAAATAATTGAATTCTTTCGATGAATTTTAATAAAATCTTTAAAAATAATTACATTTTTCGAGAAATTCGATTAAAATTGTATTAAAAATAATTGAAATTCTACAATGAGTTTTATTATTAATGAAAATAATTGAAATTCTGCGATAAAATTTAATATTTATGAAAATAATAAAATGTTTGTGTAGAATTTTATTAAACTTTCTTTCATATAATTGAATTTTTTGAAAAATTTAATTAAAATAGTAGATATTGAATATCATTGAATTCAGGAATATTTTAGAAAATAATTGAATTTTGGTAAAGAATTTTATTATTCATAAAGATAATAGAAATATTTACAAGAATTTAAAAAAAAATTTGAACTTTGAATTGATATTGAAATTTGAATTTTGTGATAAGAATTTTATTACTTTTGAAAATAATGAAATTTCTGCAATCATTTGCAATTCTTCAAAATTCAATTTCAATTCAATAATTAATTATTTTCTAGAATTTGTAAATAAAATTCTTCCTTAATACAATTATTTTTAATAATATTTGAAAAAGCTGTTTGAGAATATTCAAATCCATTTTTTTTCAATTCAATTTCACGAAATTTCGATTAATTAAAAAATTCTCTAATTAAATATTTTTTTAGAAAACAAAAACTTTCAATAATTCCCAAAAAAATTCAATTAAATTTTTTCAAAAAAATTAATTTCACAGAATTGTTAGATTAAAAGTATGACAATTTTCAATTTTCAAAGATTTTAATTTCAAACCTTTTCAAAATTCAAATATTTCTCAAAATTCATTTTATAATGCTTTTAATATTCAATTAATATCTAAAATTATAATTAAAATTAATTTTTACATCAATTTTTATTAGAAAATTCCACAAGAATTCAATTATTTGAATACACAAATAAATAATTTATTGAATAATTACATTTTTTGAGCAATTCCTGTAAAATTGTATTAAAAATAATTGAAATTCTACGATCAGTTTTATTATTTATGAAAATAATTGAATTATTGCGAAGAATTTTATAAAAAAGTTGCAAACAATCGATTTATTTCGAAAAAATTTATGCAAATTCTATTTTAAATATAATTGAATTCCTGTGGAATTTTCATAACTTTAGAAGATAATTGAATATTTGTGTAAAACTTTGTCAAAATGGTTTTTAAATAATTGAATTCTTTTAGGAAATTTTATTAAAATAGTAGAATATTGAAAATCATTAAATTAAGAAAAAATTTTGAAAATAATTGAATTTTTTTTAATTTTGAAAAAAAAATGTAATTCTTGTGATGCGAATACTACACGGAAAAAAATTAATCTCTAAACTTGAAATAATATTAATTTCAAGTCCAATGAAATATAAGTGTATCTAAATTAAACATTATAGTCACAATTACTGTGATAAGTTGTGTTTGATTCTGTCAAACTTTATACCAGAAAACGCCATAAATTCACATCTCTGATTTAGAGATTTGTTAATTTCACAACTTTTTTTATATGAATTACATACAATTAACCGTTTTCATTTTCCGTATTTTATGAATGTTTTTCGCGTCATCACGTGGAACATTTATTTTTATTTATTAGACTTATCGGCGTTGAAAGGTCTGTGACATTTTAAGGTTACAATTATCGCCCGACATAATACGGCACACTGATTTAAATGACGTGAAATAGGTAAATAAACATTTTTCAACCACTTTTTCTCTAAACACAGACACTTTTTACAAAATAGGCCAACATACAACGGGTAAGAATCTTCTTAATAACCTAAATTCAAAAGATTGTTTAAATTCATGCAGAAACGCGGTTGTAAAATGTAAAATTGGAAATGAGTGGAAAGTAATGTAATGACAGACAACAAGAAGCGGTTTACTGCCAGTCGCCAGAAGAGGGCAGAAGCATGCAGAGAGCACAATGGTCCAGCTGTTATATTCTTAGCTTTACATCACTTTCCAATTTTACATTTTACAACCGCGTTTCTGCATGAATTTAAACAATCTTTTGAATTTAGGTTACTAAGAAGATTCTTACCCGTTGTATGTTGGCCTATTTTGTAAAAAGTGTCTGTGTTTAGAGAAAAAGTGGTTGAAAAATGGTTATTTACCTATTTCACGTCATTTAAATTTTAAATCAGTCAGTGCCGTATTTTGTCGGGCGATAATTGTAACCTACAAATTTTACAGACCTTCCAACGCCGTTAAAACAAAAAAATGAAATAAAAATATAAAATTCGTATTGTGTTTTAAAAATATCCAACTACTTTTTTATACTTGTCAATGTATAGTTCATACAGGGAAAACAATATAAATATTTTGTGAATAATTCTCACTCTAAATTGTGATAAATTATAAATTCTTATTACATCGAGTTATTACAAAAATACGAATTATATAAATATACGACTAAAATGCTTAATATTGTTTATTCAAATAATATATTAGATTTGAATTTCTTCAAGTAAGTTGATAGTTTAGAACATATGTTCCATGTCATAAAATTTGAGATTCCTAATATCATTTTTAGGCATAAGAAATACGTGTTCTTCACAATACTAATATTCGGATTAGATATAATACCAAATTTCAGTTTTAGTGATCTGCTTACATCTTACGTCCGATTCCAGTGATAGTTTATGCCTAAATCTCAGATTTAATCACTAATTTAGAGATTAATTTTTTTCCGTGTATTATTTATCAAAATAATTGAATTTTTCATTGAGTTTTATGAAATTCCTGAAAGTAATTGAATTTTGTCGAAGATTTTTGCTAGATAATTGAAATGTTGACCATTTTTTTTTAGATTTTTTGAAAATAATTGAATTTTTGCAAAGAAATTTATTATTTTTGAAAATAATAAAACTCATTGCAAATTTTCAATTCTTTTGAAAATAATTAAATTATTACGAAGAAATTTATAAAAAATTTAGAAATAATTGAATTCTTGTGAAATTTTTATTATTTATGAAAATAATTGAATTCTTGTGATGAATACTATCATTTTTAAAAATAATTGACATTTTGCAATGAATTTTATTAAAATTTTTAAAAGAAATTGAATTTTATTAGTTTTTAGAATAATTGAATTCTTGTGATGATAATTGTTATTTATTATGAAAATAATTGACTTTCTCCGAATGATTTTATTATTTATGAAAATAATTGAATTACTGCGAAGAATTTAATTCAAAAATTTTAAAACATTTTATTTTTTAGAAAAAAAATTATGCAAATTGTATTTTAAATAATTGAATTCTTGATTAGTTTTTACTTTTGTAGAAAATAATATTGAATGTTCGTGTAGAATATTATCAACATTTTTGTTTAATAATTAATTTCTTTTGGGAAATTCATATGAAATTAAATTAATTGAATTGAAGAAAAATTGTTGAAAATAATTGAAATTTTGCCATGAATTTTATTAAAATTTTTAAAAATAATTGCATTTTATTATTTTCAGAAAAAATTGAATTCTTCTGATGAATACTATTATTTATGAAAGTAATTGAATTTTGTCGAAAAATTTTGCTATTTATTTATAAACATATTTAAAATGTTGACAATTTTTTTTATGTTTTTCTTTTTAAATAATTGAATTTCTCCGAAGAATTTTATTAATTTTGAAAAGAATTGAATTCTTTCGATGAATATTGTTATTTATGAAAATAATTGAATTTTCCAATGAATTTTATGGCAGTTCTTCAATGGAATTAAGTTATTTAAAATAAATTATTGTCAGAAATAAAAACAATTTAAGGTTTTTTTTTAGAATTCGTGGTAATTTCATAGTTTATGAGGCAAACAAGAAAGACGACAAAATTTAGAATTTTCTTGTAAATTCTAAACATTTAATTTTTTTCCAGCACTTTTAATTTTTTTAAATTAAATAATAATAATAATAATAATAATAATAATAATAATATTAATAATTTAATTTTTTTTATTCCTGACTTTTCCCTGAATTTTCAGACTTGTGGCAACCCTGCTGTCAGATAAAGTTTAAAGCCTTTTATTCAAAAATATTAAAATAATACACGGTCACTAACTTCAAGAATATATTTAAACTCTTATAATTTTTGCGGATGATGTAATTTTGCTAAACTCCAAAATTGTAAAAAAATGGTGAATGAATAGGTACTGGGATGGATTTTCTCTTACCTGTACATCAAAGTGGGTGGTGTTGTCTTGGGGTTGTGGAGGACCTTGCTGCTGTTGTTGCTGTTGAGAGGGCGGCGGACCTTGCGGTGGCGGAGGTCCCTGCGCTCCGAAAAGCTGTGAATGTGGATGCTGAAGATGATGGGTTTGTGGAGCCTGATGATGTTGCAAATGATGAGGCGGGGCAGGTGCGAATGCTGCCATAAAGTGTTCTTCATTACCGACAACATCAACACCTGGCTTCAACAATACAACACCACCGCCTCCAGTGGTCACAGCCAGAGTGGCTGCATTTTTTTGAAACTCCTCTTCTCCTGGTGATGGCTGTCGACTTCCCGGTGTACGACTGCATAATTCAATAAAATTATTTTTAACATCTCGACTATATTTAAGTAAGACTATTTTTAAGCAATTTCGAAATTTAATTAATTAAATCTTCGCCACTATTATCACTATTGTCTCTATCGGACTATTTTCCCTTTACGCCTCAATTTCTATTCCCTTATTCTCTATTTTTAACTCCCTCTTTATTATTCCTTTCCCTTTAACTTTTCTATTCGTTTCTACAAGTATTCCTTCTCTTTTCGTCAATTTTTATTATCATTATCACATGTCAATATAATTGTCAAATTTTGAAAATTATGCGATTTGAAAAGTTTTTCTAAATGAGAAAAATTAGACTACGTCGGGTTTGATTTTTAGGGAATATTTATATGCTTATATAAGAAATATATTAAGAGTGCGACTTCAGCGATTATATTAGAAGGGCGATCGAGATAGAAATTTTCAAGTCCCTGACACTAAAGAATATTCTGATTTACTCCAAAAATGACTACAAAAAAATGTTCTATTACATTTAATTACAAACTTCTTTAATTGTCAAATTATTCGAAAACATCAATAACTTCATTTTTAAATAATTATTTAATCGTTATTATATTTCCATAAAACTTAAAATTTTCGAAAATTTCAAAATCAAATAATATTATATAAAAAAAAACTATAAAAAATATTATAAAAAAAAGTTTTTTTTTTAAAAACTTCATATATAATTAAAAAAAAATCAATTAAACTTTTTCCAAAAAATTAACTCTACAAAAATTGTCAATTTTTATGAAAATTTTAGATTTTAAAAGATTTTAATTTCACACCTTTTCAAAATTCAATTACTTCTAAAAATTCACACTATACTTGACTGCTTTTAATATTCAATTATTATATAAAATTTTAAATAAAATTCATTTTCAAATCAACTTTTATTAGAAAACTCAACTTAAATTCAATTATTTAAAATACAAAAAAAAAATAATTTATTAAATAATTAAACTTTTCTCAAAATCTAATTTTAATAAAGAATTTTATTAACAAATTTTTTAATAATTAAATTCTTTTGAGGAATTATTTATTTATGTAATGTATATTATGTATGTTAAATTCATTAATTCTTTAATTGAATTATTGGGAAGAATTGTATTAAAATCTAAAAGAATAATTGAATTATTTAAAAAAAATCTAATTAAAATTTTATTTAAAATAATTGATTTTTTTCGAACAATTTTATTAAAATATTTGAAAATAATTAAATTCTATAGAAGAATTTTAAAAAACATTGTTTTAAATAATTGATTTTTTCGAAGAATTGAAATTAAATTTTTAAGAATAATTACATTTCTCGAGTAATTCCTGTAAAATTGTATTAAATAATTCCTGAGCAGAATTTATATTACTTATGAAAATAATTGAATAGTTGCAAAGAACCATATTAAAATTTTCAAAAATAATTGAATTCCAGAGAAAAATTTTATTATTTATGAAAATAATTGAATTATTGCGAAAAATTGTATTAAAATGTTTAAAAAGAATTTAATTTCTGTGTAAAATTTTGTTATTTTTGAAATATAAATAAATATGAAAATTTTATTTAAAATAATTGAATTCTTGTGGAAAACTTTATTTATGAAAATAAATGAATTTTTCGATTAATATTAATTTAAAATAGTATTAACAATAATTGGAATTCTGCGAAAAATTTTATTATATTTATAAAAATAATTGAATAGTTTCAAAGAATTTTATTAAAATTTTGAAAAATAATTGAATTCGAGAAAAAAGTTTTATTATTTATGAAAATAATTGAATTATTGTGAAGAAATTTTATAAAAAATTTATAAATTATTGAATTCTTGTGAAATTTTTATTATTTATCAAAATAAATTTTTTTGCTTAGAATTGTATTGAAATTTTTTGTAAAGAATTGAATTCTTTAGGAAAACTTTATTAGAACAGTAGATATTGAAAATCATTAAATTAAGGAAAATTTTTGAAAATAATTGAATTTCAGAGAAGAATTTTATTATTTTTAAAAATAATTGAAATTTTGACGATAATTTTTTTTAAATTTCTTAACATAATTGAATTTCTGCGACGAATTTTATTACTTTTGAAAATAATTGTATTTCTGCAATAATTTGTAACTTCTCCAGAATTCCAATTTTCAAGTGTTTTCAATTAAAATTCCTTTAAAAATTTATTATCTTTAACAATTAATTAAATATATATTGACAAATTTAACTAATTTCAGAAAAATTTGAATTATTAAAATTTTTCAATAATCTAAGTTATTTAAAGTTTCTAATAAAATTCATTAAAAATTGAAATTTTCCAAAATTTCAAATTAAATCCTTTTGAAGTTTATCTGTTTATGAAAATTGTAAACGCAACTCTTTTAAAATTTAATTAACTTGGAAATATTTAAGTAAAATTATTCATTAAATAATTTATAATTAATAATTTTATGATGGTTCTTCAAGAATTAATTTATTTAAAAAGAAATTATTGTCAGAAATAGAAAAAATTGAAGGTTAAATAAATAAATATAAATTATTCATTAAATAATTTATAATTAATAATTTTATGATGGTTCTTCAAGAATTAATTTATTTAAAAAGAAATTATTGTCAGAAATAGAAAAAATTGAAGGTTTTTTTAGAATTCGTGGCAATTTTATAGTTTATGAGGCGAACAAAAATTCAGAATTTTCTTATAAATTCTAAAAATTAAATTTTTTCCTTTAAAAGTCCCTGAATTTTCCCAGAATTTCCTGACAAATTCTGCTTTTCCTGACTTTTCCCTGAATTTCTGAACCTGTGGCAACCTTTTTTAATTTGAGAATTTAGAAATTTCCATAGCAATAAAGCTGTGGTTAGGATTTTTTTTTTTTTGATTATTGCACGAAAATGAAAACTTCCTCATAATTCAAACTAGTCGCACCTCTGTTGCGGATATATTTTGTCGGATTTAAAAAAAGTAGTTTTGTATTTTTTTTAGTTCATTATATTTTTGAAAATATAGAATCAATGAAAAACAATTATTGTAGATACTTTTCTAAAGTACTCGGTTGACGCTATTAAATATAGGGTTTTCGATGCTGAATTTACAACTTGCGTTATTTGTTCAGAGAAAGACAATATGTATAGTCGAAAGTCTCATTAATGGGAAATCATTAAAAAATTACGTATTTATTTACTCGTCCTGACCCAAGAAGTTTTCGATTTTTTCAAGTAGAATCAGACAAGTTTGAAATACAAAATTCCTTACTCAAGTTACAAATTCCTCTAGCTAATCATAATTGAATTCCTTGATGCAAGAACCAGACATAGACCATTAAAATCAAATGGACTGCATTTGAACTGCGTCGGTTCTTCGATCCGGCCCCTCAATTGGAATTAAAATTCGTCTGTGCCAGGGCTTCTTCTCGTTTACAGTTTCCTTTGTACATATTCTGGCTTCGTCCTCTCAAACTACCTCTGCACTTTCACCCTTCTACCAATACATCCGTCGTACACCATCCACTTATTTTCTCACGCTTCACTCCCTCCTTTATCCAACCATCAATCCCTAGCATCATGTATCTTATCATCCACTTCTTCTCTAAGTGGTTAGGAACAGTCAGGAATTTCAAAAAGTCAATTTTCTTTTCCTGCATTTTCGCAAAGTATGTAGTATGTCCCGAAAATATTCGCTGAACATTTTTAAGCAGGGTGACCGCCAAATTTTAGTTTCCAAATAACCTGACTTTTCCCTGACTATTTGTTGATTTTCCCTGACAGTAAATAAATTCTTTTCATCGGATAAGTCGACTTTTCTTATATCTGAAGTAGAGTCCAAAATCTCAGGTTTTACAAGTCTGCACATTAAATTTTTCATTAAAATAACTAATTCTTCATATATAAGAATAAAGCAAGTGGTGAATCGGATTGAAACTTGACTAGAAACGGATTTATATCACTTGCTAGTGTTTGAAAAAAACCGAGTTTTTGCCTTAAAAATTTGTCTTTTTTGGCGCTTCCAACAATTTTGCAATTAACTGAAGAAGGAAGTTTTTTTATCCTTCTTGGCGAGACGCATGCTTATTCCCGAAATCTTTTTTGACCAAATAGGTATTTGATATAAAACTACTTAACTTGAAATTCACATAATATGCACATTATTTGACATAAATTTCATTGTACACAAAAACCATTCAACATAAATATCATTTGTCATAGAATTCATTAAACAGAAATATTATGTTACATAAAACTCAGATAACTTAATTCCCATTTGACATAAAAATTATGTAACATAAATTTCTATTGACATAAAAATTATTTAACATAAATTTCTTTTGACATAAAATTCATTTAACGTAAATTTTATTTGTTATAAAATTCATTTGGCATCAATTTCATTTGGCATAAATGTCATTTAACGTAATTCTCATTTGACATAAAATTAGCTTGACATAAATTTCATTTGACGTGAATATCATTTAACATAAGTATTATTTAACGTAAAATTAAATTTATATAAATTTCATTCAGCATAAATTCCATTTAACATAAATTCCATTTAACATAATTCTTATTTGGCATAAAATTTACTTGACATAAATTTCATTTGGTATAAATCCCATTTAACATAATTTTCATTTGACATAAAGTTCATTTGACATAAATTTCATTTGACGGATAACTCATTACACATAATTCTCATTTGACATAAAATTCAGTTGTCATAGATTTTATTTTACGTAAAGATCATTTGACATGAAAATATAGGCGCGAATTTCAAAATTGTCGAATCACAATGTTGTTGATAATATCTAATTGGTTACTTTTAAAATTGGCGCCGATATTTTTATGTAAAATGTAATTTGGGTGAAATGATTTTTATGTCAAATGAGAATTTTGTTGAATGACTTTTATGACAAAAAAGAGTTGTGTTAAATGTCTTTTATGTCAAATGAACTTTATGTCAAATGAAAATTATGTTAAATGGGATTTATGCCAAATGAAATTTATGTCAAGTAAATTTTATGCCAAATGAGAATTATGTTAAATGGAATTTATGCTGAATGAAATTTATATAAATTTAATTTTACGTTTAATAATAATTATGTTCTTCTTCTTCTAGGGTTCTTCTTCTTCTTCTATAATAATTATGTTAAATGATATTCACGTCAAATGAAATTTATGTCAAGCTAATTTTATGTCTAATGATATTTATGTCAAATGAGAATTACGTTAAATGACATTTATGCCAAATAAAATTGATGTCAAATGAATTTTATAACAAATAAAATTTACGTTAAATGAATGTTATGTCAAAAGAAATTTATGTTAAATGATTTTTATGTCAATACATAATTTTTATGTCAAATGGGAATTAAGTTATCTAAGTTTTATGTAACATAATATTTCTGTTTAATGAATTCTATGACAAATGATATTTATGTTGAATGGTTTTTGTGTACAATGAAATTTATGTCAAATAATGTGCATATTATGTGAATTTCAAGTTAAGTAGTTTTATATCAAATAACTATTTGGTTAAAAAAGATTTCTGGAATAAGCATGCGTCTCCTTCTTGGCTCCATCGATGTATTTGACAGCATTTGGCAAAATTTGAATTGTTCGTCCAGCCACGTCATTATTCTCGGTCCATCTAGTGGAACAATATTTTAGAGGAAATATTTTTTATCCAGAATATAAATGAGTGAGTCATGACACAGTTGATGCACCAAATTATTTCTGCTTCTACTGTTGTGAAAAAACGAATAGAATTTTTTTTTGAGGGTTTGTTAAATACATATTAAAGTGTAGAAAAAAAAATTGTTTGATTTAAAATTTTATAACAAAATAGCGGTGATAAATTTCATAGTCAAAATCGACTATTTTTTTTACGGTCGGAAATTTTTTTTCGAAAGTTTTAGTTCTGGAACAGAAAGCAAAGAAATTTCATGACCTATATAATATAAATTTTGGAAGTACATATGGGATTTTTTTATATCAATTTTTGTAAAAGTGGCGCACTTTTTGAGTAAAATAATCGATTTTTTGCCAAAAAAAAAAAAATAAACAGTAAATTGTTTATAAAAAATAAAGTTTACATCCAATTAAAAAATCCACATCTACTTCCAAAGTGAATAGTATATATTTGAAAAAATATCTTTGTTTTTTTTTTAAACTTTTCAAAAAACCTTTTCGGCCGTTAAAAAGGTCGATTTTGAATATAAAATTTATCGCCGCCATTTTGTTATATAATTTTTAAAAGAAATGTTTTTTCATACTTCAATATGTATTTAATAATCCCTCCAGAAAGAAATCCTATTCCATTTTCTCAAAACAAACTCAAAACAAAAACTCTTTTTCTGCCTCTAGAGCGGTGTTGACCCTTAAGAGGGTGTCCAGGGTTAGAGACCTGGGAGTTATACTAACTGAGTTTTTTACATCCCATGAACACATTGCAGAAACTATCAACCATGCTCAATAAAAGTCCTTGCGTTTGTCACGAAGGGAGCATCACATTTTTCTAATCTAAATATCCTCAAGGTATTGTTTTTTACGTTAGGTCCATTTTCGAATATGCTTTGATCATTGGGTCACCTTATCAGGAATATATTTGGATGGAACTTGAAAGAGTACAGAATAGATTTCTGAGGTTCATTGCGAGACGGCTTGGATGCCATTATTGTTATTACAGTCGACTACTCCGATTTAAGACGGCAATTTAACATTCCCACTATCAAGTCAAGATTTCTCACAGTAAACTGCAGATTCGTTTGGAATTATGCTGAATATCAATTCACTCCATTCGTGTCACAAAAATCACCGTAAACAAATGGCTGCCTTTTATACCCTTGTTGCTGAATATACTATTTTTTGCAATCTCCTTTTGTTTTGTATTGTCCACAGGATTTTAAATTCTCTTTACTCCCAGTGCAACATGTTTATGCTTCGACAATTTCTCTTGATGTTTAATAGAGACCATAACATATTGATTGCATTATAATTTTCATCGGAACATTCGGCTAATTCCAGTAAAAATAATTTTTTGCCTCCGGAATTTTAAAAGTTTTATCAGAGATGCCTTCGTGATCCATTTGGCGTCATTATTAAATTCACTATGATTGTATAGATAAACAAATCTTAACCCCTTCGCTGTGAGCAGAAAAATCTTAAATGTGGGTCCAAAAATGTTAAGAACTTTTCTGACGACCAGAATTTGTGAGTGAGAAAACATTTTTCTTTTCGGGGTTGCTGATTACGAATCTGAAGTCCATTTTTAAAAATTCAAAATGAAAGACGTATTTTTTGAATTCATTCATTTGTTTATTTTTAACCCAAGTAACGCCTTCAAACCCTAACATCAAGAGAAAGGTTGGGAAAGAGTTGTTCTTATTTTCTCACAGATTTTCTAAAAATCATGCAATTTTAACTAAATTATTGTTTCCTCGTCTCAGAAGCAATTTTTTTCTTTTGATAATTATTTATTTTAATGTCAGAAGCCATTTAAAAGCAATGATTTTGATTTTTTTGTCACGGATTTTCCGAAAATCCCGTAATTTCAAGTAAATATTTCATTCCTCGACTTGGAAACAATTTTTTTCTTTTGATAATCATTTATTTTAATATTAGAAGCCATTTAAAAAAGATGCCAAGAGAACTCAAGGCGGAGAAAGCAGTGATTTTGAATTTTTTCTGTCGTAGATCTTTCAAAAATCGCGGATTTTCAATTAAAAACAAAAATCTCTGCTTTTCTCGCCTCAGATCCTTTTAGAATCATTTTTAAATGGCTTCTAATATTAAAATAAAAAATGATCAAAAGAAAAAAATTGCTTTCAAAGCAAGGGATTAGCAATTTATGTACTTGAAATTTCGAAATTTTCGGAAAATCCGTGACAAAAAAAATCACTACTTCTCCCAACTTGGAACCTCTTGGAATTTTTTTAAAATTGCTTCTGACATTAAAATAAATAATTATCAAAAGAAAAAAATTGTTTCCGAGGCGAGGATTTAGCGATTTACTTGAAATTCGGGATTTTTGGAAAATCCATGACGAAACAATAAGAACTACTATTTCTCTGCCTTTTTTTTAATTTAGGGTTTGGAGGGTTTACGTAGACTAAAAATAATCAAATTTTATTGAGAAGAATTTGTATCCTGCACTTTTTAGAGAAAAAGTTTTTTTAATTTTTCTCGTTGAATCAACGTTGGTAACTTCAATTTCATTCCTTATGACATTTCGAAAATATCACTCTGATTAATTATTACTAGGAGGAGTTTACTTCCAAAGAAACAAAATCACTGTTGCTTTGACTTCCTAATGATGATTACAATAATAATGATTAATAATGATTGTTACAAATAGCATTAAATTTGTTCGCCCACAGCAGTTCAGCAACTTGTGAGGTAAAGAAATTTTGCCTGTTTGGGGAAGAATAAATATCTAATTTGAAATGCTTGCTGAATACTTGCTTAGTAACTGTCGGAATTTTCAGGTGCAATAGGGTTACGACTTAGGTGCCAACTGTAGATTAACTGAAGATTAGATAAGAAACCTCTATACTAGTAAAACACTTTCGATCGACCTAATTATTGACCCTGGCACTCGAAATTTCCTGACCGCTTTACAGATAGTTTCTACTTTAACTACTGGGGAATGTGACTTTAATGTTCTGGAAAGTGCCAAAAGCGTAGCCACCTCAGCCTCATTCTCCTTGCATTCTACTTACGAACACCTATGAATGTTTCACTGAAGAGCTCACTCTATAAGCATTAACGCGGCCCTCATTGCAGGAAAATCGTTAAACTCAGACTATTTCCCTCCAAATTCGAAAAATACCATTTAGAACCTTCGCATTACAAAAAAACAACTTAAATCCAATTAATTAATGTAATTAATTATTTCATATTTTGTGTCAAACATAACCTAAAATTTTTTTTTTGAGGTAAGTCCCTTTTTACCGTGAAGCGACGCATTTATTTTGTTTCAACAGTTATTTAAGGAAGAATCGGAACGTATGATTATTCCCCAAATGTCATTTTTCCGAAATGTCATTTTACCGAACTGCACTTTTGTGAATAGTCATTTTTGCAAAAAGCCACTTTTGCGAATTGTCGATTTTCCGAAAAGACATTTTTACGAATTGTCATTTTTGCGAATAGTCATTTTTACGAATTGTCATTTTTGGGAATTGTCATTTTTGCAAAAAGTCATTTTTACGAATTGTCATTTTTGCGAATTGTCATTTTTGCGAATCGACATTTTTACGAATTTTCAATTTTCCGAAAAGTCATTTTTGCGAATTGTCATGTTTGCGAAAATTCCTACAGTAAACTTGTATGCATATATAGATTCCCTATAGGAATTTTCGTAAAAATGACAATTCGCAAAAATGACTTTTCGGAAAATGACAATTCGTAAAAATGTCGATTCGCAAAAATGACTTTTCAGAAAATTGACAATTCGTAAAAATGGCAATTCGCAAAAATAGCTTTTTGCAAAAATGACAATTCGCAAAAATGACAATTCATAAAAATGACTTTTCGCAAAAATGACAATTCGTAAAAATGACTTTTCGCAAAAATGACAATTCGTAAAAATGGCGATTCGCAAAAGTGACAATTCGCAAAAATGACATTTCTCAAAAATGACAATTCGCAAAAATGGCAATTCGTAAAAATGACTAATCGTAAAAATGACATTTCACAAAAATGGCTTTTCGCAAAAATGACATTTCATAAAAATGTCTTTTTGGAAAATCGACAATTCGCAAAATTGGCTTTTCGCAAAAATAACTATTCGCAAAAGTGCAGTTCGGAAAAATGACATTTGGGGAAGAATCATGCGTCCCGGAAGAATCCGATGTACAGTCAAAATAAAAGTTAGTAATGTCATAATTTCGTAATTTAAAAGAAAAAGAAAAATTCAATTTTAAATTCGTTTTGATAGAAAGGCGAAGAATTTAATTTTGAACATTTAAAACGATTTAAAGTTGCATTTAAATAAAAATTTGCAATGTCAATAAGAAATATTTTTTTAATTTTAGGTTATGTTATTTAAATTATTTATTATTGACAAAAAAGTATAATTTGTATTCTTTATAAATTTAAATTGTTCAAAATGTAGAAAATTAAATTCCTTACGCTTCTACCGAAAGGAATTTAAAATTTAATTTGACCTTCTCTTTTAAAATACGAAATTATGACATTGGACTAACTTTTGATCCGATTCTTTATCAGATTCTTCCTTAATTATTACGATTTTCTAACGTATTCTATTCGTATTTCTAATACGAATTTTCCATCTATCGGAAAATAATATGTAGAAGTTTTTATTGCTCACAAATGATATTTATATGAATTTTTAGGTTACAGTGAAACCTGTCGGAATGCAACTCGATTTTTTTAAATTTTATTAAAGTAAACAATCCTTAAAAACTTGTTTTTTAATTTGATTTTGTAATATTTTTACAATATTCTGGAACTAAGTGAAAATAATTCTTGTTTGACATTTTTGAATGCAAAAAGAATATTTAAAATATAGTTGCATTCCAACAGGTTCGACTGTAGAATTTATAAATTGCAGTACTATTATTTAAAATAACTGAAATTTGGCGGAATTCAATTATTTTAAAAAAAATTTTAATTACAATTTTTCAACACCTAATTTTTTTTAGAATTTCTACATTAAATTTTTTTAAATATCAATAATTATTTTTGTTGAAAAAATATTAAAAAACTGTTTTTTATTTATTTTAATTCAAATTGTAAATAATTTCAATGTAAAAGCTTTTGAGATTTAATTATTTCTAAAAATTACAACTGCAATTTTTCCAAAAGTCAATTATATTTTTAGAATTTTTAAATAAAATTATTCAAGAATTTAATAATTATTAAAGGAAAATAATCTATTAATAATTTTTTTAAATAAACATTTATACTTTCATAGCGATGAAAATGTTAAAAAGATTTCAATTTAAACCTTTTTAAAATTCAATTATTTCTTAAAATTCGTGTTATAAAGCTTCTAATATTCAATTATTTTTCAAAATTTTAACTGAAATTCTTTTTTAAATTTATTCTTAACCAGAATTCAACTATGAAAATTAAATTGTTTAAATAAAATAATTTTTGTAAAATTTCATTATTTTCCAAATTTTTAGTTACAATTCCTCAAAAAATACAATAAAGTTTTTAAGAATTATTTTTTAAAGTGAAAAAATAAAATTCTTTTAAACATAAAATTTGAGAAAATTGACTATTTTTTCAATTTTTAAAAATTATTTTCGGAAATTCAACCATTTTTCAAAAAATTTGAATTACGATTTTTCAAAATATCTTTTTGCAGAATTTCTAAATAAAATTTTTCAAATTTATTTCATTTTTGTTTAATAAATATTTGAATACTTATTGTTATTTATTTGTCCATCAGGAATTAAAATTTCAAAATACTTTTTGAAATTTTTTTTTTGTTTGTTTAATAAATATTTGAATACTTATTGTTATTTATTTGCCCACCAGAAATTAAAATTTCAAAATACTTTCAATGTAGAAGCTTTTGAAATTTAATTATTTCTAAAAATTAGAACAGCAATTCTTTCAATTCTAGAAATATTTTCTAAAATTTTAACTGAAATTCTCTTTCAAATGAATTCTTATAAAAAAAATTTGAGATTTCAATTATTTAAATAAATTATGTTATTAATTATTTATTTTTTATTTTAATAATTGAATTGCTGTAAAAGTATAATAATATTTAAGTATAAAAAAATTATTAATTTGTTACCTTCTTTGGAAATGAAAAGTTTTCAATAATACTCAAAAATTCTAAAAAAATAATTGAATTTGGAAAGAGTTGCACAGTTCAAATTTTCATAACAAATTTTTTAAATGGTTTTAAATTGAAAGTATTTCGAAATTTTAAGCAAATAAAGAAAAATAAGTAGGTATTTAAATATTTATTTTACAAAAATGATTGAAATTTGAAATTAACATTTTTTGAAAATATTCTTGAATTTTCGAAAACAATTTTTAAAAAATTGAAACAATTGGAAATTTTGTAAAATTTTATTCAAATAAATTTAATTTCTTTACTTTTAAAAATTATTTAGAAATATAATCGTATTTTCGAAGAATTCTAATTGAAAATTTGGAAAAAATTTGAATTTTAAATAAATGAAGAATTAAACTTATCAACAGGATTTTTCCAGTTTCACTTGAAAGTTCAATTATTCAATCAAAAATATTTTACATTTAAGTTGTTGTCAGAAATATCTTGGCGATTTCCACACGAGTTGTTCAAATAATTCTGAATATTTTTTTAAATTTAAAGAAAAACTGTTAGAAAAATTATATTTTTTAAAAAAAGATGAATTTTCGTTAATATTTCGAAAAGAAAATCTTTTAAAGTACCAACGGCAATATATTATTTTTATAACCTAAAAATTCCTATAAATACTATTTATGAGCAGTAGAAATTTCTACAAATTATTTTTCTTCTCCGATAGATTTTTGTGCAACAGAAAATTCGTGAGAATGAAAATTCAATTACTTTTAATTTCTTCTGTTATAAACTTATCTTCTATTTTCGGTTCCGATAGTTTTTTCTTACAAATCATACAAAGAGAAGAAGGAGAAGAAAAACCCATCAGAGAATATTATTTCGAATGTTGATAAAATCTGAGCCTTAGTCATCAACGAATCTAAACGTAATTATTTGAAACCTCGAAATTTGCCAAACTGTCAACCTGACCCCGACCTATCAATCACCGAACGTAAAGATTCCGGTACAAAAATGGCATTTCGTGTTGTAATACGTACTTAAACCCTTTGTCATCATCTAAACCATTTTGTGATGTAAGTCCATTGCCTTGAGGACCATTGTCATCTTTTGAATTATCAAAAGGACTTGTAGAGCCTTTCTCCTTTTCTTTCTTATCAGCGTCTGTGTTCTAAACATTGGCAAAAAAAAAAGAAATCGTTATTAATTTTTTTTCACATAAAAACTCCTCAATAAATATCACATCCACCAATTCAGTAACTTTCATCTAAAGTTTATTATTGCCCTCATACTTTTCAACTTTTCGAAAATTCTGCTATTAATAAATTTCAATCAAGATTCGAAATTAATCGAAAATTAATTTTGAATTTCAAGGTTAATCACTTTTATAAAAAGTAAAAATTCTATTACAGAGGAATAATTATTCAAACGAAAACTATACATTATATGGAAAGGACCCCGCGTGGTACTTTGGAGAAATTAATTTTTTACTACAAGTAAAAAATCAAAGAACTTCCAACAAACCTCGGATGAAAATTAACGAATCGATTTAGAGAACAAATGATATATATAACTTTTGGATTACTTACTAATCTAAGAGAAACCATTCTTGGGTCCAAGTCTTTTGGTGTTGTAGGGCTCGAACCACCGAGAACATATTCAACCATTTTCACCCCAAGTCCGCCAGTTTCACTAAAAATATATTTTTTACTTGTAGTTAAACACATTTTTGGTTTTAATTTGCAATTATTAGGGGAAAAAAATATTAGTAAATTTATTTATTCTTATTTCAAGGGACTCACCTGCTCCTGGGACTGAGAACGGCTCCAACTTCCGAGGCTTGATGATGAAATCCAGTGCTAACGGCCATTCTTCTGCCTGCGCTCATGGAGATTGGTTGTGATACTGCATGATCTGAAATTCAACAGCGGGAATAAGTTCATTTGCAATTAAATAAATTTTATAATTTAAAAAAGGGGTGGGGGGTTATTCTTTTCACACGGTTAACACAAATATTTAATTTTATTTTTCTCGGACTTTTTCCTGATTTCCAGATTTTTTCCTGACTGATTTTGACTTTTTCCTGACCCTAAAGAATATTCTGCGATTCACTCTAAAAATTATTAGATACTCAAAAAAATGTTCTATTACATTTATTTACAAAATTCTTTAATTGTAAAATTATTCAAAAACATCAATAACTACTTTTTTAAATAAATATTTAATCATTATTATTTCATAATAGGAAATTAAAATAGTAAAAAATTAAAATTAGTAGGAATTAAAATTCTTCAAAACATTCAAATTCAAATCTTTTTGAAATTCAACAACTTTAATAATATTATTACAAAACATGAAGAAGGCGATCACTCCAAGTCTTCGACTCGGAGTGATCATCTTCTTCATGTTTCGTAATAATTTAAATTACCATAAAATTTTTCAAAAAAAACGTGAATTATTTACAAAAATCTTAATAAAACCCTTCGCAAGAATTCAATTATTTTTAAAAGTACAGTAAAATTTCCCAAAAAAATTCAATTATTTAAAAAAAATGTAGTAACATTCGTTTTGCAAGAATTAAATTATTTTTATAAATAATAAATCGATTATTATTCAGTCAATCATTTTTAAATCAATTTTTATTAAAAAATTCTAGAAGAATTCAATTATTTAAATTAAAAATTACAAAATTTATTGAATAATTGAATGTTTGATAAAATTGAATTCTCATACAGAATTTTGTCAACAAATTTTTAAATACTTGAATTCTTTTGACAAATTTTAATAAAACTTTTAAGAATAATTACATTTTTCGAGGAATTCGATTGAAATATTGTATCAAAAATAATTAAAATCCTCCGATGAGTTTTATTATTTATGAAAATAATTAAAATTTTCCAAAAAATTTTATTAAAATTTTTCTAATATAATTGAATTTCGGAGAAGAATTTTATTATTTATAAAGATACTTGAAATTTTGACAAGAATTTTTTAACATCATTGAATTTTTGCAAAGAATTTTATCACTTTTGAAAATAATTTAATTCTTCCAACGAATTTTATTCAAGTTTATAAAAATAACTGAATTTCTGTGAAGAATTTAATTATTTATATAAATAATTGAATTCTTCCAACGAATTTTATTTAAGTTTACAAAAATAATTGAATTTCGGTAAAGAATTTTGTTATTTATAAAAAAAATTGAATTCTTAAAAAGAAGTTTGTTAAATTTTTTTTAAATAATTGAATTTTTGCGACGAATTTTATAAAAATTGAATTTCTGTGAAATTTCCCAAGAATTTTATTAAAATTTTTCTAAAGTAATTGAATTTAGGAGAAGAATTTTATTACTTTTGAAAATAATTGAATCCTCGCAACGAATTTTATTCAAGATTATAAAAATAATTGAATTTCGGTGAAGAATTTTATTATTTATAAAAATAATTGAATTCTTGAAAAGAACTTTGTTAAATTTTTTTAAAAATAATTAAATTCTTGCGACGAATTTTATAAAAATCTTTTTAAATAATTGATATTTTTCGAAAAATTGTATGAATTTTTGTATATTAAATAATTGAATTTCTGTGAAATTTTGCCAAAAATTTTATTAATATTTTTAAAAATAATTGAATTTCGAAAAAGAATTTTATTATTTATAAATATAATTGAAATTTTGACGAGAATTTATTATTTATAAGAGTAATTGAAATTTTGACAAGAATTTTAAAAAAATTTTTGAACATAATTGAAGTTCTGTGAAGAATTTTTATAACTTTTGAAAATAATTGAATTTCTGGAAACATTTGTAACTTTTCCAAAATTCAATTTTTTTTTTTAGTATTTTTAACTAAAATTCTTCTATAAATCTAGTATTTATAAAAATTGTAAAAATTATCTATTAAATAATTTCTAAGTCATAATTTTATGATAGTTCTTGAAAAATGAAGTTATTTAAAAAGAAATTATTGTCAGAAATAAAAAAATTGAAGGTTTTGTATTAAAATTTGTGGTAATTTCATAGTTTACAAGGCAAACAAAAAAAAAACATCAAAATTCAGAGTTTTCTCATGAATTTTAAAAATTCATTTTCTTCCACTACTTTTACTAAAAATCCCTGACTTTTCCCTGATTTCCCTGACCAATTATATTTTTCACGGGAAAAATAAAACGAAAATAGTTATTATTGATTTTCACAGTGATGTTTTCAGTAGAAAATAACTTAAAATTTCCATTTGTCAGATGAATTTTAATTAATTTTAAAAAACATTTTTAAATAAACAGTAGGACAAAAATGCTGAATACAAAAGTTGTTTAAAGAATTTTCCCATAAAAAAAACGTAAGTTGCTTCTCGCATACTTGGAAACAAGTTTCTTTCCGTAACAGATGCAAGTGACGTGAAGTAACTCTTAGAGAACGTGAAACCTATTAAAATATTACAAAAACTATCAAGTTGTGAAAATTACATAAATATAACATAACAGACTCTTCAAGTTTCATTCATTTGAAGCGAAATCAATTTAAAACCTAAACTAAAAATTGAAAGTTTATAAAATTTCAAATTTAAACCTTTTGAAGTTGAGTATTAATTTTTAAATGTTTTGCGTATTGACTACTGAACTTGTTTACTAAGTTCAAAAATTGAGATTATTATTCCAACTGTGATTTGTATATAAAAATATTAGTATTCTAATGAATATCTTAAATCCCCTAAGAGCAGCAATGATGAAGTTTTTCTTCAATAATACAAGCAAAAAACTCCGAGCGATCGTTATTCTCAACATTTTTAATCAATACAAACAAAATGTTTTGTTTTCAAAATAAAATATTCATCTCAATGTTGGTAATGTCGATCATCCTAAATGACGGAACTTCCCGACAAGCAACGCGGCTTTTCATAGTAGTACATTTTTTCCAATAATTTAATATTGAAGAGGCCTATGAACGGTTGTTTTGAATTCACATATTTATTTAAGATTCGGAGACATATTCGGACAAATAGGAAGTTTTCGGCAAATGCTCAGATTATGATCCAGATGAATCAGTGTTATTAATTCTAAATACAGCTTCTGTCACTATTTCAATAATAGGTTGTTATCAGCATCTACTTAATTTTTGAAAATCAAATTTTAAAGTTAAATATTGTTTTGTTTAGAACCAACATAAATTTTTGAAAAAATTAAGTGGATAACAAGGTTTGAGCTGATAACTAGGTGGAAGTTGCAGCTTCATAAAAAATATTTAACTTTAAAATTTAATTTCCAAATTAAGAGGATGCTGATAAGGAGGTGCCAGTTTCAGCTTTATGTTCAAAATTCAATTATTTCTAAAAATTTACGTTATAATGCTTTTAATATTCAATTACTATTAAAAATTGTAACTAAAATTAATTTTTAAATAAATTTGTATTCAAAAATTCTAAGACAATTCAATTATTTAAATGCGAAAATAAATAATTTATTGAAGAATTAAATGTTTTTTAAAATTGAATTCCCATAAGGAATTTTATTAACAAAAATTTAAATAATTGAATTCCTTCAACGAATTTTAATAAAATTTTAACAATTATTACATTTTTCAAGAAATACGATTAATATTCTATTAAAAAATAATTGAAATTCTGCTCTAAGTTTTATTAAAATTTAAGTAAAAACTTTTATTATTCATTATCAAATAATTGAATTATTGCGAAGAAATTTATAAGAAATTTGCAAATAATTGAATTCCTGTGAAATTTATATTATTTAGGAAAATAATTATAAATGTTTGTGTAGAATTTTATTAGAACTTTTTTTTTAATAATTAAATTCTTTTAATAAATGTTATTAAAATAAATAATAAAATAAATAAAAAATTCGATACTGAAAATCATTAAATGAAAGTAATTTTTTGAAAATAATTTAATTTCGGAGAAAAATATTTTATTATTATATTTATAAAGGTAATTTAAATTTTTACGAGAATTTTTTTTTAATTTTCTAACATAATTGAATTTCTGCAAAAAAAATTGTTTTACTTTGGAAAATAATTGAATTTCTGCAATCGTTTGAAACTTCTTCAAGATTTAATTTTTATTTAGTGTTTTTAACTAAAATTCTTTCTTAAATCAATTATTTTTAAAAATTAACAAATATTAAAAAAATTAAAGTAAATAAATATTCAATTATAATTTAAAATTTTAAGTGAAATTCATTTTTTTATAAATTTTTAATAGAAAATTTTTCTAGGAATTAAATTATTTAAATACAAAAATAAATAATTTATTATAATAGAATATTTCTTGAAATTGAATTTTTATGAAGAATTTTATCAAATTTTTTAAAAACAATTGAATTCTTTCGGTGAATTTAAAAAAAAAATTTAAAAATACAATTTTCTATCATTTTATTTAAAATTGTATAAAAAATAATTGAAATTCTACGATAAGTTTTGTTATTTATAAAAATAATTAATTTCTTGTAAAGAATTTTATTCAAAATTTTGTTAAATAATTGAATTTCTCAGAACTTTTTGAAAATAATTAAATTCCCTCGAGAAATTTCATTAAAAAAATTGAAAATAATTTTAATCTGATGAAGAATTTTATTTTTATTTTTTTAAATAATTGAATTCCAGTGAAAAATTTTATTTTTGAAAAGAATTTAATTCTTGGGAAGAATTTTATTTTTTACGAAAGTAATTGAATTGTTTCGAAGATTTTTACAAACATTTTTGACAAAAATTGTATTCCTAAGAAGAATGTTATATTTTGCGAAAATAATTGTATTCTGTAATCAATTTTATTATAATTTTTCAAATTTATACAGCATTTTATCAAAATTTTTTTAAATAATAAATTTGATTTCTTGGAAAGAATTTTATTCAATTTTTTTTAAATATAATTGAATTCCCATACAAAAATGTATTATTTGTGAAAATAATTGAATTGTATAGAAAAATTTTATTAAAATTACAATTTTATTAACTAAATCTTGTTTTCAATTTTGTCAACATTTTTTAAAAGAATTTTATTTTAATTTTTCGAAATACTTGTATTTCTCAGAACTGCTTTTTTCAATTTTCTGAATATATTTGAATTCTTTCGAGAAACTTCATTAAAAAATCAAAAATAATTCAATTTGTGCGAAGAAATTTATAAAAAAAATGTTACTAATTAAATTCCTGTGAAATTTTTATTAAAATTTTGTTTAAATAATTGAATTCTTTTGGAAAATTTTATTGAAATAGTAGATATTAAAAAGAATTAAAATGAGGAAAATTTTTTGAAAATAATTGAAATTATTCCAAGAATTTTATTAAATTTTTTGAAAATAATTGAATTTCGGAGAAGAATTTTATTATTTATAAAGATAATTGACATGTTGACGAGAATAAGTAATAAGTTTTTCTTAAAATTTCTATTTAAATTTATTAAAAATTGAAATTTTCTAAAACTTTAAATTGAAACCTATGTAGTCCATCTACTTATGAAGATTTTAAACAAAACTCTTTTGAAATCCAATTGATTTTGAAATTTTTAAGTAAAATTATTCATTAAATAATTTCTAAGTAATAATTTTATAATAGTTCTTGAAAAATGAAGTTATTTAAAAAGAAATTATTGTCAGAAATAGAAAAAACTGAATGTTTTGTATTAAAATTCGTGGTAATTTCATAGTTTACGAGGCAAAGTCGATTCGATTTTTCCACTAAACCTCTGTGTAAAAAATTAAAAATCCCATCCACATTGACATCGTGGAAGGAAGAAAGAGGAAAAAGAACCCAATAATAACAATAAACCATTAAGAGAGTTTCGATTTAAGCATCATTAAAATTTTCCAAAAAATGAAAATTCAGGCGATAAAATTTTAGAAGGAAGTACAACGAAAGTTAACAGTCAGCCTAAACATTCTTCCAGTCTTAATCCAAAGTATCACCGCGGCATTACTCAAAAAAAACTATTGAGATGATTGTAGCATTACTGTGAGTAGAACTTATTTTTAGTGTAAGAACTGCTTTTCAAGTAGTCAGCAGTTATCCCAAACTAGCTGATCAGCAAGTTCATGGGTTCGAAATTGAACGAAAAGGATTCTAATCGCCTTGAATAGAAACCCAACTCTCTAAATATTAAAGGTGACTTTTGAAACATGGCACTTACGGTGGTAAGCATTAGGTAAGCAGTCATTTCAACAGTTTTTCCATGTACCTGAAACGAAAATATTAGAGCAAGATTTTACCTGATGTACTCCAAGTTGAATCCCTCCACATCTGATGGGCATCCAGGTGTAGTATCCCACCGCCTTTTACACCACCTTCATCTTTGGATCCACCCTCGTCCACACCCCAGAGCTTCTTCGCCGAGGGAGCAATCTAGAATGCAAAAAATTCTTTTTAGTGGACGAACATTCACATACAATATAAATGCAACAAGTTTAAAAAATTAACCTCACATTATCTTTCCAATTTATTCAAATCTATTTAAGGGGTAACACTATTCTAAAGGCAGGAGGCGCATGATTATTCCCCAAATGTCATTTTACCGAATTGAATTTATCCGAACTGTTATTTTAACGAAATGTCACTTTTTTCAATCGACATTTTTACGAATTGACACTTTTGCGAAAAGTCATTTTTACGAATTGTGATATTTACGAATCGTTATTGTTCCGAAATGTAATTTTTTCAAATTGTCATTTTTACGAAATGTCACTTTTGCGAATCTCCATTTTTACGAATTGCCACTTTTGCGAAATATCATTTTTACGAATTGTCATATTTACGAATCGTTATTGTTCCGAAATATAATTTTTCCGAACTGTTATTTTAACGAAATGTCACTTTTACGAATTGTCATTTTTACGAATTGCCACTTTTGCGAAAAGTAATTTTTGCAAAATATCATTTTTACGAATTGTCATATTAACGAAATGTCACTTTTGTAAATCGACATTTTTGCGAATTGCCTCTTTTGCTAAATATAATTTTTACGAATTGTCACTTTTGCGAAAAGTCATTTTTGTGAATTGTCATTTTTGCGAATTGTCATTTATGCAAACTGACAATTTTTCGAATTGTCATTTTTACAAAATGTCACTTTTGTGAATCGACATTTTTACGAATTGGCACTTTTGCGAATTGTCATTTTTACGAATTACCACTTTTGCGAAATATCATTTTTACGAATTGTCATATTTACGAATCGTTATTGTTCAGAAATATAATTTTTCCGAACTGTTATTTTAACGAAATGTCACTTTTACGAATTGTCATTTTTACGAATTGCCACTTTTGCGAAAAGTAATTTTTGCGAAATATCATTTTTACGAATTGTCATATTTACGAATCGTTATTGTTCCGAAATATAATTTTTCCGAACTGTTATTTTAACCCTCTGCTGATGCTAACTTATCCCCACTCTATCGCCAAAGCACGTAACTCCCATAGTCCCCACCAGGCGTCCAGAATGACGATTTTTGACGATAACGGTCGTTAGCATCAGCAGAGAGTTAACGAAAAGTCACTTTTACGAATTGTCATTTTTACGAATTGCCAATTTTGCAAAGTCATTTTTGCGAAATACCATTTTTACGAATTGCCACTTTTGCGAAAAGTAATTTTTGCAAAATATCATTTTTACGAATTGTCATATTAACGAAACGTCACTTTTGTAAATCGACATTTTTACGAATTGGCACTTTTGCGAAATATAATTTTTACGAATTGTCGCTTTTGCGAAATATAATTTTTACGAATTGTCGCTTTTGCGAAAAGTCATTTTTGTGAATTTTCATTTATGCAAACTGACAATTTTACGAATTTTCATTTCTAAGTAATGTCACTGTTGCGAATTGTCATTTTGTAAAAATGAAAATTCGAAAAATTGTCAGTTCGCATAAATGACAATTCACAAAAATGACTTTTCGCAAAAGTAACAATTCGTAAAAATGGCGATTCGCAAAAATGACATTTCGTAAAAATGACAATTCGAAACAATGGCAGTTCGCATATACGACAATTCGCAAAAATTACATTTCGGAACAATAACGATTCGTAAATATGCCAATTCGTAAAAATGATATTTTGCAAAAATGACTTTTCGCAAAAGTGTCAATTCGTAAAAATGTCGATTCACAAAAGTGACATTTCGTTAAAATAACAGTTTGAACAAATGCAATTCGTTAAAATGACAGTTCGGTCAATTGACATTTGGGGAATAATCATGCGCCTCATTTATTCAACTTTGTGAAAAAAAATTTATATTGCAATAAAGAATTAACAATTTTTTAATTATAACAATAATAGAAAAAGAATGTTTATGGCAAGATTTACGACAAAATTACAAAATCGAAAATTAAATAAAGCTAAACTAATGAAAATGACTACTTGGGGGTTTTCGAGATCGCTGATTACGAATCTGAAGTCGCAGTTTTTCAAAATTCAAAATGGCGAACCTTCTAAAAATTGTTCGGATTCACATGAAACTTCTTACTTTGGGTTCACTTTTGAGTCGATGATTACAAATCCGATGACAGTTTTTAAAAATTCAAAATGGCAAACAAATTTTAAAAACTTGTTGGATTTTTATAAAAATATGTTTCTGAGGGCCTGTAATTTGCCTAACTTATTTTTAGTTACCGAGAACAAACACAAGAAGGTTACAGAATTTTGATCCTATTTTTTTATTTTTTTGTTTTTTAAAATTGTTTTTCGTTTAATTACTTTTGCTTACTATTTGGAATAAAATAAGAAAAAACAAAGATCAAAACAAAGCTGAACTTCAACAAACTTTAAACGACTATTTTGAATCTTTCAACAAATATTTTCAATTAAAAAACAGTTGCCATTTCCATGCAACTAACTCATTGCGGTAATAAATTTGTCGATAATTCTGAGACGGTAAAAACTTCCTAAACTTTCATTACAAAATTTTGTTTGCCTACTTTTGTTTTTATAAATACGTTATAGCAGAAACTTCGTTTTTACTGTTTCTTCGCACTCATAATTTCATGATTTATAACTTCTGTTACATTTTGCAAAGTTTTTATTAGCTACTAAATAAACAGTAACACATGGTTCTATGTAATCACACCAATTTTTTGAAATTATCACTAAAAATAAATATTTTTGTCTCATCGAGGTGTGGATTTAAAATAAATGCTTTAATTACCAACCAATTATTTAAAAAATTGTTTAAAATGTTCATTTGTTCATGATGCTAATTGATTCTAACTCCATAAAGACCAGAAAGTTGAAAATTAGCCACCGAAGTGAAGATAACTTGTTTTAACCTTTAGTGGTATGAGATGATTGTCTAAACACAACGCATACTGGTAATTTTATTTAAACTGTCAGCAAGTGTTTAATATTGGTTTAAGTAAATGCGCTCACCTATTTCATATTCTTTTCAATATTATGTTACAGAACTAGGACAGAAAGTTCCTATCTTTATAGATAAATATTTAGTGCTAAAAGAAGTTGATAAAGACCGTAACTTTCAGATGCTTATGCAGTTTTTGAAGAGTTACACTCGATGTTACAATTTACAAAATATCTTTTCTTTTAAGATTCGCATTACTGTCGGTAAATTAATTACTTTATCCTACAATATACTTGTTTTTACATTTTAAATCATTTAAACTATATTTTTCACCATTCCAATTCTCATTTCGATACTAAAGTCATAACTGAATGTAATTAAATTGCAGACTTCGCACTCCATAAATAATTTTTAAAAAGTAGCAAAAAGTAGTTTTTAAACTAAAAAAGTATAGATCGAAAAAGTAAACTTGATGACCAAAAAACTCGCTTTAGACACAAAAAATTTTATAAAAATTTATAAATAATTGATTTCTTTCGACTAATTTTATGCAAATTCCAATTGAAATAATTGAATTTCTGAGAAATTTGTATTATTCATGAAAAAAATTGAATTCTTACGAAGATTTTTATAAAAATCTTTTTAAATAATTGAGTTTTGTTTGTGAATTTTATGAAAATAGTAGATATTAAAAATCATTGAATTGCAAAAAATTTTTAAAAAATAATTAAATTTTTCAAAGATTTCTATTAAAATTTTTAAGAATAATTGAATGTCTGTGTAGAATTTTATTCATTTTTTTTAAATAATTTAATTCCTAAAAAGCATTTTATTATTAAATTCTTGAGACTGATTTTATTAGAATTTTTAAAAATAATTGAATTTCCAGGAAAAAATTTATTACTTTCAAATAACAAATAATTGAATTTTGCAAAGAATTTTATTAAAATGCCTCAAAATAATTGTATTTTCAGGAATAATTTTGTTATTTATCTTTAATAATTGAATTCTTTCGAAGAATTATTTATGTAAATAATTGAATTCTTGGGAAGAATTTTATTAAAATCGAAAAGAAAAATTGAATTATTTCAAAAAAATGTAATTAAAATTGTATTTAAAATAATTGATTTCTTTTAAACAATCTTATTAAAATATTTGAAAATAATTGAATTCTTTTAAAGAATTTTATAAACATTGTTTTAAATATTTTATTTTTTCGAGGAATTGAAATTAAATTTTTATGAATAATTACATTTTTTAATCAATTCCTGTAAAATTGTATTAAAAATAATTGAAATCCTGCAGTGAATTTCATTATTTATATAAATAATTGAATAGTTGCATAGAATTTTATTAAAATCTTCAAAAATAATTGAATTCCTGAGAAGAATTTTATTATTTATGAAAATAATTGAATTCTTGCGAACGATTTTACTAAAATTTTTTTTAAATAATTGAATTTCCAAGAAAAAATATATTGATTTTAAAAATAATTGAATTCTTGTGATGAATATTGTTATTTATGAAAATAATTGAATTTTGCAAAAAATTTGATTAAAATTAATTGAATTATCCGGGAATAATTTTGTTATTTATGAAAATAATTGAATTTTGCAAAAAATTTGATTAAAATTAATTGAATTATCCGGGAATAATTTTGTTATTTATCTTTAATAATTAAATTCTAGTGAAAAATTTTATTAAAATCTAAAAGAATAATTGAATTATTTCAAAAAAATTTAATAAAAATTGTATTTTACATAATTATTTAAAATATTAATAAAATAAAATTAAAATTAATAAAAATATTAATTTATTTCTTTCGAACAATTTTATTAAAACATTTAAAAATAATTGAATTCCTGTGAAAAATTCCAATATTTTTGTAAATAATTGAATTCTTCTAAAGAATTTTAGAAAACATTTTTTTAAATAATTGATTTCTTCGAGGAATTGAAATTAAATTTTTAAGAATAATTACACTTTTTTAGCAATTCCTGTCAAATTGTATTAAAAATAATTGAAATCCTACAGTGAAGTTCATTATTTATAAAAATAATTGAATAGTTGCATAGAAATTTTATTAAAATCTTAAAAAATAATTGAATTCCTGAAAAGAATTTTATTATTTATGGAAATACTTGAATTCCGGCGAACGATTTTATTAGAATTTTTGAAAACAATTAAATTTTGACGAAGAAATTTATTACTTTTAATAATAATTGAATTCTTGTAATAAATATTATTTTTTGTGAAAATAATTGAATTTTGCAAAGAATTTTATTAAAATGCCTCAAAAAAAATTTAATTTTCAGGAATAATTTTCTTATTTATCGACATAATTGAATTTTTTCGAAGAATTATTTATGTAAATAATTGAATTCTAGGGAAGAATTTTATTAAAATCTAAAAGAAGAATTGAATTATTTCAAAAAAATTTAAATCTAATATTTTTGTAAATAATTGAATTCTTCCAAAGAATTTTAAAAAATATTTGTTTAAATAATTGATTTTTTCGAGGAATTGAAATTCAATTTTTAAGAACAATGACATGTTTTGAGCAATTCCTGTAAAATTGTAATAAAAATAATTGAAATCCTGCGATGAATTTCGAACATTTTATGAAAAGAATTGAATAGTTGAATAATTGAATTTTATTAAAATGCCTCAAAAATAATTGAATTCCTGAGGAGAATTTTTTTATTTATGAAAATAATCGAATTATTGTGAAAAATTTTGTTATTTTTGAAAATGATTGAATTCTTGTGGTAAACTTTATTTGTAAAAATAATTGAATTTTTCGATTAATTAATTTTAAATAGTATTAAAAATAATTGAAATTCTTCGATGAGTTTTATTATTTATGAAAATAATTGAATTCTTGCTTAGAATTTTATCAAAATTTTGTTTAGAAGTTGAATTTCTATGAAAAATGTTATTATTAGTGAAAGTAATTGAATTATTGTGAAGAATTGTATAAAAATTTTGTTAAATAATTGATATTTTCGACATTTTTTTGAAAATGATATTCTGAACTAATTGAATTCTTGTGGGAATTTGATTATGTATGAAAATAATTGAATTTTGGATTAATTGTATCAATTTTTTTGACAATAATTGAATTATTTTGCTAAATTTTATGAAAATATTAGATATTGAAAATAATTGAATTTCGAATGTTTTTTGAAAATAATTGAATCGTTTTAAAGAATTTTATTATAATTTTTGGGAATAGTTTTTTGATTTCTAGTATTAGCGAATTTAATGTAGTGGAAATTCTAAAAAAAACAGAAATAGTAGCTTTTAGTGGCTGAAATTTTAAAAAAGTACCCAAATAGTAGCTTAACTTAAAAAAGTAGTAAATATAGTAGGTTTTAATAGATGAGTACGAAGCCTGAAATTTGGAAAGGTACAGGCACAACAATATATCTATTAAAATAAGTCAATGAACTCAAAGGTAAACAACATTATGAAGGAACGGTTTATTTACGAGTAGATAAACATTATATTTGCTATAAACTACATATTTTACTGTGAAGAAAAAAATAATAGTTTAAAGACAATAGCATCGAGTAGAATGTTTTAGAAAGAGTTCAATTCCATTAAAATTAAACCGAATAAACTCGTAAAGCTTATCGTTAAATGCATCTCTGACAATATCGTAAACATATTACAACTCATAATCCCAGTTAGGATCGTTTTCAATACCCATTTGAAACTTAACTAAATTTGGAGGCAACTACTTTCCTCTAAAAGCAACAACTTATCACTCAACTCTATTTTGATAGCGTAAGCTTCACAAGTAAAGTTCTTATGAGCATAAACGTAGAATGGCCTTGATCCTGAATATACGAAACTTGATCATTTTCAAATTGACATTTGCTCTCTATACATGAAAATCTGTTTTGTGTCTTCTATTGAATCAACAGTTTCTGATGGAAACAATTAAATTATTAAACAGAATCAGTTTGTTGTGTTGCGGTGTAAAAATGCAGAGGTTAGATATCGACTTGTGTAACTTGTTAACTGTCTTGTTTCAATATCCCACGGAAATGTCCAACTGCTGCTGCTGCTGCTATTGTGGAAACTTATTTAAACTTTCATCGAAGAACACAACAAAGCAATCAGCTTTATTTGTATCTGTTACTATTAATATTAAATCATGGAAATATGGAGTCGAACCTACTATCTAAAAGCTAATTTTTGTTGTAATGTCATTGACCGTGAACTTTGCAGCACTTACTATATTTGTATATAGACTTTTTCCTGACTGATTTTTACTTTTTCCCTGACTCTAATAAAATATTCTGATTCACTCCAACAATGATTAAATACTCACAAAAATTCTCTAATACATCGAGTAATACATTTATTTAATAATTTCTTTAATTGTAAAATTATTCAAAAACATCAATAACTTCTTCTTTAAATAAATATTTAATCATTATTATTTTTTCATTGGAATTAAGATGTTAAAAAATTTTTAATTTAAACTTTTTTCAAATTCAACAACTGTGGGAATTATTATAAAACATGAAGTAATCAATCACTCCGAGTCTTCGACTCGGAGTAATAGCTTTCTTCATGTTTTATAATAATTAAAAATGACCGTGTGATAAAATCATTATTTTTTATTAAAAAAAGAATATTTTTACTTTTACTTCATCAAAATTATTTTCATCATTTCAATATTCAATAAACATTTTCTTGAATTTTTAACTACAATTCTTCTTGAAATCAATTATTTTTAATAATTTTTAAAAAAGCTCTTTGAGAATTTTTAAATCCATCAGTTCACAATTCAATTTTATGAAATTTCGATTATTTGAAAAATCTTCAGTTAAATATTACTTTAGAAAATAAAAACTTGAAATTTAATTTTTACGAAGATTAAGAATTTTATTAACAACTTTTGAAAATATATGATTTTTTAAAGAAATTAAATTTGAAATTTTACTGAAATTTATTATATAAAAGAATTTTATAACAATTTTTTAAAATAATTGAAAACTTTTTAAAGAATTTTATTAAAGAATTAATATTATTTTTAAAAATAATTGAATTCCTGAGAAGAATTTAAATAATAATTTATGTAAATAATTCGATTCATGCGAAGAATTTTATTAAAATATTTGACAGTGATTTAATTCTTGAGAAGAATTTCGCTATCTATTTATATTGATAATTTAATTCTTGACAAGAATTTTTAAAAAAATTTTGAAAATTATTATTATTATATAATATTATTTGTTATTTTTCTAAACTATTGAATTCTTGTGGTGAATATTGATTTTTATCAAAATAATTGAATTTAGGAAAAAATTTTATTAAAATGCCCTAAAAATAATTAAATTTTCGGGAATAATTTTGTTGTTTATTAAGATAATTGAATTCTTTTGCAAAATTACATAAAAACTTTTGAAAAAATTGATTTTCTGCGAAGAAATTAAAAGTTATTTATGAAAATAATTAAATTCTTGAGAAAAATTTTATTAAAATCTAAAAAAATAATTGAATTATTTCAAAAAAATTTAATTCAAATTGTATTTAAAATAATTAATTTTTTTAACAATAATTTATAAATATAATTGAATTATTTCGACGAATTTTAATAAAATTTTAAAGAATAATTACATTTTTCAATGAATTTGATTAAAATTGTATTAAAAATAATTGAATTCTTGCAAAAAATTTTACTATTTATAAATATAATTGAATTCTTTCCAAGAATTTATAAAAATTTTAGAAAATAATTGAAATCAATTAAAATTTTTTTTAATAACGAATGAAGAAAAAAATTGATTTTTTTCCACGAATTTTAATAAAATTTTAAAGAATAATTACATTTTTCGGAGAATTCGATTAAAATTGTATTAAAATTAATTGAAATTCTGCAATGAGTTTTATTATTTATGAAATTCATTGAATTATTGCGAAGAATTTTACAAAAAAGTTTCAAACTATTAATTTTTTTCGAAAAAATTTATGCAAATTCTATTTTAAATAATTGAATTGTTGTGAAATTTTTACTTTTGTGGAAACTAATTAAATATTTTCAGATAGAATTTAATTAAATTTTTTTTAAATAATTTAATTCTTTTGGGAAATTTTATTAAAATAGTAGAATTTTGAAAATAAAAAGAATTTTATTAAAATGCCCTAAAAATAATTGAATTTTCGGGAATAATTTTGTTGTTTATCAAGATAATTGAATTCTTTTGCAGAATTACTTGAAAAATTTTTGAAAATAATAATTGATTTTCTTCGACGAATTAAAAGTTATTTATGAAAATAATTGAATTATTGACACTAATTTTATTATTTTATTGAATAATTAAATGTTTCTTAAAATTTCTTTTTAAGATTAATTGCATTTTTCGAGGAATTTATTTAAAATTGTATTAAAAGTATATTTGAAATTCTACGATGAAATTATTTAGATGAATTATTTCAGAGAATTGCGTTAAAATTTTTTAAATTGAAACTAATTTCAACGGAATTGAAATGAAAGTTTTTCAAAAAAATACTTTCATTAAATGATTTATAAGTAATAACTTTATAGCAGTTCTTCAATAGAATTAATTTATTTAAAATAAATTATTGTCAGAAGTAGAAAAATTTGAAGGTTTTGTATTAAAATTCGTGGTAATTTCATAGTTTGTGAGGCAAACAAAAAAGACCCCAAAATTCAGAATTTTTTCTTAAATTCTAAAAATTTAATTTTTTCCTGTACTTTTAATAAAAATTCCTGACTTTTTCCTGAATTCCCTGACTTGTGGCAAACCTATAAATTTTTATAATACAGGTTTCGGTCTCCGGTTATAGATAATTTTTTTTCAGTTTCGATTTCTAGTTTTCGGTTATTTAAAAATTTCTTTTTTTTCGGTTATTGGTTTTGGTTGCCATTCCTGATTAAAGGTATCAAAATAAATATTAGAATTTTCCGTCAATAGAAAACAGTTTAAGTAACATAACCTAAAATTTTACAAACAAATGTTAATCTTCCAGAATATGAAAAAAGTACGCTTGATAAAAAAATTAATCTGTATTTTTAAATAACTGATATAGTTAGGAACATTTTTTGTCTTTTATCATTCTTTTAGCACAAATATTAATAAATTGTTAACTTTTTCTACACAGTTTTCCAATAAAACGTGATGACTCACAATGCCTAAAGCTACAAATAGATTTAAAAAAAATAATATTTACCGATACTCCGCCAGTGAAAGACACCTGAAAAAGAAAAAATACGTTTATTATAATTTCTCAGTAAACAAAAGAAAATATTTTTTAAAAATATTTTTAAATTTCTAATTTACAAATTGACTAAGTAAACTAAAAATATTTATATTTAAGATATGCCTAACTCCTTGGACAAAACCACAAAATAAACATTTGCTTTTAGCTTCAAATAAAACTTTAAATTTAAATTTTATTAAATTCAAAACCACAAACTGAACATTTGTTTTTAGCTTCAAATAAAACTTTAAATTTAAATTTTATTGAATTTAGAAAACTCCAGTTTCATAATTTTTAGAAAGAAAATAATTTAAGCTAAAATTTATTGCATAAAAATAATTTTAATTTTTCATTGAAATTATTTTCCAAATTTTTTGGTTATAATTCTTTAAAAATTCAAGTATATTAAAAAATAATTTTTAAGAGTAAAAAAAAATTATTTTTAAAAAATATAAAATTTACTTCAATTAAATCTGACAAAATTTCTAATTAATTAGAAATTCAAATAAATATTTTTAATTTTTACGAGAATTTAACTATATATTCAAAAAATTTTAATTGAAATGAAGGTTGCCACAAATATTTAATTTTATTTTTCCCTGACTTTTTCCTGATTTCCAGACAAAATTTTCACTTCTTCCCTGACCCTAAAGAATATTCTGCGATTCATTCTAAAAATTATTAGATACTCAAAAAAATATTCTATTACATTTATTTGCAAATTTCTTTAATTGTAAAATTATTCAAAAACATCAATAACTTTTTTTTAAATAAATATTTAATCATTATTATCTTTCCGTAGAATTAAAATTCTTCAAAACATTCAAATTCAAACCTTTTTGAAATTCAACAACTTATAAGAATATTATTACGATCGCCTTCTTCATGTCTTGTAATAATTTAAATTACCATAAAATTTTTCAAAAAAAAGTTAATTATTTACAAAAATCCTAATAAAATCCTTCGCAAGAATTCAATTATTTTTAAAAGTAATAAAATTTCTCAAAAAATTCAATTATTTAAAAAAAATGTAATAAAATTCGTTTTGCAAGAATTCAATTATTTTTATAAATAATATATCGATTATTCGGTAATTCATTTTTAAATCAAATTTCATTAGAAAATTTTGGAAGAATTCAATTACTTAAATTAAAAAATAAATAATTTATTGAATAGTTGAATGTTTGTTAAAATTGAATTTTCATAAAGAATTTTATCAACAAATTTTTAAATAATTGAATTTCTTTTGACAAATTTTAACAGAAATTTTTAAAAATAATTACATTTGTTGAGGAATTCGATTAAAATTGTATTAAAAATAATTGCAATTCTGTAATGAGTTTTATTATTTTTAAAAATAATTACAATTTTCCCAAAAAGTTATTAAAATTTTTGTAAAATAATTGAATTTCGGAAAAGAATTTTAATATTTCTAAAGATAATTGAAATTTTGACGAGAATTGTTAAAAATTTTTGAACATAATTGAATTTCTGCGAAGAATTTTATTACTTATGAAAATAATTTAATAATTCCAACGAATTTTATTCAAAAGATTATAAAAATAACTGAATTTCTGTGAAGAATTTTATTATTTATATAAATAATTGAATTCTTGCAACGAATTTTATTCAAGTTTATAAAAATAATTGAATTTCGGTGAAGAATTTTATTATTTATAAAAATAATTGAATTCTTGAAAAGAACATTGTTAAAGTTTTAAATAATTGAATTCTTGCGACGCATTTTATAAAAATCTTTTTAAATGATTGATATTTTTCGAAAAATTTTATGAAATGTATATTAAATAATTGAATTCCTGTGAAAATTTTATTACTTATGAAAATAATTGAATTATTTCGAAGAAATTTATTTAAACTTTTGTAAATAATTGAATTCCTATGAAATTTTGATAAGAATTTTATTAAAATTTTTAAAAATAATTGAATTTCGAAGAAGAATTTTATTTTTTATAAAGATAATTGAAATTTTGACGATAATTTTTTATTAATTTTTCGAACATAATTGAAGTTCTGCGAAGAATTATTATTACTTTTGAAAATAATTGAATTTCTGGAATCATTTGTAACTTTTCCAAAATTCAATTTTTTTAAATATTTTTAACTAAAATTCTTCTGTCAATCTAGTAGTTATGAAAATTGTAAAAATTATCCATTAAATAATTTCTAAGTCATAATTTTATGATAGTTCTTGAAAAATGAAGTTATTTAAAAAGAAATTATTGTCAGAGATAGAAAAATTAAAGGTTTTGTATTAAAATTCGTGGTAATTTCATAGTTTACGAGGCGAACAAAAAAAAACATCAAAATTCAGAGTTTTCTTATGAATTTTAAAAATTCAATTTTTTCCAGTATTTTTACTAAAAATCCCTGACTTTTCCCTGAAAATTTTTCCGTTAAAGGATAAAAAAAATCTGTTCTAGGGTTAAAATTTTGTTTTCCAAATGAATATTTTTCAATTGTATTAAAATGTCTGTTGAATAACATTTCTATTCGAACCTAAAACAATTTTACAAAAAGATATTTCTTAAAATTTTTGTAAATATCTATACTTGTTAACACCATTTTCCTGCCTCAAGAAGTAAAATAAAAGGTTTTCTCTGTAAAGAGTATTTGATAAAGATCTAAGAAGTCGTAAATATTTTACGGAAGTCTTATTCAGAAACTACAATGCGCTTTCTGTTAAAAAAACCTTTAGGATCCACGTCAATATTGCATATAGCAAAAACAAAGCATTTTAAGTTTTGAAATCCTTCGCAGTCATGACACATGATGAAGAATTCCGTAGAGTAGAAAAATATCAATACTCAAAAACAGAATTTCAATTTCCACTTTTATACACGTGTGTAACAATATTTTAACTTTTAGCGTATTTATTGAGAATACATGTTTTTAAGTTCAGTAAATAAAGTTCTTAACTTGACAGGAGAAGTAGAATCAACATGCCTGAAATATGTTGCATTCTCTTCGTTTTTTAATTCCAGAAGAATTTATTAAATTATTATATAATTACTTTCAAGAATATTATTCTCTTTAAAATGTAAGTTACTTGCATTCATTAATATTCATTGTACCTACTAGCAAAAGTTACATGCAAACTTCAGTATTTAAATTATTATTATTATTATTCCATGCAAATTACAAAATTTTTTATTTAATATCAACTTCACTTTCTGAATAATTTAAGTTTCAAAATTAATTAAAATTAGAAAAATATTCTCAAAATAATAAAGGTTACAAAAATTTTAACTTTTAAAATTAAAAAAAATTTTACTTATTTTCCATCTACAGGTTTGACACAAAAATTTAATTTTGTTTTTCTCTGATTTCCAGACAAAATTTTCACTTTTTCCCTGCCCCTAAAAAATATTCTGATTCAGTTTAAAAATTATCTGATACTCAAAAAAAATGTTCTATCACATTTATTTACAAACTTCTTTAATAATTGTAAAATTATTCGAAAACATCAATAACTTCATTTTGAAATAAATATTTCATCATTATTATTTTTCCGTAAAAATTAAAATTTTCAAAAATTTCAAATACAAACCGTTTTGACATTCAATAAATTATAAAAATATTCTTATAAAACATAAAGAAATTGATCACTCCGAGTCTTTGATTTTTTCATGTTTTCTAATAATTAAAAATGACAGAGGGATAAAATCACAATTTTACATTATAAGAATATTTTTACTGTAACTTCTTCCAAATTGTTTTCATCATTTTAATTCAATTATTATTTTCTACAATTTTTACCTAAAATTCTTCTTTAAATTAATTATTTTTAATAATTTTTGAAAAAGTTCTTTGTGAATTTTTTTCTTCAATTAAATATAAATATTTGAAGATAAAAATTGCAAATAATTTAAAAGAACATTCAATTAAACTTTTCCAAACAAAAAAAATTATACAGAATTGTCAGTTAAAAGTATGAAAAATTCAAATTTTCCAAGATTTTAATTTGAAACCTCTTCAAAATTCAATTACTTATGAAAATTAAGGTTACAATGCTTTTAATATTCAATTATTATCTAAAATTTTAACGGAAATTCATTTTTAAATCAGTTATTAGAAAATTCTAAGACAATTTATTCGATCATTTAAATACAAAAAATAAATAATTTATTGAATAATTTAATTTTGCTTAAAAATAAATTCTCATAAATAATTTTATCAAGAAATTTTTAAAAAATTAAATTCTTTAAGAAAATTTAAAAGAAATTTTTAAGAATAATTACATTTTTCGAGGAATTCGATTAAAATTGTATTAAAAGTAATTGAATCTCTGCGATGAGTGTTATTATTTATGAAAATAATTAAATTTTATTATACATTCAAATAATTGAATAATTGTGAAGAAACTTATAAGAAATTTGTAAATAATTGAATTCGTGTGAAATTTTTATTATTTATAAAAATAATTAAATGTTTGTGTAGAATTTTATCAAAATTTTTGTTTAAGTAATTGAATTCTTTTGGAAAAATTTATTAAAATAAATAATGAAAAGAAAAAAAAATAGTCGAAATTGAAAATCATTGAATGCGAATGGAGGAAAAATTTTGAAATAATTGAAATTTAATACAAATTTTTAATAATTGAATTTCTGCGAAAAAAATTTATTACTTTGGAAATAGTTGAATTTCTCCAATAGTTTGTCACTTCTTCAAAATTTAATTTTTATTTAGTGTTTTTAACTAAAATTCTTCCTTAAATCAATTATTTTTAATAAATTTTGAAAAAGTTCTCTATGAATTTTCAAATCCCTTTGTTTACAATACAATTTTACGAAATTTCGATTATTCGAAAATTCTTCAATTCTCTTTCAAAAAAAATTACATCTACTAAATTGTTAGATAAAAGTACGAAAAATTCCGAATTTCAAAAATTTTAATTTGAAAAAACTTTTCAAAATTCAATTATTTCTAAAAATTCACGCTATAATTTTTACTAGAAAATCCTACGAGAATTCAATTATTTAAATACAAAAATAAATAATTTATTGAATAATTCAATGTTTCTTAAATTTGAATTTTAATAAAGAATTTTATCAAAAAATTAAAATTGTGTTAAAAATAATTGAAATTTTGCGATGATTTTTATTATTTATGAAAATAATTGAATTGCTGAAAAGAATTTTATTATTTATGAAAATTAAATTGAATTACTGAAGAAAATATTTTTAATGTTGAAAATAATTTAATTGCAGAAATTTAAAAAAAATTTGTAAATAATTGAATTCCTGTGGAATTTTTATTATTTATGAAAATTATTAAATCTTTGCGTAGAATTTCATTAACATTTTTTTTTATTTAATTGAATTCTATTGGATAATTTCATTAAAATAGTAGACATTGAAAATCATTGAATTGAAAAAATTTTTTGAAAATAATTGAAATTTTGTCAAGAATTTCATTCAAATTTTTGAAAATAACTTCTATTTTACGAGTAAAATTACAATGTTCAATAAAATATTTTCCGTAATGACTGAGCATAACAGATTTCTATTAAAAACAGTGTCCAAAAATAAAAAGGATTTTATGAAATCATTATTAATATCACTTTATAATTCAGTTGTTTTTGAAAAAAACATTTTAATGGCAATTTCAAAGTAAATAAGTAATATTTCACGATAACTTTTTTAGCAAAATTTTAATTTAATTTAAAATTCCAAGCAAATAATTAATATTTCTTGATAAAATTTTTATTACAATTTAAATAAAATTTCAAATTACTAAAAATTAATGAGACTGAAATATTGAGAGAAAACGAAGAGAATAGTTTTATTTCGAAATCGATGGAGATTTTTATATTGCAAACATTTGGAGGCTAGTGTTCTTTATTGGATGTATAAAAATAAAATATTTTGAAACTTTTATTTTAATTTACATTTAGAATCAACTATTCTTGGAACTTTTCTTTTTAGTAAACGTTTGTGTTTGAACTTTTGTACTTTTGAAACAAACAATTCTTGGAACTTTTGTACCAAAATCATCGATGTAACTAATATAATACCGCCGAGAGATAAATCTAATTAATATTAATACTATTATATAAGGCTTGTTACGAGTTTTCGAAAATAATTTTAGAACTTGCTATTGTTCATATTTTCTTGATTAAGCTTTCAGAATATTTAATATTTAATAATAAAATATTCTTTAAATAACTTGAAAACTATTTTCTGTTTATGTTTTGGCTTCAAAATGCTACGAAAAATTGATAAACGGAAAAAACCTTTCAGAAACATTTCCCCATTTAATCTTATTTCTGCTTTTTTATGACAAAAATTTTGTTACTAATGTTAAATGTTTTAAAAAAAATGGATATTTTTGATTAAATAATTGAACTCTCGAGTATCACTGGAACAAACCTATAGTAATAAGTTTAATTCTTCATTTTTTTCAAAATTCAATTATTTCCAAATTCAAAATAATTTTTAAAAGTAAACAAATTATAAAATTCATTAAAATATAAAATTAATTTCAATAAAATTTGACAAAATTTCCAATTCTTTCAATTTTTTAAAATTATTTTCGAAAATACAATTATTTTTAAAAAATTTCAATTACATTTTTTCAAGAAAAAATTTTTTTCAGAATTTCTAAATTAAATTATTCAAAACTTCCAATACTTTTTGTTAAACAAAAATTTTAAAACATATTCTTTATTTTTCCACAGGAATGTAATTAAAACCTAATTTTTTAAAATAAAATTTTTTATATTTTTATATTTTTGCGTCCCTTAAATAATCAAAGAATTTAATTTAAAAAAATCTTTTAAAATTTAATTAATTCCTAAAATTTCTGTTATAACGCTTTAAATATTCAATAATTTTAACTGAAATTTTGTTTAAAATCAATTCTTATCAGAATTCAACTATACGAGAATTATGAATTATTAAAATTGAATAATTTTTGTCAATTCATAAAATAATGTATTTTCAAAAATACAATTATATTTATAGATCATTTTTAAAGATGAAAAAATAAAATTCTTTGAAATATATAAAATTTTAGAAAATTTCCAATTGTTTCAATTTTTAAAAAAATTATTTTCGGGACTTCAAGTATATCATCAAAAAATTTTAATTACAAGTTTTCAAAAACCTAATATTATTAAAGAATATTCAAATAAAATCCTTCAAATTTGAATCATTTTTGTAAAATAATTATTTAAATATTTATTGTTTGTTATTTCAAAGTAAAACCATTGATATAATAATAAGAAATTTAAATTATCTTAAAAAAATTATTCAAAAATAATTTGTAAAAAATATGTTCATATAGTTATTTTTTACATTATAAAAATTAAATTTATTTTCATTGAATACAAAGAAAGTGGAATTTTGTTGCATTTGAAGAAAATTTGTAAAAATTACACTATTCGAGGTCTGGATATTTGTACAATTAATTAAAATTTGAATCATTGAAAGTTGAAATAAATTGAATTTTGAAATGAATTCAGTTTTTTAGTTGATTCAATTGACGGTAAATTGAAATTTTTATCTCTCGCATTGAAATTATTGAAATAATTTTAAAAATGTGATAAATTTCTATGAATTAAAATTTAAATTCACAGGAAAAAAAAGTCTGACTCCGTTTACACCTTAAATTAAAATATAAATAAATGTATAAATAATGCTTATAGATTCAAATCCGAAACGATGAAATGAAAGCTTCAATAAGATTAGAATAATTGGAAATCAATATCGATTGAAATTTCACATTAAATTAAATTTAGAAACGATCAAAATTTGGATAAATTGATATATAAATGTATAAAGCAACTGAATTTGATATTGATTAAAAATTTGCATATTTATAGTTATTGAAATTTGAAATTCGATTAAAGTTTTAAATTAATATGACCCTAAAGTTTTAAACGTCCAAATGAAAACGAAATTTATTTATTTCTTCTTTAAATTCAAATGTTTATCGCAATAATATTGCTTTAGGCATTCAAAATATAAATTATAGGGGAGAGTGGTCCCATACTCTACCCCCTTATGTTTCTCAAAGATGGTACCACAAAAATGAATTGCTGCAACAAATTTTATTATTCATGAAAGAATTTAAATATTTATAAAAATAATTTAATTCTTGCGAAGAGTTTTATAAAAAATTTTAAATAATTGATTTCTTTCGACTAATTTTATGCAAATTCGAAATATAATTAATTGAATTCCTGAGAAATTTTTATTATTCATGAAAAGAATTGAATTCTTATCCAAGATTTTTACAAAATTTTTTTAAATAATTGAATTCTTCTCATGAATATTGTTATTTATGAAAACAATTGAATTTTGCAAAGAATTTTATTAAAATGCCTCAAAATAATTGAATTTTAGGGAATAATTTTGGTATTTATCTACATAATTGAATTCTTGGGAAGAATTAAAAAAAAAAATTTATTTCAAAAAAATTTAATTAGAATTGCATTTAAAATAATTGAATTCTTTCGAATAATTTTATTAAAATATTTGAAAATCATTGAAATCCTGTGAAAAATTCTCATATTTTTGTAAATAATTGAATTTTTCCAAAGATTTTAAAAAAAACATTTTTTTAAATAATTGATTTTTCAGAGGAATTGAAAATAAATTTTTAAGAATAATAACATTTTTTGAGCAAATCCTGTAAAATTGGATTAAAAATAATTGAAATCCTGCTATGCATTTTATAATTTATGAAAATAATTGAATAGTTTTTGCTAAGAATTTTATTAAAATTTTCAAAAATAATTGAATTCTTGAGAAAAATTTTATTATTTATGGAAATAATTGAATTCTTGCTATCGATTTTATTACAATTTCTTTAACTGATTGAATTTCCAAGAAAAAAATTTATTACTTTTAAAAATAATTGAATTCTTGTGATGAATATTGTTATTTATGAAAACAATTGAATTTTGCAAAATGAATTTTATTAAAATTAATGCCTCAAAATAATTGAATTTTCGGGAATAATTTTGTTATTTATCTTTAATAATAGAATTCTTGGAAAGAATTTTTATTAAAATTTTATTAAAATCTAAAAGACTAATTGAATTATTTTATTAAAAAAATTAATTAAAATTCTATTTAAAATAATTGATTTCTTTCAAACAGTTTTATTAAAATATTTGAAAGTATAATTGAATTCCTGTGAAAAATTCTAATATTTTTATAAATAATTGAATTCTTCCAAAGAATTTATAAAAAACATTTTTCAAAATAATTGAATTTTTCGAGGAATTGAAATTAAATTTTCAAAAATAATTACTTTTTTCGAGCAATTCCTGTAAAATTGTATTAAAAATAATTGAAATCCTGCGATGAATTTTATTATTTATGAAAACAATTGAATAGTTGCAAAGAATTTTATTAAAATTTTCAAAAATAATTGAATTCAAGAGAAGAATTTTATTATTTATGAAAATAATTGAATTCTTGTGAAAAAATTTATTTGTGATAATAATTGAATTTTTTGATTAATTAATTTAAAATAGTATTAAAAATAATTTAAAATCTTCGAGGAGTTTTATTCTTTAGGAAAATAATTGAATTATTGTGAAGAATTGTATAAAAAAATTTGTTAAATAATTGATTTTTTTGAAATTTTTTTAAAAATACTATTCTAAATTAATTGAATTTCTGTGGAAATTTTATTATTTATGAAAATAATTGATTTTTGGATGAATTTTATCAATCTTTTTTGAGTAATTGAATTCTTTTGCAAAATTTTATGACTGTACTAGATATTGAAAATAGAATTTCGAATATTTTTTGAAAATAATTGAATCGTTTTAAAGAATTTGATTATAATTTTTAAGAACAGTTTTTTTATTTCTAGTATTAGCGAATATAAAGTAGTGAAATTTTCAAAAAAAAAAAAAAATAATTTGAAATATTTAAGTATAAAATTATTCATTATATAATTTATAAGAAATCCCTGAAGTTAGCGTTGAAAATTACTATTTAAGGTTTTTAGAGTTGAAAATGACACTAAATTCTTCACCTCTTTCATTTCCCTCGGGAGTTAAAAAATTTTTCCAGAATACATTTTTAACTTAAAACCTTTGAAAAAGTATTTATTTTTTTATTTGGCTCATCGTCGATGACAACTTCAGTAACGTTTTATAAATAATAATTTTATGATAGTTCTTCAGGAATTAAGTTATTGAAAATAAATTATTTGTCAGAAATGGAAATCATTGAAGGTTTTATGTTAGAATTGGTGGTAATTTACTAATTTACGAGGCAGATAAAAACAAAACACAAAAATTCAGAAGTTTCTTATGAATTCTATAAATTTAATTTCCTCCAGTACTTTTAATAAAAATCCCCGACTTTTCCCTGATGAATTTTACTTTCCCCAAATTTTCTCTGACGAATTCTACTTTCCCTGACTTTTCGGTGTTGACATAGGTCAGGAAGACCTGTTCAACCCCGAACAACAATATTCAATAATAAACAAAAGCCGTGGATTGAAAAAAAGGAACTCTCTCGAAGTATTGTAGCCACCTGACGGCTAGTAAAGTCAACGCATTGTAATTCCACTCCTCGAGTAAAGAACAATACCGTGTTAAATCCTACAGACATCAAATAAAAAAAAGAATTCCTTTCCTCTAACTCTATTTAGAAAAAGGTGTTTTAAAAATACCATTTCACCCAGTCGGCGAATTTTAATTCAAAAAGAAAAAAATCCCAACTTGCCACTATTGATTATACACCGTTAAAAAAAAACATTTTGTTTTTCAATTGCCAATGTGTTCTCGTAACTAATCGATCATCTTTCACTTAGAACCGAAAGAGAGAAGAAATGCTGAAAGTGAATTGAAAAATCATTGCAATGTTTTGTACCATGTCTGCTCCTAGATCCTTCATGTCACAGTAAAGAAAGAGATCCCCTGGCGGCTTCATCCAGCCTGTGTTTGCTCCCTGTCCGTATCCCACACCGAAACTCTCCACCGTTTCCAAGGCTCTTTCGGGCCCCGTCACCTCCGAGAAATTCACAGTGAAACCGCCCGTCTTGGTGCCGGGCTACACCACACAAATTAAGAAGAAAAAAAAATCCACTCTCTCTCTCTGTTTGCACTTGTTTCTTAGGGCAATATTCTCGGGCCGCTAGTCGCCGTTGCCAGTAGTCAATGTTATGATTCCTGTCATTTAATAAACTGTCAGTTTGACAAAAATAAATCAACTCGAGAGGAGGGCGAATTATTGGAGGAAGAATTATTGGCGCGACTGTAGGGAAAGGGTGCGGCATCCAACAGAGTCGGCACTGCCCACTCCCCGATGATTTTCTCTCTCTGTTTCCGCTCGGCAAACACCCACTCTCTCTTTCTCTCTTCGCCTCTATAGCATGACACTATCTGCCAGTGGCCTCACTTCACCGAAACGAAACGAAACGCTACCGCGCACCTTTTCCCTCGTTCAAAAACTCGCTAGCTGCATGCAGAGGCGGTGCAGGTACGTAACATCCACTCCGGCCTGGCGACTGCCCAGAGTTACTCAAAATGTCAAACAATTTCCCCCCTTTTTACTCTCTTTCTATTCAATTTTTACCCAAAATTTTCTCCCCCAAAAAAACACCTTTCAACACCTTTGAACACCTCCAAACACTTTAAAACACCTTAAAACCCCTTCAAATTAACACTTGGTATTATTTTTGTGTATTTTTTTTTGACGTTTCTCCTTTAGAGAAGGCAGGTCAATACTTCCGACGGAAAAAAATGACACAGCCCCTAAAAAGTTTCTTTTTCAACAACTAATAATTTTGTTTCTCTCTCTCTTTAAAATTTTTGTTGTGTTTAAAAAATCGAGAGTTTTTCGCGAAGCCGTCTCTCACTCGAATTTTGTTCGCCGGCCTGCCTGTTGGATGGAGACTGCTCGCGGCGAAACAAAGAACGACGCTCGAACACTTGGCGCCAGCTGCTGGACACTGACAGAACAACAACTGTGTGGAGAGAGAGATCCATCGTGTGTTTTTAGTCTTGCTCTATACTCTCTCTAATACACACATGCGATGAGAGAAGCAAGAGCCGATATAGAGGAAAATGACGCAGAGCATTTGCGCGCACCTTTCAGCAAAAAAAACAGAAGGAGAGAAACAGAGAGAAAGAGGGAGACAACTTTTCCTGTTTCTACATTTTACATCTTCTTCTACTACTTATACTCTCCCTTCGTTGTATTATTGCGTGCGGAACCTTTTCTTTTTTACTAAAATCGAATCGAAAAAACTAAAAACCTACCTATTTTCGTTTATTATTTTATATCTTTATATTATCGATTTGCGAACTGGATGGAAAAAACAAAATAATAACTCTTTAGGAATGCGGACCAACAATTGATGCAATATTACAAAAGTGGATTTTTACAACGAATTTGTTTCTAAGAATTCAAAATTTAGATCTATTGCAAAAAATTTGAAAATTTTAAGGATGGCTCAGGCATCATAGATAGTTAGTCCCCTTTTCTCGTTTTGACCCTTTTTGATCCCTCTTTTCAATTTTATCACCATTTTCATTTTTTTTATGATTTGTCTCTTTTACTCCTTTTTTTTGCTGATTTGTACCCTTTTTCTAATAAAGAAGTTTTTCTCTAATTTTAAAAATCCTTTTCAATGCGCAATCATAAAATTTAGACCCACTGCTATAAAATTCAGTAGGTTTTATTTTTCATTTAGATTATTAACACCACAAATATTCAAATATTATTATTAATAGTTTTTTCTAAAAAAAAACCAAAAATATCAAGTTTTAGAAAAAAAATTAACAATCAAAGTATTTATTTATTTTTCTACAATTTACACATGCAGGGCTGCCACAAATATTTAATTTTATTTTTCCCTGACTTTTCTCTGATTTCCAGACTTTTTCCGTAGGAATTAATATTCTTCAAAACATTCAAATTCAAACCTTTTCGAAATTCAACAACTTATAAAAATATTATTACAAAACATGAAGAAGGCGATCAATCCGAGTCTTCGACTGGGAATGATCGCCTTCTTCATGTTTTGTAATAATTTAAATTACCATAAAATTTTTCAAAAAAAAGTTAATTATTTACAAAAATCCTAATAACATCATTCGCAAGAATTCAATTATTTTTAAAAGTAGTAAAATTTCTCAAAAAAAAATTCAATTATTTAAAAAAAAATGTAATAAAATTCATTTTGCAAGAATTCAATTATTTTTATAAATAATAAATCGATTATTCGGTAATTCATATTTAAATAAATTTTTATTAGAAAATTTTGGAAGAATTCAATTATTTAAATTGAAAAATAAATAATTTATTGAATAATTGAATGTTTGTTAAAATTGACTTCTCATACAGAATTTTATCAACAAATTTTTAAATAATTGAATTTTTTCGACGAATTTTAATAAAATTTTTAAAAATAATTACATTTTTCGAGGAATTTGATTAAAATTGTATAAAAAATAACTAAAATCCTTCGTTGAGTTTTATTATTTAGAAAAAATAATTAAAATCTTTCCAAAAATTTAATTAAAATTTGTCTGAAATAATTGAATTTCGGAGAAGAATTTTATTACTTTTGAAAATAATTTAATTCTTCCAACGAATTTTATTCAAGTTTATAAAAATAACTAAATTTCTGCGAAGAATTTTATTATAAATAAAAATAATTGAATTCTTGAAAAGAACTTTGTTTAATTTTTGTTAAACAATTGAATTCTTGAGACGAATTTTAAAGAAATCTTTTTAAATAATAATTGATATTTTTCAAAAAATTTTATGAAATTTTGTACATTAAATAATTGAATTCCTGTGAACATTTTATTACTTATAAAAATAATTGAATTTCAGTGAAGAATTTTATTATTTATAAAAATAATTGAATTCTTGCAACGAATTTTATTCAAGTTTATAAAAATAACTGAGTTTCTGCGAAGAATTTTATTATTTATATAAATAATTAAATTCTCGATTCGAATTTTATTTAAGTTTATAAAAATAATTGAATTTTGGTGAAGATTTTTTATTATTTATAAAAATAATTGAATTCTTGCAACGAATTTTATTCAAGTTTATAAAAATAACTGAGTTTCTGCGAAGAATTTTATTATTTATATAAATAATTAAATTCTCGATTCGAATTTTATTTAAGTTTATAAAAATAATTGAATTTTGGTGAAGATTTTTATTATTTATAAAAATAATTGAATTCTTGCAACGAATTTTATTCAAGTTTATAAAAATAACTGAGTTTCTGCGAAGAATTTTATTATTTATATAAATAATTAAATTCTCGATACGAATTTTATTTAAGTTTATAAAAATAATTGAATTTTGGTTAAGATTTTTATTATTTATAAAAATAATTGAATTCTTGCAACGAATTTTATAAAAATCGTATAAAATAATTGATATTTTTCGAAAAATTTTATAAAATTTTGTATAGTAAATAATTGAATCTCTGTGAAAATTTTATCAGTTATGAAAATAATTGATTAATTCGAAGAAATTTATTAAAAAGTTTGTAAATAATTGAATTCCTGTGAAATTTTGCTAAGAATTTTATGAAATTTTTTTTAAATAATTGAATTCTTGCAACGAATTTTATTCAAGTTTATAAAAATAACTGAATTTCTGCGAAGAATTTTATTATTTATAAAGATAATTGAAATTTCGACAAGAATTTTTAAAAAATTTAAAATAACTGAATTTCTGCGAAGAATTTTATTATTTATATAAATAATTGAATTCTTGATACGAATTTTATTCAAGTTTATAAAAATAATTGAATTTCGGTGAAGAATTTTATTATTTATAAAAATAATTGAATTTCTGGAATCATTTGTAACTTTTCAAAAATTCAATTATTTTAGTGTTTTAACTAAAATTCTTCTATCAATCTAGTATTTATGAAAATTGTAAAAATTATTCATTAAATAATTTATAAGTCATAATTTTATGATAGGGGCTGTCCATAAATTACGTAAGACATTTTTTGGGTAAATTTTACCCTCCCCCCCCTCGTAAGATATTTTACATACATTAGCGCCATTTTTCCTTTTGTTCGTAAGATCTTGATGACCCCCCTCCCCCCTAAATGTCTTACGTAATTTATGGACAGCCCCAATAGTTCTTGAAAAATTAAGTTTTTAAATAAAGAAATTTTTGTCAGAAATAGAAAAATTGAAGGTTTTGTATTAAAATTCGTGGTAATTTCATAGTTTACAAGGCAAACAAAAAAAACATCAAAATTCAAAGTTTTCCCATGAATTTTAAAAATTCAATTTTTCCAGTACTTTTACTAAAAATCCTTGACTTTTTCCTGATTTCCCTAACCACCTTTACTTTCCCTGACTTTTTCCTGAATTCCCTGACCTGTAGCAACCCTAACATGATTCAAATTTTTTTGTCATATCGCCTCTAGGTATAATGTAAAAAAAATATTGACTTTTTTTTAAACAAATAAGAATTGAAAAAATTTTTTTTTTTAATAAAATAGGGAAAGTAGAATTGCTCAGGGAAAAGTCAGGAATTTATACTGGAAAAAATTTAATTTTTAGAATTCAAAACAAAATTTTCAATTTTAATGTCTTTTTTGTTTGCCTCATAAACTAGGAAATTACCACGAATTCTAATACAAAACTTTTAACTTTTTCTATTTTTAACAGTAATTTTTTTTTTTGAAATAACTTAATTCTTGAAGAATTATCACAAAATTATTACTAATAAATTATTTAATGAATAATTTTACTTAAATATTTCAAAAGCAATTGAATTTTCACAGAGTTGCGATTACAATTTTCATAAATAAATGAACTTCAAACGGTTTTAAATTGAAAATTTTATAAAATTTCAATTTTGCATGAATTTAATTAGAATTTTAAAGAACTTTGGATTTTTGAAAATTTTCTATAATTCAAATTCTTCTGAAATTAGTTAAATTTTTTAATATGTATTTATTTAATTAATAAAAATAATCAATTTTTAGAAGAATTTTAATTAAAAACACTAAAAAAAAATTGAATTTTGGAGATGTTACAAATAATTGCAATTATTATGTTCAAACATTTTTAAAAATTCTCGTCAAAATTTCAATTATCTTTGTAATTAATAAATTCTTCTCCTCAATTCAATTATTTTCAAAAATTTTCCTCAATTCAATGGTTTTCAATATCTATGCCAGTTTAATAAAATTTTCCAAAAGTTTTCAATAATTTAAAAAAATTTTTGAGAAAATTCTACGCAAAATTTTATTATTTTCACGAATAATAAAAATTTTCCAAGAAATTCAATTATTTACATATTTTTAAAAATTTCTTGTCAATAATTTAATTATTTTCAAGAACAATAAAATTTTTTCACAGGGTTTCAATTATTTTTATAAATAATAAAACGCATCGCAAAATTTAAATTATTTATAATATAATTTTAATCGAATTCATGAAAAAGAACTTTTTGAAAAATTATTAAAAATAATTGATTTAAAGAAGAATTTTAGTTAAAAATTGTAGAAAATAATAATTGAATTAAAATGATGAAAATAATTTTAAAGAAGTTACAGTAAAAATATTCTTATAGTACAAAATAATCTCTAAATTTGTATTAGTAAAAATGTTTACTAATTTGAATTAGTGACTGACTTTTTGCTTTTGAATTAGTAAATGTTGCTAATAATTAATAGAAATTTCTATTTGGTCATCTTCATGTTTCTTAATAATATTTTTATAAGTTATTGATTTTCAAGAAGGCTTGAATTTGAACATTTTTGAAAATCTTAAATCATATGAAAAAATAATAATGATTAATTATATTTATTTAAATTAAAATTATTGATGTTTTCGAATAATTTTACAATTAAAGAAATTCGTATACTACATTTTTGGAACAACTCTAAATTTCATAAGCTAAGTTTAAATATATTTATTTGCCAAATTATTACAACATAGTAATTTTGGGAATAATTTTGTTTTAATTACTTTTATATTTTCATGTGCATATTTCTTTGACAAAGTATTAAACATGTGTTCAAAGATAAGAAAGATAGGAATATAATAGAATTATTTATTTCAAGATAATTAATTTACATAAAAAATTTCCAATGTAACAGAGGGGGAAATAAGACAGGTTACATAATAAATTGCCTAACCTTTTAAAATATTAAGAATAATGATAGTATATTCGGTACAAAAATAAAGCTTTTTTTAAAAAAAAAAATAGGAGAAACTGCTCTTTAATGGATAAATTCCTACAAGTGATAATTGTAAATAATTGAATTCTTGTAAAATTCTTATTATTTATGAAAATAATTAAATATTTGAATAAAATTTTATTAAATTTATTTTTTTAAATAATTGAATTCTTTTCGAAAATTTTATTAAAATAGTAGATATATTGAAAATCATTAAATTGAAAAAATTTTTTTAAAGTAATTGAAATTTTTCCAAGAGTTTTAATAAAATCTTTGAAAATAATTCAACTTTCGGAGTCATTTGTAACTTCACCAAAATTCAATGTCAGTTCAATTATTATTTTCTAAAATTTGTAATAATTTCAGAATTCTTCTTTAAATCAATTATTTTTAATAATTCTTGAAAAAGTTCTTTAAAAATTTTCAAATCAATTTGTTTAAAATTCAATTTTATGAAATTCCGATTATTTTGAAGTTTTTTAATGAAATATTTTTTAGGAAATAAAAACTTCAAATATCATTTTGAAAAAAATTGAATTAAACTTTTTCAAAAAAATTAAATTTTGCAGAATTGTTAGTTGAAAGTATGAAAAATGTTGATTTTCAAAGATTTTAAATTTTTAATTTGAAACCTTTTCAAAATTTAATTATTTCTAAAAATTTCTGCTATAATGCTTTTAATATTCAATTATTAGAAAAAACTTTAACTATAACCTTAATTTTGAAATCAATTTTTTATTAAAAAATTCTACGAGAACTTAATTATTTAAGTACAAAGCTTAATAATTTATTGAATAATTGAATGTTTATGTTTTTGACGAATATTATTAAAATTTTTAAGAATGATTTCATTTTTTGTGGAATTTGATTAAAATTGTTTCAAAAATATTTAAAATTCTGAAATGAGTTTTATTATTTATATGAACATAATTGAATTCCTAAAAAAGAATTTTCTTTTCATTTTAAATAATTGAAATAATTGAATTATTGCAAAGAAATTTTAAAAAATATGTAAATAATAATTGAATTCCTGGGAAATTTTTATTATTTATGAAATTAATTAAATATTTGCGTAAAATTTTAAAATTTTATTAAAATTTCTAATTAAATTCATAGAAAATTGAAATTTTACAAAATTTTAAATTAAAACCTTTTGTAGTTGATTGATTTATGTAAATTGTAAACGCAACTCTTAAAATTCAATTAATTTTAAAATATTTTAGTAAAAATATTCATTAAATAATTGCTAAGTAATAATAAATTTATTTCATTGTATACTCTTTTAAAGAGTCTTTAAAAATTCCATAACAAAACTCTTTTGCTTAATAGCTACATGAACATCACAAACTAACAACTAAAACTTATTTAAAATAATTTCTAAGTAATAATTTTATAATAGTTCCTCAAGAATTATGTTATTTGAAAAGAAATTATTGCCAGAAATAGAAACGTTGATCAACGTTGTGAACATCAACTTCGTTCCATTAGATTAATTTTGAAATAAGTCAAAAAAAAATTTTAATTTCGAGTTTTCTTAAACTTTAAATTATTCCTTAAATATTTAGTTTATTTTTATGTTCTCAGCCTTATTTTAAAATGAACAATTTGACACAAAATCGTATTGAAAGAACTTCAATTAAATTTTTCTCTTTTTGAAACATTAAAATCGACAAATGTAAAAAAATAAATCTTTAATAACCGAATTCGTTTAATTATTAAAAATCGAAAAATTGATTGTTCATGTTCAGTACCAGAATCAAATGTACGTTATTTGAAACCCACAGTTTACAATATTCATTGATCAATTTAATTAACATTCGCAAATGAACGAACAACTGTCAGGGGTATTTCATTAAAAATTCTGATATTGCCAAATCACAAAATTTTCAATGATTTTTAATTGCTCAATTTCAAAATTTTCGAGGAAATATTTCTGCCAGTTGTTTATTCGACCATTTTGAATTTCGGTCAAACGATTTATTTATAAATAAAATTATTTATAATTTATAAATAAAAGTTTGGTGTTTTAACAATTCTATCAAATGTAAGTAACGACTCATGTTTAGAATTTACTATCCTTAAATATTATGTTTACTCTTATTTTACATGCGCACTAACACTAGAAATTGCGCCAATACCCCTCGTTTTATTGTCGCAAATAATAGTTTATTTTCTAAAATGCATCATTCAAACTTCTTTCTTCTTTAGTCAGTAAAAGCAATATATTGAACTTGTGAAAAAATGAGTTGAAAAAAGTCAGGTTTATTCATTAGAATAAAATTGTCATTTGACAGAATTTTATTGAATAAAATATTTTATTTATACAATATTTTAATGTTCCTAAAGTTTCGAACGTTCACATGAACGACGATATTTCTATTGCTTCTTTTAATTTGAATTTTATTTAAAAAATATTGATTCTATAATTAAAAAATTATTTTAACTATAAATAAATAATCGCAATTCCATTATTTTTTCATTTCAGTTTAGTAATTTTTAAAAATGTTGGAGAATAGAAAAATATTTCTTTCATTTGAACGTTCAAAACTTTAGGAAAATATATTTTATTAAATAGAATTTACATACTTCTAGTCGAATTTTTACTTTTTCAAATTAATTTTTAAGACAATTATTCTTTAAAATTAAATTCTTATATATTCTTAACTGACTTCCAAAGAATTCTTTCAAATAAAAATTGTAATAATAAAAATTAGATGAAATGAAACTTTTTACATTTCAATTTAATTAATTAATTAAAATATAAATTCGATTTAAAAAATTCTATTAAATTCTGCCAAACAAAAATTCGTTCAAATAAAGTTTTTCATTTTCAAGTCTCGAATATTATGACTTTTTCGATTTTCTTCGAATATTTTCCAAAAATCCGTCTTTTTTCAATTTATTTTAAAAAATGTTTTAAATTAAAATTTTTTTTAAAAATTAATTAATTAAAATATAAATTCAATTTAAAAAATTCTATTAAATTCTGCCAAATAAAAATTCGTTCAAATAAAATTTCTATTTTCAGGTCTCGAATATTATGACTTTTTCGATTTTCTTCGAATATTTTCAAAAAATCCGACTTTTTTTCGACTTATTTTAAAAAATTGCGACTTTTAGACTTTTCTTTCAAATATTGCAACAGAATACCAAATTTTAGGAGAAAATTCAAATGAATTGAAATTTTCATGAATTAATGAAGAAATAATAAAAATTTATAGAAATTGAAAATATAATTTGAACTCACCTGTCCATTTCGAAATTGTTGTTGCTGTTGTTGCTGGTGATGAAATAAAGCGACTTGTTGCTGAGCAGTCATCTGATTGTTCAAATAGACAAGATGTTCTGCACTTGGATTTGCACTCTGAAAAGTTAAGTCAAATTTATCAGTAACTTATAAAATAATGTTCCTTTTTAATTCGAATTTATCTTCCATTTATATGGGTGATTAAATTTAAAATGACATTTTTTCGTCCTAGCAAAAAAAACGGAAGTACAAATCTGTATTAAATGAATAATAAATCTAAAAATTATCAGATATTCAATACTTTAAATTTTGAAAATGATATTAGATTTAAAAATAGGTGAATCAAAGCGAATTTTAAAGTACACAAGTTATTTATAAAACTTGAAAAGTTACTTCCACATTTAAAAAAAAATAAGACTATCTTTACAATTTTTGGTTTTTAAAATACATTTAAAAGAATGTCTTACTTTCCAAAATTTTAGATTTTTAAAAATTTAGTTAATATGGACAAAAAATGTTCAATAAAAGCTCAAAAGATGCGTTAAAAAAAACTCTACAAAATTAGGGAAAACAATTATAGGTGTCCTAACATTTTTTTTAAAGTTATAGGCAAGAAACGTTTTTTTTTGAAAAATTAAAAATTGCAAAAAATATAGTTAAACTTAATTAAGAGGTTACATGGGTCAAAACCTTCAAAAAATGCATGTTTTTTTAATAATTTTTTTTTTTTTATAAAATAAACAAATTTTTTTATCTGAACACATTGATATCTGAAAGTACATTATAAAATAAGTAATTAATTGTTAAAAAATATTAAAAATTAGGCTCGTTCTCGTGATTGAACGAAGAATTTTAAAGAAATTAAATTTTGTATCTTTTATAGTGTATTTTGTCAAAAGATTTAAATTTAAAATCTTGTCAAAATTCAATTACTTCTAAAAATTCATGCTATAACTAGCCAAACTATCCGCGCGCAAGCGCGCGGGAATGTTGTATGGGGCTGCTTATTTTAAACAATTTAAAAAATTTTAAAGAAATAATTATTATAACCTAACAAAGAGATTTAACTAACTAAAATTCTAATAATTTCACTCAATGGTCTCAATTTAAATAGAATTCACATTACTAGACTTAAACTATGGCTATAACAATTACAATTAGTATCTGGGTCATCTTTTGCATTGCTTATTTTATAAAGCCATTTTAAATTAAATACTTTTTAAAGAAATAATAATTATTACACACTGAAAAAAGTTTTACTTGAAATAGCGATAAGTTTCTCTAGAATAACGAAAGTATTAATTGAAGCACTGAATAATTTCGCTACTAAAGTGAAATCTGTAGTTCATCCAGCTAAATATTTTTTGCCGTGCATAACGAAAAAAGAATTAAATTAACATCAGATTTTCTACATTCAAAAAAACGAATTCAAATAGAAATTAATCATTTTACAACTTAACCAAATTCACCCCAGAAATCACTGAATTCGATAATTTAGAAGAAAGTCAGACAAAAGCAGGGTTCCTACAGAATCTGGAAATCATGGAAATCATAGAAATGGTATGGAATTTTTAAAAGGCTTCTGGAAATCAGGGAAATCATGAAAAAGGCCTGTAATTTTTAAAAAATTCTAAATTTTTTCAGTTTTCCATTTTTTCTCTTGAATAAAAATTCAAATAATAATAAAGTTAAATGGTAAAAAAGAGAAAAAAAATGTAGAATTTTAAGAAATTCAATTTTTCGGATTTTTGAAAATTTTTAATAATTTTTTATTTTTTTCCAAAGAGTCGAGATAATTTCATAAGTAAAGTATTTTCCAAAAGCACAAAAATAATGAAGCTAAATCCTATAAAAGAGAAGAAAAAATGTTGAATTTTAAGAAATTCGGATTTTTGAATTTTTGATAATTTTCGATAATTTTACATTTTTTACTAAAGAGTCGAACTATTAAATAAGAAAAGTATTTTCCAAAAGCACAAAAATAATAAAGCTAAATCCTATAAAAGAGAGGAAAAAATGTTGAATTTTAAGAAATTCGGATTTTTGAATTTTTTCGAATTTTTGATAATTTTAGATTTTTTACCAAAGAGTCGAGACAGATTAATAAGTAAAGTATTTTCCAAAAGCACAAAAAAAATGAAGCTAAATCCCATAAAAGAGAAGAAAAAATGTTGAATTTTAAAAAAATCGGATTTTTGAATTTTTGATAATTTTAGATTTGTTACCAAAGAGTCGAGACAATTTAATAAGTAAAGTATTTTCCAAAAGCACAAAAATAATGAAGCTAAATCCCATAAAAGAGAGGAATTAATGTTGAATTTTAAGAAAATCGGATTTTTGAATTTTTGATAATTTTAGATTTTTTACCAAAGAGACGAGACAGATTAATAAGTAAAGTATTTTCCAAAAGCACAAAAAAAATGAAGCTAAATCCAATAAAAGAGAAGAAAAAATGTTGAATTTTAAAAAAATCGGATTTTCGAATTTTTGATAATTTTAGATTTTTTACCAAAGAGTCGAGACAGATTAATAAGTAAAGTATTTTCCAAAAGCACAAAAAAATGAAGCTAAATCTCATAAAAGAGAGGAAATAATGTTGAATTTTAAGAAAATCGGATTTTTGAATTTTTGATAATTTTAGATTTTTTACCAAAGAGACGAGACAGATTAATAAGTAAAGTATTTTCCAAAAGCACAAAAAAAATGAAGCTAAATCCCATAAAAGAGAAGAAAAAATGTTGAATTTTAAAAAAATCGGATTTTTGAATTTTTGATAATTTTTGATAATTTTAGATTTGTTACCAAAGAGTCGAGACTATTAAATAAGTAAAGTATTTTCCAAAAGCACAAAAATAATTAAGCTAAATCCCATAAAAAAAAGAAAAAATGTTGAATTTTCAAAAAATCGGATTTTTGAATTTTTGATAATTTTCGATAATTTTAGGTTTGTTACCAAAGAGTCGAGACTATTAAATAAGTAAAGTATTTTCCAAAAGCACAAAAATAATGAAGCTAAATCCCATAAAAGAGAAGAAAAAATGTTGAATTTTCAAAAAATCGGATTTTTGAATTTTTGATAATTTTCGATAATTTTAGATTTTTTACCAAAGAGTCGAGACAGATTAATAAGTAAAGTATTTTCCAAAAGCACAAAAAAAATGAAGCTAAATCTCATAAAAGAGAGGAAATAATGTTGAATTTTAAGAAAATCGGATTTTTGAATTTTTGATAATTTTAGATTTTTTACCAAAGAGACGAGACAGATTAATAAGTAAAGTATTTTCCAAAAGCACAAAAAAAATGAAGCTAAATCCCATAAAAGAGAAGAAAAAATGTTGAATTTTAAAAAAATCGGATTTTTGAATTTTTGATAATTTTTAATAATTTTTTATTTTTTTCCAAAGAGTCGAGATAATTTCATAAGTAAAGTATTTTCCAAAAGCACAAAAATAATGAAGCTAAATCCTATAAAAGAGAAGAAAAAATGTTGAATTTTAAGAAATTCGGATTTTTGAATTTTTGATAATTTTCGATAATTTTACATTTTTTACTAAAGAGTCGAACTATTAAATAAGAAAAGTATTTTCCAAAAGCACAAAAATAATAAAGCTAAATCCTATAAAAGAGAGGAAAAAATGTTGAATTTTAAGAAATTCGGATTTTTGAATTTTTTCGAATTTTTGATAATTTTAGATTTTTTACCAAAGAGTCGAGACAGATTAATAAGTAAAGTATTTTCCAAAAGCACAAAAAAAATGAAGCTAAATCCCATAAAAGAGAAGAAAAAATGTTGAATTTTAAAAAAATCGGATTTTTGAATTTTTGATAATTTTAGATTTGTTACCAAAGAGTCGAGACAATTTAATAAGTAAAGTATTTTCCAAAAGCACAAAAATAATGAAGCTAAATCCAATAAAAGAGAAGAAAAAATGTTGAATTTTAAAAAAATCGGATTTTCGAATTTTTGATAATTTTAGATTTTTTACCAAAGAGTCGAGACAGATTAATAAGTAAAGTATTTTCCAAAAGCACAAAAAAATGAAGCTAAATCTCATAAAAGAGAGGAAATAATGTTGAATTTTAAGAAAATCGGATTTTTGAATTTTTGATAATTTTAGATTTTTTACCAAAGAGACGAGACAGATTAATAAGTAAAGTATTTTCCAAAAGCACAAAAAAAATGAAGCTAAATCCAATAAAAGAGAAGAAAAAATGTTGAATTTTAAAAAAATCGGATTTTCGAATTTTTGATAATTTTAGATTTTTTACCAAAGAGTCGAGACAGATTAATAAGTAAAGTATTTTCCAAAAGCACAAAAAAATGAATGAATGAATAATGAAGCTAAATCCTATAAAAGAGAAGAAAAAATGTTAAATTTTAAGAAATTCGGATTTTTGAATTTTTGAAAAGTTTAGATTTTTTACTAAAGAGTCGAGACAATTTAATAAGTAAAGTATTTTTTAAAAGCACAAAAATAATGAAGCTAAATCCCATAAAAGAGAGAGAAGAATGTTAAATTTTAAGAAATTCGGATTTTTGAATTTTTGATAATTTTCGATTTTTTACCAAAGAGTCGAGACAGATTAATAAGTAAAGTATTTTCCAAAAGCACAAAAAAAATGAAGCTAAATCCCATAAAAGAGAAGAAAAAATGTTGAATTTTAAAAAAATCGGATTTTTGAATTTTTGATAATTTTAGATTTGTTACCAAAGAGTCGAGACAATTTAATAAGTAAAGTATTTTCCAAAAGCACAAAAATAATGAAGCTAAATCCCATAAAAGAGAGGAATTAATGTTGAATTTTAAGAAAATCGGATTTTTGAATTTTTGATAATTTTAGATTTTTTACCAAAGAGACGAGACAGATTAATAAGTAAAGTATTTTCCAAAAGCACAAAAAAAATGAAGCTAAATCCCATAAAAGAGAAGAAAAAATGTTGAATTTTAAAAAAATCGGATTTTTGAATTTTTGATAATTTTTGATAATTTTAGATTTGTTACCAAAGAGTCGAGACTATTAAATAAGTAAAGTATTTTCCAAAAGCACAAAAATAATTAAGCTAAATCCCATAAAAAAAAGAAAAAATGTTGAATTTTCAAAAAATCGGATTTTTGAATTTTTGATAATTTTCGATAATTTTAGGTTTGTTACCAAAGAGTCGAGACTATTAAATAAGTAAAGTATTTTCCAAAAGCACAAAAATAATGAAGCTAAATCCCATAAAAGAGAAGAAAAAATGTTGAATTTTCAAAAAATCGGATTTTTGAATTTTTGATAATTTTCGATAATTTTAGATTTTTTACCAAAGAGTCGAGACAGATTAATAAGTAAAGTATTTTCCAAAAGCACAAAAAAAATGAAGCTAAATCTCATAAAAGAGAGGAAATAATGTTGAATTTTAAGAAAATCGGATTTTTGAATTTTTGATAATTTTAGATTTTTTACCAAAGAGACGAGACAGATTAATAAGTAAAGTATTTTCCAAAAGCACAAAAAAAATGAAGCTAAATCCGATAAAAGAGAAGAAAAAATGTTGAATTTTAAAAAAATCGGATTTTTGAATTTTTGATAATTTTTGATAATTTTAGATTTGTTACCAAAGAGTCGAGACTATTAAATAAGTAAAGTATTTTCCAAAAGCACAAAAATAATTAAGCTAAATCCCATAAAAAAAAGAAAAAATGTTGAATTTTCAAAAAATCGGATTTTTGAATTTTTGATAATTTTCGATAATTTTAGATTTGTTACCAAAGAGTCGAGACTATTAAATAAGTAAAGTATTTTCCAAAAGCACAAAAATAATGAAGCTAAATCCCATAAAAGAGAAGAAAAAATGTTGAATTTTCAAAAAATCGGATTTTTGAATTTTTGATAATTTTCGATAATTTTAGATTTGTTACCAAAGAGTCGAGACTATTAAATAAGTAAAGTATTTTCCAAAAGCACAAAAATAATGAAGCTAAATCCCATAAAAGAGAGGAAATAATGTTGAATTTTAAGAAAATCGGATTTTTGAATTTTTGATAATTTTCGATAATTTTAGATTTTTTACCAAAGAGTCGAGACTATTAAATAAGTAAAGTATTTTTTAAAAGCACAAAAAAAATTAAGCTAAATCCCATAAAAGAGAAGAAAAAATGTTGAATTTTAAAAAAATCGGATTTTTGAATTTTTGATAATTTTTGATAATTTTAGATTTGTTACCAAAGAGTCGAGACTATTAAATAAGTAAAGTATTTTCCAAAAGCACAAAAATAATGAAGCTAAATCCCATAAAAGAGAAGAAAAAATTTTGAATTTTCAAAAAATCGGATTTTTGAATTTTTGATAATTTTCGATAATTTTAGATTTGTTACCAAAGAGTCGAGACAATTTAAAAAGTAAAGTATTTTCCAAAATTACAAAAATAATGAAGCTAAATCCCATAAAAGAGAAAAAAAATGTTGAATTTTAAGAAAAACGGATTTTTGAAATTTTTTGAATTTTTGATAATTTTAGATTTTTTACTAAAGAGTCGAGACAATTTAATAAGTAAAGTATTTTTTAAAAGCACAAAAATAATGAAGCTAAATCCCATAAAAGAGAGAGAAGAATGTTAAATTTTAAGAAATTCGGATTTTTGAATTTTTGATAATTTTCGATAATTTTAGATTTGTTACCAAAGAATGGAGACTATTAAATAAGTAAAGTATTTTCCAAAAACACAAAAATAATGAAGCTAAATCCCATAAAAGAGAAGAAAAAATGTTGAATTTTAAAAAAATCGGATTTTTGAATTTTTGATAATTTTCGATAATTTTAGATTTGTTACCAAAGAGTCGAGACAATTTAATAAGTAAAGTATTTTCCAAAAGCACAAAAATAATAAAGCTTAATTCCATAAAAGAGAGGAAAAAATGTTGAATTTTAAGAAAAACGGATTTTTGAAATTTTTTGAATTTTTGATAATTTTAGATTTTTTACTAAAGAGTCGAGACAATTTAATAAGTAAAGTATTTTTTAAAAGCACAAAAAATAATGAAGCTAAATCCTATAAAAGAGAAGAAAAAATGTTAAATTTTAAGAAATTCGGATTTTTGAATTTTTGAAAAGTTTAGATTTTTTACTAAAGAGTCGAGACAATTTAATAAGTAAAGTATTTTTTAAAAGCACAAAAATAATGAAGCTAAATCCCATAAAAGAGAGAGAAGAATGTTAAATTTTAAGAAATTCGGATTTTTGAATTTTTGATAATTTTCGATTTTTTACCAAAGAGTCGAGACAGATTAATAAGTAAAGTATTTTCCAAAAGCACAAAAAAATGAAGCTAAATCCCATAAAAGAGAAGAAAAAATGTTGAATTTTAAAAAAAAATTGTATCTGAAATTTATTTTCAATTAAATTTTTATTAGAAAAATCTACGAGAATTTAATTACTTAAATACAAAACCCATTAATTTATAATAATTAATTAAATAGATATTAAAGAATTTAACTAATTTCAGAAGAATTTAAATTATTAAAATTTTTCAAAAACCTAAGTTCTTTAAAATTTATAATTAAGAGGACTTTCTGATCAAGGATTTAAGCACATTTTTGAAAACACATTTTTTCCTCGAAATCTGACGAATCGATTTTTAAAAAATAAAAAATTGTAATTTTCCAAAATATTAAATTAACTCTCTGATTTCCAGACAAAACTTTGACTAATTTATTTAATTGTTAAATTATTCAAAAACATCAAAAACTTAATTTTTAAATAAATATTTAATCATTCTTATTTTTTTTTAGGGAAATTAAGATTTTCAAAAATTTCAAATTCAATAACATATAAGAATATTATTTTAAAACATGAAGAAAGCGATCATTCCGAGTCTTCGACTCGGAGCAATCGATTTCTTCATTTTTTATAATGCTTGCAATATTCAATTATAAACTAAAATTTTAACTGAAATTCATTTTTAAATTAATATTTATTAGAAAAATCTACGAGAATTTAATTACTTAAATACAAAAATAAATATTTTATTAAATAATTCAATGTTTCTTAAAATTCAATTATCATAAAGAATTTTATAAACAAAACTTTAAATAATTGAATTATTTTGACAGATGTTAAGGGGTTACACCACTGTAGACATTAAAAAAATTTTTTTATTTTTTTATTAGCTTAAAAATTTTTTTGAACCTTCTAGAATAAGGAAAAAAAGGATTTATACATGTCTGAAATCGATTTCATTGAAATTTCAAGCTTTTTTACCGGAGAAGAATTTTAACTTACATAAAACATGCATTACAAAAATGGCTCCAGTGCGGACATTTTGGAATATTTATTAATTAAAATTTGTAATTTTTAAGTTGAATATATAAGTTAATAACTACTTAAAATATTGTTACTGTATTTCCTTTCCTTACACTAAAAAAAAATTATTGAACAAATGCTTCTTACAGCCCGCTGTAGTAGTGTTGCTCTTTTAACGCGTTTTTCTCAAAACACAGTTTTTGAAATCTGCAAGCAGTATAACTCAAACAATTTTCAATATTTTCAATCGGGTTTTTTTATTACATTTCTAAAATTAAATTTTGAACAGAAATACGTAGGGGTTTTTTGATAAGTTAATTTACACAATTGTTATAAACAATTAAGTGTCGTTTTTTTTTGGTCGAAAAATGAGTTTTTTCTTCAAATGCTTGCCAATTACACAAAAATCAATATTTTTAACATCCCCTACGTATTTCTGTAGCTATTCTCATGTAGATTAAGAAAAAAAATTTATTTGTTTCTAGACTGAAATTTACATTACTTATACTGCTTGCCGTAGAGCTCTTGGGAAAAAATATGCATTACTAAAATGGTTCCTGTGCCGCCATTTTGGAATATTTATTAATAAAAATTTGTAATTTTTTACTTGAATATACAGTCAATAACTTCCTAAAAACATTATAACTATATGTCATTTCCTTCCATTCAAAAAAAATTCCTGAAAAAAACGTTGTTTTTGAGGCATTTACAGTGGTGTAACCCCTTAATAAAAATTTCATTTTTCGAGAAATTTGATTAAAATTGTATTAAAAATAATTGAACTTAGCCAAAGAATTTTATAAGAATTTTTAAAAACAATTTAATGCCTGTGAAATTTTAATTATTTATAAAAATAATTAAATGATTGCGTAGAATTTTATTAAAAATTTTTTTTAATAATTGAATTATTTTGGGAAATTTTATTGAAATACATAGTAGATATTAAAAATCATTGAATTCAGAAAAGTTTTTGAAAATAATTGAAATTTTGACAAGAATGTTATTAAAATTTTTGAAAATAATTGAAATTTTGCCAAGATTTTTATTGAAATTTTTAAAAATAATTGAATTTTGGAGAAGAATTTTATTATTTATAAAGATAATTTAAATTTTTAAGAGTTTTTTTTAAATTTTCAAAATAATTGAATTTCGAAGAAGAATTTTATTTAAATTTTTGAAAATAATTGAATTCTTGAGATGAATTTCATTAAAATTTCTTTTTAAATAATTGAATTGTATCGTGAAATTTTATTGAAATAAAAGATATTAAAAATAATTTAATTTTGACAAATTTTTGAAATTAATTAAATTTCTACGAAGAATTTTATTCAAATTATTTGGAAAAGAAATGTAATTGTAATAAAAAAATTTATTAAAATTTTTAAAAATAATTTAATTTTTTTAAGAAATTGAATTCAAAACGTATTAAAAATAATACTTAAATTCTAATAAATAAATTGTAGCAAAGGTTTTTAAAATACTTGAATTTCTTTGATGAATTTAAAAAAATTTTTAAGAATAATTACATCTTTCGAGGAATTAAATGAAAATTATATTAAACGTAATTGAAACTCTGCGATGAGTTATTTATAAAAATAATTGAATACCAAAAAAAAATTTTATTATTCATGAAAATAATTGAATAATAATTTATGAAAATAATTTGTAAATAATTGAATTCCTGTGAAATTTTTATTATTTATGAAAATAATTTGTAAATAATTGAATTCCTGTGAAATTTTTATTATTTATGAAAATAATTTGTAAATAATTGAATTCCTGTGAAATTTTTATTATTTATGAAAATAATTCGTAAATAATTGAATTTCTGTGAAATTTTTATTATTTATAAAAATAATTCGTAAATAATTGAATTTCTATGAAATTTTTATTATTTATGAAAATAATTAAATATTTGGGTAGAATTTTATTAAAAATTTTTTTTTAAATAATTGAATTCTTTTCTGAAATTTTATTAAAGTAGTAGATATTAAAAATCATCGAATTCAAGAAAGTTTTTGAAAATAATTGAATTTTTGGCAAGAATTTTATTAACTTTTTAAAAAATAATTGAATTTCTGAGAAAAATTTTACTAATTTTAAAAATAATTGAATTTCTGCAATCATTTGTAATTGCTTTAAAATTCAATATCTTTTAGTTTTTTTTTAACTAAAATTCTTCTAAAAATTTTTTATTTTTAATTTTAATAAAAAATAAGATTTCTAATTAAATTCATTGAAAACTGAAATTTTCCAAAATTTCAAATTAAATCCTTTTGAAGTTTATCTGTTTATGAAAATTGGAAACGCAACTCTTTTAAAATTGAATTAATTATGAAATATTTAAGTAAAATTATATTTCAAGAATAAGCACAATAACTTTAGAAAACAACAATTTTCCAGGATTTCGATCAAAATTCCCCGACTTTTCCAGGTTTTTTTTCAAGGTTTTTAAAATTCCTTGGCATTTCCAGGTTTTCCTTTTCGTCAGAAATAAAAAAAATGAAGTTTTTGTATTAGAATTCGTGGTAATTTCATAGTTTATGACTATGAACAAAAACAAAAAAAAAATCAAAAAATATATCTAGATTCTGAATTTTCTTATGAAATCTAAAAATTTAATTTTTTCTAGTACTTTTAGTAAAAATTCCTGACTTTTCCCTGAATTCTCTAACCAAAGAGGCAACCTTGCTCTAGAAGTCCCCACAAATCCCGTATTTTTAAAAAAATTTTTCTCCCCTTTTATTTGACCGTATTTTTAAAATTCTTGAATTGTTAAATTTTGACTCGGCGAGCATTACCTTTAATTGCATTGGATGAATTTCATAGGGTACAGTATGAACGTTGTTCATAGTTTGTAATCCAAGTTGTTGTGGTTGATTTTGTTGCAAAAGACCCAGTTTATTTAGCGGATATTTCCATTTTTCTTGACTCTGAAATAATATTAGAGAAAAAATTGTATATTTTCCAAAGTTTCAAGTGTAAAATTTGATTGAAAGAGAAAAAGAAAAAAAAAGAAAAGAAATAACATACACTATCAATATTAGCCTCATCAGCCAATGCCCAAGCACGAGGTGCTTGTTTATTATGAAATCCAGAAGACTGAGCATTGAAGTCTGCTTCAATTGGCCGTTGAAATACGTAGCCAACCATTGCGTCGTCTTGGGGTCTGCTGATTCCCATTTGATGAGTTTGTCCACTTTGAATTCTCACTCCATCACCACCAGCCATAATTTGAGTACCCTGATCGGAATCCTAAAGAAAAATTACCATTTAGTATTATAATCCAACAATTCTATCATCTTAATAAATCATTTTCATATATTTTCCTTTCTATTCAAATCACCAAAAAAAAGGGGGGAAAAGGTGACAAAATTGAAAAAGGGACAAGAGGAAAAAATTGGACTATCTATGATGCCTATTATAAGAAAAAGATAAATTAAATTTTAAATTTGTTTTAGCCGAAGAGTAAAAGAATGTAATTTCCAACAAGTTGCATTTGATGAAAAATTACAGTATTTTGTCAATCAGATCAATTTTCGTTAAATTCTAGGTTATGTTATACCCAAATCGTTTCTTATTCAAGTAAAATTGTAATTTTTATTCAAATCCAACTTTTAATCAAGGTTGCCACGCTTTTGCTCTTTTCAAATTCCCTGACTTTTCCAGGTTTTCCAGGTTAAAAAACGGAATTTTTCCAGGTTTTTAAAACTACTTTTATATTTTACAAAATTAAATAATTTCAATAAATTTTTAAAAATACATGGAACTTTCATATAATACTGTATTCCGAATTTATTTATCTTTTTTAAATAAATATTTAGTTATTATTTTTCCATAGGAATTAAAATTCTTCAAAAGATTCAAATTCAAATCTTTTTGAAATTAAACAACTTATAAAAAAATTGTTATAAAACATGAAAAAATCGATGACTCCAAGTCGAACGAGTCTTCGACTCGGAGCAATCAAAATCTTCATGTTTTATAAATAATTAAAAATGATCGACTGATAAAATCATTATTTTACATTATAAGAATATTGTTACTGTAATTTATTCAAAATTACTTTCATCACTTCAATTTAATTATTGTTTTCCAAAATATTTAACTAAAATTCTTCTTTAAATTAATTATTCATTCATTTTTAATAATTTTTGAAAAATTTCTTTGAAAATTTTCAAATCCGTTTGTTTACAATTCAATTTTACGAAATTTCATCGATTATTCGGAAATTCTTCCGAAAATATATATTAAAAAAATAAAAACTTCAAATAACTTAAAAAAAAATTCAATTAAACTTTTTAAAAAAAATTAAATCTACACAATTTTCAGTTGAAAGTATGAAAAATTCAAACAAAGATTATAATTTAAAACCTTTTCAAAATTCAACTAATAGAAACGACTATTTATTAGTAAAATCTGCTAATTCAAAAGCAAAAATTCAGTCTCTAATTCAAATTAGAAATCATTTTTACTAATTCAAATTTAGAGAGTTTAATATTAAATTATTATCTAAAATTTGAACTGAAATTCATATTTAAATAAATTTTTATTAGAAACTTCTACTAGAACTCAATTATTCAAATACAAAATTAAATAATTTATTGAACAAATGAATGTTTTTTAAAATTCAATTCCCATAAAGAACTTTATCAAAAAAATTTTTAAATAATTTAATTCTTTCGACCAATTTTTATAAAATTTTTAAGAATAATTACATTTTTCGTGAAATTCGATTAAAATTGTCTTAAAAATAATTGAAAATTCCGCGATGAGTTTTACGATTTGTGAAAATAATTGTAATCCCTAAGAAGAATTTTATTATTTTTAACAATATTTAATTTTTGCAAAGAATATTATTACTCTTGATAATAACTGAATTTCTGCAATAATTTCGTAACTTTTCCATAATTAAATTTTTTTTTCGTATTTTTAACTAAAATTCTTCTGTAAATGCATTATTTTTAATAATTTTTGAAAAAGTTCTTTGAAAATTTTCAAATTGTTTACAATTCAATTTTACAAAATTTGAATTATTTGTAAATTCTTCAACTAAATATTTATATTAGGAAATAAAAACTTGAAATAATTTCAAAATAAAATCCTCAATTAAATTTTCTCAAAAAAATTAATTCCACAGAATTGTTAGTTAAAAATGTGGAAAATTCAGATTTTCAAAGACTTTAATTTGAAACCTTTTCAAAATTCAATTATTGAACAAAAAAAAAAATATTTATTGAATAATTGCATATTTTTAAAGTTGAATTCTCATAAAGAATTTTATAAATATATTTTTAAAAAATTGAATTCTTTTGATGAATTTTAATACAATTTGTAAGAATAATTATATTTTTTCGAGAAATTCGATTAAAATTATTGTATTAAAAAATAATTGAAATTCTACAATGAGTTTTATTTTTATTATTTAATGAAAATAATTGAATTCCTAAAAAGAATTTTATTATTTACGAAAATAATTGAATCCATGTAAAAATTTTATTATTTATGAAAATAATTGAATGATTGCGAAGAAATTTATAAAAAAAAATTCAAATAATTGAATTCCTGTGAAATTTTTATTATTTTATGAAAATAATTAAAGGTTTGCGTAGAATTTTATTAAATTTTTTTTAACAATTGAATTCTTTTGGCCAATTTTATTAAAATAGTAAGGGGTCGTCCATATACCACGTGGACAGTTTAGGGGGGAGGGGGGGTTCGCCAAAAATCCACGATTTTCCACGAGGGGGGAGGGGGGGTCAATACAAATGTCCACGTGGACACAAAAGTTTAATTTTATATCTTTTTTTTCTTTATATTCAACTTTATTATTAGATTATTATTAGATTGTGATCAGACAATATTTTTAATCCGAAATTTATTTAACTGTCAAAAAACGCCAAATTCTTTTTTAATTTATATTACAAAATCATTATCGTAAATGCACAAATATGAATATATGCAAATTTGACAATTAGGAATACAAAGCAACCTCTACAAACTCTTACAAATTCTAAAAAAAATAATTTCTATTATTGTTTATGTGAAGGCTCAAAGCTATTGGATTTTAGAAAATTTTTAGATTTGTTACAGAAGAGATTAAGAATTTCTACTAATATAATAATTGAAGATATATTGCTGCCAAAGTCCTCTCTATAATACTAAAAATGGTATTTACCTATTTAATAATATTTTAAGATAATTTAATCTTTATTGAATTTTAAAGAAGTTTGTTATAAAAAAATTTAAAGAATTTTTTAATTGTATTTCTTATTAAATATCTTTTTATTATTCACTATTTTAAAATAAAAAACCCGATTGTCCACGTGGACAATCAGGGGGGAGGGAGGGGTTCGTCAAAAATCCACGATTGTCCACGAGGGGGGGAGGGGGGGTCAAAAAGTGTCTAAAAAGTGTCCACGTGGTATATGGACGACCCCTAAGTATTGAAAATCATTGTTTGAGGAAAATTTTTAAAAATAATTGAAATTTTGCCACGAATTTTATTTAAATTTTTGAAAATAATTGAATTTCAGAGAAGAGTTGAATTATTTCTAAAGATAATTGAAATTTTAACGAGAATACTAGAATTTAATTATTCAAAGACAAAAATAAATAATTTATTGAACAATTGAATGTTTTTTAAAATTGAATTCTCATTGAAAGAATTTTATCAACAAATTTTTAAATAGGTAATTAAAATTCTTTTGAGGAATTTCAATAAAATTTTTAAGAATAATTTCATTTTTCGAGAAATTAGATTAAAATTGTATTAAATAGAATTGAATCTCTGTAAAAAAAATTTGATTTATTTTTTTAAGAAAAGTTTTTGAAAATAATTGAAATTTTGTCAAGAATTTTATAAAATTTTTGAAAATAATTGAATTTTGGAGAATAATTACATTTTTCGAGAAATTCCATCAAAATTTGTATTAAAAATAATTGAAATTTCCGCGATGAGTTTTATTATTTATGAAAATAATTGAATCTCTGTAAAAATTTTGATTATTTATGAAAATAATTGAATTATTGCGAAGAAATTTGTAAATAATAGAATTGAATTATTGCGAAGAAAAATTGTAGATGCAACTCTTTTAAAATTTAATTAATTTTGAGATATTTAAGAAAAATTCGATTTCAAGAATAAGCACAATAATTTTAGAAAACAATAATTTTCCAGGATTCTGATCAAAATTCCCCGACTTTTCCAGGTTTTTTCAAGGTTTATAAAATTCCCTGACATTTCCAGGTTTCCAGTTTGCGTGGCAGCCCAGATTTAATTGATTACAATGTTGAAAATTACAATATTTACTTGACCACTAAATCGAATTTAAAATTTAATTTGTTCCTTTTAAAAGATACGAAATTATGACACTAGATTAACTTTTCTTCCAATTCTTTGTCGGATTCTTCCCAAGCAGTCCTGCTAATTAGTCATAATTAAAAGGTCCTTAAGGACAAGTTATTCAGTGGTCACGTGCGACAATAGTGAAGTGTATGGAACACGTGTCCTACCGGCAACATGACCCTGAAATTATTAATTCCTTCATTACCTAATTACCTAACTTAATTACTTAATTATTTTATGATCTAAATTTGAATCCAAATATTACAATTAGAATTCTAAATTTGTCAGTTCTATTTTAATAATTATTTTTTCTCCGAGAATATCCCCAGCGCTATTATGATTATATTGTAAACTTTATTATCGATATTTTATAAAAATCATTTAATTTTTGTTACTTATATAAATTAAGATTTAATTATGTAAAAAAAGGGTGTATCATACCGTAAATAAACTAAACTAAACTAATACATTTTTGTTTCATAAATCAAGTTTTTCTAAAGTTTTAGGTTAGAAATGTACACTGTTGAATTTTTCAACTCCCAAGGGAAATAAAAGCAGTGAAATTATGATTTTTATATCTAAAATCTAAAATAATAGTTTTTGACACTAACTTCAGGAACATCTTAAAGTGGAGATAATAAGGTATTTTTTAAAGCAAAAATGTTGTGGTGAAACTTCAAAAAATTGCAATAAAAATTTTCCTATGCCCTTTTAAGGATTATCTCTTGTACAGAATTTAAATCCCCAATCTTTTCCAATTCAAACAATTTCAGAATTCGCACTCAATAATTAATTTTAAACAAGTAGCAAAAAGTAGTAAATAAAAGTAGCTATTAAAATTTTTGAGAATAATTAAATGTCTGTGTCGCATTTTATTAAATTTTTTTTTGAAAATAATTGAATTCCTAAAAAAAGTATTTTATTGTTTATGAATATAATTGATTTTTTGCGAATCATTTTATTAGAATTTTTTAAAATACTTAAATTTCCAAGAAGAAATTTATTACTTTTAAAAATAATTGAATTTTTGTGATGAATATTGTTATTTATGGAAATAAATGAATATTGCAAAGAATTTTATTAAAATTTTTCAAAATAATCGAATTTTCGGGAATAATTTTGTTATTTATCTTTAATAATTGAATTCTTTCGAATTATTTATGTAAATAATTTAATTCTTGGGAAGAATTTTATTAAAATCTAAATGAATAAATGAACTATAACAAAAAAAAATTAATTAAAACTGTATTTATAATAATTGATTTCTTTTGAACAATTTTATTGAAATAAATGAAAAATAATTGAATTCCTGTGAAAAATTCTAATATTTTTGTAAATAATTGAATTCTTCCCAAGAATTTTAGAAAAACATTTTTTCGAAGAATTTAAATTAATTTTTTAAGAATAATTACATTTTTTGAGCAATTCTTGTCAAATTTTAAATAATTAAAAATAATTGAAATCCTGCGATGAATTTTATTATTTATGAAAATAATTGAATATTTGCAAAGAATTTTATTATTTACGAAAATAATTGAATACTTGCAAAGAATTTTATTAAAATTTCCAAAAATAATTGAATTCCTCAGAAGAATTTTATTATTTATGAAAATAATTGAATTATTGCGAAAAATTGTTTTTGTTATTGTTGAAAATAATTCAATTTTTTTGAAAAATTTTGTTATTTTTGAAAATAATTGAATTTTTGATGAATTTTAACAATTTTTTAAAAGTAATTGAATTCTTATGCTAAATTTTATAAAAATACTAGATATTGAAAATAATTGAATTTCGAAAATTTTTGGAAAATAACTGAATCGTTTTAAAGAATTTGATAATAATTTTTTAGAATAGTTTTTTGATTTCTAGTATTAGCGAATTTAAAGTAGTGGAAATTCTAAAAAAAACAGAAATAGTAGCTTTTAGTGGCTGAAATCTAAAAAAAGTACCCAAATAGTAGCATAACGTAAAAAAGTAATAAATAATAGATTTTAGTAGATGAATGCGAAGCCTGAAATTTTTTCTGCAATATATCGTTTTTGTTTTCAACTCGCATTTGGTTAAATATGAAAAATATTCTTCGATAAAACTTCAATATTCTTAAACACTATATATAATTCTAAAAGTGAAACAGTATTTGAAAAGTTTTCAATTCTTTTGCCAATGCAAAGTATTTGGAGTTACAAAAATAACAAACACTGTCTCTATATTACTTAAATCATTTTTTTTTCTTTTTGTTAAGCGACCTTCATTTATTTGTTTCTGCAATATATTTATGTATTTTCTCTTGTTTTAAGTTTATATAATTCATATTATGAATATTCTCATCTTTTTTCTTCTATTTTTGTTTGTTCACATTTTTTTCATTATTGTCCTCCATTTTTTTCACTATATTTATAATATATTTCCGTATTTTTACAAAATTATAAATATACTTCAATGAAGTACAGATATCAAATATCTGTAAGTATCAAGATATAAAATCTTGTATTTTTTTAATTTATTTCTTTTTTTAATTTATAATTTTTTTTTCTGAACAATTCCTCAAGTTCTAAACGTTCAACTGCGTTCAAATTAGCGTCGACGCTGAGCATCGAGAACATTTTTTTTTTCACGAAATCGAAAGAAATGCAACAATTGTTTCAAAGGTTTAAGGCTAAAAAGTGGTTTTCTAATTCCCAAATTGAATGAAAAAGTGAAATTACTGACATTTTTATCTCTAAAAATCGCAAATAATAGTTTTGCGTCGCTGAGCGTCGACGCTAATTTCAGGGATCTAACGAAATTTATTTGTTTCTTCTTCAAATTAAAATTTGATTTAAATAATTTTGGGCAACATATTGAAAAATATTAATTAAAAATTTTCTAAACGGTAAATTTAGTTTTTTTAAAATTTTTATTACAATCGGTAATTTATGAAAATATTTTTAGAATAAAAAATATTTCCTTCATTTGAACGTTCAAAAATGGATCATCTTCAAAGTTTTTACGCAAACAAGTTTTTTTTAAGAGAAAAGTTTTAATGTTTTAATGAATTTTCAGTTAGTAAAATTTTAATTTAAAAGAAATTGCGAGTAAGATGAATTTTTAAATGCCAGAATTATCACTTTATCGAATCTTCATTTGTCTTTATTTTTACTCTTTACTAATTGTCATTTAACAGAATTCTTAAAGCGTCAAATTTTCAAAGTATTGAATTTGCTTCAAAGAGGATTAATAATAACAAAAATTATAATAACAATAAAATATTAATAAAATATCGAACAGAATTCTTAAAGCGTCAAATTTTCAAAGTATCGAATTTGCTTCAAAGAGGATTAATAATAACAAAAATTATAATAACAATAAAATATTAATAAAATATCGAACAGAATTCTTAAAGCGTCAAATTTTCAAAGTATCGAATTTGCTTCAAAGAGGATTAATAATAATAAAAATTATAACAACAATAAAATATTAATTTAAATATCGTTTTTTCCAACATTCTAATTTCTAGGAAAAAGTTAATTCTTTAAATATTTGGCCACATTGAATTTTTCGTTTTGAAAAAAAATTAATTAAACTTTATCAAAAAAATTAATTCTACAGAATTGTTAAAAGTATGAAAAATTAAGATAATCAAATATTTTAATTTGAAACAATTCAAAATTCATGATATAATGATTTCAATATTCAATTACTATCTAAAATTTTATCTGGAATTCATTTTTATATCAATTATTATTAGAAAATTCTACGAGAATTCAATTCAATAAAAAATTATGGTAGAGCAATTCCAAGAATTATTTTTTTAAAAATATTCTAGTGTAATTTTTCGAAAAAAATTGAATTTCATAAAAGAATTTCTGTCTATTTTAAAAAAACTAATTAATTTTTTGCATTTTTAACTACAAATTTAGAAAATGAATGTCTTTTTTCAAAATGTTAAAAATAATTGTAAAAATTTTTATTTTATTATTTTTTTATGTATTTGAATTACCTGGAAATATGTAATTGAAAATATTCAAAAATAATTGAATTTTAAAAAACTTGTATAAAAAACTTCTGAGAATTGCTTTTTTCAAAAATATATTTTAAATATAATTTTTAGAAACTAATTTTCATTAATATTCATTTTTCAAATATACACTTGAAGATTTTTCATTAAAATTTTTTGGAGAATATAAAGCTGAAACTGCGGCACCCATTTAATTTTGAAAATTAAATTTTGTAATTAAATATTTTCATCCTTTAAAACCAACACAATATTTTGAAAAATTAAATGAGTGGTGATAGCTAGGTGCAATTATTTTCATGATCCTCAAGTTTTGAACGTTCAAATGAACGACATACATTTTATTAAGAATATTTTCAAAAGTTTTGCAATAAAAATTTCAGTAAAAATTAAAAATTAAAATAATTTTACATTTCGAAATTTTAGTTAATTATTTTTTTTACTGCAACTCAAAATTATTGCAATAGAAATTTAATTTGAAGAAGAAATAAATAAATTTCGTTCATTTGAACGTTCAGAACTTTAGGATCATCAATTTTCAGCTTGATTTGGATAATTCAATTATTTTCAAAATTTGCAATTAAAATTCTTCAAAAGTTGATTTTTAAAAATCTTTATAAATTACTTAAAAAAAATTAAATAGTTTCAATTAAATTTTACAAAATTTTAATTATTTCTAAAAATTCACGCTACAATGCTTTAAATATTCAATTATCTAAAATTTTACCTGAAATTCATTTTTAAATTCATTTTTATTAGAAAATGCTACGAGAATTCAATTTTATTTAAGGACAAAAATAAATACTTTATTGAATAATTGAATATTTCTTAAAATTGAATTGTCATAAAGAATCATATCAAACAAATTTTTGAATAATTGAATTCTTTAGATGAATTTTAATAAAATTATTATTTAATAAAATTATTTAATATTTAATATTAGGTATTTAATAAAATTATTCAAGGAATTTCGATTAAAATTGTATTAAAAATAATTGAATCCTTGTAAAAATTTGTAATATTTATGAAAATAATTGAATTTTTGCGAAGAAATTTATTACCTACTTTTGAAAATAATTTAATTCTTCCAACAAATTTTATTCAAGTTTATAAAAATAACTGAATTTCTATGAAGAATTTTATTATTTATATAAATAATTGAATTCTTGCAACGAATTTTATTCAAGTTTATAAAAATAATTAAATTTCGGTGAAGAATTTTATTATTTATAAAAATAATTGAATTCTTGAAAAGAACTTTGTTAAATTTTTTTAAATAATTGAATTCTTATGACGAATTTTATAAAAATCTTTTAAAATAATTGATATTTTTCGAAAAATTTTATGAAATTTTGTATATTAAATAATTGAATTCCTGTGAAATTTTGCCAAGAATTTTATTACAATTTTTAAAAATAATTGAATTTCGAAGAAGAATTTTATTATTTATAAAAATAATTGAAATTTTGACGAGAATTTTAAAAAAATTTTTGTACATAATTGAAATTCTGGGAAGAATTTTTATAACTTTTGAAAATAATTGAATTTCTGGAATCATTTGTAACTTTTCCAAAATTCAATTTTTTTTTAGTATTTTTAATTAAAATTCTTCTATTAATCTAATATTTATGAAAATTGTAAAAATTATTCATTAAATTTAATAATTTCTAAGTACCTAATAATTTGATGATAGTTCTTGAAAAATGAAGTTATTTAAAAAGAAATTATTGTCAGAAATAGAAAAAATTGAAGGTTTTGTATTAAAATTCGTAGTAATTTCATATTTTACGAGGCAAACAAAAAAAACATTAAAATTCAGAGTTTTCTCATGAATTTTAAAAATTCAATTTTTTCCAGTACTTTTACTAAAAATCCCTGACTTTTCCATGATTTCCCTGACCAATAAATTTTACTTTCCCTGACTTTTCCCTGAATTTCTTGACCTGTGGCAAGTCTGTGTTACTTTTGAAAATAATTGAATTTGAATTGAATTTTCCGAGGAATTTTCATAACTTTAAAAAATTGTAATTTGGAATTTTACAAAATTTTTAAATTATTTATAATTTTTTGTAATTGAATTAATTGAAAATAAATAATTTAATTAGAAAAATTTTTCAAAAATAATTTTTAAAAGATTTTTCTAATTTTCAAACTATAATAATCAAAATAAGTTGCATTTTTATACTAAAAATGTAAAGTACCATTATTTTGTTGCAATATTTGGAAGAACAGCCTAAAGTGTAGCAATTTTTCATAAGGCGAAAAAAGTCGAAAAAGCAGTATTTAAGTAATTAAGTAATTAATAATTAATAATTTTTTTAAAATTTACTAACATGGAAATTAGATACAAATTTAACTTCAAAAGAAAATAATTTATTTTTCGTTTCAAAAACATTGCGGACTTTTAGGCTCATCTTTGAAATATTTTCTTTAAGTATCGATAAGGAACTGAAAATTTATTTTTTTAAAAATATTTTTAATATTCACTTTCAATAACTATCGCCGGCGATATTTTCACTACCTTCACACATTAGGAAACAACTTCACGTTTCTCCTACTTCTATATTATATATATACATATATATATATATGTCCATCCTTTATGCCAGGAATACGAAAAATGCAAATTTATTCCAACAAAAGATAAAAATAATTAACATTGTTTTTACCTGAATTGATTTTTCAAAAAAAGCCAGAAAGAAACGAAACCTCAAAAGTTGAAAAAGTACAAAAAAGAAATTTTACGAAAAAAAGCTTTCGCATTGCTGAAGTTTAATTTTTCAAAAACATGTTTGTAGCGTGTAATCAATAATTTTTTTTGCTATTTAATTCTAAAAAGAAAGGGAAATTACTTTTTCCTGGAAAAATTTAACTAGATAATTTACCAAAAGAAATGAAAATTGACAGTTAGAAAATCCGAAAAGGACATAAGGTCAATAAAATAAAACACAGATGCAAAATAAGACTCCTAATGTAGAAGTGAGAGAAAAGAGTGTATGTGTGAAAGGGGGATAAAAAAAGAATAATTGTCGATAAGAAAAAAGATTGAAAAGGAATAAAAAAGAGGAAAAAAACTTACAACAGGTATGTGTCCATTTGCAGGATGGTGTAACTGCATCGGGGGTGCCGGTTCACCTGCACCCCCGCCCCCACTAGCAGCGCTTCCCGCACTTAGCCACTTCATAGTCTCAAATATACAAATGACACTGGTTCACTGTTAAATTCTCTCAATTTTTCCACGCAGAGATTAATTTCACAATTCTCCCTTCGAACAATGGATTAAAGTTGGTAAGTTTTGCTCGGAGAGAAACGCGAAACGAAGCGAAAACAATATACACGAAATAAAAGAAACTAACACTCGCGAGAGGGCGCAAGAATGGGAAATTATTTTTTTAGGTTAGCCTTGGATATCGTAAAAATTCTCTTTCTCTCTCTCTCTCTCTTTCGAAGAAAAAAAAAAAAACTCGCGAAATATGCACAAAAAAACCGGCACGGCGTGCTAACTAACGAAATTTCATGGAGGGCCACACATCACCTTTTGACGTCTTTTGATTATTTTCAACAAATTTTTCCTTCCCGATTTTTTCCCTATCTCCCGGAAAACTGAAAATTTTCCCCTCTCCACCACCAATCCTGTGTTTTCTATTCTTTCGCAAAAATGGTTAAATTTCTTTTTTTTAAAAAACAATTTCAATCTCAAAAGATGCGAGCACGAAGCGAGTGGGCTATTCGTCGGCGTTTTAAAGTTTTTCTTGGCGATGGCCTCGAATCAACATTTTCTCATGGACACTTGTGTGAGAGGATGGAATCACGAAAAACTGAATCCGATTTTGGAAATTCCGATTATTTTTTGATGGATTTTGAGAAAAAAAATGGCTCTTTAATGCTTTTTTTGGGAGGGGGGAGGGTAATATTAAACTATTGTTTAAAAACTCTTAAAATACACTATACACAGGTATATATACACAATAAAACAATTCGAGTCGAGTTACGCGTCTACCAAACGACGACCGGTGGCTGGCTGATTTTTACCGCGCTCGTCACTTTCGCCAATGATTTTTCGGGGACAATACCAACAACTTAATTTTTCTGTTTTACAAGTTGATGTCGTTGTGACCGTCAGGCTGGAAACGACGACGACTGACAAATACCGACATACTTTTTTTTTTGCCGCGCCGCTGTCGCCGCCAATTAACATTCGAGCCGATTTTGCAAACTCCTCCATGAACCAACGAGTTTGCAGATGTAGTGGTGATGAAACCAGTGATATACATATACATACGATCTGGATTCGTAGCAGCTACTAGTGCAGGTCTTGAAACGAGTGAGAGAGAGAGAGGGCAGCTCGGTGTACTTCTCTCCTTCTCTTTTCAGCTGCTTTCGAGACAAGGAGAGTTTTAAGGTCTATACACAATGGCTTCGCGAACGCAAAGCATGAGTTAGAAAAGGATAGCGATATATTTCTGTCCTCATTATTAAACAAAATAATTAAAATATAAAACTTTTATTTAGAATTTTTATTTATTAATAAATAAAAATAGATGAGAATAAATAATTTCATAACAATATAATTTCGTTAAAATAAATAACTTAATACTGTTGTAAATAATAAAGTAATTTTTTAAAAATAAATAAATAAATGGGCTACACAATTAAAAGAGTTCGAACTCAAAAATTAATTTAAAAAAAATAGCTTTCAACATAAAAAAAAGTAGCCATCGAAAAATTAAACTTGAAGACCAAAAGAACTCGTTTTAGACACTTCACAAAGCTGACAAAAATTTTATTCTATATTTTATTTTTTTTGACTTTTTTCTAATTTTCATAAAAAATATTTACCACTTTCTTTTCCTATTAACAAACTGAAATTCTACAACGAATTTTATTGTTCATGAAAGAATTTAAATATTTATAAAAATAATTTAATTTTTGTCAAGAATTTTATGAAAATTTTATAAATAATTGATTTCTTTCGACTAATTTTATGCAAAGTCTAATTTAAATATTTGAATTCCTGAAAATTTTTTTTTATTCGTGAAAAGAATTGAATTTTTACGAAGATTTTTACAAAAAATTTCTTAAATAATTGAATTCTGTTTGGAAATTTTATGAAAATATGTAGATATTAAAAATCATTGAATTGCGAAAAGTTTATAAAAATAATTAAATTTTACAAATAATTCTATTAAAATTTTTGACAATAATTGAATTTCCAAGAAAAAATTTATTATTTTTAAAAATAATTGAATTCTTGTGATGAATATTGTTATTTATGAGAATAATTGAATTTTGAACAAGAATTTTATTAAAATGCCTGAAAATAATTGAATTTTCGGGAATAATTTTGTTGTTTATCGACAAAATTGAATTCTTTCGAAGAATTTATTATTTATGTAAATAATTGATTTCTTGGGAAGAATTTTATTAAAATCTAAAAGAATAATTAAAATATTTTTAAAAAATGTAATTAAAATAATAGATTTCTTTAGAACAATATTTTTAAAATATTCAAAATCAATTTATTTCCTGCGAAAAATTCTAATATTTTTGTAAATAATTGAATTCTTTCAAAGAATTTAAAAAAAAACATTTTTTTAAATTATTAATTTTTTCGTGGAAATTAAATTAAATTTTTAAGTATAATTACATTTTTGAGCAATTCCTGTAAAATTGTATTCTCAAAAATAATTGAATTCATGGGAAAAATTTTGTTATTTATGAAAATAATTCAATTATTGCGAAAAGTTTTATTAAAATGTTTAAAAAGAATTGAATTTTTGTGAAAAATTTTGTTATTTTTGAAAATAATTTAATTCTTCATAAGAATTTTATAAATATTGTTAATTTTTTCGAAATAATATAATGTATTATAAATATTTATTTTAAATAATTGAATTCTTGTGGAAAACTTTTTTTGTGAAATAATTAAATTTTTCGTTTAATCAAATTAAAATAGTATTAAAAATAATTAAAATTCTTCGATGAGTTTTATTATTCATGAAAATAATTGAATTCTTGTTTAGAATTCTATCAAACATTTGTTTAAAAAATTGAATTTCCAAGAAAATTGTTATTATTAGTGAAAATAATTGAATTATTGTGAAGAATTGTATAAAAATTTTGTTAAATAATTGATTCTTTCAAAATTGTTTTGAAAATGCTATATTTTAAATTAATTGAATTCCTGTGGAAATTTAATTATTTACGAAAATAATTCAATTTTAGATGAATTCTATCAATTCTTTTTGAATAATTAAATAGTCTTTTACGAAATTTTTTTGAAAATACTCGATATTGAAAATAATTGAATTTGTAAAAAGCATATTATTAATTATGAAAATAATTGAATTCATGAGAACGATTTTATTACAATTTTTTTAAATAATTGAATTTCTAAGAAAAAATTTATCAGTTTTAAAAATAATTGAAATCCTACGATGAATTTTATTATCTATTAAAATAATTGAATAGTTGCAAAGAATTTCATTAAAATTTTCAAAAATAATTGAATTCCTGAGAAGAATTTTATTATTTATGTAAATAATTTAATTCTTGTATAGAATTTTTTTAAAATGTTTAAAAAGAATTGAGTTCCTGTGAAAAATTTTGTTATTTTTAAAAATAATTGAATTCAAATTCAAATACAGAACATCGAGAACGCAAAGCATAATGGGTTAGAAAAGGATAGAGATATATTTGTGTTCTTTTCTATCTCATGCGTTGGCTTTAAAGGCCTTTTTCCAATAGGATCCCAACATCATATATTTCGCAAACTCTACGTTGGTTGCGATGGCAACGCATTCGTAACCCATACTTTTAGGTCGTATTGCAGAAAGACCTTAAGAGAGAAAATCAAAATAAATGAAATGTTGTTTGTCGCTCCTATCCATATGTCTTTCGATATAAAAATATTTTATTTTAGCAGAATTTGCCAGAAAGGTAATATTTAATAGTATATAATTTTTATAACTCTTATTGTTTAAATGAATGTAACGAATTATTTTTAATAAATTTTTGTTTCTTTCACAGTTTACTAATAAATAAGTACATTAATATGGCTTGTTGCATCCCAGGATGCAAAACATCCTATAGAGACCGGACTTCAGATAAACTAACATTATTCACTCCTTTTATCGTAAGTAGAATTATTTATATTTGTAAAATTTTCATATTATTATTTGACTGAGTTTAAAGTAAAAATGTTTTTTTTTTTTTTTGAATATTATAGGATGCACAAAGAGAAGAATGGGAGAAAATATTAAAAGAAAAAACAACCCTAACAAAATGGAAAAAAAATTACAGGCTTTGCGAGCTTCATTTTTCTGAAAACGTTATTGAAAGAGAGAGGAATGTTTTTAAAAAAAATGGAATTGTTTTGAAGGAAGTAAGAAAAAGACCAATTTTATCTAACAACGCAATACCTTCAATTTTTCCAGATATAACGATTCAAAAGAAACAAAAAGTTCATTTAGATTATTGTGTAAAAATATCGCACAGCGTATTCGAAGAAAGTATGAAAAATAGATTAATCGATAATGTACTTGTGGATAAAAGTAACAATCAATCATTGAATTATTTATATTCTAATGAAAATGAAATAATTTTAAAAACAGAATTAATTGATGACTCGGAAAACTGTACAATCGTCAAACATGAAATAATCTAATATTCTAATTTGTTTGAATAGCTATTATGAAAATTTAACCATTTTCAAAAATTGATTTAATTTAATTTTATATTATATTTAATTTAATATAACATTTAATTTAATGATTAATTTAATTTAGTAAAATTTAATTTAATAAAATTTAAATATTTTATATATTATTCTCATCGAATGCAAAGTTTGGAAAAGATGTCATAACTTTCTCGATACAGGAAGGAATTCATTTTTTCTTTACTTAAAAATGTAATTATTAACATTCATAATACTTTTAATATAAATCATATTTTTATAATATAGATTAGAAACAGAAGGGTGCTCAAGTTTTGTTATTTACACAAAATTATACGCTTCTTCGTTTATGCCAAAGTTTATATAATAAAGGCGCTTGTACACCTCACCGATTCCGAGTATGTCCCCGTCGTGCAAGCAGTTTTCCAAGATAGAATGAGTTTTCTAACCAAGAAAACCAAGTTAGAAAATTGTTTGCATGGCGGGATAATTTAAACATATAAACAATGATCAGTGATTAGTGAAAGATGTGTAATAGTAAAATGTGAATAAAATGGATTTTTTGAATAAAGCTTAAGTAAAATACATTTGTTATAAATTATTTTAATAAAGCAGTGAAAATGTAATGAGAAATATCTTTAAAAAAGTTAAAGTTGTGATTAAGTCGATGTTTGCAGAAAAGCTAATATATTTTTATTTTTTTTATAAAAAATATATGTTAAATCGTTGGTTTTCGATATTTATATATGTTTTAAATGAAGAATGGAAAACTGCAAAAATTTTTAACTCCAAGTATTACCTTTTCTGCAAACATCGACTTAATCACAACTTTTACTTTTTTTTAAAGATATTTCTCATTACATTTTCACTGCTTTATTAAAATAATTTATAATAAATGTATTTTACTTAAGTTTCATTCAAAAAATCCATTTTATTCACATTATACTATTACACATCTTTCACTAATCACTGATCATTATTTATATTTTTAAATTATCCCGCCAAGCAAACAATTTTCTAACTTGGTTTTCTTGGTTAGAAAACTCATTCCATCTTGGAAAACTGCTTGCACGACGGGGACATACTCGGAATCGGTGAGGTGTACAAGCGCCTTAAGGAATAAAGAACTGAATATTAAAGAATAAAATTGTAAAATTAATTTAATGATTATAGGCCAGTCCGGCCAGTCTGTAAAATCAAATAGTAAAATAAATTGTAAGTAGCTATGTCTCAGCAGTTTCTGATGCAAAAAATAATAAAAATAATAATATTTTTTAATTAATTAACTAATTAGTTTATAATATTTATACAGCTTATTTTCTTAAATTAAACGCAATCTTGCAAACATTTGAAAAATTATTACCGCTCGTGCAGATCGATACTTTAACCTAAGGGTGCAGTCTTATGGTACGTAAACCCAGCAATGCTGAATGAACACGGATCCTCTTCCCGTAATCCGTATTCATTCTGCTTTGGCCCTAAAATACTTATGGGAAATCCACACGGCGCGCATGATTGTCCCCTAGAGTTCATTCCAAATAACTTTCAAAAGGAAGAATTTCATAAAGGCCAACGCAGAATAGATCTGTAACCGGAACCGCAATCGTAACCGTAAGCGTAATTCTATTTTAATTTTTAATTAAATTCTATTTTATATTTTTAATTATTATATTTTTATTATTTTATATCCTTCTTTTTTTCATTTATGATTTCATTTTATTTATAAATAAAATCATTTTATTTATAAATTTTTCTTGAGATAAACCAGACAAACCCAAGACAGCTCCATCTATTTTGTTTACATTTAGAGTTTGAGGTGCGCTTTCTATGTCCTTTTTTATTCTCTATGCTTATTTCTTGCTTCGATACTTTTCGAGTTCGACTTTTTTCAATTCGAGCTTTTTCTGCTTTGCATTTTTTTTTCTTAGATATATGTACTATTAATTTTTATTTTAAAAGAATAGTTAAGTATTAGAATAAAAAAATTAGTTTCTTTTAGAGGACTTTAGGACTTATTCTTTTAGTCGTTTGAGGTTGAGTCCACAATAGGCACTTTTCTTAAAGCGATGCATAGGCATACCCTCTACATCGATTTCCATTGTTCGAACAATAGAAATCGATGTAGATGGTATGCATCGCTTTAAGAAAATTGCCTATTGTGGACTCAACCTTAGTCTAATTAGCTTCGCGAACGAGACGGAGATAGAAAAGAAAACAAATATATGTATATCTGTCCTTTTCTAACTCATGCTTTGCGCTCGCGCATCAATCAAATAGACAGTTTATCTTTTTCTAACCCATACTTTATGTTCTTACTATAATTATTTTAGATGTTACAACTAGTTTGTAATTACGATTAAAAAAACTATTCTAGTTTTATCTCTTTTTTTTAAACATAAATTGTAAGTCACAATCGATTGTCATTAGTTTGATGAATCGATTTCTTGAAAATTCGACCTAATAATCGACTCTCCCATCCCAACCCTACTTAATGCATTTTAGGGGTGATAGGCAGTGAGAATATCACATTCTATGTTAATTTTTTTCTTGTGTTTTGTGCATTGGAATTGACTTAATATCGGTTTTAAAGTATCATAAAATTTATGGGAAATTCTAATTATCAGTGAAAATTTAGTATTTATGAAAGTTGGTGATTATTCTTCGACTGCTGTCAGTGGCAAATAGATTGTGTGTGTTCTAAATAGTGTACAACACTTTATATATGAACGAGTTCAACAAGATATACCCACCAAGGCTAGAACGGGAGCGACAACGAAAGTGACGTCACAAGTCCCCGAGAAACAAGACAGTCTGCATTCTTATGGTTTGACTGCATTTTGTCGTGAAACAAAAAAAAAAGAGGAAAAAAAACACTTTTTTCATTCGAAAAACTTGTGTCGTTTTCTCATTTTTAAGGTTAAAAAAGAACTATTTTAATAAATATAATAATATTTAAAGTGTGACTTTAATCTATTGCTTTTCGTATAACATTTAAAGTACGGACAATAGAGTGGAAGATTCATTCCAATGACAATTAGTCGTCTGCATCCATGAATCAGCGTTCCTTCATCCACTGATTTCTTTTTAAAAAAGAGAAAGAAGAAAAAAAAGCAGGTTAATAACTCTTTCACTTCTTTAAATTTACACATCGCGAGTGTTTTAATTTTCAATGAGTTCAAAATATCAAAACCATCCTCGGAATGTTAAATTTCAAACAACAAAAAGTGTTTTTGTTTTTCGTTATTTATTTTCCCCGAGAGATAGTTTTCAATTTTTTTTCCTCTTAACCACAAGAGAAAGAGAGAGAATCGTTTAATTATAAAATGTGTTGTAAATATTATTGTGAATGAAAAGGAAATTTTAGAAAAAAAAAATGGTGGGTGTCGTCTGCTTGTTTTGACTTGTTCATACACGAGATTTTCGAAAAATAAAATGACATTATTGTCATGTATACGTCAATAGTGTGTGAGTGTGTGTGCTCCTTGTTTCTTTGTTCCTAGAAAATTTCCTTTGTATTTTTCGCAAGTTTAAAATATAGACGTGTATATTTATTTTTTTTTACTTAAATTCTGACACATATCTACTAAAATGAAAAATTCAGAACAAGATAAAAAAATGTTTCGCAAGACGATTTTTTGGTTATTAATCTAGAATCGTAATTGGGCGCATGATTTCACCCAAATTTTAATATTTATAATTGTTATATATCGAAACTTTACACAATAATCTTTACTCGAAAGGTAGGTGTCTAATTTAATGTTAACATTATTACGATATTGAGAATAGATATTTATTGTAATTTGTTTCTAATTGAATTTTACTCGTTATAGACTTTCTAAGTATTATAAATATAAATTACAATAAATTTCACACTATGATAAAAAATATGAACTAAATTTTTTTAAGTATAATAATTATTTTTTATAATTCCTATGGAATCTAATTATAAATCAACATAGTTTTTAACTTATGAAATGGAAAGTAATATAATTGTTAAAAATATAATATTTATTTCTTACAATTTTTATGAAATCTAAATATTATTTGAAATAATTAATGTTTTCAGGCTTCGCATTCATCTACTAAAACCATTATTTACTACTTTTTTTACGTTATGCTACTATTTGGATATTTATTCAGATTTCCGCCACTAAAAGCTACTATTTCTGTTCTTTTGAGAATTTACTTTAAATTTGCTAAGACTAGAAATCAAGAAACTATTCTCAAAAATTATAATCAAATTCTTCAAAACGATTCAATTATTTTAAAAAAATATTCGAAATTCAATTATTTTTAATGTCTGGTATTTTCACAAAATTTTGCAAAAGAATTCAATTATTCGAAAAAAATTGATAGAATTTATCCAAAATTCAATTATTTTTATAAATAATAAAATTTCCACAGGAATTCAATTACAATTTATAATAGCATTTTCAAAAAAATTTCGAAGAAATCAATTATTTAACAAAATTTTTATACAATTCTTCGCAATAATTCAATTACTTTCCCTAATAATAACATTTTTCGTGGAAATTCAATTTTTGTTAAAATTCTTAGCAAGAATTCAATTATTATTTCATAAATAATAAAACTCATCGAAGAATTTCAATTATTTCTAATATTATTTTAAATTAATTAAACGAAAAATTCAATTATTTTCTTAAATAAAGTTTTACACAAGAATACAATTATTTAAAATAAAATTTTCATAATATTTTATATTTCGAAAAAATTAATTATTTAAAACATTGTTTATAAATTTCTTATGAAGAAAAATTTCAATTTTTTTCAAAAATAACAAAATTGTTCACAGAAATTAAATTCTTTTTAAACATTTTAACAAAATTTTTGCAATAATTCAATTATTTCCATAAATAACAAAATTCTTCTCATGCGACTTCAATTATTTTTGAAAATACAATTTTACAGGAATTGCTTAAAAATATATATTTATATTATATATTTATTTATATTTTATTATTTTATTTATATTTATATATATATATTTTATATATTCTTAAATATATATAATTTCAATTCCTCGAAAAAATCAATTATTTTCAATTCCATTATTTTTTAAAATTTTAATAAATTTTTTTCTAAGAATTCAACTATGTCGATAAATATGAAAATTACTCCCAAAATTTCAATTATTTTGAGTCATTTTAATGAAATTTTCTATGATCCACAAGTTTTGAACGTTCAAATGAACGAAACACTTTTTATTAGAAATGTTTTTATAATTTATTGTTTGCAATAAAAATTAAAAACTTAAATTTCACACTTAGAAACTTAATAATTCATTTATTTTATATCGACAAAAAATTATTGTAATAAATATTTAAATTAAAGAAGAAAATAAATAAATTTCGTTCATTTTAACGTTCAGAACTTTAGGATCATAATTCTCTGCAAAATTCAATTATTTTCATAAATAAAATTATTCATTACAAAAATTTAATTATTTTTAAAAGTAATAAATTTCTTTTTGGAAATTCCATTCTTTTTAAACATTTTAATACAATTTTTTTGCAATAATTCAATTATATTCAAAAAGAATAAAAAAGTTTTTAGGAATTCAATTATTTTTGAAAATTTTAATAAAATTCTTTGCAACTATTCAATTCTTTTCATAAATAATAAAATTCATCACATGATTTCAATTATTTTTAATACAATTTTAGAGGAATTGATTAAAAAATGTAATTATTCTTAAAAATTTAATTTCAATTCCTCAATTAAATCGATTATTTAAAAATATGTTTTTTTTTAATCTTTGGAAGAATTCAATTATTTACAAAAATATTAGACTTTTTCACAGGAATTCAATTATTATTTTCAAATATTTTAATAAAATTGATCGAAAAAAATCAATTATTTTAAATACAATTTTAATTAAATTTTTTTGAAATAATTCAATTATTCTTTTAGATTTTAATAAAATTCTTCCCAAGAATTCAATTATTTATATGAATAATTCTTCAAAAGAATTCAATTATGTCGAAAAATAACAAAATTATTCCCGAAAATTCAATTATTTTTGGTAATTTTAATAAAATTCTTTGCAAAATTCAATTATTTTCGTAAATAACAATATTCATCACAAGAATTAAATTATTTTTGAGAAGTAATAAATTTCTTCTTGGAAATTCAATTATTTAAAAAATTTTTAATAAAATTGTTCGCTTTGAATTCAATTATTTTCATAAAAAATAAAATGCTTATTTGAAATTCAATTGTTTAAAAAAAAATAAATAAAATGATACACAGACATTCAATTATTCTTAAAAATTTTAATAGAAATCTTTGAAAAATTTAATTATTTAAAAAAGTTTTTCGCAATTCGATGATTTTCAATATCTACTATTTTCATAAAATTTCTAAACAGAATTCAATTATTTAATAAAAATTTTGTAAAATTCTTCGTAAGAATTCAATTCTTTTCACGAATAAAAAAAATTTCTCAGAAATTTAATTATTTAAATTAGAATTTGCATAAAATTAGTCGAAATAAATCAATTATTTAAAAAAGTTTATAAAATTCTTCGCAAGAAATAAATTATTTTGATAAATATTTAAATTCTTTGATGAATAATAAAATTCGTTGCAGGAATTAAGTTTATTAGCAGGATAAGAAAGAAGTCAATATTTTTTATGAAAAAACTAGGAAAATGTCAAAAACGTAAAATATAGATTGGGATTTTTGTCAGTTTTGTGAAGTGTCTAAAAGGAGTTTTTTTGGTTGTCAAATTCAATTTTTCATTAGCTACTTTTTTTTTACTAATTTTCTCAGTTTGAAACCTACTTTTTTCAAATTATTTATTGAGTGCGAAGTCTGCTGTTTTACATATTTTTAAAATAACTTAAATTTAAATCCTCGAATTATTATTTTACATAATTTTAATTTTTAATGAAAGTTTTATTTCTTATTATTTGTTTTGCATAGAATTATTACTTAATATAATGTTTATTTTTTAAACTTTTAATATGGTTTAATTTTTGTCACCGAATACGTGATTCATAGAATATTCCACGGATTAATAAAAATCTATTGTTAATTCGTAAAATATTCTGCGAATTAGATATTCGGTGGCATAAAAATTAAGATATATGAAAAGTTTATAAAATAAACATTATATTAAATAATTATTCTGTGCAATAAAAATTATAAGAAATAAAACTTTGATTAATTTCAACTTATGTAAAATAATAGCTCGAGAATTTTAAATTTTGGTTATTTAAAAAATATGTAAAACAGTAACTATTTCAAATAATAATTAGATTTCATAAAAATTATGAGAAATAAATATATTTCATGTTTAACAATCATATTACTTCCAATTTCTCAAGTTAAAAATTATGCTAATTTATAAATTAGAGTCCATGCAAATTATAAAAATTAATTGTTCTATATAAGAAAAGTTATATTACAAACAATTTCATAGTGTAAAATTTATTGTAATTCAGATTTATAATACTTAGAAAATCTATAAAAATAAAATTCAATTAGAAAAAAATTATAATAAATTTCTATTCTCAACACCTACCACTCGAGTAAACAATGATTATAAAGTTTAAAATTCCGTTAAATAACAAGAAGTGTTTTGGTTTCTTCGTGAAATTTTTACTCAAATTTTTTTTTTATTAAAACAATTTTTTTCGACTTCTATATGAAAAATAAGTAAATAACTGTTTTTTATTTTTTTATTTGATCAAAATTACGGAAGTTATCATTTTTCAAAATTTAACGTTCAAGATCAAAGGGAAAAAGAGAAAAAAATAATTTGAATTTTTTATTAATATTTCAATGTTTAGGGACAAATTTTGTTAAAAGTAAGCGGTATTATTTTAAAAATGTGAAACTTGTTATCATTATCATTAACAAAAGATTTTATAGGTTAAAAATAAATGTGACTTAATAAAAGCGTGAAAATTAAATTTCCGTTCGACTGGTAAATGGAATTTGAGTTCTTCAACGATTTAAAAAATTCCCACTTCTTCGACTTTTCTTCCAGATATTGCAACAAAATACCATTTTTTTAGTATTAACTGTAAAAAAAACTTATTTTGATTTTTATAGTGAAAAAAATAACTAGAAAAATCTTTCAAAAATTATTTTTTAATCTTTTTAATTTAATTTTTGAAATATCAAATTAAAATTTTGAAAAGATTTTGAATAATTGGAATTTTGTAAAATTTAATTGAAAATAATTGATTTTTTAAAAGTATTTTATTACAATTTTTGAAAATAAACTTTTGAAGAATTTTAATTACAAAATTTGAAAATAAATGAATTTTCAAAAGTTTTAATGTAAACTCTTCAAGTGTAAATTTGAAAATGAAAATTTATGAAAATTAGCTTCTAAAAATTATAATTAAAATATTTTTGAAAAAAGTAATTCTTAGAATTTGTTTATTCTAATTTTTTAAAATTCAATTATTTTCAATTACATATTTCCAAAAATTCAAATACTTAGAAAAATAATAAATTGTATTTGAATTTTTAATATAAATTTAAAAAAAAATTTAAGCTCAAATATCAACAAAATAATTATTTTCAAGCTTTATTTTATTAAATAGATCTACATGGGAAAATTTCAAAAAAATTAATATAAAAATAAAAGTTACTACTTGATGGAGAATGAGCTTTATTCATAAGTAGTAATTTTACCCTTAAAAGACAATTTGAACTCTTTCACATTTTTTATTTGAATTTTCTTTTGTGTTTATAGAAGGAGGCCAAGAGCTATTGTAATAACGAGAAAGAAATCTATTGGAAAGAATAATGGATTCCGAAGAAGAAACGTACGATGTAGATTCGGGTAACGAATCCAGTGGCGATGATAATATGGAATTTGCAATGGAAATTGAAGCCGCAAGTCCTAGAGAACGAGCTAGTGACGTCGACGATTATCCTTTTGAAGTTTTATCAACAGAAGAAATTGTTCAACATATGGTTGATTCTATAAAAGATGTAAACACAGTTGTCGAGGTAAACTTTCCTCTTTCATTCATTCTTTCTTTTGGAATGCTTGTTAAGAAAAAAAGAACGTTTAAAAAAATGAAAGTTCATAAATAAACTATCTTTGCAATAAAGACATTTTTAGTGTGCCTGCTAATCGGGAAAACCGGGAAATAGCCGGGAATTTAATTTGACTGGTAAAAACCGAGAATAAGGCAGGAATTTTATGCCAAACCGGGAATTTTTTCACCAAATTAAAAAAAATTTTATTATTTTAATTAAATTTGTTACAAAATTTCATTAAAAACTTTTTAACAAATCGAATTTTCAAAGTATTTTAATTTAATAATTGATAGTATTATTGATATTATTGAATCTTATAAAGAGTCACATTCTAATGTATTAATGTTTCTTAGTGCGAAGATTAATAAATAAAATTTTTATTATTTAATTTTAAAAAATATACACACTTAAATTTTTTTAATAAAATAGAATTTTCGCAAAGTTTTTTTTTAAATTCTGAAAAATAAGATTTTTAAAATTTTTCAATTCTGTTGTTTCAAGATAATTGAATTTTTATAAACCAATAATTGAAAATTTTTGAAATAATTGAAATTTCTTTACATTCTATTAAAAATAATTAAATTCTTTTAAAGAATTTTATTTAAATTTTTCGAAAATAATCAAGGGAAGTTAGTCACTGAGCAGGATGGCCGCTGGACCGGGAAAACCGGGAAATGACAGTGAATTTTGATCTTGACCGGGATTTTGGAAATTTTTTTTTAAAAACACACATTATTTTGTGAGAAAAAATAAAAATATTTATTTTAGGACTTATTATTTATATTTCATTAAAAAAGATTGAATAATCTTCTATAAAATCTATTTATTTTGTCAGGGAATTTTATGAAAAGTACTATAAAAATATTCAATTTCTAGAATTTATAAGAAAATCATAAATTTTGTTGTCCAACGTAACACACTTAGAAAAAGACAAAAAATTTGACATCCTATAAAATAGTGAAAAATAAATCAATTTAAAGATTTTTTTTGCAATAATATTATAACAAAACAAATTTAAATTATTGAAAATTTGAACTAATTAGAACAAAAGTGATACGAAATTTATAAAAAATAATTTTTGAATAATAAATAAAGTAAATAAAAATAAATAAAATTTCTTTTCTTAGAAAATAAAATTTTAAAAAACCGTATTTTGCATTAATATCAATTAGTTTTTTTTGCAATTATTGATAAGCAAATTTTTCTATATTTTAGAATGTTAAATTAATATTATTATAGATTGAATTTTAAAAAGTTTTAAATTTAAGTTTTAGAAAAGTTGAATTTTAAAAAATTTTAATTAAAAATTCTGAATAAGTTAGTTTTTTGAAATATTTTTATTCACATTTTTTCAAATTAGTTATGTTTTTAAATATGTAATATTTAATTGAAAAAATTTCAAATTATTCAAAATTACATGAAATTGTCTTGTAAACAAGTGGATTTTAGAAATATTTTAGTTAAAATTTCTATAAAATAATTGAATTGAAATTTTGAAAATAATTTTTAATAAGTTACAGTAGCAATTCTTAAAAATTATTCAAATTTAAAGGATTTGAAATTTGATTACCTATATAGAAAAATAATGGATAATAATTAAATATTTGTTTCAAAAAATCTATTTAAGTTTAAAATTATTTTTAGTATTAAGATATTTAAAAAAATGTATTATAAACATATTTTGGAGTTTCAATTATTTTTAGAGTAAACTAAAATATTTTTAGGGTTTGGGAAAAAGTCAAAATTTTGTCTAAAAATCAGAAAATTCTTTCAATCTTTCATGGAGTAATTTATTTTTAGAGTTATTTTTTATGACCGGGAAATGACCGTGAATTTTTTTTATGAAAAAAGTGGCCACCCTGCTTAGTCACCGTAATTATAATTTTATTTTTAAAAATATCTTTGCAATATATTCAATGCTTTTCATAAATAGTAAAACTCATTGCAGAATTTCAATTATTTTTAATACAACTTTAATCAAATTCCTCGAAAAATATAATTATTCTTAAAATTTTTATTAAAATTTGTCAAAAGAATTCAATTATTTCTAGAAACTGTAAAAAAAATTCTTCTCAAGAATTCAATTATTTCCATAAATAGCAAAATCCTTGAGATTAATTAAGTTCTTTTGAATATTATATTTAAAAAAAATTCATCACAAGAATTCAATTATTTTTATAAATTTTCATAAAATTCTAAAAAAAATAGTTCAATTATTTTCAAAAGTAATAAAATTCTTCGCAGAAATTCAATTATGTTTAAGAGTTTTTTAAAATCCTTCTCAAAATTTCAATTATCTTTATGAATAATTCAATTGTTTCTCACAATTTAATTATTTGCAAAAATTTTAATCAAATTCTACCCAAACATTTCATTGTTTTCATAAATAATAACATTCTTTGAAAGAATTCAATTACTTTTATAAATAATAAAATTCTTTGCAGAAATTCAATTAGTATAATTACATTTTAATAAAATTGAATTTATCAAATTTTCAATTATAATTATAAACAGACAAGATTATTTTAAAAAATTGAAAAAATTATTTGTTTAATTCAATTATTTTCAAAATTTTTAATTAAAATTATCAAAGAAAAAATATTATTTTCAAAAAATTTAAAGAAACTCGCCAAATGAATTTAATTATTCATAAAACCGATAAAAACTAATTAAAATTTTTTCAAAGTTATGGGCAAAAAACGGTTGTTTCTGATTTTCAAAATGCAAAAAAAAAATATTTAATCTTTCTTAATGTGGCTCAAAGTTCTCTCATTTTATACCCACACGTGGACCTAAAATTAAAAGAAAAATGCATCCCTAAAATATGAAAATGTAATGTTTACACACACATACGGAATGTAATTTTTTAAAAATGTGATTTTTGAATTCCTGAGCTCAAAAAACATAAAAATATGTTAAAAAACTTGAAAAATCTATTAAAATTTGTCAAAAATTACCCTAAAATAAAACGATCGTATTTATGTTTAAGGAAACACACCACCTTTATGTTGATCTCTTTAAAATTAAATCGTTAAATATTTTTTATAATATTAGGTAATATTTTTTCTTGCATCTCTTTTAACCTAAAAACACATAATTTGGTGAAAAATATTTCATTTTAATTTTTAAAGAGGTTAGAATTTTTTTCGTTTCTCCTATTACATATTATTGCAAATCCATGAAGATGTTTAAAATTGTAAAATATCATGGAAAAAAATTGGCGTTAAGAAATATTAAAAACTGTAAGAGAAGATCGATTTTTAATATTTAAATCTTTAAATTTTGCCAAAATTTCGAAAACACTGAACCTTTAATTTTTTAGAGTTCCGTACTCGGTAGGAAAAAATTTTATGCGCTGATTCTAAAAAAACAGTTAAAATTGATGTTTACCTCATTTTCATGGTAAAGACCATAAAAATCATGGCTTTTTGCATTTATTTCGGTAAATATAAAATAGACCAAAAAAAGCTTCAGATTATGAATTTTATGGTTCTTACCATGAAAATGTGCTAAACGTCAAATTTATTAATGTTTTTTGGAATTAGCGCATCAAATTACGTAAGTATACATAGTTTGGAAAAAAATTAAAGGGTTCAGGACTTTTGAAATTTCGGCAAAATTTAAACATTTGAATATTAAAAATCGATCTTTTGTTACAGTATTTAATATTTTTCAACAGTAATTTTTTTCTATGTATATTTTACAATATTTTGAACAATTCGTATGGATTTGCAATAAAAGAAAAAAAATTCTAACAACTTCAAAAATTAAAATGAAATATTTTTGACCATCTTTTTTTAAGGTTAAAGACATTTTTTCATGTTTTTTCGAATTTGAATTTGTTTTAATTATTAGCATTAAAAAAAATGACCATGAAAGCTATTTTTCTATTCAAAATATAGATGTAGTAAAAAAGAAAATAATGTGACGTTAATTATTTTCAGATACCGGCGACTACAACGCGAATTTTACTTAATCATTTCAAATGGGATAAAGAAAAGTTAATGGAACGTTTTTACGACGGCGATCAAGAGAAATTATTTGCAGAAGCCAGAGTTATTAATCCTTTCAGACAAGGTCCTGTAATTAATCGGAATAGAGCTTCCCAAAGTTCATTGGTAAGTGTATTCTAGGGAAAACTTTTAAAAATAAACCAAATGTTTTAATTGGACATTTTTTTGAAATTATCTCCTTCTTTATAGATCAGACGCACATCAACGAATGGAACGGAAGAATGTGCAATTTGTTTTATATCTTTACCAGTGCCTGTAAGTTTTAATTCATATTCGATTATTATAATTACTTTTCTGCAAAGAATGTTGAAATCCAAACTGAAAATTGATTTCAGATGATGACTGGACTGGAGTGTGGGCATCGTTTTTGCACTGGATGTTGGGGCGAATATTTAACGACAAAAATAATGGAGGAAGGCGTGGGTCAAACAATTGCTTGCGCAGCGCACGCTTGTGACATTTTAGTTGACGACGCAAGTGTAATGCGACTCGTTAAAGATTCCAAAGTCAAACTGAAATATCAACATCTCATAACAAATAGTTTCGTTGAAGTGAGTAATATAGTTACAGGCTTCGCACTCATCTACGAAAATCTGCTATTTACTAATTTTTTTACGTTATGATTCTATTTGGGTACTTTTTTAGATTTCAGACACTAAAAGCTACTATTTCTGTTTTTTTTTGAGAATTTACTTTAAATTCGCCAGGACTAGAAATCAAAAAACTATTTTTGAAAATTATAATCAAATTCTTTAAAACGATTCAATTATTTTCAAAAAATATTCGAAATTCTATTTTTAATATCTAGTATTTTCATCAAATTTCGCAAAAGAATTCAATTTAAAAAAAATTGATAAAATTCATCCAAGATTCAATTATTTTCATAAATAATAAAATTTCCACAGGAATTCAATTAATTTAAAATATCATTTTCAAAAAAATTTTTAAAAAATCAATTAACAAAATTTTTATACAATTCTTCACAATAATTCAATTACTTTCACTAATAATAACATTTTTCCTGGAAATTCAATTTTTTAAAAAAAATTTTGATAAAATACTAAGCAAGAATTCAATTATTTTCATAAATAATAAAACTCATCGAAGAATTTCAATTATTTTTAATACTATTTTAAATTAATTAATCAAAAAATTCAATTATTTAAAATAAAATTTTCATAATATTTATTAAATTCTTAAAATATCGACTGTTTATAGACAAAATGGAATAACTCGAGTAAATATGAATCGATTTTGCACAATTTTTTTGTCTGATAAAGAATGATAAACAAAAGAATTCTGTTAAGTTTATTCATTATTTTTGATAATTTTATAGAATTTAAGCAAAAAAAACTGAAAAAATAGCGACTTTTTGACATACATGTCGTTTTTATTTTAAAATGTATGAATTTAAAAAAAAAATTGAAAAAGAAAAGAAAAGTTTACCCAGTAAAATTTATAACTAAAGTTTTAAAATTAATTGATTTTATTAACAATACTAATTACATTTCCATATTGAATCAATGTTTCACGTTACATATATTTTGTATAAAAATTTTGTAACAAATATGAAATTTAATTTTATGATTAACATAAGAAAAAACTGAAATCTAATATTATTCGCCTTAATAAAAAATTTTTGTTTAAGGCAATTTTAAAATCTTCGGAAATGTAATTAGTAATATTAATAAAATCAATCAATTTAAAAACTTAAGTTATAAATTTTACTTGGTAAACTTTTACTTCACTAATTGTTTGGACAATTACAAAAACTGTTACTTGGCGGAATCTATTGCATCAAAGTTGTTTTTGTTGGGATTCAATTATTTTCAAAAATAACAAAAGTTTTCACAGAAATTCAATTCTTTTTTAAACATTTTAATAAAATTTTTCGCAATAATTCAATTATTTTCATAAATAATAAAATTCTTCTCAGGAATTCCATTATTTTTGAAAATTTTAATAAAATTCATTGCAACTATACAATTATTTTCATAAATAATGAAATTCTTCGCTGGATTTCAATTATTTTTAATATAATTTTACAGGAATTGATCGAGAAATGTAATTATTCTTAAAAATTTAATTTCAATTCCTCGAAAAAATCAATTATTTAAAAAAAATGTTTTTTAAAATTCTTTGGAGAAATACAATTATTTACAAAAATATTAGAATTTTTCACAGGAATTCAATTATTATTTCCAAATATTTTAATAAAATTGTTCGGAAAACATCGAATATTTTAAATACAATTTTAATTTTTATTTGAAATAATTCAATTCTTCTTTTAGGTTTAAATAAAATTCTTCCTAAGAATTCAACTATTTATATAAATTCATCGAAAGAATTCAATTATGTCAATAAAAAACAAAATTAATCCCGAAAGTTCAATTATTTTGAGGCATTTCAATAAAATTCTTTACAAAATTCAATTATTTTCATAAAAAACAATTTACAATAATCATCACAAGAATTCAATTTTTTTTAAAAGTAATAAATGTTTTCTTGGAAATTCAATTATTTTTAAAAATTGTAATAAAATCGTTCACAAGAGTTCAATTATTTTCATAAATAATAAAATACTGTTTAGGAAGTCAATTATTTTCAAAAAAATTTTAATAGAATTCTTTGTAAAATTTAAGTACTTTTAAAGACTTTTCGCAATTGAATGAATTTCAATATTTACTATTTTCATATAATTTTCAAACAGAATTCAATTATTTTTATGGATAATAAAAATTTTTCAGGAATTTAGTTAATTTAGAATAGCATTTTTAAAAAAATTTCGAAAAAATCAATTATTTTACAAAATTTTCAAACAATTCTTCACAATAATTTAATTACTTTCACTAATAATAACATTTTTCAAGGAAATTCAATTTTATAATTAAATTTTTGATAAAATTCTAAGCAGAGAATTCAATTATTTTCATAAATAATAAAACTCATCGAAGAATCTCAATTATTTTTAATACTATTTTAAATTAATTAATCGAAAAATTCAATTATTGGCACGAATAAAGTTTTCCACAAGAATTCATATATTTAAAATAAAATTTTCATATTTATTATATTTCAAGAAAAAAATAACAAATTTTTAACAAATTTTTAAAATAACAAATTTTTTCACAGTAATTTAATTCTTTTTAAACATTTTAATAGAAATTTTAGTAATAGTTCAATTATTTTAATAAATAATGAAATTTTTCCCAGGAATTCAATTATTTAGAAAAGTGTTTAATAAAATTCTAAGCAAGAATTGAATTATTTCGATAAACAACCGCAAAATTATTCCCGAAAATTCAATTATTTTGAGGCATTTCAATTAAATTCTTTACAAAAATAAATTATTTTCATAAATAACAATATTCATCAGAAGAATTCAATTATTTTTAAAAGTAATAAATTTTCGCTTGTAAATTCAATTATTTTAAATAATTCTAATAAAATCGTTCGCAAGAATTCAATTATATTCATAAAATAATAAAATCCTTTTTAGGAATTCAATTATTTTCAAAAAAAATTTAATAAAATGCTACAGACATTCAATTATTCTCAAAAATTTTTATAGAATTTTTTGTAAAATTTATTTATTTTTAAATACTTTTCACAATTCAATGATTTTCAATTTCTACTGTTTTCATAAAATTTCCAATCAGTAGGGGAGAGGGCCCTAAGGTGGTCACTCATCTTTTGAGCGACTGTAGATATCAAATGAAATTATATATAAAGGTCAATAATACGGCGTTTGAAACTTTATCTTATTACCTAACTTCCTATTATAAAGTTTTTTTCATTTCATTAATAAAAAAAAGTTATGGCACTTTTTAAAAAAAGTTGAAAATTCGACTTTTAAAAAAGTGGCCCCAAGATGGTCACCATACAAAAATTCACTAAAAAAGTTTTTAAAAAATGTAAAAAACGTATTATTAAGTTGTTTATTTAATATTAATTGTTTTTCAGGATCACAGAAACATATTACATATTTTTTTTGCACTTTGTCCTTTCGTCAAAAATGATACTTTTTGTGTATGTATTAGACAGGTAAAATTTTGAAAATAATTCTATTTCATTATTATTCATCATAAAACTTAAAAATTGATAAAATTCACATTCACAGTGATAAATGTTGATAAATGTAGCATATAAACACATTTTCATAAAAAATCAAAAGCGACCACCTTGGGGCCAAAAAAGTGTCCACCTTAGGGCCAAGACACAATTTTTTAAACGTTAATGAAAAAATTTTTAAAGCACAATAATAATTATATTCATTTGGAATATTATTGTACGATATATAAAGATAATTATAACGATTTTTACTAATTTAAAATGGTTAATTTCGAAAGAGGCTCATACGACTATTTACCTCAAAACTTTACTAAAATCTTTGTCTTCTCAAACAATAACAATAACAAAAAAAATGGAAGATACAAACTAATATACAAAAATTTTCTTAGGGTGACCACCTTAGGGCCCTGACCACCTTGGGGCCCTCTCCCCTATTCAATTATTTAAGAATTTTTTTGTAAAAATATTCGTAAGAATTCAATTCTTTTTGTGAATAATAAAAATTTCTTAGGAATTCAATTATTTAAATTAGAATTTGCATAAAGTTAATCGAAAGAAATGAATTATTTAAAAATTTTTTAAAAATTCTTCGCAAGAATGAAATTATTTTTATAAATATTGAAATTCTTTCAGAAATAATGTAATTCGTTGCAGGAATTCAATTTATTATCAGGATAAGAGAGAAGTAAATATTTTTGATGAAAATTAGGAAAAAGTCAGGAATATAAAATATTAGATTGGGATTTTTGTCAGTTTTGTCAAGTGGCAAAACGAGTTTTTTTGGTCATCAAGTTTAATTTTTAGATAGCTACTTTTTACTACTTTTTTAGTTTGAAAGCTACCTTTTGCTACTTTTTTTTATTTATCGAGTACGAAGTCTGATAGTATCAAGAAAAAAATTTGCGCTAATGCAACTATTATTCTTATTGTTCAAATCCTGATGAATTGTTTCTTCTTCTTCTTTCAGTGTAACAGGCTTTTGAGGTGGTGTCCATCGCCAGATTGCAATAATGCGATAAAAGTTCAATACGTTGAATCGCGACCCGTTACTTGCAAGTGTGCTCACACTTTTTGTTTTCTCTGCGGAGAAAATTGGCACGACCCTGTTAAGTGTCATTTATTACGAAAGTGGATTAAAAAATGCGACGACGACTCGGAGACTTCAAATTGGATTGCGGCAAATACAAAAGAATGTCCAAGATGCAACGTTACAATTGAAAAGGACGGCGGTTGTAATCATATGATTTGTAAAAATCAAAATTGCAAGACGGAATTTTGTTGGGTGTGCTTGGGACCCTGGGATCCTCACGGCTCAAGTTGGTACAGTTGCAATCGCTATGATGAAGATGACGCCAAAACTGCTAGAGACGCTCAGGAAAAATCTCGAGCTGCCCTTCAACGTTATCTATTTTACTGTAATCGTTACATGAATCACATGCAATCACTCAAGTTTGAGCATAAACTCTATGCCAGCGTTAAGGAGAAAATGGAGGAAATGCAGCAACACAACATGTCATGGATCGAGGTAAGTTTAATGGATTATATTTATTTTTGTTTAACAAATTCCCTGGAAATGTCGGGGAATTTTAAAAGAGTCTCGTTTACAATTTTCATAAATAGCTGAACTTCAAAATTTTCTAATTTGAAATTTTAGAAAATTCCAATCTTGAATGAATTAATTAAATAATACAAATTTCGCAGGAATTCTATTATTTACAAATTTTCGACAAATTTCTTCGCATTTCAATTATTTTCATGAAGAATAACATTTTTTACCAGGAATCCAATTATTTTCATAAATAATAAAATTCTATATAGGTTTTCAATTATTTTCATATCATAAGTAATAAAATTCATCGCAGAATTTCTATTATTTTGAATACAATTTTAATATGGAATATACGAAAAATGTTTATGAAAAATTCTTAAAAATTTTATTAAAATTCATCAAAGAAATTCAATTATTTTAAAAAGCCTTCCTTTAATTTATTTATTAGAATTTAAGTATTATTGTCAATACATTTTTAATTAAATTTCTTAAAAGAATTAAATTATTTTCATAAATTTTAATAACAATTCATTTTAATTGAAAATTAAGGGGAGACCCCACCTTAATTTTGACCCCTTTAAAATAAAATTATTAAAGGAGGTAATATTTTTTTTCCTGCATCATTTTTAACCTGAAAACATATAAGATGGTCAAAAATATTTAATTTTAATTTTTGAAGAGGCACAATTTAAAGATTTGAATATTAAAAATCGATCTTCTCTTACAGTTTTTAATATTTTTTAACGAAAATTTTTTTCCATGCATATTTTACCATTCTAAACAACTTCTCGCTTGGATTTGCAATAATGTGCAATAGGTCAAAAGAAAAAAATTCTAACCTCTTCAAAAATTAAAATTAAATATTTTTGACCATTTCATATGTTTTCAGGTTAAAAATGATGCAAGAAAAAAATATTACCTCGTTTAATAATTTTATTTTAAAGGGGTCAAAATTAAGGTGGGGTCTACCCTTAATTTAATTAAATTTAATTTAATTAAAAATTAAATTAAAAAAATAATAAAAAAATAATAAATAATAAAATTAAATTAAATTAAATTTTGTTTTTTTTTTAATGAAATTTTTTTAACAATTCATTTTTTTTCAAAATAATTTTAATAAATTTCTTTGTAGAAATTTAATTAATTTCAATAATTTATCAAAATTCAATTATTTTTAATATCTATTATTTCAATAAAATTTCATAAAAGAATTCAAATATTTTAAAAAGAAATATATTATTAAAATTCGTTTCAAGAATTCAATTATTTTCAAAAGTATTAATACAATTTTTCTCAGAAATTCAATTATAGTCAAAAGTTTAAAAAAATTCTCCTAAAAATTTCAATTATTTCATAAATAATAAAATTCTCCTTCAAAGTTCAATTATTTCCAAAAATTCTTTGCGAAATTTCAATTACTTTCAAATATTTTTCTCAATTCAATCAAATTTTTTAGAGATTCAATTATGTTAATAAAATTTTAATCTAATTTCTGGAAAAATGATATTATTCAAATTTAGAGAGAAAGTATTATAGCGTGAATTTTTAGAGATAATTGAATTTTGAAATGGTTTCAATCTTTGAAAGTTTGAATTTTTCATACTTTTAACTGAAAATTGTATAGATTTAATTTTTTTAAAAAAGTTGAATGAAACTTTTTTGAAATTATTTGAAGTTTTTATTTTCTAATATATATTTAATTGAAAAATTTCCGAATAATCGATTAAATTTTGTAAAATTGAATTGTAAAGAAAAGAATTTGAAAATTCTCAAAGAAATTTTTCAAAAATTATAAAAAATAATTAATTTAAACACCCGAAGAATTTTAGTTAAAAATTATAGAAAATAATTGAATTGAAATTAAAATAATTTTTATGAAGTTACAATAACAAGATTCTTATAATACAAAATAATGATTTTATCAGTCTTCTTGTTTTATAATAATTTTTTAAAAATTGTTTAATTTTCAAAAAGTTTGAATTTGAAATTTTTGAAAATCTTAAATCTTATGAAAAAAAATAATGATTAAATATTTATTTAAAAAAGAAGTAATAGAACATTTTTCTGAGTAATAATTTTTAAACTGAATGAGAATATTCTTTAAGTCAAGGAGAAGTAAGAATTTTGTCTGGAATTCAAGGGAAAGTCAGGGAAAGACAAAATAAATTTTTGTTGTCAACAAATGTAGTTTTAAAAACCTGGAAAAGTCAGGGAATTTGAAATGAGCAAAAGCGTGGCAACCCTGATTTTCACGTAATCAAATTTTTGTTTTAAAAAATAGCACATTAAAATAATTATTTAAAGATTTTTAAAGATCGTTTGCAATGAAGAATTAATTTTTTTAAATAATAAACTTGAAAATATTTTACATAATTAAAAAGTCAGGTCTCGGATATTATGACTTTTTCGACTTTTTCTTTCAAATATTGCAATAAAATACCACATTTTTATTATAAAATGAAACTTATTACAATTTTTATAATGTAAAAAATAACTAAGAATTAATTTTTTTTTAAATTAAATTTTCGAAATATACAATTAAATGATTTTGAATAATTGAAATTTTGTAAAAATTAATTGAAAATAATTGATTTTTTCAACTATTTTATTACAATTTTTGAAAATCTTAAAAAACTTTAATTGCAAATTTTGAAAATAATTGAAACCTCAAAAATTTTAATTAAAAATCTTCAAATGTTTAAAAATGAAAATGGCTGAAAATTAATGAAAATTTGCTTCCAAAAATTATATTAGAATATTTTTGAAAAAAGGAATTATTAGAATTTTTCATTCTAATTTTTTTAAATTCGATTGTTTTCAACATTTTCAATTACATATTTCCAAAAATTCAAATATCAACAAATAGTAATAACATTAAAATTTTTTAGAATTATTTTTAACATTTTGGAGAAAAAAAATCGTGTTCTTAATTTGTACATAATATTATTGAAAAAATTAATTAGTTTTTTTAAATTATACAAAAACTAGTATGACTACACACACCGCGTCAAATTTTTTAAGAAATGTAATTTTTCTAACAGTTTTCCTTTAAATTTGAAAAAATTAATAATTATTTGAACTACTCTTGTAGAAATCGCCAAGATATTTTAAACAACTTAAATATTTTTGATTAAATAATTGAATTTTCGAGTATGAATGGAACAATACTGTTAATAATAAGTTCAATTCTAAATTTTCTCGAAATTCAATTATTTACAAATTTTTAAATAGAATTCTTCAAAAATACGATTATATTTCAAAATAATTTTTAAAAGTAAACAAATAATATCCATTAAGTTATAAAATTTATTTCAATGAAATTTAACAAAAATTTTAATTGTTTCAATTTCTTAAAATTATTTTCGGAAATAAAATTATTTTTAAAAAAATCCAATTACAATTTTCCAAGAAACAAATTTTTTCGTAATTTCTAAATTAAATTATTCAAAATATTAATACTTTCTGTTAAAGAAAAATTTAAATTTATTTTTTCACAGGAATTAAAATTTCAAATAATTTCAATGAAAAACCCTTTGAAATTTTATCACTTTTACAAATTGTAACTGTAATTCTTGCAAAATTCAATTATTTTCTTAAAATTTTTGAATAAAATTATTCAAAACTTTTAAAATTTTTAAAGAAAAATAATGTGATAATTTTTAATTTTTCAAAATAAAAGTTTTTAATATTTTTATACTTTTGTTTCTCTTAAATTTTTAAAGAATTTAATTTAAAAATCTTTTAAAATTTGATTAATTTCTACAGTTTCTTCTATAACGCTTTAAAAATTCAATTATTGTCGAAGATTTTAACTAAAATTTTTTTAAAATGAATTTCTATCAGAATTCAACTACGGGAATTGAATTATTTAAAAAGAATAATTTTAACAAAATCATAAATTAATGTACATTCTTTCAAAAATACAATTATATTTATAGATGACAAAATAAAATTCTTTAAAATATAAAATTTATTTTAATGAAATTTTATAAAGTTTTCAATTGTTTCAATTTTTTTAAAATTAATTTCCGATATTCAAGTATCAAAATAAATAAATTATAAATATAAATATAAATAAATATAAATAAATAAATTGTTTCAGAATTTTAAAATTAAATCTTTCAAATTTTTAGTTTCTTTTGTAAACAAAGGTGCAATTTCTGTTTTTCAATCTTTATTTTTATCAAAATTATAATTTATTTTTTAGAAATAAATGGAAAAAATTTGTATAATTTCTATTTGATGTTTTTTTCTTTTTTGAAAAAGAAAAAGACAAATAAATTTGTACCATTTATATTTCTTCATCACAATTTTTTAAACTAAATCTCAATATTAGTTTGTTAATAAATATTAATTAATAATTAATAATAATAATAATTTATTATTTAGAAGGTTCTTAATAATTGACCTAGAATGTGCGCTTATCTTTTGCCGTATTGTATTAGTATTTTTTTTAATATGTAATTCTAAAAAATATTTATTAATCTAAAACATTTATTGATTTTATTTATTTATTTTTTTGCTTCAATACGCTAAGTTTCGAAATGAGGTTTAAATTAGAAACATTTACAAAATAGAAAATCAATAAACTGGTTTTAAGTTTTATTTTATTTTTTTAAGGGGGGGTAGGGTCTAACGGGTGAAAGAAGGATCTTTTTGTGAATTTTTATGAAAGTAACGGTAAAAGTTTACATGTTCATTTTTTTGCATATTGTTAGTTAGTATTTGAAAAGGATTTTGTAGAATTTTTGGTTTAAAAAGTAAAACAATAAAAAAAAAACGTTAGGGTTGGGGAAATTATTCTTCTAACCAAATTCATTTCATTTTTTGACTTCCGATAATGTGTTAATTAATGATGATGTTCACCGCAAATCAAAACCTTTTTAAGGAAATCGTTTTCGAAATTATACATTTTTTTATTTATAGACGTATTTTCAAGCTTTACGATTTTCAATAACAATCTTTTTTTTCTAAAATATCATGAAAAAGAACAAGAAAGAAAGAAAGCTTTTTTTTATTTACAAAAAATGAATTATTATTATTAATGCATTATAATAAATAATTGCATTAAAATTTGAATTACAGGTCCAGTTTTTGAAGAAAGCCGTTGACATTCTATGCTCCTGCCGGCAAACAATGATGTACACGTATGTTTTTGCATACTACTTAAGGAAAAATAATCAATCTGTGATTTTCGAGGACAACCAAAAGGATCTTGAAGGTGCAACAGAATGTTTGTCTGAATATTTGGAGAGAGAAATTACGAGTGAAAATCTTGCTGATATAAAACAAAAAGTACAAGATAAGTACAGGTAAATTTCTTTCATTCATTTTCTACTGAAAATCATTTTTAAATAACTTCTTATTTTTGGTCAGTCATGAAATTTAAAACATTTAAAAATATTCAATAATTTTCTTTTCTTCCAGATACTGCGACAGTCGACGAAAAGTTCTGCTTGAACATGTTCACGAGGGATACGAAAAAGAATGGTGGGACTATTTAGATTAAATCTAAAAACAATTGTTTTTTGGTCTCCGTAAAACTGTGATAAATCCGGAAAACCAATACAACACAGAAAATCAAACAAAAGACTAAACACAAAAAAGGGGAAAGGATCCAAGAAAATTAAATGGAAAACAAAAAAAAAAAAAGATTGTTTCTAATTTTGAAAACGTAAAAAAAATTTTTTTCTTTCAAAATTTAAAACTTCGCGTTTTAATTCTATATTATTTATTATATTTGAAATATATTTTTCTTGTTATTAAAGAAACCCGTAGAAACCAAAAAAAAGAACAAGGTTTTACATAATTGACTTTCCAAAACTGTATTCTCGAAAAAACTGAAAAAAGTTTTTTAAAAAAAAAGTTATGAAAAGAAAAATAATTGAAAAACACGGGAAAATTAACTATGTATTTCTAAAGTTATTTAACTTCGTATAAGATCCTCTCAACTCTTTATTCAATCCACGCACGGCTTACTTAATTTCATTTTTTCATTCACAATTTATTAAAAAAAATAAGGATAATACCGCGAGAATTGTCCGCTTAAAACTGCCAATAATTTAACTCAATCATAAAATGTTCCCATTAAAGTGAAAATATTTTTAAAAATAATAATACCTCTGTGATGACTTCATTAATTGATATAATCACTTAATTGGCTATTCTGAAAATGAGAAGAAAAAAAGAAATTTTTTCTAAATATGCAGATGCAGTATTCTACTTGTACGTTTTCATAGATTTAACGACAATTTTTGAACACTTTCTTGGATAAAATCTATAGAACGCGTTTATAAAATGGAAACTGGTATTTAAAAATACACGGTTTTTTTATTGTCGGTTCTAGAAAAATTAAAGAAAACAAAAAATGAAAAAAAAACAGACAAAAGGAAAATCGTCTGCACATATTGGGAACTTAATTGTGTTCCATTGTACAGTTTATGTAGTTATATATACATAGAGTCTTATAAATATATTCGTACATTGCTATGTAGAAATGAAAGTAGATGTATGTTAAGAGATCATAGAAAATAACTAATTATATTAATAAAAAACAAAATCAAGTAGTACCTTTTGAGAATTACTTATATTAAAATTGTTACTTTTTTTTCGTTTTATCTTAAAAATTAGAGGAGAAAACGAGATGACATGAAATTAAGAACAGAAAGAATAAGGACGTCGTTGTGATTTAATTTATTTATAACTAAAAATTTAAAAATTAGTTCTAAACTAAACTTGTTTTTTTTAAAAAAATATATATATCAATTTCTGTTCGTTTAAAATATTTATAAGTTTATCAACATTTTTACCTTTGCATGATCCATAAAAATAGTAACTTTCACGAAAACCAAAGCATTAACATTATTTTATGTTTAGAACAATAGTTACGTAACATTAATAGTGAATTTATTATTTTTTTCAAGTAATCAGTGATAATTTGTTTTTAATTTTTATTGGAAAAATAATTATATAGAAAGAATTAGACGCAAAGGATAGTTTTTGAAAAATATTTTCTACATTTATATCTAGTACTTTAATATATTAGTCATCAAAATTCATCATGACTTTAATTTAATGTGAAAAAGTAGTTTGAGTTCTATTCAGTAATTACCTATAACAAACGTAGTTGTTTCTATTTTATTTAAACAATATAAAAGAACATTTTATTTTATAAACAACTTTTTTTATTTCTGCATCTCGGTAACGAATGAAAATTTTGTAGGTTTTCTATTATATCTCAGGGTTGTCACAGATCGAGGAAATCAGGAAAAGTAAAATTGGTCAGGAATTTTTGTTAAAAGTACTGGAAAACATGAAATTTTTAGAATACGTAAGAAAATTCTGAATTTTGTATGTTTTTTTGTTTGCCTCATAAACTGAAATTACTACGAATTCTGATTTCTATAAATCTTTATAAATAGTAACATTCTTCGCAGAAATTCAATTATTTTCAAAAAATTTCCTCAATTCAATGTTTTTCAATATCTACCATTTCAATAAAATTTTCCAAAAGAATTCAATTATTTAAAAAAAATTTAATATAATTCTAGACACAAATATTTAATTATTTTCATAAATAATAAAAATATCACTGGAATTCACTTACTTTCAAATTTTTTATGAATTTATTCGAAATAATTCAATTATTTTCCAAAATAATAAGACTCATTGAGAAACATCAATTATTTTTAATATAATTTTACAAGAATTGATCAAAAAATATAATTATTCTTAAAAATTTAATTTCACTTCCTCGAAAAAATCAATTATTTAAAAAAAAGGTTTTTTTAAAATTCTTTGCAGAAATTCAATTATATTTACAAAAATATTAGAATTTTTCACAGGAATTCAATTATTTTCAAATATTTTAATAAAATTGTTCAAAAGAAATCAATTCTTTTAAATACATAATTTCTATTGAATTTTTTTTAAATAATTCAATTATTATTTTATATTTTAATAAAATTCTTCCCAAGAATTCAATTATTTACATTTAAATAATTCTTCAAAAAAAAAAATTCAATTCTGTTGATAAATAACAAAATTATTCCCGAAAATTCAATTATTTTCAGGCTTTTTAATAAAATTTGTTTGCAGAATTCAATTATTTTCATAAATTACAATATTCATCACAAGAATTCAATTGTTTTTAAAAATAATAAATATTTTGAAAATTTGCAATTTAATTAAAATTGTTCAAGTTAATTTTTAAAAATTCTAAAAAAATAATTTTAAAAAAATTTGACAAAGTTCTTTTCAAGAATTCAATTATTTTGACAAGTAATACAATTCTTTGCCGAAATTCAATAATTTTTATAAACTTGAATAAAATTCGTTACAAGAATTCATTTATTTATATAAATAATAAAATTTTTTAAAGAAATTCAATTATTTTCAAAAGTTATAAAAATTCTTCACAAAACTTCAATTATGTTCAAAAATTTAGAAAAAATTCTCGTCAAAATTTCAATTATCTTTATAAATAATAAAATTCTTTTTCGAAATTCAATTATTTCTAATAATTTTAATAAAATTCTTTGCAAAATTTCACAAGAATTCAATAATATACCAAATTTTTAATAGATTCCTTCGAAATAATTCAATTATTTTTATAAGTAATAAAATTTTCACAGGAATTCAATTATTTAATATAAAAAAATTTCATAAAATTTTTCGAGAAATATAAATTATTTAAAAAGATTTTTAGAAAATTCGTCGCAAGAATTCAATTATTTAAAAAAAACTTAACAAAGTTCTTTTCAAGAATTCAATTATTTTTATATATAATAAAATTCTTCACCGAAATTCAATTATTTTTATAAACTTGAATAAAATTCGTTGTAAGAATTCAATTATATTTTCAAAAGTAATAAAATTATCTATATATATAAAATCAGACTTTTGTCTGTACATTGCTCAGAACTTTAAATTTCGCACATAATTATTCGTTTTAGGCATCAAGGATTCCAAATATACCAATAAAAAATTTCGTGTATGTATGTATGTATGTATGTATGTATGTATGTATGTATGTATGTATGTAAGTATGTATGTGTGTCGGTATGTCACAGAATCTTTGTTCGCGCATCACTTAAAAACGGCTGAACCATTTGGAACCAAATTTTGCAGAATGTTAGACCTTGGGCCAAGGAAGGTTTATAAATTCACAGATTTGAAAAATATTAATTAGAACGGGAGATATTCAATTTTTTCAAAAAATTCAAAAATCAAAAATTTTCAAATTTTACATTTTTTTAAAAAATGCTTTCAAACTTTCTATAATTGAGTATAACATGTTATTTAGTCACATTTTAGCATAATTTTGCAAAAAATAGTGTCCTATAACTAAGATGTAAGTATAAAATTTTTTTTAAAAAATTCAAAAAATCGAAATTTTTCAAATTTTATATTTTTTAATAAATTGCTTTTAAACACTGTATAATTGAGTATTACATGTTATTTAGTCACATTTTCGCATAATTTTGCACAAAAAATGATATGACTAAGATGTAAGTATAAAAATATTTTGGATATCAAAAAATCGAAAAAATTATAATTGTTGTTAATTACTATCAAGTTTAATTCAGTAGTATTTTTGGGGTCTCTGATTAAGATTTTGACGTCAAAATAATGCAATTCATAATTATTTATCCAATTCATTCAGCATTCTTTAATTGAAAGAAGTTCAGAAACTTTAAATATGGAGATGTTTTATAATAAATATTTTATGAAAAAAATGATATCGCAGGATGTCAAGATTGTAAGTCACCTGTAATAGGATACTATTATTATGCTACTGGGTTATATTACATTTAGATTAAACTTCTAAAGATGTTTTGAGCAATATGTAAAGACAAAAGTTAAGCAGGGTCTCTATGTTTGTTTAATTTTACCCGGTTTATTATTTTAAACAAATTTAAATTTACTTGATTTTAAGTTCTAGCCATAAATAAATCTGCAGATGGTTACAAAAATTGACTCATTTTATGAAAATACTCTTTTTTAAGTAAATACGTTATATACAGTACCAGTCTTTGACGGGTTTTAGTTTCTACTAAAATACATTTGACAGAGGGTGTTTACGAGATTCTCGCCCTAGGGCGCCCCAAGGCGACTAAAGGTTCTCAAAGTCACTTTTATTATTCTTTATTTATATGAAAACAAACGATAATAAAAGTGACTTTGAGAACCTTTAGTCGCCTCGGGGCGCCCTAGGGCGAGCATCTCGTAAACACCCAGAGTGTCTACCAATTGCGCGGGGAAACCGATAAATAGCCGGGAATTTAATTTGACCAGGAAAAACCGGGAATTTTCATACCAAATTAAAAAAGTTTTATTATATTAATTTGATTTTAAAAACTGCCCTTTACTTTAATTTCTATTGTCTAATTTTGACACAATTAAACTAATTAATAGTTTTTCCCAGTAAAATTTAATTCCCGGCTATTTCTCGGTTGGTAAAAAACCCTATCAAATTATGTATAAAGGCGCTCGCACAGCTCTACTGCCAGCATGAGAGTAAGAGAGAAAAAACATGAAATTTGAATTTTCTGACTTACTTACTCTCATGTGTTACCATGACAACTATGCATGCATTGGCATGCATGTAGAGCTCAGAGATGCCATTGGGCGGAGGAATTTCATCCCCACTCTTGCACCATTTTACATTTAAGTCAATGTAAAATGGCGCAAGAGTGGGGATGAAATTCCTCCGCCCAATGGCATCTCTGGTAGAGCTGTGAGAGCGTCTTTAGCCGAAACTAAAACCCGTCGAAGACGGGTCCGACAGCTAGTAAATAATAAAATTCTTTACAGAAATTCAGTTATTTTTATAAAGCTAAATTAAATTCGTTGGAAGAATTCAATATTATTTTCAAAAGTAAGAAAATTTTTCGCAAAAATTCAATTATGTTAGAAAATTAAAAAAAAAAAATTCTCGTAAAAATTTCAATTATCTTTATAAATAATAAAATTTTTCTCCAAAATTCAAGTATTTCAGGAAAATTTTAATAAACTTTTAATTACATATTTTCATAAATAATAAAACTTATTGCAGGATTTTAATTATTTTTGATATAATTTTAAGCAAATTTCTCGAAAAATGTAATTATTCTTAAGAATTTTATTCAAATTCGTCAAAAAATTCAATTATTTAAAAATTGGTTGTTAAAATTCTGTATAAGAATTCAATTTTAACAAACATTCAATTATTCAATAAATTATTATTTTTTTATTTAAATAATTGAATTCTTCCAGAATTTTCTAATAAAAATTTATTTAAAAATAAATTACCGAATAATCGATTTATTATTTATAAAAATAATTGAATTTTTGCAAAACGAATTTTATTACCTTTTTTTCAAATAATTAATTTTTTTTGAGAAATTTTACTACTTTTTAAAATAATTGAATTCTTGCAAAGGATTTTATTAGGATTTCTGTAAATAATTAATTTTTTTTTGAAAAATTTTATGGTAATTTAAATTATTACAAAACATGAAGAAGGCGATCACTCCGAGTCAAAGACTCGGATTGATCGCCTTCTTCATGTTTTGTAATAATAAGTATTCTTATAAGTTGTTGAATTTCAAAAAAGGTTTGAATTTGAATGTTTTGTAGAATTTTAATTCCTACGGATAAAAATAATGATTAAATATTTATTTGAAAAAGAAGTTATTGATGTTTTTGAATAATTTTACTTTTGTAGAAATTTGTAAATAAATTAATTGAACATTTTTTTGAGTATCGAATAATTTTTAGAGTGAATCGCAGAATATTCTTTAGGGTCAGGGAAAAAGTCAAAATCAGTCAGGAAAAAGTCTGAAAATTAGGGAAAAGTCAGGGAAAAATAAAATTAAATATTTGTGGCAATCCTGATTATATTTAAATACGAAAATAATTAATTATTTTTAAAAATTGCAACTGTACATCTTTATTGAGTTTTCTAAATTTAAGTATTAAATTTTCTTCCTTTACTTACTTTATTATTACATATACATATTTACAAATTACTCTCTAAATCTGAATTAGTAAAAATGTTTACTAATTTGAATTAGTGACTGACTTTTTGCTTTTGAATTAGTAAATTTTACTAATAAATTAGTAGAAATAACTATTTAATAGTAAAATTTACTAATTCAAAAGCAAAAAGTCAGTCACTAATTCGAATTAGTAAACATTTTTACTAATTCAAATGTAGAGAGTAATTGTCAAACTTTCGACATATAACAATTCGAACAATAAAACAATTTGGAATCAAAGAGTCCTAACTTTACGTGAGGACAGATTATCTCTACTATTATAATAATAATAATAATAACAATAATAATAAAATTATACTAAATTTTTTGTTGTTAATATTTAAAAGTATCAAAAAAGGCGGCACACTCCAATTCGTTGCCAAGGACTCTGCAAACATTGTCCTGAGCAGCAAGTCCTTCCTCCGTCACCTATTCTACATCGACTGCCACTTCGGAGACACCATGGTCCGGGTGAGGGTCCAGGTGTTGGTGCAGGAGTTGGAGGTGGCTGCGACGCAACACTGCTCAACAATACTAATACTGCTGCTAATAGCATAAATATAAACGTGTGTCCCCTCATTTTTAACTACCTTCCTGAAAATATTATTAATGATACAAATTTTATTTATTTAAAACTTTTTATTTTTAAATGTATAGTTAAAAAACATTTATATACATATCCCAGATAAACGAATTTCCACAGCACCGAAAATTTATTAAATATTTATTTGCAATGTTTGAAGTATTTAAAAATGCAAATTGCATGAAGATTTAAATAAATGCTCATAGTGAAACTTTCCGGAATATCTAAATTAAATTTTCTAATTAATTAATAAATTAATAATTCTAATAATTAGTAATTAATTAATTTAAAAATTAATAATTAATAAATTAAATAGTAATTCTATATTCGTTTCACGCTAAATTTTCAGCTATAATGTATTTAAATTTTCAGGAAATTCTGACCTTAAACATTTATTTAATCGGGAAATTTAAATCTTTATACACAATTTTCTCTAAACTTTGCATTTAAATATTCCAGACATTGAAAGTATACCTAAATATTTAATATATATATATATATATATATATATATATATATATATATATATATATATATATATATATATATATATATATATATATATATATATATATATATATATATATATATATATACTAGGGGGGCTTTGCCCCCCTGCGCGCTTCGCGCGCCAACCCCCCTCCTCTATTTTTATATTTATTTTAATTTTTATAAATTTAAAGTAATTCTTTCTTAATATGAATGCATCTCAATAAATTACATACAATACATATATGACAAAATACACATAGATTTTGACGTAATGTAACAATCGTTATGGACCTTTTTTTATCTATATGTCAAAAATTAGATTAAACTTTGACATATATTTTGACCGATTTTACACTGTAGGTTAAAAAGACGTTAAATTTTAAATAGATTTTGACGTATCCTAGATACGTTTATTGTCCTTTATTTTCCCTTTTTAAGTTGTAGTTAAATAAAAGTCAAATTACACATAGATTATCACGTAACTAAATAACAGAGTAAAAAAAACGTCAAAATTAGGTCAAAATGATAGGTGTAAGAGCAAACACAATTTAAAAATTACCTTACATTGTTAGGTCAGATGGCAAACTTCACCTCATCATTAAGTCTGCGCGCGGAAATTGTTTGACAAATTTTGACGTCTAGGTCAAAACTGCCCTTAAGCTTGACCTAAATTTTGAAGGTAGCGGGAATTCTTTGTCAAATTTTGATGCGTAGGTCACAACTGCCCTCAAAATTGACCTAAATTTTGAGGGTAGCTGAAATTGTTTGTCAAATTTTGACGTCTAGGTCAAAACTGCCCTTAAAATTGACCTAAATTTTGGGGTTAGCGGATATTTTTTGTCAAATTTTGATGTCTAGATCAAAACTGCCTTCAAAATTGACCTAAATTTTGAGGGTAGAGGGAATTCTTTGTCAAATTTTGACGTCTAGGTCAAAACTGCCTTCAAAATTGACCTAAATTTTGAAAGTAGCGGGAATTCTTTGTCAAATTTTGATGCGAAGGTCACAACTGCCCTCAAAATTGACCTAAATTTTGAAAGTAGCGGGAATTCTTTGTCAAATTTTGATGCGAAGGTCACAACTGCCCTCAAAATTGACCTAAATTTTGAGGGTAGTGGAAATTGTTTGTCAAATTTTGACGTCTAGGTCAAAACTTCCCTCAAAATTGACCTAAATTTTGAGGGTAGCGGGAATTCTTTGTCAAATTTTGACGTCTAGGTCAAAACTGGCCTCAAAATTGACCTATATTTTGGCATATATTAACAGTGGACCAACCTTGACTATGTTCCTTTTCTAAGGGGCCCTTAGAAATGACTGAATCAGCGGCGGCGGCGGCGAAATGATTTTATATTATAGGGATAGATATATATATATATATATATATATATATATATATAAATATTTGAATATATATAAATATTATATAAATTTGTAGAAAATTTTCGGTGTTGTGGGGGAAAATAATTATTGCGAAACCATATAAAAAGCACTATACCGTCACTGTGAGTATAACAAAATAGATAATATTCTCAGAAAAATTCGAGTGAATTCGAGATCTTCGCAGTGTGAGGAGCCTTTTATACTAACGAAATGAAATAAAACAAACGTAATATTTTGTTACTGACGTAAAAATGCGGAGGAAAAAATTGTTTTTCCTTCTTTTATCTATTTTATAATCTTCTCCAAAATGGTGGATTCAATGTGAATGTTTGATATTTATTCAAGTTATGAAAAACAAATAATTGTATGATTAACTAATTAATTAATTACCATTAATTAATTTTTCTCTTATCTCGTTATCGCTCTATATATTAGCCAAATTATGTTATTTCAAATACACTGATAATATTTTTAAACATACAATTAACAATAATATTCAAAAATATGCATCTTTCAAACATACTTGTGTATAAATATTAAATTAAATTTTTATTCAGTTTATGTCTCTGCAAAAACTTGTATAAAAAAGGCAATGATGAAAGGAAAACTTTTTTCTTTACCATTTTTCGTCATCACACTGATAAAATATTAGGTTTCTTTCTTTTTTATTACTAATTATGTATAATTTTTTTTATAATTTAGTATAATTTTTTATACTAATTATTATAGTACTAATTATTTTAGTAGTAATTATGTTGAAATCATTCAAGCCATTCTGGAGATATTCATCACTTCTATAGCAACGGTACTGTATTTTCAGTTTCAACTATTATTAATTCATCTATAGAAACCACGTAATATTGCACTCGATAATTAATTTTTTAAAAAAGTAGTAAAAGGTAGTAGTAAAAAAGTGGCTATCGAAAAATTAAACTTGACGACCAAAAAAACTGGTTTTAGACACGTCACAAAACTGACAAAAATTTCATTCTATATTTTATATCTACCTGAATTTTTTTTTAATTTTCATCAAAAATATTTACTTCTTTCTTATCCTGTTAACAAACTGAATTTCTACAACGAATTTTATTGTTCATGAAAGAATTTAAATATTTATAAAAATAATTTAATTTTTGTCAAGAATTTTCTAAAAAATTTTAAATAATTAATTTCTCCCGACTAATTGTATGTAAATTCTAATTCAAATAATTGAATTCTTGAGAAATTTTTATTATTCATGAAAATAATTGAATTCTTAAGAAGATTCAGGGCTCGGATTGTGCGACTTTTTCGACTTTTTTGTGAAAAAATGCGACTAATCGACTTTCTTGACTTTTTTTTTAGTAAAATGCGAATGAAATTTAATTTTTTTTTTAAATTTAAAGGAAACAGTTTGAGTCAAAAAAATGTTCTATTACATTTATTTACAAATTTCTCTAATTGTAAAATTATTCAAAAACATCAATAACTTTTTTTTTAAAATAAATATTTAATTATCATTTTTCCATAGGAATTAAAATTCTTCAAAAGATTCAAATTCAAACCTTTTTGAAATTAAACAACTTATAAAAAAAATTATTATAAAACATGAAGAAATCGATCACTCCGAGTCTTCGACTCGGAGCAATCGATGTCTTCATGTTTTATGCTAATTAAAGATGACTGAGTGATAAAATAATTAATTTATATTAAAAGACTTTATAAAAAAACATTTTAAATTATTTTTTATACAAATAATTGAATTGTTGGGAAGAAATTTATAAAACATTAGTAAGTAATAAAATTTTGCAGAAGAATGTTGATATTTAGAAAGATAATTGAAATTTTGAAGAGAATTAAAAAAAAATTTTTTGAAAATAATTGAATTTCTGTGAAGAATTTTTTTACTTTTGAAGACAATTGAATTTTGCAGAAAATTTTATCAGAACTTTTGAAAATAATTAAATTTCCAGAATGAATTTTATTATTTATAAAAATAATAAAAATTTTAACGAGAAATTTAAAAAAAAATTTTGAAAATAATTTAATTTCTGCGACTTTTTTTGGAAATTTTATGCGACTTTTCGTGACTTTTGTTGTAAATTTATGCGATCAAAGCGACATTTTTTGAGTCTTAAAGACGATCCGAGCTCTGAAGATTTTTACAAAAAATTGTTTGAATAATTGAATTCTGTTTGAAAATTTTATGAAAACAGAAGAAATTGAAAAGCATTCAATTGCGAAAAGTTTTTAAAAATAATTAAATTTTACAGAGAATTATCTTAAACTTTTTGAAAATAATTGAATGTCTGTGTGGTATTTTATTACATTTTTTTGAAAATAATTGAATTCCTGAAAAGCATTATATTATTTATGAAAATAATTGAATTCTTGCGAACGATTTTATTAGAATTTTTTAAAATAATTGAATTTTTGGAAATAATTTTGTTATTCGTCGACATAATTGAATTCTTTCGAAGAATTATTTATGTAAATAATTGAACTCTTCCAAAGAATTTGAAAAAAATTTTTTTTAAATATAATTGAGGAATTAAAATTAAATTTTCAAGAGTTATAACATTTTTCGAGAAATTCCTGTAAATTAATATTAAAAATAATTCAAATCCTTCGATGAATTTTATTAAAATTTTCAAAAATAATTCAATTCCTGAAAAGAATTTTATTATTTATTAAAATAATTGAATTATTGCGAAAAATTTTATTGGAATGTTTAAAAAGAATTAAATTCATGTGAAAAATTTTGAAATTTTTGAAAGAATTTAAATATATTTATAAAATTAATTTAATTCTTACGAAGAATTTTACAAGAATTTTTAAACAATTGATCTCTGTGTATTAATTTTATGCAAATTCTAATATAAATAATTGATTTCCTGAGAAATTTTTATTAATCATAAAAAAAATTGAATTCCTGCGAAGATTTTTTTAAATAATTGATTTCTTTTTGTAAATTTTATAAAAATCGTAAATTATTAAAAATTATTAAAATATGAAAATAATTGATTCTAGAAAAGTTGCAGTTACATATTCCGTAATTAATCAAATTTTACAAGCGGTTTTTAAATTGTATTTTTATAAAATAATTGACGTTCTTAAGGTTTTTAAATTGGATTTATTTCAAATAATTGAACTTCAGTTGGTTTTAAATAATTATAAATATTACGTAAATTATTTACAATTTTAAAATTTCAGAATTCAAAACATGGGTAATTGAAATTTTACTATAGTTTGAAAATAGTCGAAACTTAATTCTATTAATCGCTTTTCAAGTTTTGCAGTATTTATGCAGACTTCAAATTGACGGGCAAAATTCGGAAATAATAATGATTTGAAATTAAATGAATTTAAAAAGTCGAGAAATTTTTCATTTCGTATTAAAATAGAAAGTAGACAACTTTCTATTTTAATACTATTTTAATACATAGTTAGAAGATCGTACATTGTCACATCAGTGTCACTAATTTTTGTTTCTTTTAATGGTTTAACTTCTTCAAGCCAAGGATAATTAATGAGTTGCAAGACTCTTGAATTTACACTGTGATCAGATGTCAGAATAATCGCTTCAAAGATAAATGGAGATCTTTCAAGAGCAGCTATTATTTTCTTCTCCGCTGGACAGTAAGTGGCACCATAGTGCAGAAGTAGTTTTGTAATATTTATATTTACTTTTAAGGCAAAAGCATAGTAAAGTGGAGTGTGGTTGTCGAAAGTAATACAATTAACGTTGGCGCCACGTGCCAAAAGTTCTTTAACTATAGTTAAACGTCCTTTTCCACAGGCATGATGCAGTAATGTATGACCATGAATCAAACAAGTATTAACGTTACGAACATTTGGTAATAAATTGCAAAAAATATCAGTAAATCCATAATTAACCTTTAAAGTGCTATGCCGGTCTGACAGACCGCTATTAAAATTTTCTTTGCTTGTAACTTTTTTTCAAAGTATAATAAGAACTTGAACTTTTTAGTAGCTTCATATTTTATAAAAATCTGTTAGGAGACAACTTTTTCAAAAATTTTTATTCGTTAAATTTTGTAATATAAATAAATATTTGAAGTATAGCGGTCTGTGAGACCGGGGTTAGCTTTAAGTGAAAGTATATTCCAGTATATTCCCATGAGTGACGTCTGCGCAACTTGACGCGCAGCTAGTTCTACTGATAGTTCTCATAGACTGCATTTATAAAATAAATAAAATAAATAAATGCATAATACAGAAATGACTTTTTTTGTTAAAAAGTAAAAAATATTTATAATAGTTGTCTTTTAAAAATTATAAATGACTAAAAAACTGTCAAAAGGGAATAGCGGTCTGACAGACCGGGGTTAGCACTGAGCGTGATTTTTCAACACTTAGCACTTTAAAGGTTAATAGCACCTATTAATACATGATATTCAAGAAATTCTTGCCCTATTTTTTCATTACAGGATGTTTCTTCCTCATTTAAAAGACTTTGAACAATATGTTTCTACGTTCTTCCATCGTTGAATAATGTAGAAAGACTGATGACAAATTGTCTGAAATTGGCATATTTTTTATGTCTTCGATATTAATCCTGAAACCCTGATTATAAAATTTTTTAGTTCCTAAAAACTGAACACGTTAGGATAGGTCCGATTTAAAGTAATTATTTCCTGTCATACAGTGTTATTTAAATATATTTATAACATTCAAATGATATTCAAAATAATAAGAAAAATTTATAATCAAATAAGTTCGAAAATTGTAAAATTTCAGAAATGCAGAAGGAGAAGAAGATTCTCTTGTTGCAAGATACAAATTATGGTCCTATTATTATTCAAAGATTTGGTCAATAATAATGAAGAGAAATACTAAATATAAAACTAATTTACTATTAATTTTTTTATGTCATTCAGCAGGTTCTGATAAATTTTTCAATTGTACAATACTTCAATTTTAAATAACTGATGACATATTTAATTGTACATTTCTTTGATCTTAATTAGTACATTCTGTACAACTTTAATAATTGAATTTTTTTGTTTTCTAATTTATCAAAATTGAAAAATCTTTTAATTGTATATTGTTTAAATTTTTTTGTTATAATTTATTGGACACTTATGACAATTGTTTGAAAATATAATAAGTTCATTTAACGACTTTAACAAATTTTTTTTATTTTTATTAATTTTTTTATTCTAAAATTTTTAATTTATAATTGTTAAATTTCACGTTGCTTTTTTACATGCTTTATCTTTTCAGGTACAAATAACCCAGTTAATTTGTACATTGGTTACATTTTTATTACTCTAACTTAAGATATTTATGTATTTTAATGTTTGTTACAATTTACAATAAATATTTTAAATCTATATATTGTCATGAAATAAAAACTTCAGTACATAAACTGATACAAAATTTTTTTACATTACATCAAATATAAACTGTTTGAAATAAGTGCATTGTTCTTGATTCGAAAATTAGAAATGTGAATTAAACTTTTAATCTATTCGGAACAATGGAAATGCACTGCTTTTTTCGTTTCTGATTTAATTGGTGAAGCGATTACAAATCGATGTAAATCTGCAGTGTCAATGTACGATATAATTTCATTTAAAACGAGAATGGGTAATTGAAATTTTACAATAATTCGAAAACAGTCGTAACTTAATTCTATTAATCGCTTCTCAAGTTTTGCTTTATTCAGACGGACTTCAAATCTACGGGCAAAATTCGGAAATGAAGTTTTAAAATCAAATGAATTTATAAAGTCGAGAAAATCGTTATTTCGCATTAAAATAGAAAGTCGTCTATGTGACATAGTTAGGAGATCGTACATTGTCACAGCAGTTTCACTAATTTTCGTTTTTTTCATTTCTTCAAGTTCGTTAGGATATTTAGGATAATTGCGATCTAAGTTTAAATATACGCTGTGATCAGATGCCAAATCAATCGTTTCATCGTTTTCTAACGGAGATCTTGAAAATTTAGACATAATTTCTGTTTCCCCAGGACAGTAACTGGCACCATAGTGCAGAAGCAGTTTTGTAATATTCATGTCTTTATTGGAAACGCTAGCATAGTAAAGTGGAGAGTGGTTTTCGAAATTAATACAATTAACGTTGGCGCCAGCTTCTAGAAGTAATTGAATGCATTCGAAACTATCGATATAAACTGCGATGCAAAGTGGGGTTTCATTTTTCCTACTGCAAGAATTGATATTGGCATTTTTAGTTAGTAAAATTTTAGTTATTTCTAAGCAACTGTATTTCACTGATACATGAAGGGGTGAAAATTTATTTCTGCCTCTATTTACATTCACATTAGCACCACGTGCCAAAAGTTCTTTGACAATAATTGAGCATCCTCCTCTACAAGCATGATGCAGTAATGTAAAACCATCAATTAAACAAGTATTTACGTTACAAACATTCGGTAAGAAATTGTAAAAAATATCCGTAAATCCGTACTTAATGGCGCCTATTAATATATGATATTCAAGAAATTCTTGCCTCATTTTTTCATCACAGGATGTATCTTCTTTATTTAAAAGACTTTGCACAATGTTTCTATGTTCTATCATCGTTGAATGATCTAGAGAGACTAATGTCAAATGCTCTGGAATTGACATATTTTTTATGTCTTTGATATTAATAATGAAACCCTTATTATAAAATAATTCACTAATTAACTGGCTTATACATTTATGACTTCGGTCTTTGGGAATTTTAAGATCAGGTAATGTTTCATAATAGGAACCCAGAAAGGAAAGGCAAAAAGCCAGTTTTAGAGTCATATCGCAAGTATCTGGTTTTTCACCCAGAAGAATTGTAGATTCAGTCAAAGCTAGAATTTCAATGGCGTAATTCAAAGGAATCAGGCCATCATCATTTATAGCTGTTAAATCAGCACCGTTATTTACAAGCATCTTTAGAAATTCGGCATCGTCTTCATCGGATAAATGTTTGGCTACCAAGTGTAATGCAGTATCATTTGTATCAGTGACAGCGTTAACGTCTGCACCTGCGCGTAAAAGAAGAAGCGAAATTTCTTTATGACGAATTTGGCTAGCAAGATGTAGAGGTGTTTCATCAAACTCTGTCTTAGCATTCACGTCAGATCCTCTCGATAGTAGAAATTCCACAAGATCATAACTCTCACCTTCCACCGCTCTGTGTAACGCTGTATAACCACTAAAATCTTTTTCCTCAATATCCCCACCACTATCAAGAAGCATTTTTATTTCATGCTGTGATAAAATACGTTTAACACTTGCATTAACACACACATCATGAGATGTTTTAGAAAACTGATTACAAATTTTCATATCAGCCCCATTTTCAAGTAAAAGTTTAATAACACTTTCAGAAAGATTGTTTCTTTCTGAAACAGCAAGATGTAGAGGTGAATCTAACTCATTATTTCTTGCATTAATAAGTGCTCCTTTTTCCAGTAAAATTTTCACGATTTCCACATTTCCATTTTGTACCGCAAAATGAAGTGGAGTCTGATCGTAATCTTGAGTTACGTTATTTACTTTCACAGGATGTTGCAAAAGAAGTTTTGAAATTTCGAGGAACTTGGCTAAATGTTGTTTGTACATTGCGTCCTCTGCTTGTAATTCGTCACGACGTTGTGATGAATAAATAGCATTTTTAAGCATACTACAAAGCAGTGAATAACCAGAAGAGGATGCGAGGTAATCATTAAAATTGTTTTGAGAAAGAATATTTCTTACTGACGACTCATCACCAGAGAAGCATGCATTTTGAAAAGACTGAATTTCTATCGACGACATTGTCACACTTTATTTCCCTTGAGATTTATTTTGGATTATTGAATTGGATCAAACTTCTCGACATCGAAATTGAGGAAATCTGTAAACAAAGAGTTTGTTAATTTCTCTGGAAAATCATTAAATATCAGTTATTACTTAATTGAAAATGTCAAAAACTAGATTTAAATATATGAGTATGGACATAAGGAATATTGGGTCAGGCCCCAAAGTAAAAATATGGACGAGGGGGATACGTTGTAAGAAAAAGTGTTATCTAAATTTTTTTAGATTTTTGAAAAAGTTGAAGTCAAGAGACAAAAATGAGAAAATTTGATAATTTATTTTATTTCCTTCTCACTTCACAACTCAACAAATAGTTAACGAAATGACATAAAACACGGCTTGCGGACGGTAGTGTATGTTACTGTGGAAGCCGAAATTTTTTTTTTTTAAATTTATACCTTTTTAATTTTTGTCATTTCTTGCGTTTTTTGAAGGGGTGTATTTCAAAAAAGGTAGTTTTTTTAAAAATTACATGCATATGTATTTGTTACTCTCGCTCACTCCTTCAAAATGAGACCTTAGCTGAGTGGATGCGTTAAGTTTTAAGAAAGTTATGATTTTTTGAAGTAGGTGATACGTATGTGTACCACTAGCCATTAAAGGATTAAAAGACGATAACTATTAAATATTAGGTGTTGCTACTTACCATAAATAAAATTTTTTCTATTCTGTAGGTATTAAGAGGGGGGGGGGGGCGGTGTAAGGGTTTCATTGGGAAAAGAACACTGTTTTTGTGAATTTTTTTAGAAATACGGATTTTTATTTCATAGAATTTTATTCTCTAGAATATAATTGTAACAGAATATTAAATTCTTAGAACGTGAGCTTGGAAGAATTTCCATTAAATCGATTATCAATGTTGTAGAATTTTTATTCGTAAGAATAGTAATGAGTAGTCACAAATTAAATATGATTGAATTTTAATTGTTGAGAAAAGATGTTTCCCAGAATTTAAATTAAACTGAATAGAAATTCTAAAGAATATTAATTTATTAGAAAGAATTTTAATTTAGTAGAATATTTATTCGTTCGAATTATAATATTTGACAGAAAGTCAAGTTTATCGAGTTTCAATTTGCCAGAAATCTAATTTGACCGAATATCGATTTATGCAAGTCGTTTTTTAGTATAGAATTGGTCATAAATTTCCTCAACGAATTTTAATTTCTTATATAGTTTTAACCCTCTGCCTATACTTATACATTTTAATAACAAAAAATTCTTTGTTTTTATTTAAAAATATTATTTTAAATAATATAAAATTATTACCTACAGATTTTAATAACAAAAAAATATTTGTTTTTAAATATGAGTTTAAACAATAATTTTGTATTATTTAAAATAATATTTGAAAACAAAAACAAACAATTTGTTATTATTATTTTAAAATTAAATTTTTTTCCATTATTAAAATGATAAATAATTTTAGACAGAAATATTAAAAAAAAACCACATCAGGGCCTTATCAGGGCCACATCTGGACCCCACTGATCAGGTTGTTTATACTTTTTTCTGCAAGGGAATTTACATTAATTTATGTAATTAAATTAATTAATACTTTTAAAAATTTTATTTTATTCTGATAGTACACTGAAAAAAAAGTTCATTGAATCAAGTAAATGCATTTTCTTGACCTGATTTACTTGAAACAAAGCCATATTTTCTTATTGGAAGAAATTTATTTTCTTGTGTCTAGTAATTTTGAGCATTGATCAAAGTTATTGAAATAAGAAAATATGGGTTTGACATAAGTAAATATCTTACTGTTTCAAACGAACTGTTTTACATGCGCCAAGTCTCGAAAAAGTATTGAATCAAGAATATCATGTTCTCACGTCAAGTAATTTACCTTGAGTCATTTGGTATCTTGAGTCAAATCATTTTTTTATTTCCTTTAAAGCAACTATTTATTTCATCCAACACCCATAGTCTTGAGCCAAGAAAATGGGAAGATTATTACAAGTTAATAATTGTTTCAACTCAATTAAAAATTATTTTTTTTCAAAGAAATATTAATTAATCTAAGCATTTCTTTTACTTTAAGCATTTCTATATTCTCATGTTTCAAAAACATTAATTTCTTGCGAGAATGTTATATTTTCTGGAATGAAATATTTTATTTATTCAATTGAATTAAGTGTAAGATCTTGAATTAAATCATTTTTTTGATTCCTTTAAAACAAGATTTTACTTAATCTAACACTCATAATCTTGAGCTAAGAAAATATGAAAATTAATATAAGTTAATAATTGTTTCAACTCAATTAAAAATTATTTTGTTTCAAAGAAATATTAGTTAATCTAATCATTTCTTGTACTTGAAGCACTTCTATATTACCATGTTTCAAGAACATTTAATTTCTTAAAATAATATTATATTTCTCTTGAATTAAAAAATTTATTTTTTTAGTTGAATTAGTCATAAAATTTTTAAATCAAATCATTCTTTTGTTTCCTTTAAAAAAGTTTTTACTTAATTCAACGCTCATATAATCCTGATTCAAGAAAATACGAAGGTTAATATAAGTAAATATTTGTTTCAAGTTGATTAAAAATTACATTCAATTAATCCCATATTTATTTGAAGAAAGAAATTCATTTTCTTGTGTCAAGTAATTATTAGCATTGAACAGAATTCTTGAATTAACAATTTAGTATTTGGCGGAACTAAATATGTTATTATTTCAACCAAATATTTTACTTTTCCGAAGTACCAAAAAGTATTGAATCTAGAATATCATGTTCTTAAGCGAAATAATAAAGTATTGTCTGGAGAATTCATGTTTCTTGAATCGAATCATTTTATTTATTTGCTTTGAAACTTTTTTTTACTTAACACAATGGCGGTGTTCTTGATCCAAGAAAATATTTTTCTTCAAATGTATATGCAACTTAAATATCAGTTTTTGGAAACTGTCCATTGAGGTTAGGATGGCATAGTGGTAGCGTGACGGCTTCTGGTGCGTGCAACCCGAGTTCAATTCCTCCGACCGTGGAAAATTTTCTTTCAAGGTATATTTGTTGTATTTGTCTTAAGTATTAATTAAATGTAAATATATATGTAAAATAATAATTATTTAATTATTTAAATAAAAAATATAAATGTTAATTAAATAATAAAAATGTTTGACCTAAGTATTAGAAAAGATGGAATGGGGGTAAGGGGGGGGTAATTTAAGTAAATAATTTATTAAATTCAAAATAATTTTTTAGCAAAATAAGCATAAATTACTTACATAAACATTTTGTTTGCAAAAAACAATTGTTTTATGAACAATGACCAAAGTTATCTATTTGTTAATTAATATTGTTTTCAACAATTTAAATAAATTGCATTATGCATATTATTATTTATCTGGTACACATACTAGACTAATTTAAATTGATTTCGATCATGTGCAATGGAAAAATAAAAAAATAAACATGATTTTTTCTAAAAATATTGTAAATTGTTAACTTTGAGTAACAAAAAAATATAAACAAATAAAAATTCAAAAATCGGTTTAGAGGAATCTGTTATAAATTTTATCTCCTTTAATTTAAGTTTCATACTCGGAGACATTTAAAGAATATATAATACAATTTCAATTTTTTGTTAGGACGTGAAGAACATATTTTCTTATTAACATTTTATAAACAAATAATATAAAAAATTAAAAAAATTAAAGGAAAATATTCAAATAGTGCAATTCAAGGCGAAAATAATACATATTTTGATTTTTAAATCCGTCAACTGGAACTAAAAAAAAAACTTTTTAATTTAGCAGTACTAAAAACTCAATTGTTAATAACTTTTACAAAAAAAATTTGTTGGCTTAATATTTTCAGGGATTATTCTTATAACCACATTAAGACCCTACTAAAAATAAAATCAGGAATCGTCATGAATGGTCAGAATTTCTGAACATTCCTAAACAGTCTCACCACTTCTGACGTTTTCGAACGTTTCTCACCATTCCTAACCAAATACTTTCCAAGCTCCTCCCACTTTACTCCCACCATTTTCAAAGCTGTGACCATTTCTGAAATTCCTGACCATTTCTGAAATTCTTGACTATTTCTGAAATGTGTGAACACATAACCTATAAAAATTTTGGTACATCTTTCTAATTTTGGTAAAGTCTCATGAAAATTTATATACAGTACCGTCCGAAATTGTCAGTCCACCCATTTTTAAAGGAATGAAAAAAATTTTTTAACATAAAATTCATGAAAACTAAAATTTTTTTTGGTTTATATTTTGAAAGACGATAAAATTTTGAAAAGAATAAGACCTTACAGAAGTCATTTGGCCAAAATTTGTAGAAGATATTCTTAAAAATCTTCATTTTCAATGTTTTACAAAAATTTGAATATCTTCTAAAATAATGAACGCTTTTTAATAATCTTAGGCTTATTTTAAAGGTCATTTTCTACGGAATAAGAATTACTTATAGGCATTAACCTGTAATTTTTTGCTTGGAATAAGCATGACGTCAAAGTTGGACAAAAAAATTCAAAAAATTTGAAATAATATTATTAAAAGAAAAATAATTTTTTAAATTCAAACATATTTTTTTATTAAATTTTCTTGAAAAATCTACACCATATCATGTTTTATATATGTTCTAGAATAGTTTTTAGTACAAAAAATTTATTTCAAATTTTTCCAATTTTTTTGTCCAACTTTGACGTCATGCTTATTCCAAATAAAAAATTACAGGTTAATGCCTATAAGTAATTCTTATTCCGTAGAAAATGACCTTTAAAATAAGCCTAAGATTATTAAAAAGCGTTCATTATTTTAGAAGTTATTCAAATTTTTGTAAAACATTGAAAATGACGATTTTTAAGAATATCTTCTACAAATTTTGGCCAAATGACTTCTGTGAGGTCTTATTCTTTTCAAAATTTTATCGCCTTTCAAAATATAAACCAAAAAAATTTTGAGTTTTCATAAATTTCATGTTAAAAAATTTTTTTCCCATTCCTTTAAAAATGGGTGGACTGACAATTTTGGCCGGTACTGTATACATATAAAATCTTTCAAATTTATTTTTTACATTTCAGAATACATTATTCTATTATAAAAATTGTTCTTTTAACTTGACAAAAGTTCTCATTTTTCAAATTGGTATAATTATTATGATCCTAAAGTTCTGAACGTTCAAATGAACGAAATTTATTTATTTCTTCTTCAAATTAAATTTCTATTGCAATAATTTTGAGTTGCAGTAAAAAAAATAATTAACTAAAATTTCGAAATGTAAAATTATTTTAATTTTTAATTTTTACTGAAATTTTTATTGCAAAACTTTTGAAAATATTCTTAATAAAATGTATTTCGTTCATTTGAACGTTCAAAACTTGAGGATCATTAATTATTGAATTAATTATACAGCAAAAGTAGGTAAATAAATCAAAACATTCGGACCATTCTTTTAACATTATTTAATATATTTATATAATGTATATTTATAATATATTTATTTAATATATCCCGTGTGGAAATTTATCGTGGAAGACTAGAGAAAGGCTAGTAACTGTACTGGGCTTCTCACGTCCTGCTAGAAACGAAAAACTACCTAGTTTCAAGACTGGAGTTAGATGTTTTTGCGAGCTTTTATTATTATATCTAGTTAAACTATTAAAAATCATTATAGTTACTAGGTAATTTAATATTTAAAAATAATTTAAATTAGTGAGTATAGTAATTTTGTCTTTCAGAATTAAATTCGACTATAAAAAGCCGATTAATTTTTAAAAACATTGCACTAAAAGAATTATTGCACAAAAATAGTGTAATATTTTTCTAAGTTAAAAAAACTTAAAAATATTTTTTAAAATGAAAACAAAGTAATAAAGAATTATTTTATATTATCTTTTTATTTATTACTATAAATTCTATCCAATTTATTTAGCTATGTAAAAGATTCTCTATAATTCTGTTCATTAAATTTTGTTGGAAATGTTTTATTCAATAAAGGTTACTCAATAAACAAATTTTTTGCTTTTTATTTTTCAAATTATAACGTAATATTAACAAATAATAACAATGAAAATAATTTCTGAACATTTTTTATAAAATTAAATTAAAATTACGATTTAATTACAGTTCTATTTTGCAATAAAGCAAAGTTTTAATTTGAGGTTATGCCATGGAGTTAAAAATTCAAATAGTGATTAAAATACATGTTTATTTTACAAATTAAATGTTTAAAACAATTATTGATCCAAGTATTAAAAGTAGTAAAATAAAAAATGCCAACATTTTCATTTTTAAACAACCGAAAATCAACCCTGTTGATGAAGCAAAGGCACAAGAAATACTTTTTTGCTCCCTTGAGCTGTGATATTTACAGATATTTTTACTATCTTGTTCTCGATTTCAGATAATTGAAAAGTTTCAGTATTGTTCGTTGGCTGTCTATAAACTTCCCACATATTAAACAATTTCGAGTTGCAAGGGTAGCGAAAAATCGGCTCTTTATTTCTAAATAAACGCCCTTTTACAAATATCTCACCGTCAATTTTAAAAATTTTTAAAATCTTCAAAAATGATTTATTGGTGAGAAGAACAATATTGTCGGGTTCTTGAGTGCGAATCACGAAATCTTTGTACACTGCAAGCCCGATCAGCGGTCAGCTCCGGGGGTGCTCGACCGCTGATCGGGCGTAAACATATAGGACCGTACGAACTGTTTTATGATGGGTTACCATTACTTGACTACTGAATTTTTTTTTAAGGGGCCAGAGCGTCTTTAATGTATACGCTACTGCCACAACTTTTCGACTCCCTCTTTGCCCCTCGCCCGCCCCATCTACAAACGACGTAAACAAGTGACCACTGATCGGGTGACCGCTGATCGGGCTTGCAGTGTATTTAATTTTCAAAATATTGTCTCCTTTTTGTTTTAAAATTTCGTGATTAGGACTTAGCATTGGTTTTTTCGTTGTCGCAGTTGATTCTTCGTAAAGACGACGACAAATTTGTGCCAGTGGTCTGTTTGGGGTCCTTAATTTTTTTTTAAGCTTTCCTAAGAAGCTTTCAAACGGAAAGGCACTAATCCTGCTTAAACTGCATCTCATTGATAAAACGTCATCCGACAAATGAATTAAATTATGAACGTTGATTGAAAGAAACCTTATTCCGTATAATTTTTTTGAAGCGTTAACAAATGCTCGCAGATATTCTTTCGCGAAATCATTATACTGTAAACAGAAAATATCAGAGCATAAGATTCGGCATCCTACATGAAATAATAAAAAATGTTTGTATAATTTTGACGACAATATATTTTTTAAAATTATAGGGCCACAGTATAAAAGAAAAAATCTAAATTCAGTCGCCTTCCATTTCTTATATTTTTTTGTCGACCGAGGTTTTCTCTGAAATTCGCATGGAGCTTGTACTTTTAAAAGTTCCATTCTGTCAGCAAGAGTGTCTTTCAATCTTAAACGTAGTCTTCCACTGAATTTTACTGCAAACCAGTAGTCAAAAAGTTTTTTCATCACCCCTAGACAGCACAAATGCATGTAATCTAGAACAAAGAAAAATACCATGTCTATTGCGGGTCTAATGTTTAATAAATGCGATTGCCCCTTGTGATGTTTTTTTTGAGTTTGATTCCTAAAAGAAACATTTGACCTTTCTCGCGAATTTATTGATCTATAAATTGTTCTACCATAATTTTTCTTTACACCCTTTACATTACATCTTTCACAGGCGAATTTAGAGACGTGATTTACCGTGTTTTTACAAAACGCTCTTGCGGGAGTGTCACATATAAAGCATTTTATACGTATTGTGAAACGTTTGTTTCCAATTTCTAGTTCGTTTTCTAATATTATATTAAGTTCTGTAACAAATTTGTCGAAGAATAAATCAGTACTTTCTGGCTTGGTTGTTCCGCAAAATATGGCTACAGGAAAGGGTTTGTATAAATCTTTATCAGTGTGAATTTGACAAAGAATCGGCCAAAGTTCTCTATCTCCACCTGATCTTTTTATAGGTAAACCGTCTACAAAGAATTTTATTTCAATGATGTCATTGGTATGCAAATCAGGATTAATACAAATTTTCAGACCCTGAGCAATTCCGAGGTACACGAATTCTCCTTCTGTATTCCCATTTCCCAACATTGGCTCGATTGTGTACCGTGCCCTGGACGTACCCAAAAATGTTTTCGACGATTTCGGAAGAGTTGGCAATAGTCTTCGTTTTAAAATTTGTAAAAGTTCATCTAAAGTGCTTTGTCCAATATTATTTTTAATTGCCCACTCACGAATATTTTCAGTATCTAAATGATCTTCGTCTTCAATTTCTGCCTCGATTTCATTGTCGAAATTTCTGTCACCAACAATATCATCCTCTTGGAAAATATCTTCACCGCCTTCATCATTTGCCCAGTAAAAAAAGAAGTATTGAGTGAAGCGTTTAGGAATTGAGTGAAGCTCTGAGCCAATACGGATTCGAGTAAAAACCGTATTGGGACGTTTGACTCAATCTTTTTTTCATCCGCCGAATACGGTCTTATTTTAGCATTAAAATTAAAATCACATGAGCAGAGTACACATTATAAATTGAAAGCACAATTGTCCTGGAATGTAAAAATGCCGATTTAGATAAGAAACTGTGAATATTTTTTATTTTTTGTTAAAAATTGGTAAAAGCAAAGTTTGACAAGCGCGACTGATTTTACCATGTGAATAAATGAAGTGTCAAGTTTAAATGGACTAAAAGAAATCTTCTGTTACCGACAGAAAGTTCCTAGAAAACAATGAAATTTCATTGTTTTGTTGAATTTACCACAATTCTCTAGGAACTTTCTGTTGGTAAAAGTAGATTTCTTTTAGTCCATTTAAACTTGCCACTTCATTTATTCACATGGTAAAATCAGTCGCGCTTGTCAAACTTTGCTTTTACCAATTTTTAACAAAGAATAAAAAATATTCACAGTTTCTTATCTAAATCGGCATTTTTACATTCCAGGACAATTGTGCTTTCAATTTATAATGTGTACTCTGCTCATGTGATTTTAATTTTAATGCTAAAATAAGACCGTATTCGGCGGATGAAAAAAAGATTGAGTCAAACGTCCCAATACGGTTTTTACTCGAATCCGTATTGGCTCAGAGCTTCACTCAATTCCTAAACGCTTCACTCAATACTTCTTTTTTTACTGGGTAAAGAAACAATTAGTATTACGGAAATATATTATAAATATCATAAATTCTTTGATAAGTGGATACATTTTTTTGAACAATATTTGCAAATTGTAAAAAACTTGCAGTTTCTAACCTCAAAATGAGTGGTGAATCGGAAGGATCGGATGATGGAAATAATTATGCATATCAAGTAATTTCATTTCCTAATTATCTTGATGTCAATGATAATCCGTACATTGATATAGTTTTATCTTCATGGATTCGATTTAAAAGTGAAACAAACCAGTTTGTCTCAAAATTTCCTCCTCCGCCGTACAATTCCACGAATGTCAAAGAATTAAATAAATTCCTTCGAAATTATTCAAATGCACCTGATTACTGGTCAGAGTACGTGATCGATTTCAAAGGAGGTGCAAGTAAGTACTAAATATCAAAATATTTTTAAAAGAAATGTTTTATTATTTTTAAAACACAGAAAATTTGTATAAGTGTACAAAAATAATTCAAATTTAATTACAGAAACTTTTGCAAAAGCCACTAAACAAATGAAAGATTTAAGATTTAAATCTTATGCTTATTCAACTGACTCTAAAGGTCCTAAGAGAGTGCTGGCTACAAAAACAAAGTATCGAAACCAAGCATCACAAAAGTCGAAAGATAAGGATGAGAACCTGTTGAAAGTTCGCAGTATACCAGAAGAAGGTAGGAGTATCAACAAAGATTTTAATACACTTGTAAATATTACTAATAAATTTTATAAGAAATTATACTGTTATTCGTAAGTGTCAACAATAGTTTTTTTTGTCGCAAAGTCGACTGAATGAACTTGAATGAATTTACGTAACATTGGTTCCGTAAATTTAAATTTACAAAAACATACACATGTAATTAATTATTTTCACTTAAAGTCATTATCACCTAAATCAAAAATATCTTATGTTTTTAAATAATTTATTTTTATATTTTTATTAAAAATGTATAATAATTTTTATTATTTTATGTAGATTCTAACAAATCTATGACTGATAGTGATGAATCATTAGTTAAAAAACCCGTTAGTAAACGACTTCAAAGGCGTAATTTGTCAAAACAAAAATACGCTATTGAAATAAGCGATGGTAAATAAATTTTCAATGTAAATTAATAGTTTTAAAAAATTTTTTATAATTATTTTTCATAAAACAATTTATTCTATTTTAAAGATTCAAATTCATCTACATTGAGCGAAGGTTCTGTAAATGTTTCAACTGGTAAACATGTTGAGAAACCATATTCTGTTCGAAAAGAAATCGCTACTTTAAGCGATGGTATGAAAATTGAAGTTTTATATAAAAATTTAATTTTTTATTTTATGAATATTTCTTTACAATGACCTGTTATCATTTACAGATTCAAAAAATTCTATACTCAGTGTGGAATCTATAGCCGAAAAAACAGGGACTAATAGTAAAGCATCATTAAAAATGCAATCATCTAATAAAAAAAATCAATCTGTTAAAAAAAAAGGTAATACGTTTATTTAAATAGTTAAATTTGATTTTATAATGTATTTTTTAGTTTCACTTTTTATTATTTTATTTTAAATATTATTTATCTGTAGGAACGAGTGCATCACGAACTAATCTTGAAAGTCACACAGATTCACCTATTTCACATGAGACTGAAAAAAATCAAGACGAAAATCAATTACTTGAAAAGAATCCTCGCCTTCATGTTACTTCAAAAATACTCCCATTAACACTAAAAAGTAAGTTTTCTTATGATTAATATTCATTATGTATATACAAAAATTATTTATAGTTTAATTTTGACAATTTAATTAGTTAAAGGAATTATTGGAAATGAAATTAAAATAATAAATAATATGTGCGATTCCATGGGAGATTTTAGTTTTTTCGTAGTAAGTAAACCAATTGCACTAAAACTAAGAAATTTTAATCTACACATAAAACGAAATATTTCCTCCAAATATTACGTCAAAATATTCAGTAGTTTTTAAAATGTCAAAAATTGTGAAATCGTTATATCTTCTTTCCATCTTAACCAAATCACTTAATTTTTTTTGGAGAAAATTCAGCATAAAAAAACGAAAAATTTGTTTATATTATATTTACACAAAAAATTTATAAACAAAAAAGTTATTAAATAATAATTGAATAACTTTTGAATGCAAGGATGAAATTGAATGAGGCAAACACTGAAAAAATATTTGCTGCGGTTTCTATAAGATTCCGAAATAAATATTTTGTAAAGAGAAAAATTAAAAAATTTACAAAATTTTTATTTCGAAATCTTGTAGAAACCGCAGCGAAGATTGTTTTTAGTGTTTGCCTCATTCAATTTCGTCCTTGTGTTCAAAAGTTATTCAATTATTATTTAATAACTTTTTTTTATAAAATTTTGGTGTAAACATAATATAAACAATTTTTTCATTTTTTTTTTTTTGCTGAATTTTTCCTAAAAATAATTAAGTGATTTGGTTAAGATGGCAAGAAGATATAACGATATCAAAATTTTTCGAAAATTTTGACATCTCAAAAACTACTGAATATTTTGACGTAATATTAGGTAGAAATATTTCGTTTTATGTGTAGATTAAAATTCCTAAGTTTCATTGCAATTGGTTTACTTCCTCCGAAAAAAACTAAAATCTCCCATGGAATCGCACATATAAAAGTATTTATTCCAATTTTCAGGACAAGAAGCTATTCAAAAAAATAATGAAGACTTGTTGAATATTTTCAAAGATTCAATTTCAGATAAAGAAAAAGGTTAAAAATTTTGATTATAAATATAATTAATTTACATTTTTACAAAATGTCTTTGTGTTTTTAGAATATTAATATGTTTTATATTTGTTTTCAGATGACATTAATTTACTTTTTAAAAGAATGATGGATGCTATATATGTTTTACATTTGAATCAGCAACAAACGCTTAGAGAAATGCAATCTATAAGCGCGATGATAGCTTCCAATGGATCAAACATTACTCTTCCAAATTCCTTGGCTGAACAATATGAAATGACTCTGCCACTTAATACAATCGACGAATTCAACAAAATGGAGTCTTTACTAGAAAATAAACCTTCTTTTAAAAGCGAGTTTGTAAGTACATAGCTCTAAATTTAATTAATTTAATAATTTTATTTTAGAAATAAGAATGTATTGTTTAAATTTTTTTAAAAATCTTGATAAAATTAAATAAAAGATTAAAATATTTGTCCTATATTACTTTCAGATACAAAGTATTTCCTGTCTTTTAGATCCGAACAACATTTTATCTCGAACTCTAACTAACATCCTGAAAATGTATCTTTCGAGAAATGTAGTTCTTCAATTCAACGCGCTTCGAAAAAATGATAAAAAGGATCTTGTCTTTAAAGAAACGATGACATGCAAATGCATTCTTGGTAAATTAAAAAAATCTACTTTCGATAATATCAATTAATTTTTTTATATTTCAGGGTTCATGAAATTAAATTGTCTCCCATTTGATTTTTTTGTTAATTTTTACCATTTTAAAATAACTTTTAAATTAATATATCTTCTTATTTCAGTTATTACACAGGTTTACAAATTAAAAACTTTTTTTTGCCAATCGAACAAAACATTTTTTTTTCGAATAGTAGGTGTTTTTTGAGTAAGAAAATCATAGTTTTAATTTTTTTCCCTCGTGCAGTTTTTCTGTAGCTTCAAATTTTGCATTTTCGAGGTGCGACGCCACTTAAACTTACCTGTAGGAAAATTAGCTTGTCAAAATATAATAAATGAGGTATCATTGGAAAGGTTATTAAATTACCTTTCGATCCATAGGTCACAGAATAAAATTCAACAAAAATTGAGAAAGTTACAGTCGATTAAAGATGAAATTTCATGACAATTTTGATGATTTTTAGACATTTGAGTAACTTCTACTATTTTTTTCTACATCAAACAGGAAAGAATGTTCAGGTTTTAATTTTTTTATTGATAGACTATATCATTACACAAATTTTGAGCCCTTGTGGACCTCGATTGGATTAGAAATGACAATTCTACACTAAATTTAGTGAACAAAGCTACATTCTTCATTTTTAGTATCCCTTAAACATTTGCAGCAAAAATTGAAGTAATAAAATTTAATTAGGCTCTAAAATTACTAAAATCACTAATCAAGGATTTCTGAAATCGTAGATTTCGAATCCAATGTTAGTTTTCTAAATTTCAAAATGGCGGATTCAATATGGCGGACAAGTTTTTAAAAATCGATTAAATTCGTCTTAAATTCGTTACTCGGGGGTTTTCGGGGTCGCTGATTACGAATCTGATGTCAGATTTCAAAAATTAAAAATGGCGGATCCAATAGGTGCGAATTCAATGGATTTTAAAAAACTCGTTCACCATTATGAATCCATCATTTTCAATTTTCGAAATCCGACATCGGATTCGTAATCAGCGACCCCGAAAACCCCCGAGTAACGAATTTAAGACGAATTTAATCGATTTTTAAAAACTTTTCCGCCATATTGGATCCGCCATTTTGAAATTTAGAAAACTAACATTGGATTCGAAATCTACGATTTCAGAAATCCTTGATTAGTGATTTTAGTAATTTTAGAGCCTAATTAAATTTTATTACTTCAATTTTTGCTGCAAATGTTTAAGGGATACTAAAAATGAAGAATGTAGCTTTGTTCACTAAATTTAGTGTAGAATTGTCATTTTTAATCCAATCGAGGTCCACAAGGGCTCAAAATTTGTGTAATGATATAGTCTATCAATAAAAAAATTAAAACCTGAACATTCTTTCCTGTTTGATGTAGAAAAAAAATAGTAGAAGTTACTCAAATGTCTAAAAATCATCAAAATTGTCATGAAATTTCATCTTTAATCGACTGTAACTTTCTCAATTTTTGTTGAATTTTATTCTGTGACCTATGTATCGAAAGGTAATTTAATAAGCTTTCCAATGATACCTTATTTATTATATTTTGACAAGCTAATTTTCCTACAGGTAAGTTTAAGTGGCGTCGCACCTCGAAAATGTAAAATTTGAAGCTACAGAAAAACTGCACGAGGGAAAAAAATTAAAACTATGATTTTCTTACTCAAAAAACACCTACTATTCGAAAAAAAAATGTTTTGTTCGATTGACAATTTCACTGTAAACCAGTGTTATTAAAAAAATATACAAGGAAAAGTCGCTACCCTTCACGGAAAAAGAATTTTACAAATCCTTGGGTCCAGTGATCACGAATGCCATTGACTGGGATGGGCACAGAGCTTTACGAGCCATTAAGAAGAAAGAAACAAAAGGGAAACAGTTTGAAAATGAGGATTTTGATGAAAATCAAAATGAAATAAGCTGAGAATCTTAGGATTTTAAATATAAATATATGAGTTAGTATAAAAAATATTTGTTATAAAAATATATGAGATTGTTTTATTTATACATGTGAAATATTGAATAAACATTTATTCTTTAGTACTTAAAGTGTATTTTTATTTGAAAAAGCTTTTAAAATAATTTTTATAATATTTAATTCTTAATTTTAGATTGTATTTACATAGATATTTTAACTAGTAATTGTACAGTTTTTAATATCTAGTGACTTGGATTTCAAAAGGTTTCAATACTGGCTAGTTTCAAGACTGGTTGACTATATATCGCCAATATAATATCTAGCCAAACTAGACAGGCATGTAATAACGCCAGTTTAATTTTCCACATGGGATGTATATTTACTTGTAATTATTTAATATAGTTAATTAATAATAAATTTCGTTTCATAATATTAGTAATTTACTATACCAGTCAGTACCTACTCATTATGAGAAGTATTTGCATTATAATTGAAATACAGTTATATTTAAATTATTATTAATCATTAATAGAATAATTTCTTTCTATAATGATTATTAATAATTTAAATTTAAAATTTATAAAAATTTCAATATTGCATTAATAATTCATTATCATTATAAATTAAAATGTTAAATTAAATTAATATTAAATACTAAATTCATTTTAAATGCAGATATAATAATAATTATTATTAATCTGTATTCGTATTATAGTTTATGAAACATTACAAATTGTAAAGTTAAGACTTAATTTATTATTCATTCAATTAATAATGTTAATTTTTATTAATTCACATAACCTATTATGACTAAATTGAAATATAATTAATTAATAAAAATTATTTAACAGTTTATTCTGATTTATTGATAATATTGGTAATTGAAGTTTACTATTTTACAGTTGCTCTTTATATTATAGACAGTTGAATCCAAAAATATGTAAGTCGGTTCGGTAGTCGAGGTCTATTAAGTTGGCACCACTACTTTTATATTTTGAGTTATCAACTATGTCACAATTTAGGGCTCAAATAGGGCTCTCTTTAACGCTCAAAAATCAAAATTTGTCGCTCCTCATTTTTTAAAAAAAAACTTTGATTCTGCTAGCTTAACGTTAAGTTGGCATAAATTACTCTATAACTTCAATAAACAATTACAAATCAAAAAAATTTTAACGCTATAATTTAGGGCTCATTTAGGGCTCTCCGATAGACAAAGAACAAACTTCTTAAAAATACTCTTTGTCTAAAAAATTGCCCATCCACATTTTTTTTTAATAAAACCTTGTTTTTGCTAACTTAACGTTAAGCTAGCACAAATTACTTTATAACTTGAATAAATAATTACATATCAAAAAAATTTTAACGCTATAATTTAAGGCTCATTTAGGGCTCTCCAAAGGGTAAAGAACGAACCTCCCAAAAACTACCCTTAAACTTAAAAAATTACCTTAACTACTTTTTTATATTTAAAAAATTTTTAAAAAATGACCTTTTTTATCTAATTAATTTTTCCAGCCTTAAAAATTTATTAAATACTATTTTTATTTGTAGCTAGAAACTCTGAATCTAAAAATCAATTAAAAAAAAAATAATAATAATAATTAAATATTTTTCAAATAATTTGAATTATTTGAATCAAATAAATATTTTTTCAGTGAAAGATTTTATAAACAATTTTGACAAATAAGTATACAAAAAAATATAATAATACATTTTTAAAAAAAGCGCAGTGATTTTTCAAAAAATGAAAGGTAAAACAACTCATACGTAGAAAAAGTTAGCCATCGCAGCTAACATATGGTTTATTATAATAGGCATAGCTAAGAATAAAAAATGTTAATTGTGATAGCTAACACTCATTAATTTTTACTTATGTTGGTTGTAACAGCAACAAGTTCACTGAAAGCTTCTTAGATATGGTAGTTAACTTTTAGAGATTTTACAGAACAATATTGTTTAATAAATATGTAATTATTTATTAAAGTGAGAGAGTAATTTGTGCTAGCTTAAGGTTAAGTTAGCAAAAACAAGGTTTAATTAAAAAAAATGTGGATAAGCAATTTTTCAGACAAAGAGTATTTTCGGAAGTTCGTTCTCCATACATCAAAGAGCCCTAAATTAGCTCTAAATAAGCTCTAAATAATAGCGTTAAAATTTGTTTGATTTATAATTATTTATTGAAGTAACAGAATAATTTGTGCCAACTTAAAGTTGAGCAAGCAAAAACGAGGTATTTTTTTTAAATGGGGGTGCGTAGATTTTTTAGGCAAAGGGTATTTTTAGGAAATTGTTTTTTAATTAATTGAAGAGTTCTAAATGTGCCTAAAATTATAGTGTTAAAAAATGTTTGATTATTAATTAGTTTGATATAATTTAAGAGCGTATATGGCCCCAGAAAAATGATGAGGTAACATTAACGTCCTTTATTTTAAATAAATGTTTTGAGAGTGATTTTTAGATTCAGAGTTTCTAACTACAAATAAAAATAGTATTTAATAAATTTTTAAGGCTGGAAAAATTAATTAGATAAAAAAGGTCATTTTTTAAAAATTTTTTAAATATAAAAAAGTAGTTAAGGTAATTTTTTAAGTTTAAGGGTAGTTTTTGGGAGGTTCGTTCTTTACCCTTTGGAGAGCCCTAAATGAGCCTTAAATTATAGCGTTAAAATTTTTTTGATATGTAATTATTTATTCAAGTTATAAAGTAATTTGTGCTAGCTTAACGTTAAGTTAGCAAAAACAAGGTTTTATTAAAAAAAAATGTGGATGGGCAATTTTTTAGACAAAGAGTATTTTTAAGAAGTTTGTTCTTTGTCTATCGGAGAGCCCTAAATGAGCCCTAAATTATAGCGTTAAAATTTTTTTGATTTGTAATTGTTTATTGAATTTATAGAGTAATTTGTGCTAACTTAACGTTAAGCTAGCAGAATCAAAGTTTTTTTTAAAAAAATGAGGGGCGACAAATTTTTATTTTTGAGCGTTAAAGAGCCCTATTTGAGCCCTAAATTGTGACATAGTTGATAACTCAAAATATAAAAGTAGTGGTGCCAACTTAATAGACCTCGGTAGTCGCAGTCGTTAGGGCAGTTAGTTATTAGGCACTAGATTAGGTCATGCGTCGGGGTTCGATCCCCGTAGGGTCCAAATTTTAATTTAATTCCGGGAATTAGTTTCAAGTTGTTCCGTATGTAAACAAACTGATATTAATTAATAAAATATATTTTTTAAAATTAATTTGTTGCAACTTTTTGCATATTGTTTAAATAAATAAAACAGAAGTGGCTTAAAAATATGGTCAAAAATGAGATACAAATGGTCTCAAATAGTCACCAATTATGGGCGGGGTCAACAAAGAGGAGGGGATAGTAGCAAACTTGTGACCACTTTAAACTTCCTCCTGATCAGTTGTGATAGATTTCTGACGAGATCCATCCAGAATCGTAAGAAAACTGGATTAAAGTGGTCAGGCGGCCTGACCATTTGTCTGACCATTCCTGATTTTATTTTTAGTAGGGGAGTAAAACAAATATATTTTGGCTCAAAATGAAAATTTTTTAGATTTAGGTGATCCGTTTGGGAAATTCTGACCCTTAAAAGAAAATTCAAATCAGTATTCAGTATTCTTATTTTTCTACTTAGGCTTCAGCATAATCGTAGAATCGTAAATTTTAAGAATGAGCAAAAGGACATATCAAAGAACATATAACCTAAAAATTAACAAACTAACCTTCTCTTGCTCGTATTCTCAAATGTATGCATATTATTTTTATAAATATTAACAAGAACATTACCTTATCATCTAAAATGAAAAATTGACATTTTCCCCACTAATTTTTTAAATCCAAAGAAAAGACAATTTTAAATACATTTTCAAAAAAGAAATTTCACTCAAGTTTTAAAAAAAATTCTCACTAACTTTTTAAATCCAAGGAAAAGACGATTTTAAATACATTAAATATACATTTCCAATTAAACAGCCACCAACTCTTTTATTTTTTTAGTTTAAACGATTGATAATTTCGAAATGACAACATGTAAACAGTCAAACAGGTATAGTGTTTGTGTTTATGTTTACTATACTGTACATACCTTGAACTTTTAAGTCTAAATCACACCTCGTCATGAGAATGCAAGGTCCACATGTGAATAAAGCCTAATTCGCAAGCATAAAAACCAGGGATGAGAAAGTGTAACAAACTCGACCCGTTTTGCTTCTGCTTTGCAAAAATCAACAAAGAAAAAATCGTCTCAATCTTTGGATACAGTAAGGTAATAAATTTGTATGATTAGTGCTTTTTTTATTGAAATATTAATGTTTAAAGTCAGTAACGTAGGAATAAGCGTGTAAGAAAGTATACTGTAAAAAAATCTGGTGTAAATTTACTATGTCCGACGTTGGAAAGTTTGGTCACTATGTCCGACGTGGTATTTTTACACGCCGACTGTAATCTACATAACCTGCAAATATTTTTTGAAATGATATTTTCAGTCGTAACTTTTTGTATTTATGAAATGTAGCCCAAAACTTTTTGTAATATTATTATTTACTTATAAATTAGCATATACTTTCTATAAATGTACATTATATACACTTTTTTAGAGTTATTTATAAAAACTTGAAATTTTTTTGAAAATTTTAAAGGAATAAGAAAATTACATTCGCCATGTAATTGTACAGTTCGTGCGACGTAATATTACATCAAAGTGTAGAAATACACGCAATGTAAAAATACCACGTCGGACATAGTGATCAAATTTTCCTACGTCGGACGTAGTAAATTTACACAAAACTATTAAATTACATAGTCGTATAATGTAAAATTATTAAAAATAGTAAAACAACTATTGGAACGAAATAAATTTACTACGTACAACCTATAATTTTGATGTGTGAACTTATTTCGATTTTACATAACAAATAAGGAACTTTTAATGAAGATAAAAATATAAGTATACAAGAGGTAATTGTGCAACTCGGTAAGAAGCCAGGAATAGAGAATAATTGAATTTCCAGAAAATTTTCTTAAAAACGAGGATTTTTTATCGATTTAGAATTCTAACGTTATGTTCTTATTATTTATATACAATATATCCTTTAGAACTTAAATTCAAAAATGATATTCTTTTTCATTTATCAATTACGGTTTTCGAGATACATTACAGTTTCCTTAAAAAAAGCTTTTTATAATTAATTTTAGATATTTGTAATCGTGGAGATTTTTAGATTCTTAATTTATATTCATTTTACTTGAAATGTTAAAATTGCAAAACTTTTGAGCAATAAAAATCAGGTTGGAGACCCCCGAAGCTCATAACAACAGACCCACAATAAGAAATAATCACAATCCATAATAATCAGGATTCAATAGTAGTATAAAAAACCCTTTAGTCAGAATTAACCAAAAGCTTCAGAAAACGTCAAAGTAGTCACAAAACATCAAATTTTCTGAAGTTTTCTTATTATTCCTGATTTTATTTTTAGCAGGGTAGAAAAAAATTATAAAAATTTCGCGTCCTGTGATTTTTTTTCATTGTAATTTCAGTGCTAAACATAAAAATTTATTTTACAACCTTGTACTTTTGTTTTAAAAATTCCATTAATCTTAATCAAAGTAAATTTCAGTAGAAAATTAGTAAAATTTATTGTTAAAAATTTTTATTTCTGGAATAGCTTTTACTATTTTAAAAGACAATTTTTTTTAATAAAAATTGGAAAAATTTATTTCAAAAATTGGAAAATTTGCTCTTAAAAAATATAGGAATATTTAACAGCTAATTGTAATGTTCAAAGAAAATTTAAATAATTTTTATATTAAAAAAATTGACTTCGAAAATAATAAATTTTACTATTAAAAAACGTTATTTCCAGAGTAAATTTTGTAATATCCGTCGCAAATTTTATTGAAAATTAGTAAAATATACTTATTTTGAAAATAATACATTAGTTTCAATAAAAACCCCAAACTATATTCATTTTTCTCAGAAGAAAAATTTATTTTGTTATCTTTTATGAAAAAATTTCTAAGTTTAAAAACTCTGAGAAACAATAGGTATAAAAAGATTTTTAAGTTTCAAAAAACTAAAATTTTTCCAAAGTTTGCGAATAAAGTAAAAAAATGACAATTTTTATAAGTGTTTTTTAAAAATGAGGGAAAATAATGTATGATTTTAGGTGTTTTATATAATTTCAATAATATGGTTTAATATCTCAGATGTTAAAAAGTATAATCTGTAAATTGGGATTTTTTCGACATATTTTCAAAAAATGCGACTTTGTCGAATTTTCTTCCAAATATTGCAACAAAATATCATATTTTTTAATATTAAATGTAACTCGTTCCGATTTTTATAGTGCGAAAAATAATTATACACTGAGAAAACTGGAGAGTCAAATTCAGAGGTTCAAAAAGTGTATGTTTCCTATGCTTATGAAGAGAGTTAAATAGTCCTTCTAAAATAAATTTTGAATTGATAATGGAAATCTACTTGTATATTCTCTCCCATTATATCTGAGGGTTAAAAGTTGCGCAGAAAATGTGTACGATCTGATGCGCGCGAAATTATTTTTCTGACATTTTATGTATTTAATTTAGGGGTTAGGTTGCCATATTTATTCATTTCGCGCCGGATAAGGAAGGGATTTCTCAAGATGGTTAATTTGTCCCTCTGTTATAAACTCATTTTCCCTCCAAGAGAAATGGCACGAATATCTGTCAATGGTGTATTTGAACATTTAGATTGTTATCCAATAGCTAACTCTCAAATATCAACGATTTGTCCCTCCAGATGTTTAGTCCAATACTCCAGTTTTCTCAGTGTAAACAAATCTTTCAATAATTATTTTTGAATCATTTTTCTATTTAAATTTTCGAAGTAAAACAATTAAAAAGATTTTGAATAATTTAAATTTTGTAAAATTTTTGAAAATCAACTTTCGAAGAATTTTAATTGCAAATTTTCAAAATAATTGAAATCTTTAAACTTAGAAATCTTTGAACGTAAATATAAAAATGAGAATTAATGAAAATTAGCTTCTAATTTTTTAAAATGTACTATTTTCAGTACTTTTAATTATATATATTTCCGAAAATTCAAATGCATACAAAAAATAATAACATTTTAGAATGATTTTTAACATTTTACAATTTGTACAGTGTGCAGTGCAGATAAAAATTGTGTTCAAAATATTTCATTAAAATTCATGAATTTATTTAAATAATAAAAAAACACTTTTAAGAAATTCAATTGTTTTCGAAAAAGTACATAAAAATATTTTTAAAAACTACTTAATTATTAGAATTTTTTGTCATAATTTTTTTAGATTTAATTATCTTCGAATAAAGCAAATAAAAATTATATTATTTATTTAATTTAATTTAATTTAAGCACAAAAGTGATGTGATCGACTCATCTTTAATGAATTTCTAAGCCGAGTTACTACCCTGCTAAAAATAAAATCAGGAATAATGAAAAAAACGTCAGAAATTTTGATGTTTTGTGACTACTTTGACGTTTTCTGATGCTTTTGGTTAATTCTGACTACAGGATTTTTTATGCTCCTACTGTTGAATACTGATGTTTATGGATTGTGATTATTTCTCATTGAATTTATTTTTTTAATTTACAGTCCCCCACCGAAAGATAGTTGGTAAATGTAAAGTACCATAAAAACTTCAAATTTGTGCGTAGCCCTTTTTTCACAATAGAATTTTGGGTCTATTGTTACGTGCTTCGGGTCTTCAACCTGATTTTTATTGCTCAAAAGTTTTGCAATTTTAACATTTCAGGTGAAATGAATATAAATTCAGAATCTAGAAATCTTCACGATTGCAAATATCTAAAATTTATTTTGAAAAACATTTTTTTAAGAAAACTGTAACGTATCTCGAAAACCGTAATTGATAAATAAAAACTGATATCATTTTTGAATTTAAGTTCTAAAGGATATATTATTGTTTATATAACAAGAACATATTGTGAGAAGAATTCTAAGTCGATGAAAAACAAGTATAATGTTTAAATAAATATAAACATAAACAAATAAAAAGATTTCCCTTCAATTTTATGACGGTCAGTTGACCTTTTTCCAGGTAAAAGAGGGTGTCGACTTTGTATAAAAAACCTGACTACTTTTGAAGCTTTCTGATGAAAAATGACACAAGCCTGACGTTATGTGGCTGCAATCGTAACAAATGCAGTCTCAGAACGTCAGAAATTCTGATGATTTTTTTGTCGTTTTGTGACTTTATTTTTAGTAGGGTACTGAACCTGCTAAAGAGAATAGCCTCTCAATGAGAAGAAAAATAAAATTTTTACTCTAAATAATTGATTGGAAATAACAAAATGTACTGTAGGTTCTCTATTTTTATTAGATTATTTAACTATAAATAACTATTATGATTAAAATTAGAGATACTTTATTACAAAAAAAATTTAACGAAATTACTTATGAAAAGTCATTTAGTCGAGACTCTCGACGAGACTCTGAGACGCGTGTTAGTCTCGTCTCGGTCTCGTTACTGAATTTCGAGACAAGACCGAGACTGCAAAGTTTTCAACACAAAATACTTGTTTTCTGAAGCTAAATTTTCTAAATGGATAGAATCGATATGGGGGACCCACAGTGAACTTTTATGACCTGCATTCTAAAGTTATTTTTCCAGTTTTTTTGAACATAAAATAGAAAAATTTTTAATATTTTTTCTAAGTTAGAAGTTATTTAATAGTCAAGAAAAAGTAGCAATCGCACAATTACCGCCGATATAGTTTATTTTCTTTGCTTCTAAGAGAAATGAGAATATGTAACGCGCTTCCAAGAAAATCACCTAAGAGTCAAATTACATATTTAGGTTATTTTTGCGTCATTTGTATCTAAATTAAAGAAATTATTTAATTTAATGCTAAATCTGTTTTTATAAACTATTTTGGATGTAATGAAGATTTGATCGTAACAGGTTTATATTAAAAGTTGATCTTCTAGGTGTATTTTTATTTCCAAAAATAATAAACATGACCTAACATTTTTTATTTCTTGCTGGGGTTCTTTCTTCGGAGTGTGTTTTTAAAAGCTAGTTTTTGGTATTCTCAATTAAGTAATAACTGTTATTTTTTAATGATTTTCCAGTAAAATTAACAAACTCTTTGTTTACAGATTTTCTCAATTTCAATGTCAACAAGTTTGATCCAATTGAATAATTCAACATAAGTCTCAAAGAATAAAGTGACAATGTCTTCGACAGAAATTCAGTCTTTACAAAATGCATGTTACTCTGGTAATGAGTGGACAGTAAGAAATATTCTTTCTGACAACAATTTTAATGATTACCTCGCATCTTCTTCTGGTTATTCACTACTTTGTAGTATGCTTGAAAATTCTTCTTATTCATCACAACGTCATAAAGAATTAAAAGTAGAATACGAAGTGTACGAACTCCTTCTAGTCAATTTTCTCGGAATTTCAAGACTCCTTTTGCATCATCCTGTAAAAGTGAATGACGAAACTCAAGATCACGATCAGACTCCACTTCATTTTGCGGTACATATTGCAAAAGTGGAAATCATAAAAATTTTACTGGAAAAAGGAGCTATTGTTAATGCAACTAATAAAGAGTTGAATACACCTCTACATATTGCTGTTTCAGAAAAAACTAATCTTACTGAAACTATTATTCAACTTTTACTTGAAAATGGAGCTGATATAAAAATTTGTAATAAGGTTGGCAATACACCTTATCATGAGGCGTTTAATGATAGTATTAAGCGTATTTTATCACAGCATGAAATAAAAATGCTTCTTGATAATGGTGGAGATATTCAGGAAAAAGACTCTAGTGGTTATACAGTGTTACATAGAGCGGTTGAAAGTCGTAGTTACGATCTTGTTGAATTTCTACTATCTAAAGGATCTGAAGTGAATGCTAAGACAAAGTGTAAAAAAACACCTCTACATCTTGCTAGCCAAATTCGTCATAAAAAAATTTCGCTTCTTCTTTTACGAGCAGGTGCAGATGTAAACGCTACTACTGTTGCAGATGACACTCCATTGCATTTGGCAGCCCAATATGATTTCAATAAAGACAAAGGCAAATTTCTAAAGATGCTTATAAATAACGGTGCTAATTTAACAGCTATAAATAATGATGGCCTGATTCCTTTGAGTTACGCCGTTCAGTGTCAATCTCTGATTGATGCTACAATTCTTCTGGGTGAAAATCCAGATACTTGCAATATTACTCTAAAAATGGCTTTTTTCCTTTCCTTTCTGAGATTTCATAATGACACAATACTTTATCTAAGAATGTTCACACAACATGGAAATAAATCTGTATGCCAGTTAATCAGTGAATTATTTTATAATTATGGTTTTAGGCTTAACACCGATGACATAAAAAATATGTCAATACCGGAGGAATTGATATTAGTTCCTCTAGATCATTCAACGATGATAGAAAATAGAAACATTGTGCAAAGTCTTTTAAATAAAGAAGAAACATCCTGTGAGAAAAAAATGAAGCAAGAATTTCTGGAATATCATGTATTAATAGGTGCCATTAAGTACGGATTAACGGATATTTTTTACAATTTCTTACCAAATGATTGTAAGGTTAATTGTTTGATTCATGATTTTACATTACTGCATCATGCCTGTAGAGGAGGATGCTCAACTATTGTCAAAGAACTTTTGGCACGTGGTGCCAATGTGAATGTAATTGGAAGCAGAAAGAAATTTTCACCACTTCATGTATCAGTGATGTACAATTTCGTAGAAATTACTAAAATTTTGTTAACAAAAAATGCCAATATCAATTCTTGCAATTACGAAAATGAAACTCCACTTTGGATCGCAGTTGATATGGATAGTTTCGAATGCGTTCAATTACTTCTAGAAGCTGGCGCTAACGTTAATTGTATTGCTTCCAACAATCACACTCCACTTTACAGGTCTATCGACTGGAATATAAACATAAATATTACAAAATTGCTTTTGCACTATGGTGCCACTTTCTGTTCAGGGGAAACGGAATCAATATTTGAATCTTCAAGATCTTCATCTAAATTTAATGAAATAATTCATCTGACATCTGATCACAGCGTAAATTTAAGAGTCTTAGATCGCAATTATCCTAAATGCCCTAACGAACTTGAAGAAATGAAAAAAAACAAAAATTAGTGAAACTGATGTGACAATGTACGATCTCCTAACTATGTCACATAGACGACTTTCTATTTTGATGCGAAATGACATTTTTCTCGAATTCATAAATTCATTTGATATTAAAACTTTATTTCCAAATTTCGCCCATCAATTTGAAGTGCGTGTAAATAAAGCAAAACTTGAAAAGCGATTAATAGAATTAAGTTACGACTGTTTTCAAACTATAGAAAGATTTCAATTACCCTTTCTTGTTTTGGATAAAATTATATCATACATGGGCACTGCAGATTTACATCGATTTGTAATCGCTTCACCAATTAAATCAAATGAAAAAAACGGTGCAATTCCATTGTTCCGAATAAACTAAAAGTTTAATACACATTTCTAAGTATCAAATTAAGGACAATGCATTTATTTTGAACAGCTTAAATTTGATGTAATTTAAAACATTTAGAAATCAGTTTATGTACTGATATTTATGGTTAATGACAATACCTATAGATTTAAAATAATGAATTAAAAATTAAAGAGAACTTTTATTAAAGAAAAACAAAATATAAAACAATGTACAATATTAAACAGTTTATTAATAATGTTTGATAAATTAGAACACAACACGCTGCATACAATTAAATATGTCATCAGTGTCTAATAAATTGTAACATTAAAATATTCAATATCGAAATAGAAGAAGAGGAATTAATTAAAATTTATGTAATGTACAATTGAAAAATTTATCAGTTTCAGCTAAATGACATAAAAATGAAATATTAAATAATTTTTGCACTTAGTTTAACTTCTCTTTATTCACTTATTGACTATTTTCGAATAAGAATAGGACCATAACAAATTTTGGAACAAAAGAATCTTTTTCTCCTCCTGCAATTCTGAAAATTTATAATTATCGAACTTATTTAATTATATAAGTTTTATATTATTTGAAATATCGCAATTAATGTAATAAATCACTTAAAAATTTAATAACACTGTGTAATGGTAAAAAATTTCTTTAAATCGGACCTATCCTAACGTGTTCATTTTGAGGAATAAAAGAAAATAGTACGTATATTATTTTCAGAAAATTCAATTTAAAACCTGCTGAATTTCAATTGTTTAAAAAAAGTTTTAATTTTAAACCGTATGAAAGTCAATTAATTTATAAAAATACAGTTTAAATTCTTGTGCAATTTAATTAATCATATAGAACTTGTAATGCAACTTTTTATGAATCAATTATTTCAAAAAAAAATTCCATTTAACACCTGAAATTCAATTATTTTAAAAAAATTTAATTTTAAACTATTTTTTATCCCACATGTACAAAAATGTCGCTTTTAGATAGCTGACGACAGGACGTAAAAGTCATTCATTATTTTTTCAACCGTATGAAAATGGCGTTTAAACATTATTTATCAATGTGTTGGATCGTGATCATCTTAACTAAAAATAATTATAATTTGTATATAGATTGATAGATTATTGTCTGTTTATAAATATTTTAAGATGATAATTAAGTAATTAGTTATTATTTAAATTTATATATTATTTGATTTTAAAGAGCATGGAATTTTTGTGAACAGATTTTGCTGGGTATTTTTGGACATGAAAATTTATCTCAAAAAGTGAGGTGCTTAAGGGCATCCGGGAAAAAATAATGGCTTCGTGATAGACGTCTCATTTAAGAAGAGAAGAATATTTTGAGTCGGTATTTTTTGGTAAATATAGAGAAATGCTCTGGGACCAGCGGTCCTCTCGGAATTTAGAGAAATTTTGATAAATAATTATTGAAAAAAATTGTTGAAATATACGGAAAAAGGGGGTTTTGAACGGTTCAGTATAGACGTCTCATTTTGAGAGGATAAAATATTTCGGGTTCATATTTGGAGGGGTGATAGAGGAAGACTCTCCGAGGAGCGGCCCTCTCCGTTTTTGCAATAATTTTGCGAGGAAATTATTTTATTAACGATTGAAAGTGGAGTAATTTGAGGTTTAATACATTTCCTTAGTTCAAGTCTCTCACTTTCGCCAAAAATCCAACTTTTGTAATTTCGTTTTTCAATATTTATTTCTAACATTACTTGCAATTTTCGAGAATATTCTTTATCATCATGAATTCCCCTAATTATCATGATAAATCCGATAATAAATTTTTAAAGTTAGAAAATAATAAACATAATTTTAAAAAATTACTTTTGGTTTCGTATTGATATGGCGCTTCACTGAGGGCTGAAAAAGAAAAAAGGCGTATTTTTTATTTATTGTCACACTACTAAAACATTTTAAACAAATTTTTTGTAAGCTTTTAATTTGTTAATCTTAATAAGCAGACGTACAAAACACTAATTTAAAGCTTCAAGGTTAGTTAACGATGTAATCGCAATATACTTATTATACGTCCATAAATTTAAACTCTTCATAATTAACAATAATTATTATTAAATGTTAAATTTCTTTCCAATAGATTCCAAAGGAACAAATCCTTTTAAATTAAAATTCCTTTTTCGTAGAAAGGAGATGCATAACAACTTATTCAACAAAACTGATATTTGCGCTATTTGTCATGAAATTACATTTTAAGAACAAGCGGCTGAAAATTTTCGCAAATCTACAATAGAGAGATACTGGAGAATGTGACGAATATCAGAATTCGAAATTCGAATTTTGTAACATTTTTCAACCATACGATACATTAACGTTGTGCACTCATCGACGCAATCTCTTCTCCTTTCTGCTATTTCGATATTTACCTTGAAAAAATCAGCATATATCGGAAATATTTTTTGTGTAGATTTCACTGCAGTGACAAAATCTTTGTTATTTGTGTACCCTGCAATTTTATCCATTGATTTCGTTAATACGTCATAGAAAGTGAAATTTAAATTTTTATTAACTCTCGTATTTTGCATGACAATCTTCTCCTGTATACAATTTTCTTGCCAATCAATAAGATCATTTAATTCACTTTCTTCAAAATCAGTTAGATCACAATTTGTATTCAATAATACTAAACGACAAAATAATAATTTTAATATTTCTATTATATTCTTTTTCTCTACGCCATTAATAATTTCTGAAATTGTGCTTAAAAGATTATGAACGTTTTTTGAGTAACAAATGAAGAGCAATTGATGCTTGATATTTTTAATGCAAGTGTATATTTCTATATCAAAACACGATTTCACATCAATACTATATTCCATCAGAAGTTGTAACAACTCTGGTGGGTAACGAGATGAATATCTTTCTTCAAGTAAAAATGATTCACAACCACATTTAACTTCCTCTTCACTTAGATAATTAAATATGCATCTAACAATTTCAGGACGAAATACAAAATCACTTAGGTCAGATATTATTTCCTTTGACTCTGGATTTGAATTATTGACATTCAAAACTCTTATTCTAGTTGCATAGTGAAATAAATCCTCCTTGGTTTCAGTATTCAAATACTGGATTAACATTTCCGTCACCTTTACTAATCTATCAAACACTAAAGGAGTTAAAGGTATGAATTCATAAGTCAGACTTGAATAAATCCCTATAGCCGTTTTTAACGGTGATTCACCGTATTTAGAGGTTTTAGAGGGATCAGCACCATGATTTAGAAGAAATTTAACTACAGCTGGCTGCGCAGCAATTGCTGCGAAATGTAATGGTGTACGGCCACAATCTTCAGTTTGTAAATTAACATCAACTCCGGCTTTCAATAGCAGTTTCACTAGTTTCGGGTGCTCGAATGTTGCTGCAAGGTGAAGAGGACTTATAAATTTAAACAGACTGTCAGTAACAGGATAACGAGCGTTTAGAAGAATTTCTAATATTTCTTCACTGCCATTTTCAACGGCAATGTAAACGGCTAATTTTCTGGCGAAACTGTCCGATTCATATTCGTTTGAAGGTTCATTTACAATAGCCTCGACAGTTTCTAATTGGCCCATTCGAATAGCCAAATGAAGCTGCTTCTCTTTAAAATACGTTTTTGCACTAATTTTCGACAACGTTGTTACTAAATATTTCCACATGTCATGACGACCCAAATGAATTGTAGCATCAAATACCTCATATAAATACTGTACTTTAATACCAATATCGACTAAACATTTTATAGTATCTAAACTGCCTTTCATAATATGTGACCTAATTAAGAGTAGTTCATCTTCCTTAACTGTTGCGATACTTTTTACACCACCATTCATTATGAGATATTCAAGAATGTCCAAACGATCGGACGATACTGCAAGTTTAAGAGAACATTGACAATAATTGTCATCATCATTTGGAATATCGACTATGTTACATCCGTTCGCCATGAGCAGCTTTACCATTTCAAAATTTCCTATTCTAACTGCATTACGAAGAGGTTTCATATTAGTTAAATCGTTGTCACTCAAAACTGCACCTTGTTGAAAAAGAATTTCGGCCATTTGAACGTTTCCTTTCGCCAATGAAACATCAAGCGGTGTATTGCCCTTGATATCTTTTACCCCAATAGTGGCTCCATTACCTAAAAGTGTCTTTGCTATTTCTGCATGTCCTCTTGCAGCCGCTACATGCAGCAACGTCCTGCCACGAATTGTTTCCGTCGCCGAATATTTCTCGAGCAGAGAATGAATCCGACTCAATTCTCCATTGTGGACTGCGAGAAACAATTCATTGTAGTCCGAAGTATCGTTGTAATCATTCGAACGATCTATGGCAACGAATTTAAGAATTAAATCCATGTAGACTTTACTGTAGCTTTGATAGTGATCTACAATCCCGAATAGAAAAAACAGCTCCAAATAATATTCTGCAATAAAAATAAAAAAGTCTGTATCACTTATTTAAATAAATTCTTATTGCTTCTTCATAGAGGAAGGATTTAGTACTAAAAAGATAATGATGTAGAATTATGCCAAAACATCAGACATTTTGATTATTCTCATACATGCATTCAAAATGGGCAGTGTAAAAATGTCAGAAAATACTACGGATCAAGTTTTTGTGATATTGTTAATTTTACTTGTTGTAGATATATTTAAAAAAAACCGAGAAACAAATAAAGAAATACATAATTAAATTAGTTTCTATTATTACTAACCATGATTAATGCAATATCAACATATCGCTTTTATATACTCGACGATTTTCCGTATGACGAAACGAACATTAAATTAACGATGGCATTTTACAACGTTTGGATTACAGAAACCAAGACTTTTTAACTTGTACTTATTTTATATAAGTATTTATTTACAAATTATAGAATATTATTTATATGAATAAAGCACTGTCATCTGTCAGTCGAAAACATTTATACCCATAAAAGTATTAATCGTGATAGAGTGGAAACTTCAGCTGTGGGAACGAAGCCCCAAATTAAGGCTATTTTTACATGCATGTTAGCAATGCCTAAAGGTGCATTTACACCTCAGTCGAAAGAAAAAAATAATATGCCGAAAATGCATTTGATTTGTCTGATTCTAAGTAAATTATCGTTAATTTATATGTAGAATGTGATAATTAACTTAAATGTTGATAATTATGTATACTGATCAGCATAAACATTTGCGCACATTCTGTTACATCAGCGAATCATAATTTACTGGCAGTAATCTGCCAGTAATTTTGGGATCCTATTGGAGAAAGGCCTTACGAATTCCTAAAAAATTAGATTTTTTATAAAATGTATAATATTATTATTAACAAATTCATATATATTGTTTAAGAGAATAGAGGCCTCACTGAGGATTAAAAAAGAAAATAGGCGTATTTTTTATTTGTACATTATACCAAAATATTTTAAGGGGAGGTTTCACTGAATTTGAAGTAGTGTGTTGCATTCGAGAATCTCTCCTGCTTTCATCATAAAAGAAAAAAGACAGAACTTCGGTATTCTGGGTATTAATTTGTTTTCCATGCATTTTTAACAAGATTCTCGTTTTTTTCGATTTTATACGAGTGATTTCTCGCTCGAATGCAACACTTTGAATTTTTTTTCAGGGGCCATTTTTAATAGTAAAAAATATTTAGTATCTAATTTTTTTATAATAAATATAAGTCTTAGAAAACGGCTACCGGGAGTGCTTTACTCTGAAAGTTTGTAACATTTTTGCTTCTATAATATCAACAAAATAACTTAAATTTTGGAAGCTTTCGGGTCGATTAGGATTTTTAAATTCCATAAATATTTTAAAAAGTAATATTTTATTATGTTAAAGTTTAATTAATTAATATTAACGTGTCGACGAAAACAACATTGATTTAAAACTTAGTTAACGATGTAATTCCAAAATATATCCATAATTTTGTGCTTCATAATTAATGAAATAATATATTAATATAATTATTATTAAAGATTAAATTACTTTCCAATACAATCATGGGAACAAATCCTTAAAATTGAAATACTTTATCGTAGAAAGGAGATGCGTAACAAATTATTGATTAAAACGAATCCTTACGTTAATTGTTTTAAAATTAAATTTTATGAACAAGCAGCTGAAAATCTTCGCAAATCTACAATTGACAGATATTTGAAAATTTGATTGATTTCAATTCTAGAAATTCGAATTTTGTGAAACTTTTTAACCAAATGAAACATTAAACTAACACAGTCGTTGATGAAATTTCTTCTTTTTTCTGCTATTTCCACATTCGCCTTCAAAAAATCAGCATACATGGGAAATTTTATTTCAGAAGATTCGATTGCTTTTAAAAAGTCATTGTTGCTCGCGTACATTGCAACTTTATCAATTGATTTCGTTAGTACATCATAAAAAGTAAAGTTAAGATTTTTATTAACTTTTGTCTTTTGCATGTCCACCTTCTCTTTTAAGCACTTCTCTCGCAAAGCATTAAGATCAATGAATTCACATTTCTTATACTCAGTTAAATCACAATTCGTTTTCAACAATACTAAACGACATACTAACAATTTTAAGAAATTTATTTTACTCTTCTTTTCGACGTCATTGTCGTTATCTTCATCGTAAGTATAAAAAAGTTCAGAAATAACACTTAAAATATCTTTAACGTTTTTAGAGTAACCAGTTATGAGTAATTGGCACTTGTAATTTCTATCGGAAACGTTTATTTCTATATTGAAACAAGATTTCCTATCATTGTATTCCATCATAAGTTGTAGCAACTCTGGTGTATATTCAGATGGATCATTATCATCATTTAGAACTGACTCAGAACAACATTTAATTTTTTCTTTCTTTAGATAATTAAATATGCATTCAACAATTTCAGGACGAAATACGGAATTCCCTACGTCAGATAGTAGTCCATCAGACTTTGAATTTGAATCATTGATACTTGATAAAACTCTTATTCTAACTGCAGGTGAAAGTAAACTTTCAATAGCTTCCGATTTTGAATATCGAATTAACATCTTCGTTATTTTGACCAATCTCTCAAATGCTAATGCAGAAACAGGTACAGGATCACAAAATGGAGAAAATATCTTTATGGCCATTTTTAACGGTGATTGACTGCATTGGGAGATTTTAAAGGGATCAGCACCTTTTTTAAGAAGAAACTTAACTACAGCTGGCTGCGCTGAAATTGCTGCGAAATGTAATGGGGTGAGGCCATAATCAGTTTGCAAATTAATATCAGCTCTAGCTTTCAAAAGCATTTTCACTAATCTTGGATGTTCAAATGTTGCTGCAAGGTGAAGAGGACTTATAAATTTAAACAGAGTGTTAACGGGATAACGAGCGTTTAGAAGAATTTCTAATATTTCTTCACTGCCACTTTCAACGGCAATGTAAACGGCTAATTTTCTGGAGGAAGTGTCCGATTCATGTTCGTCTGATGGTTCATTTACGATTGCCTTGACAGTCTCAACTTGGCCCATTCGAATAGAGAAGTGAAGCGGCTTCTCTTTAAAATACGTTTTTGCACTAATTTTCGACAAACTTGTTAATAAATATTTCCACATTTCATGATGACCCCTAATAATTATTCTATTAAAAATATTATATAATTTTTTTGTCTTAATGCCAATATCGATTAAATATTTAAAAGTAACTAAATTGCCTTTTGAAATACTTGAATTAAATAAGCCTTCTTTATCATAATTAACTGTTGAACTACTTTTCAAGCCATTTTTCATGAGATATTTTAGAATTTCCAAATGACCAGATGATACTGCATGGTAAAGAGAAGAACCATATTTACTTGGAATGTCGACTGTGTTACATCCGTTCACCATAAGCAGTTTTACCATTTCAAAATTTCCTTCCTCAACTGCGTTACGAAGAGGTTTCATATTAGTTAAATCGTTGTCACTCAAAACTGCACCTTGTTGAAAAAGAATTTCGGCCATTTGAACGTTTCCTTTCGCCAATGAAACATCAAGTGGCGTTTTTCCATTATTATTTTTTACTCCAATAGAAGCGTCATTATCTAAAAGTGTCTTTGCGAATTCAGGACGATTATATAAAGCTGCATAGTGAAGTGGTCTTTCACCATTGAGATTTCTTGCGTTCAAGTTACTATCTTTTAAAAGAAGATTGAACAACTCAGGCTGGTTTTCGCTTATCGCCAAATGCAGAGGTGTATTTTCTCTTCCGTCTCGGTTAGTGATGAACAGTTTTGCGATCTCTGCATGTCCTCTTGCAGTCGCCACATGCAGCAATGTCCTGCCACGAATTGTTTCCGTCGCCGAATACTTTTTTAGCAGAGAATGAACAAGGTTTAAGTCTCCATTGTGGACTGCGAGAAACAACTCATTGTAGTCAGAAGTATCGCTGTAATCATTCGAACGATCCATGGCAACGAATGAAAGAAAAAATTACTTCGAAAGTAATCTACAATGTCGAATAGGTAGAATTGATCCAATTAAATATTCTGTAACAAAAATAAGAGAGTTTACATCACTTATACTGAAATATATTCTAATTATTCTTGTTAACACTCTACATGCGTATAGATCAATCAGAAAATTTATGAATTTTCTAAAGCTAGATTTCCTGTTCAAAAACTTTTATTATCTATACATCAATGTATAGATTAAATAAAAATTAAATTAAATTAAATTAAATTAATTAATTAAATTTATTAATTAAAACAAAATTTTGCTATTTTTTGAACCCATCATATGAGATGCAACCCTTTAAAAAATATATAATAATTTTAAAACACACTCAATAATAGAAAATTATTCGAAATTACAGGAAAAGAATTTACTCAAAAGAAAAAAAACAAGTTTAACCCTCTGCCTACGCTGACTTATCCCCACTCTAGCGCTTTTGAATATGTAATTTCCGCATAGTTCCCACCAGACAACCGAATTGTCGTTTATTGTCGATAACAGTCACTTATTGCGTATAAGCATAGGGTCTTAAAGTTTCAAATATTTTATAAAAAGTATTATTATTTATAAATTCTCACAAGTGTATAAGAATAAAAGCCTAACTGAGGGTTAAAAAATATAAAGAAATAACTTTTTATTTAATGTCATATAATTGAAATATTTTAAACAAACTTTTAATAAACGTTTGTTTTGTTAATGTTACAGTGACGACGTACAAAACATTGTTTTAAAGCTTGAAGCTTAGTTAACGGTTTAATCGTAAAATATCCATAAAGTTGAACTTTATAATTTATAATATTAATAATTATTGTTAAAGATTAAATGACTTTTCAATACATTAATGAAAACGAATCTTTAAATAAAAAGTTCATATTCGCAGATGGAAAATGCATAAATTATAAAAAAAATATTTTTCGTTAATTACGTATTAAAATCACATTTTAGGAACAAGCGGCTGAAAATCTTCGCAAATCTACAATTGACAGATAATGGAAAATATGACAGGTATAAAAATTAGATATTTGAATTTTATAACATTGTTTAACCACGCGATACATTAATCTAGAGCACTCGTTGATGAAATTTCTTCTTTTTTCTGCCATTTCGACATTTTCCTTCAAAAAATCAGCATATATCGGAAATTTCACTTGACAAGATTTAATTGCTTTAAGAAAATCTTTCTTGCCTGCATACATTAGAAGATCATTAACTGATTTCGTTGTTACATCATAGAATGTGACGTTCAGATTTTTACTAACTTTCGTCCTTTGCATGATCATTTTCTCCTTTACACACTTTTCTCGCCAATCATTAAAATCATTCTTTAAACAAAATGCAATCAAGGGTGGATAACAATTATTAGTCAACAAAACTAAACGCGCTACTATTAATTTTATAAAATCTGGTTTTCCCTCCATGTCAGCCTTTTCGTATTGATCTTTACTTACATGCCAGATAATTTCATCTGCAGTATTTAAAAGATTATGAATGTTTCTAGAATAACCAGTTAGGAGCAATTGGCACTTGTAATTGTTCTCCCGATCACTCACTCTCATACCAATACATGAGTTGCAATCATTATATTCCATCAGAAGGTGCAACAATTCTGGTGTATGTCCTAATGGAAACGGATCATCTAAAGCTGCATCAGAAGAACATATAACTAATTGATCACTTAGGTAATTAAATAGGCACCTAACCATTTCGGGACGAAATTCAGAATCACTTTCGTCCGTTGTCAGTTCATTTGACTTTGTATTTGAATTCTTGGTACTTAGAACTCTTATTCCAACTGCTTTTGGAACTAAGCTTTTAATCTCTTCAGGTTTTGAATACCGAATTAGCGACTCCGTTACTTTTACCAAACCCTCAAACACTAATGGAGGAATAGGTCTGCAAGAAAACTTGGGTGAATATAACTTCAAGGCCATTGCTAATGGTGTTTCGCTGCAATTACAGGTTAGAGTGGGATCAGCACCATTATCAAGGAGGCATTTCACTACTGCTGGCTGCCCTGCACATGCTGCGAAATGTAAAGGCGTTAGACCATGTTCAGTTTGCAGATTAACATCAGCTCCTGCCTTCAGGAGTAGCTTTACTAATCTCGGTTGCTCGAATGTAGCTGCAACGTGTAAAGGACTTATTAACTTAAATAAACTATCGAAGGGATAATCGGCGTTTAAAAGAATTTCTAATATTTCATCATTGCCACTTTCAGCAGCAATGGAAACGGCCAATTTTTTGGCGAAACGGTTCAATTTATATTCATTTGTAGGTTCATTTACGATTGCTTTAACAGTTTCCAATTGGCCCATTCGAATTGAAAAATGAAGCTGCTTCTCTTTAAAAAAGGTGTTTGCATTAATCTTTGAGTAACTTCTCAATATATATCGCCATACATCATGGAAATTCCAAATAATTGTACCGTAAAATATAAAATCTGGCTCTTCCGTCTTAAAGCCAAGATCGACTAAACATTTGAAAGTAGTTACACTACCACCTTCAACTGAGGTAATTAAGTTAAATAAGCATAAGTCATCCTTATTGACTGTTGAACTACTTTTTATGCCGTTCTCCATTAGATATTCTAAAATGTCCAGACGACCGGACGATATTGCAAGATTAAGAGAAGATTGGGAAAAAATGCCATCGTCGTTGGGAATATCGACTTTGTTGCATCCATTCACCATGAGCAGTTTTACCATTTCAAAATTTTCTTTCCTAACTGCGGAACGAAGAGGTCCCATATATGTCAAATCGTGATCACTCAAAACCGCACCATGTTTAAAAAGAACTTGTGCTGCCTGAACGTTTTCTTTCGTCAATGCAGCATCAAGTGGCGTTCTACAATAATCTTTTACGTCAATAATGGCGCCATTATCTATGAGTGGCTTTATGAATTCGGGGCGATTATATAAAGCTGCATAGTGAAGTGGTGTTTCATCATTGAGATTTCTTGCATTCAGGTTACTCTCCTCTAAAAGAAGATTGAACAAATCAGGCTGGTTTTCTCTAATCGCCAGATGCAGAGGTGTATTTCCTCGTTCGTCTCGCTTAGTGACGAACAGTTTCGCAATCTCTGAATGTCCTCTTGCAGCCGCCACATGCAGCAATGTCCTGCCACGAATTGTTTCCGTCGAAGAATATTTCTCGAGCAAAGAATATGGACAAGATTCAATTCTCCATTGTGGACAGCGAGAAACAATTAATTATAGTCAGAAGTATCTTCATAATCATTTGCAAGATTCATGGCACCGAATTCAAGAATTAGATTCGAAGGAAATGTACTGTCGCTTTGGCGGTGATTTGCAATCTCAAAATAGGAGGTATTGCTCCACTTACATATTCTATAACAAAAATTAGAAAATGTGTATCACTTTTTAATGCACGTACGTATGAACTCGTGTTAGCATGAAAACTGTCAGATTAATTCCTATGTTGTTTACACATTTAAAACATAATTTTTGTTTTAATTCATTGTTATTATTATTAATTTCGAAAATGCCTTATTAAATGAATATTTGAAGAGCAAAAATTAGGCTAAAACAGAATTCTTTCAAATATTTTCTATGTATGCTAAGAATTCGTTTAGATGACATTCTGTTCAATAAAAATTCTAGCAAATGAAAATATCAATAGATTAAAATTCGACGTAATGAAAATTCTGACAAATAAAATTTTTATTATGAACAAATTTTGTATTACAAAAAATAATTTAAATAAAAATTATAGAAAATTAAAATTCGCTAAAAGAAATTTCGGTTAAAGAATACTTCTAACATGAAATCCAGTCTTTCAAATAGGTATAATAAAAAAAATATTATGTAATAATAAGGTGCCCCATTTTGAAAATGATAAACGATTCCATTCTCAGGCTTCACAGTGCTCCTAAAGAGTATTTTAGGGGAAATAAGGAACTGCAAATTAAAAAACGGGGACTATTAGGGGACCATGAAAATTAGTTAAATAAAGATAAAAAATATAATTTATTTATGCAGGGTTGTCACAAAAATTTAACTTTATTTTTCCCTCACTTTTCCCTGATTTCCAAACACAACTTTGACTTTTTCCCTGAACCTAAAGAATTTTCTGATTCACTCTCAAAATTATTAGATACTCAAAAAAAGGTTTTATTAAATTTATTCACAAATTTCTTCAAAAGTAAAATTATTCAAAAATATCAATAGTTTTATTTAAAATAAAAATTTAATCATTTTTCTTCATTGGATTATTTTATTATTATAAGAATATTGTTACTGTAATTTTTTCAAAATTATTTGTATCATTTCCATTCAATTAACATTTTCTAGAATTTTTAACTAAAATTCTACTTTAAATCAATAACATGACTTATTATTCAATTAAACTTTTTCAAAAAAATTAATTCTACAGAATTTTTAGTTAAAAGTACGAAAAATAATAATTTAATTCTACGAGAAATCAATTATTCAAATACAAAAAAAATAATATCGAATGTTTCTTAAAATTTAATTTTTACGAAGAATTGTATTAACAGCTTTTAAAAATATTTTATGTCTTTTAAAGAATTTAATTAGAATTTTAATAAAATTTATTATATTAAAGAATTTTAAAACATTTTTTTGAAAATAATTGAATTCTTGAGAAGAATTTAAATAACAATTTTTTAAATAATAATTTTTGAATTCATGAGAAGAATTTTATTAAGATTTTTGAAAATACTTTAATTTCTGCAAAGTGTTTTATTACTTTTCAAAAGAATTGAATTCTTGTGATGAATTTTGATATTTTTCAATTTGGAAAAGAATTTAATTAACATTCCTTAGAATAATTGATTTTTTGTTTATCAAGCTAATTGAATTCTTTTGAAAAATGACTTAAAATTTTTTGAAAATAATTTATTTTTAGCGACGAATTAAATGTTATTTATGAAAATATTTGAATTATTGCAACGATTTTTATTGTTTTATTGAATAATTGAATGTTTCTTTTTAATAATAATTTCATTTTTCATGAAATTTATTTAAAATTGTATTTAAAATGTTTGAAATTCTGCAATGAAAATAATTGAATTATATAAATTGAATTATGAGTAATGAGGTATTTTTATGAACAAAGTTGTAACGACGGAAGATGACTACTGTATTAAGTAAATAAACAAAATTAATGTCGCAGATGGAAATTAAAAAATGTTTCCGAAAACTTTAATTCTTAATATAATTAATCATTAATTAATCCATAACTTATTCCCATAAGACCTAAATTGAAAAAATTAAAATGTTTACAAATTTCTTCCAATTCTGAACATGTTCAATACAAAATAATGTTGTTTTTGGATATTTAATTATTAATTCCTTCACTAGAATTCATCTGATTCATTTCAATTATTGACCAAAATTGTAAACATTTTAATTCCGATTGGTTTTTAACGACGCAAATATTATTAACATTTTATTCTTTTAAAAAGGAATTAAAGTGCATTAAAATGACTTTAATTGAATCCGAAAATCATGTTTTTAATCAACATAAATGTCGTTTCTTAAATCTTATGGAGTCATTATGTTTTAATAATTGACCTCTTCTTACCAGGATTCCGATCAACACATATGTCATATACCGTTAAAGATTCACTAATTTATCACTCTTATTGATGGTCAGGAATCATTTCTTCTTCTCTAATGGTTTTCGTGTAGGGTGGACAAAAAGTTTAAACTTTGTTATAAATAGTTAATCCATAAAACAATTACTTATGTAATTATGTTACAATTTACTTATGTAACGTATAAAAATGTCAAAAAAAAGATATAATTATATAAAATATGTCAAGCTTTTGTGATATTGTTAACTATAATAAATACTAACCATGCCTGCAATATCAACAAATCGCGGCGCTTTTATATTCAAACTCGACGATTTTCCGTGACGAAACGAACATTAAATTAACGATGGCATTTTACAACGTTTGGATTACAGAAACCAAGACTTTTTAACTTGTACTTATTTTATATAAGTATTTATTTACAATTTATAGAATATTATTTATATGAATCGTGATATGAATAAAGCACTGTCAGTCGAAAACATTTATAACCATAAAGGTATTAAACCCAATAGAATGGAAACTTCAGCTGTAGGAACAGAGCATCGAAATAAGGCTGCGTTCACACTTTAAAAGCATGTCAACAATGCCTTTAAGGTGTATTTACACCTCTGTCGCCTTCTAATTACTTGGTATTTTTCAATTAACCTAATTTTTTCAGATTTTCCAAATTAAATTTTTGAATTTGTAATCTTTTTTTTTAATAAATTTTTAAGTACTTATCTTTATTTGCTAAAAATTTTAAAACACTTTCAATGCAAAACTTTTTAAAAAATTATAAAAATTTGAACGTGCTCCAAAATTCAATTACATATTATTTAAAATTTTTGAATAATATTATTCAAAACTTTAAATTTTTAAGAATGGTAACAAATTAATAATTTTTTATATTTGAATATTATTATACATTTACAGCAATTAAAGAATTTCAAAGATTTGGTAAGAATTCAATTTTTTTTCAAAAATAAATTTCGCAGAAAGAATTCAATTATTTTCATTATTTTCAAAAATTTTGATATTCAATTTTAGATGAATTCAGTTATTTTTAATACAATTTAAATTGAATTCTTCGAAAGAATTTGATTAATTTCAAAAATACAATTTCTCGAAAAAAAATTATTAATTTCAAAAAATTGTAATAAAAATTAAATTTAATTTATATTTTTAGTACAATATTTTAATCAAATTCCTTGAAGAAACTTAAAAATAAAAAAAATGAATTTGGATTTTTACAAATTTTATTATTATTTTCTATTTTAGACATGAGTTTCACAAATTAATGCAATTATTTTTAATAAAATTTTAATGAAATTTCTCAAAAGAATTCAATTATTTAAAAAAATGTCAAAATTAATTAATTTCAATATATTTTTAATTGAATTTCTTGCAAGAATTTAATATATTTTAAAAGTTTTAATAAATATATGAAATTTTTCGAAACAATTCAATTATTTTCAAAAAGTTTAATAAAATTCGTCACAAATATTGTATTATTTTCAGAAGTTATCTAATTCTTCGGAGGAATTTATAGTTATTTTCATTAGAAATTTATTACAAATTCTAGATAGAATTTAATTTTTTTTGAAAATTCTAATAAAATTCCTTCAAAGGTTATTGAATTATTTTCACTTTCGATAAAATTCTTTATAAGAATTCACAATTAATTTTAGAACAATTTTAATTACATTCGTTGCATTCATTAAAGGAATTTGATTAATTTCAAAAATTCTTTTAATAAAATTATTTGAAACAATTCAATTCTTTTAAATAATTTTAATAAAATTGTATGTAAGAATTATATTGTTTCAAATTCGAAATTATAAATGTTAAAAAATAAGAATCACATTCTTTTAAGAAAAGTGTCATCTTTTAAATTTTATCTGTTTATTATTTTTTGCATTTGAAACATTGTGTTTTGTTACTTTTAACAATAAAAAAAAAATTTAAAAATTAGATTTGTAAAAATTTCTAAAAAAAAGTCTAGATTTAAAGGTTCTTTTAATTTGCTACTTTTAATTTATGATAATAAGTTTAAAAATTCTGAAAACTGAAAAATGACGTAGTTATAAAAAATTTTATTAGTTTCGTAACCCGAAATTAGAGAGATATTGGAAATTACAGGAAAATAAATTACTGACAAATAGAAAAGAATATGTATAAATTTTCATATTTTATGAAACGTAGTATTATTTACAGATTCTCACAGTTTATAAGAATAAACACCTCTCTGAGGGTTAACACAAGAAAAAAAGAATTTTTGTTTGTCACATTGCTAAAATTTTTTAAACAAACTTTTTAATAAGCGATTAGTTCGTTAGTATTAATGTATCGACATCAAAAAATATTGTTTCAAAGCTCAAAGCTTAGCTATCTGTGTAATCGTAATTCATGTCTATAAATTTGAACTCGACAATCAACTTAAATTGAATAATTATTATTAAAGTTTAAATTACTATTCAGTACATTCTTGGGAACAAAAGTTTTAACTTCTTTTGATTTTGTACATTCTGAAGACATTCTTTTGTATATTCTTCATCGTGGAAGAAAGACGCTTAACAAATTATACATAAAAAATATTTCCGTTAATTCGGTATAAAAATTACATTTTAGGAACAAACTGCTGAAAATCTCCGCAAATCTATAATAGAGAGATACTGAAAAATATGTCCGATGTCAGCTCGAGAAATTCGAATTTTGTGACATTTTTGAACCAAACTAAACATTAAGGTAGTGCACTCGTTGATGAACTCTTTTCTTTTCTCTGCAACTTCGACACTTGTCTTCAAGAAATCAGCGTAGATCGGAAATTTTGTATCAGAAGATTCGATTGCTTTTAAAAAATCATTATTGCTCGCGTACATTGCAACTTCATTAGTCGATTTCGTTAATACGTCGTAGAAAGTAACGATCATATTTTCATTAACTTTCGCCTTTTGCATGTCCACCTTCTCTTTCAAGCACTTCTCTCGCAAAGCATTGACATCATTGTCCAGACAATATTTCAAGACACCAGGATGACCGTCTTCGGTCAACAATACCAAACGCGTTACAATCAAGTTTACCAATTCTATTCTATCCTTTTCGTCGTAGCAGTTATCATGAAATATGATATCGTTAAATTTATTGATACTCAAAAGATTATCAATGTTTTTAGAGTAACTAACCATAAGCAATTTGCACTTGTAACTTACATCCGCATCTTTTATTTCGATAGTACAACATGATTTTGAATCATTATAATCCATCATAAGTTGTAGCAATTCTGGTGTAAAACCAAATTGAAACTCATTCAAGATCGTTTCAGAATTAATTTTCAATGATTCATCACTTATATAACTAGACATACATTTTACAATTTCAGGACGAAATTCAGAATAATCGGCCCATGTTACTTTATTTGTCTCATGATTTAAATTTTTTATGTTTATCACCCTTATTGTAACTGCCGCTAAATATAACCTATCGATTTCTTTAACATCCATAGAGGTAGTTAATATTTTCGTAATTTTTATCAGTCTCTCAAACATAACAACAGGAATGCTTCTAGAAGATAAATTTGTCCCAAACATGGCTACAGCTGATCCAAATGGTGGTTCTTTATAGCAACCACAGGTTTTACAAGAATCAGCACCATTTTCTAGGAGGAACTTCACGACAGCTGGTTGCACCGACATTGCTGCAAAATGTAGTGGAGTGAGACCATCTTCAGTTTGCAGATTAACATCAGCTCCTGCTTTCAGAAGTAATTTTACTAATCTCGGGTGCTCAAAAGTAGCTGCAACGTGGAGAGGAGTTATGAATTTAAAAACACTGTCAATGGGATAACCAGCGTTTAAAAGTATTTCTAATATTTCTTCATTCCCAGTTTCGGCAGCAATGTAAACGGCCAATTTTCTATTGAAAGGAATGAATTGATACAGTGGGATTTTAAGTTCCTTGACAGTTGCTTTAATAGTTTCCACTTGGTTCATTCGCACTGAAAAATGAAGCTGTTTCTCTCTACAATACGTTGTTGCATTAATTTTCGATAGATGTTTTAATAAATATTCCCAAGTTTCGTAGCGTCGATGCTTAATTATGTCAAAAAATGTATTATTCACTGTTTCTGTCTTCAAACCTACGTCTACTAAATATTTCAAAATATCTAAGCGCTTCATCTGTATACTTGTTTTAAACAAGTGGAGTTCATCTTTATTAATCGTTTCACTACTTTTCTCGCCATTCTTTATGAGATATTGCAAAATGTCCAAATGACCACACGATACTGCGAATTTAAGAGCAGAACCATCAAACGTTGGAATATCGACTGTGCGACATCCGTTCGCCATGAGCAGCTTTACCATTTCGAAACTTCCTCTCCTAACTGCGTTACGAAGAGGTCCCATATATCTCAAATCGTTGTCATTTAAAACTGCACCATGTTTAAAAAGAACTTCTGCCACCTGAACGCTTTCTTTTGCCAATGCAACATAAAGAGGTGTTTTACCCTCTTTATCTTTTACCTCAACAGTAGCGCCATTGTCTAGAAGTGTCTTTGCAAATTCAGAGTGATTATACAAAGCTGCATAGTGAAGAGGCCTTTCGCCCTTAAGATTTCTAGCGTTCAAGTTAGTCTCCTCTAAAAGAAGATTGAAAACCTGAGGTTGGTTCCTCATTATCGCTAGGTGCAGAGGTGTGTTTCCTGTTTCGTCCCGCTTGGTGGTGAGCAGTGTAGCTATCTCCGCATGTCCTCCTGCAGCCGCCACATGCAGCAACGTCCTGCCACGTATCGTTTCCGTCGCCGAATATTTCTCGAGTAGAGAGTGAACAAGATTTAAGTCTCCATTGTGGACTGCGAGGAACAACTCATTGTAGCCAGAAGTATCGTTGTAATCATTCGAAATATCCATGGCAACAAATTGAAGAATTAAATCCCTGTGAACTTTACTGCAGCTTTGATAGTGATCTACAATCCCGAATAGGAGAAACAGCTCCAATTAAATATTCTGTAATAAAAATAAAAAAGTCTGTATCACTTATTTAAATAAATTCTTATTGCTTCTTCATAGAGGAAGGATTTTGGTATTACTAATTAAATTAAAATTTAATTACCTAATTAATTATTTTAAACACTTAATTAAAGGTCCAATATGTAATAAATAATTTTTAATCGTATACAAAAAGAAAATATAAAATAGCAATGAAATACTTATTTTTTTGAATATGATTTATTCATTTAATTAAAACTAAATAATAGAATTATTTAATATTTTAGAAAGATTATTTTATTATTGTACTTAATTTAATAATTTCAACTTTTACTTTTTTATTCAAAATATGTATATGTATTTTTAAATTTTAACGTTTTTCTTTATAATAATAAAAACATAATACAAAAATATTTTATAAATTGAACTTAAATATTAGGTACAGTACCTATTCGGATTTTTGATTATCCGGACAAATTTAATTAATTATTATAAATTTAAAAAAATATATATAAGTATTTTGTGGTTCTTTGACATTATAAATTGTAAGAATGATAACAATGATTGCCAATGATGTTATTTATAATATTCCTAAAATAAAAATCTTGAGGAGGAAACGATGTATTCATGCGAAATGTAGACAAAAATTGTTTCTTAATATTATGTATAAATAGTAATTTCTACTCGGAAAATTTTTATTCAAGAATTGAGGATATATCAGGGTGTCCAGCGATTCTTTAAAAAAAAATTCAAGTACTTTTCAAGGTTTTCAAGGTGCAAAATAATTTTTTTCAAGGTCCATTTTTAGGGTACTAATTTTCAAAATATTTGTTATTCATAATCGAGTGTAATAGAGTAAGTTCTGTTTATAAGTTTTCCTCAAAAAGTTTATTTCAAGTAACTTTTTACTTACTCTCTAAATTTAAATACTATGTAATTTGATTTAGTGACTGACTTTTTTCTTTTGAATAATTAAATTTTACTAATAAATAATCATTTCTACTAATTTTTTAGTGAAATTTACTAATTAAAAAGCAAGAAGTCAATAACTAATTAAAATTAATAAATATTTTCACTAATTAAAATTTAGAGAGTACTTATAAACAATTTTTTAATTTCTACATACATACAATAGTTATTCATAAACAACTTTAAATACAATTTATTGATAAAATATTAGAAATATAAAGAACATAGATTTAAGAAACATCAATCAAAATTGGTTTTAAATAATTGAATTCTTTTGGAAATTTCGATTAAAAATAATTGATACACAAATTATTAAATTAAGAAAAATTTTTGAAAATACATTGAAATTTTGCATTGAGGTTTATTAAAATTTTTGAAAATAATTAAATTTTATCTTTTGAAAATAATTAAATTACTGCGAAGAATTTAATGCCAAATTTTAAAACGAATTTTATTAAATGAATATTATTAAAATTTTTGAAAATAATTGAATTTTATTACTTTTGAAAATAATTGAATTACTTCGAAGAATTTAATACCAAATTTTGAAACAATTGATTTTTGCGCAAAAATTTATGCAAATTCTATTTTAAATAATTGAATAAATGTAGAAATTTTTTTTTTAAATAATTGAAAGTTTGTGAAGAATTTTTTAAAAACTTTTGTTTAATAATTAAATTCTTTCGTGAAATTTTATTAAAGTAATAGAATATTGAAAACCATCGAAGAAAGAACATTTTTTTAAATAATTTGAAAATTTGCCATGATTTTTATTAAAATTTTTAAAAGTATTTGAATTCTTGTGATGAATTCTATTATTTATATTAAAATTATTTAATTTTGTAATGAATTTTATTAAAATTCCACAAAATAATTGAACTTTGTCGAAGATTATTGTTATTTATTTATAAAGATAATTGAAATGTTGACCAAAACTTTCATTTTGATTTTTTTTAAATAATAATTGAATTTCTGAGAAGAATGTAATTAATTTTTGAATTAATTGAATTCTCGTGATTGATATTGTTATTTATGAAAATAATTGTATTTTGCAATGAATTTTATTAAAGTACCTGAATATAATTGAATTTCGGCGAAGCATTTTTATATTTATAAAGATAATTGAAATATTGACGAGAATTAAATTTAAAACATCAAGAAAATAAATGTCACTTTTATGAATTTTAATTTTTCAAGGTTTTGTCATAAAATTCAAGTACTTTTCAAGGTTTTCAAGGAGCAAAAAAAATTCAAGTACTTTTCAAGGTTTTCAAGGTAGCTGGACACCCTGATATATGAGAAAAACTATATTTGTTTCAGAAAAGTTCGATTTTCATGTTAAAAATTTTCAAATGTTTTTTTAATGACTTCGAATAAGACTCAGTATCTCAGAGACTCTGCGCGTTGAAGAATTACAGAATTACATGGGTCAGAATTCGTGAAATTTTCAAGAAAAATGAAGAGTATTTTTTTTAATTCGAAATATTTATTCCCATACATGCATTAAAAATGGGCAGTGTAAAAATGTCAGAAAATACAACGGTTCAAGTTTTTGTGATATTGTTAAATTTTACAATTTTATATTTATATTTACAGTTTTATATTTAAAAAAAACCGAGAAACAAATAAATAAATACATAATTAAATTAGTTTCTATTAAAAGTACTAACCATGATTAATGCAATATCAACATATCGCTTTCATAAACTCGACGATTTTTTGTGACGAAATATTAAACTAATAATGGCATTTTACAACGTTTAGATTACAGAAACCAAGACTTTTTAACTTTTATTTATATTTTATAATTATAATTACAATTTATAGAATATTATTTGTAAATCAAGACATTGTTGACAACATTTATAAACATAAAAGTATTAATTGCAATAGAGTGGAAACTTCGGCTGTGAAACAAAGCCTCAAAATAATGCTGTTTTTACAAGCATGTAAACAACGCCTAAAGGTGCAATTACACCGCCGTCGGTAGAAAAAAAATTTGCGGAAAAATATGGGAATTGCGTTTATATTGCAATTCCTTTACTTTAACCTAACTTTAACAATACACGAGTTCTAAATATTGTTATGCGTGTGACTAAAAATTTAAGATCAAACATTTTTTTAATTTAAGCATTGAAAGTTTAAAATAATAAAATTTAGAATTTGTAATTTTTCATACGATTTCAAATATCTAAAATTTATTGTAGGGTAAGTGTGAATTTATTTATTTTCATCCGCCATTTTGAATTTTTAAAAACGAACATTGCATTCGTAATCAGCTACCCCAAAAACCCTCGAGTAACGAATTTTAAATGAATTTGTTTAATTTTAGAAAAGTTTGTCATATTTGGTTTTTTTTGGGCAAATTGATTTTCTGGTATATAAAAGCATCTTTATCATGAATTAGTTCCTTTATCAAGATTGAAATCGAATTTTGATTGTTTGAAACCTACAAATTAATTAAAACATACAAAACATTAAAAAGATATTTGAAATTATGGGAAGAGGAAAATATAATTAAAATCTAAAAACAATTTTAATGCACGGAAAGAAAAAGTCCGTCAATCATTAATAGACTAGTATATTACTTTGAGACGGGACACAAAATCATTGAATGAATAACATACTTTGAGTCACAATCAGTGACGAGTTGCTTGCTAAAATTTAGAAAACTGTCATCAATATATAAAACTCGTTCAATAAAATTTAGAAAACTGTCTATTAAATTTTCTATGACTATCAAAAGCATTCAAAAAATTCAACTTCTTTCAGAATTATCCCTAATTTTAGACACTATTTGGTACAGAATGAGCACATTTTTTTCGTTGCACAGTTCCGATATTTTATTTACACTCTTAGACGCTTTATAGAACAACACATTTTCGCACTTATAATAACTACACGTAGAAACGCACACTTATAACACTTTAAGTTTAGAAGCGAACTGTTCTTATATACCAAATAATAAAATTTTTCACAACTTGTGAGAAATGGTTTTGCACTAATAACTACTTTTTAATTAGCGAGAAATATAATAGAAAATATATTTTCATCGAGGTCAATTTTCTAGACGCAATTCAACTGCAAATTATTAGTTAAGTTAAATATTCACATTACACATAATAGTAAATTGAGATATGTATAGCAGACAGCAAAAACACATGGACTATAGAGAAACCGGAGGAAATGCGCATCGGTACACTGCGCAACAATGCGCTAGTGAAGAGCGCCGATTTAGAATACGAGTCAACTAACGTTTCACAAACTTTCACTAATGATTCGTAAACATTCAAACAGCCATTGATAACAATTCACCCTACTAAAAATAAAATCAGGAATGGTCAGACAAATGGTCAGGCCGCCTGACCACTTTAATCCAGTTTTCTTACGATTCTGGATGGATCTCGTCAGAAATCTATCACAACTGATCAGGAGGAAGTTTAAAGTGGTCACAAGTTTGCTACTATCCCCTCCTCTTTGTTGACCCCGCCCATAATTGGTGACTATTTGAGACCATTTGTATCTCATTTTTGACCATATTTTTAAGCCACTTCTGTTTTATTTATTTAAACAATATGCAAAAAGTTGCAACAAATTAATTTTAAAAAATATATTTTATTAATTAATATCAGTTTGTTTACATACGGAACAACTTGAAACTAATTCCCGGAATTAAATTAAAATTTGGACCCTACGGGGATCGAACCCCGACGCATGACCTAATCTAGTGCCTAAACTAACTGCCCTAACGACTGCGACTACCGAACCGACTTACATATTTCTGGATTCAACTGTCTATAATATAAAGAGCAACTGTAAAATAGTAAACTTCAATTACCAATATTATCAATAAATCAGAATAAACTGTTAAATAATTTTTATTAATTAATTATATTTCAATTTAGTCATAATAGGTTATGTGAATTAATAAAAATTAAGATTATTAATTGAATCAATAATAAATTAAGTCTTAACTTTACAATTTGTAATGTTTCATAAACTATAATACGAATACAGATTTAATAATAATTATTATTATATCTGCATTTAAAATGAATTTAGTATTTAATATTAATTTAATTTAACATTATAATTTATAATAATAATGAATTATTAATGCAATATTGAAATTTTTATAAATTTTAAATTTAAATTATTAATAATCATTATAGTAAGAAATTATTTTATTATTGATTAATAATAATTTAAATATAACTGTATTTCAATTATAATGCAAATACTTCTCATAATGAGTAGGTACTGACTGGTATAGTAAATTACTAATATTATGAAACGAAATTTATTATTAATTAACTATATTAAATAATTACAAGTAAATATACATATATTAAATAAATATATTATAAATATACATTATATAAATATATTAAATAATGTTAAAAGAATGGTCCGAATGTTTTGATTTATTTACCTACTTTTGCTGTATAATTAATTCAATAATTATACCAATTTGAAAAATGAGAACTTTTGTCAAGTTAAAAGAACAGTTTTTATAATAGAATAATGTATTCTGAAATGTAAAAAATAAATTTGAAAGATTTTATATGTATACAGTACCGGCCAAAATTGTCAGTCCACCCATTTTTAAAGGAATGGGAAAAAAATTTTTTAACATGAAATTTATGAAAACTCAAAATTTTTTTGGTTTATATTTTGAAAGGCGATAAAATTTTGAAAAGAATAAGACCTCACAGAAGTCATTTGGCCAAAATTTGTAGAAGATATTCTTAAAAATCGTCATTTTCAATGTTTTACAAAAATTTGAATATCTTCTAAAATAATGAACGCTTTTTAATAATCTTAGGCTTATTTTAAAGGTCATTTTCTACGGAATAAGAATTACTTATAGGCATTAACCTGTAATTTTTTATTTGGAATAAGCATGACGTCAAAGTTAGACAAAAAAATTGGAAAAATTTGAAATAAATTTTTTGTACTAAAAACTATTCTAGAACATATATAAAACATGATATGGTGTAGATTTTTCAAGAAAATTTAATAAAAAAATATGTTTGAATTTAAAAAATTATTTTTCTTTTAATAATATTATTTCAAATTTTTTGAATTTTTTTGTCCAACTTTGACGTCATGCTTATTCCAAGCAAAAAATTACAGGTTAATGCCTATAAGTAATTCTTATTCCGTAGAAAATGACCTTTAAAATAAGCCTAAGATTATTAAAAAGCGTTCATTATTTTAGAAGATATTCAAATTTTTGTAAAACATTGAAAATGAAGATTTTTAAGAATATCTTCTACAAATTTTGGCCAAATGACTTCTGTAAGGTCTTATTCTTTTCAAAATTTTATCGTCTTTCAAAATATAAACCAAAAAAAATTTTAGTTTTCATGAATTTTATGTTAAAAAATTTTTTTCATTCCTTTAAAAATGGGTGGACTGACAATTTCGGACGGTACTGTATATAAATTTTCATGAGACTTTACCAAAATTAGAAAGATGTACCAAAATTTTTATAGGTTATGTGTTCACACATTTCAGAAATAGTCAAGAATTTCAGAAATGGTCAGGAATTTCAGAAATGGTCACAGCTTTGAAAATGGTGGGAGTAAAGTGGGAGGAGCTTGGAAAGTATTTGGTTAGGAATGGTGAGAAACGTTCGAAAACGTCAGAAGTGGTGAGACTGTTCAGAAATTCTGACCATTCATGACGATTCCTGATTTTATTTTTAGTAGGGTAGGACCTTTCGGCAGGACGCGCCTCTTACATAATTTATTAAATATATTAACAAATATTGTTATTATATGTTATTTTGAGCTTAAACAAGAAATTCACTTAGAGATTTTGAAAAAATCTCCATTTTTAATGTTAAACAAATATTTGAATAACTTATAAAATAGTAAACGTTTTCTAAAGCTTCTCTTCTCATTTTAAAGGTCATTTTCAACAGTATGAGAATTACTTCAGGTATTAACGTGTATTCTTTGCTTAGAAATTGTAAGCAAAGCACAAACGTGGCGATTTAAGATAGCAGACGACAGGGAGTAAAACCCTGTTTAAAGGCGGTTCCAGAATAGGTGCAAAAAGCAAGGTGGAAGTACAAGTGCAAGTGCGATTCCTATACATTTAGCATTGGTTCGCACTTGCACTTGTACTTCCACCTTGCCTTTTGCACCTATTCTGGAACCGCCTTAAAAAAATTATTAAAATGGATAGGATTTGATAGAATTTTCTTCCTTCAATCCTTGAAATTCGAATCCAATTTAATCAAATATTGAAAATCCAATCCACTTCTATCCAAAGTAGAAAATTAAATCCATTCCTATCATAAGTTTTGATGTATTATCTATCAAAGTTAATAATATACTAAAATTCAATATTTTACTATCAAGAGTTTGGATACAAATTCTATCAAATTCTATAAGTCGAAAAATCTTTTAATTTTCTATCCATGAGTTTTGATTGAATACCTATTATCAAATTCTTTCCAAATGAAAATTTAATATTTCTCTATCCAAGATTTGGATACAAATTCTATCAAATTTTATGAGTCGAAAATTCTTATAGTTTTCTATCCATGAGTTTTGATTGAATACCTATCAAATTCTATGAGTCGAAAAATCTTATAATTTTCTATCTATGAGTTTTGATTGAATACCTATCAAATTCTTTCAACATGAAAATACTATATTTCTCTATCAAAGATTTGGATACATTTTCTACCAAATCCTATTATCTGAAACGTCTTATAACTTTCTATCTATGAGTTTTGATGGAACATCTATTAAATTCCTTCCACATGAAATTTCACTTGTCATGTCAAATTAAAAATCAACAAGCTTGAGTTTGGATCTTGAATAATGTCATCTTGGTTTAATTTGATTCGGGGATGCATTCTATTTGGAATTTAAAGTTTAAATTTAAAGAGTTTGATTAATCGCGAATTGGAATTCATAAAATTGTCATTTTCGCCAATAGTTATTTTTGCAAAAAATTATTATTGCAAATTTACATTTTTACAAATATTTATTTTACTAAACTGTTATTTTGCAAATTTGTTATTTTTGCAAACTTGCATTCTTCACAATTGACAGTTTTACAAATTGTTAGATACTTTTGCTAATTGTTATTTTTTCTTTTTTGCAAAACTGCTCTGTTATGAATCATTATTTCTGCTAATTGTTGTTTTGCAAATTTTATTTTTGCGAATTTGCATTTCTGGAATTGATATTTTTATGAATTTGTTACAGTTGCTATTTGTAATTTTGCCAATAATAGGGTCAGACCGGCTAAACTGTGTTAAAAAATTTTCTCAATTTCATGCAATTTCACATGTAAAAATTCATTGTGTCACGTTTAGTGGAGACCCCCCCCCTCCCCCCAAAAACGTGACATCATTTGTGAACGCTCCCAATGTACATAACGAATTTTTTTATTAAAAACGCGCGCCAACTCCACAGTGGGAAAAAGTTGATTGTTGTGGAAAATTCAGTCTATAGAGGTTACAAATATTATTTGTTTTTAATAATTGTTTTTTAAATAGAAGTTTGTAAAATTGCACATCGATCTGTGGCGGTAGAATTTTGAAAACTGTTAACAAATATTTTTTATTTAACAACATATATGAACAAAAGAGGAAAAAATTTCCAAAATATTAGTTAACATATGCGTAGCAATAATATTTTTTAAAGTTAAGATATCAGATTTAATCTGATTGGTGCACAATTTTATAAACTTTCATTTAAAAAAAATTTATTAAAAACAAATAATATTTGTAACTTCTAGACTGAATTTTCCACGACAATCAAATTTTTCCCATTGTGGAGTGGACGCGCGTTTTTAATAAAAAATTCGTTAGGTACATTCCAAATTGAAAATACCAAAATTTTTTATTAGGAGCTTCAAGAAAAGACTACTGAGTATACTTCCTATGAGTTTGATTGCATTTGGAGGGGTAGAGAACACAAAAATAATTCAAATTGTTTATAAAATTGTTATTAAAAATAGGGAATTTTTAAATTTACAATCATGCAAATATTTTCTTTTAAAAGAGTGAACAATTTTGTGTAATCAGTGTAAGTTTTATTAATTTATGGTAAACGACTTTTGAGTTATTAATTTTTTTTTAATTTTGTAATATTTTGTTAATGCAAAAAAATAACAAAAATTTCAAAAAACGATTAAAAGTGTTTTATTGTTTTGTTGTGAACTACAGAGTTTCATAAAAGTTTTAATATTTTAGAAAATCATTGAAATATTTTTAACACAGTTGAGCTGGTCTGACCCAGTCATTTTGCGAATTTTAATTTTTACGAATTTTTTGTTTTTTATTTCGCTTAATGTTATTTTTTGCAAATATTTGCAAAAAATTACAAAGCGGTCAAATGACATTTGAGCAAAAATGTATTAAATATTTAATTAATACTTTTAACATAATAGCATATATTGCAAATCTCTATAAATATTTTTATTTCTGCTTGTATTTTTTTAGGTACTTACAAAAATTATAATATTTTACATAAACTTACGTTTTTCAAAGTTGCAGTTTATATAGACAGGTCGAAAAATAATTCTCACGTCGATTCAATAGCCGCGGTCGTTAAGCGTTTAGATAGATAGGTCATAGGTACAGGGTTCGATTCCCATAGGGTACAAGTTTTAATTTAATTCTTCCAGTTTAATTAAAATGTTTGTATGTTTGGAGAGTGCTAAGAATATAAAGTTATTAATGGTCAAAAAGAATCTTTTATTTTTTTTTCCACAAATTTTTTTTTAAAACTATGTTTTCAATTGGATACAATGGGAAAGAACTTTTTGTTATTTTTCGATATAGGATTTGATAGAATTTAAATCAAAAAATCTTATTGGATTGGAAACAATTTTTAATAATCAATTTTGATAGAATTTGATAGGACTTTCTTCGAAATCAGTGGGACAACGCATGGGACAATTTTCGGATAGACAAAGTATTGATTTGGATAGACTTTCTATTAAAATTATGTGATAGAAACTGATTGTAATTGTTGAAAATTTTTGATTCAGAAACAGGATTGAAATGGAAAGAAATTTTTTTCTTTCCATTTCTATCAAATTTTTTAAACAGGGTGACAACATTTATAAACATAAAAGTATTAATTGCAATAGAGTGGAAACTTTGGCTGTGAAACAAAGCCTCAGAATAATGCTGTTTTTACAAGCATGTAAACAACGCCTAAAGGTGCATTTACATCGCCGTCGGTAGGAAAAAAATTTGCGGAAAAATATCAAAATAGACCTTTTCATCTCGAATAATTTTTCCCAATAATAATAGGTATGTTTTCGTTGCCTGCACTTCTTACACTTTAACACCTAACCTGCACTATGCTGTTCTCTTTGCCGGATGTGACGTAATTTTACCATACATTTCGCTACACTTTCTGCACCTACTCTTGAGGTGGTGTAAAAGTTACACTTAGTGCAGGCAACGAAAACATACCTAATAATAACTTCCGGTATTCTTCATTTATCCTATTCGAGATGAAAAGGTCTATTGCGTTTATATTGCAATTCCTTTACTTTAACAATACACGAGTTCTAAATATTATTATGCGTGTGATTAAAAATTTAAGATCAAACATTTTTTTAATTTAAGCATTGAAAGTTTAAAATAATAAAATTTAGAATTTGTAATTTTTCATACGATTTCAAATATCTAAAATTTATTTTAGAGTAAGTGTGAATTTATTTATTTTCATCCGCCATTTTGAATTTTTAAAAACGAACATCGGATTCGTAATCGCAGCGACCCCAAAAACCCTCGAGTAACGAATTTTAAATGAATTTGTTTAATTTTATAAAAGTTTGTAATATTTGGTTTTTTTTGTCAAATATTGATTTTCTAGTATATAAAAGCATCTTTATCATGAATTGGTTCCTTTATCAAGATTGAAATCGAATTTTGATTGTTTGAAACCTACAAATTAATTAAAACATACAAAAAATTAAAAAGATATTTGAAATTATGGGAAGAGGAAAATAATTAAAATCTAAAAACAATTTTAATGGTTTCACATTTTTTATGAAATGTATATTATTACTTACAAATTCATGTATTCCTTAAGAAAATAAAGACCTCACTGCGGATTAAAAAAGAAAAAAACGTATTTTTTATTTAATGTCACATCACTTAAAATATTTTAAACAAACTTTTAATAATCGTACTATTTGTTAATGTTTATGTGTCGACGAACAAAACAATGATTTTAAGCTCAAAGCTTAGTTAACACGATGTAACCGAAATATACATCTATAAATATGAACTTTGAAATTAACGTGGTATTAATAATTATTTATAAAATTTAAATTATATTTAAATACATTGATGGGAAGAAATCATTAAATAAAAATTTCTTCATCGTAGAAAAAAGACACATAATAAATTATTCAACAAAACTTATCTTTGCGTTATTTGTAATAAAATTACATTTTAGGAACAAGCGGCTGAAAATCTTCGCAAATCTACAATAGAGAGATACTGGAGAATGTGACGAATATCAGAACTAGAAATTTGAATTTTGTAACATTTCTTAACCATACGATACATTAACGTCGTGCTCTCATCGATGCAATTTCTTCTTCTTTCTGCTATTTCGACATTTCCCTTCAAAAAATCAGCATATATCGGAAATTTCATTTGTGAATATTTTATCTCAGTGAGAAAATCTTCGTTATTTGTGTACCCTGCAACTTTATCCATTGATTTCGTTAATACATCACAGAAAGTGAAATTCAAATTTTTATTAACCTTCGTACTTTGCATGACAATTTTCTCCTCTATACAATTTTCTTGCCAATCAATCAGATCATTTAATTCACTATCTTCAAACGGAGTTAGATCACAATATGTATTCAGCAATATTAAACGACTAAATAATAATTTTAATAATTCTATTTTAATCTTATTCTTTACTTCATTGCCATCTTCATCGTAATCTTCAATAATTTCTGAAATTGTTTCTAAAAGATTACGAACGTTTTTCGAGTAACCAATTAAGAGCAATTTGAACTTGCTATATTTAATGCAAGTGTATATTTCTACATCAAAACACGATTTCAAGTCAATACTATATTCCATCATAAGTTCTAATAACTCTGGTGGGTAATAAGTTATTGGACCATAGTTTTCCAATAAAAATGGTTCAGAAAAATCTGTAACTTTATCTTCACTTAGATAATTAAATATGCTTCTAACAATTTCAGGACGAAATACAGAATCAACTACAGCCGATCTTTTTGACTTAAACTTTGAATTATTGATAATTGATGAAACTCTTATTTCAATTGCGTTGTAAAATAAATATTCATTGATTTCACTATTCGAATACTGGATTAACATTTCCGTCACTTTTACCAATCCATCAAACACTGAAGGAGTAACAGGTATGAATACATGAACCGGGCCTGAATAAATCTCCAAAGCCGTTTTTAACGGTAAATCACCGTATTTAGAGGTTTTAGAGGGATCAGCACCATGATTTAGAAGAAATTTAACTACAGCTGGCTGCGCTGCAGCTGCTGCGAAATGTAATGGTGTACGGCGATAATCTTCAGTTTGTAAATTAACATCAGCTCCAGCTTCCAATAGCAGTTTCACTAGTCTCGGGTGCTCGAATGTTGCTGCGAGGTGAAGAGGACTTATAAAATTAAACAGACTATCAGTAACAGGATAACCAGCGTTTAGAAGAATCTCTAATATTTCTTCACTGCCACTTTCAACAGCAATGTAAACGGCTAATTTTCTGGCGAAAGTGTCCGATTCATATTCGTTTAATGGTTCATTCACAATTGCCTTGACAGTTTCCAGTTGGCCCATTCGAATAGACAAATGAAGCTGCTTTTCTTTAAAATACGTATTTGCACTAATTTTCGACAACCTTGTTACTAAATATTTCCACATGTCATGACGACCCGAATGAAATGTAGCATTAAATACGTTATCTAAATTTATTGCTTTAATACCAATATCGACTAGAAATTTTAAAGTCTCCAAACTGCCTTGAAAAATAAGTGATCTAAATAAGCATAGTTTATCTTCCTTAACTGTTGCGATGCTTTTTACACCATTTATTATTAGATATTCAAGAATGTCCAAACGACCAGATGATACTGCAACTTTAAGAGAAGAACCATATTCAATTGGAATATCGACTATGTTACATCCATTCGCCATGAGCAGTTTTACCATTTCAAAATTTCCTCTCCCAACTGCGTTACGAAGAGGTTCCATATTAGTTAAATCGTTGTCACTTAAAACAGCACCATGTTGAAAAAGAATTTCGGCCATTTGAACGTTTCCTTTCGCCAATGAAACATCAAGCGGTGTATTGCCCTTAATATCTTTTTCCCCAATAGTGGCGCCAATACCTAAAAGTGTCTTTGCTATTTCCGTATGTCCTCTTGCAGCCGCCACATGCAACAACGTCCTGCCACGAATTGTTTCCGTCGACGAATATTTCTCGAGCAGAGAATGAACCCGACTCAATTCTCCATTGTGGACTGCGAGAAACAATTCATTGTAGTCAGAAGTATCGTCGTAATTATTTGAACTATCCATGACAACAAATTGAAGAATTAGGTCCTAGTACAATTTACTGAAGCTTTGATAGTGATCTACACTCCCGAATAGGAGAAACAGCTCCAATTAAATATTCTGTAACAAAAATAAAAAAGTTTGTATCACTTATTTAAATAAATTCTTATTGCTCCTTCATAGAGGAAGGATTTAGTACTAAGAAGATAATGATAATAAATTATGACAAAACATCAGAAATTTTGATTATTCTTCAGATTTTGTGATGCTTTTTTGTTTTTGAGAAATCTAACACTTCATATTTAAAACTTTAATATTTAATAAAATTTTCATTTTTAACTTTGTAAAAGAAACGTTTTTTAATCGTAATATTAAAAAAAGTTATGATACTAAACTGTTTTTCTTTGGTTTGTAGTTTTTATTTAGACGCATACACAGTAAATCTTGATGTTTTAAAATAACACAAAAATAAATTAAATTAATCTGCAATGCTTTAATTTACACAATAAAAAAAGGTTTTCGTTCATTGTAACCGGAGATATTAGACTTTAAAAAATAATAGTCCAGTCGCCCTATGAAAAAAGGCGTCATTTTCTGCCAAAATTGATACTTCACTTTTGACTGTGGATTCATATAGTGTGTGACGGTAGTATGAATATGTATATGTTTCCCACTCGAGATTTTTCCAGCTGCGCGTTATAAACAATTGCAAAGGTGCCGAAAAACAGTTTTTCGATGATTGTTCTTTCCCATTGTTACATCCTGTATATTTTTCACTTTTATTTTTCAAATTATATCCCTGCTGGAAGTAAAGATATACAAAGAGATTAAAAAAGGGGGATAAAAAAAGATTAGAAGATATAATAGTTTGGAGATGCAAAATGGATACTTAAAAGAGATACAATTTTTTTATCTCTTTCTATAACTTTATATTTATATCTCTTTTTATCCCTTCTAATCTCTTTATATACAGTTTTAGATATAGAAATATATAGAAAAAAATATATAGAAAGAGATAAAAAATTGGGGATGCAAAGTGGTGAATTAAAGAAGATAGAACTTTTCAATCTCTTTCTATTCATACATTTCTGTCTTCCTCTATCCATTTTCACATCCTTTCTAATCCAAAGAAAAGTAAAAAAGGAGATACCCCTTATAGAAGAAATCGATTAATTTCAATTAAAAATTTTCTCTATTGTTGTTAATTGAGTTTTTTAATCGTGTTGTTTTAATTCATTACGATTAACTATAAAAAATTTGCAAGTAAATCTTTAATACATTTTTAGAAAAGTTTCGATGCTTTGTGAGTTTAAAACTAATTTTGGTTGTCTATTACTGATAAACATTTATTGGTTAAATATATTTACAATAAACTATAAAAATATGGAAGTTATAAACTCAAACAAAAACGTACAATCGCACAGTGCATAACACACGCTTTCTGATCTACGGATCTACTGACCCGACGCCATGACACATAACAGCTGGGAAGATCGACGCATGCGCGTATAAGTTTATGAGTATGTATATAGAAAGGGATATACTATAGTAGATTAGAAGAGATAATCTTATTATATCTCCTCAAATCCCCATATTCTTAACTATCCCTATCTCTTCTAAATGAAGTAATAGGAGATAGAATATGGGATTGAAAGAAGATTAAAAGAATAACATTCGGAAAAGAAGAATGATAAAAAGGAATAAGGTTTATAGTTTTGCAGTCTCGCATTTCTATCTTTTTCTATCTCAATAATGGGAATAATGGTAATAAATAAGTGTTAATAAGATCCTACATAAAAAGCGATGGAAGGGTATAAATAGGATATCAATAGTTATTAAGAAAAGGTTATAAATGTGGATAAAGAAGAGTATCGAGAACTTCTGTCATAAAAAGAGATAGAAGTTTATAGACAGGTTATTAAAAGGTATTGAGAATAGGTTATTAATAGGTATAAAGAATAGTGTCTATAAGGTCTAACATTGAAAGAGATACAAGGAAATAGACAGGATTTTAAAAGTAATAGAGAAAAGGTGATTGAAAGGGATAACAAAACGTTGTAATAAGATTGTATATAAAAAGAGATAGAAGGGTTTAAAATGGCTATTAAAAGTTATTCAAAAAAGGTGATTAAAAGAAATAGCGAACAAGTTGATAAAGGTAGGAATAGAAAGGCATAAAGAAGTATAGGTAAGAGATTAAAAGTTATACATTATTCATATCTCTTTCTATATTAGCAATAAAAAGGGATTAAAAGAGAAAAGGTTTCTATCTATTTACTTCCAGCAGGGATTTTTCAAATAACTTAAAATGGGCCCTATAAGAGTAACATTAAACAGACTAGACAAACATTTCAAAATTATCTTTTTTCTAAGAAAATTCGTTCACACAACATTTTTATCGCTCACAGATTGTACCGTGAAAAAGGCAGTTCAAATTTCATCCTTCTTAACAGTCAATTCTAACCTTGCTAAAAAGAAATACATTTTCCGAACAAAAGTCAAAGTGTTTCCAAATGTGAAAGGAAACCATAAATTGTAATATAACCTATGACCAGATGTCTGAAGAACGACCTTTTTAAGGGTACGGTCGAGAGTGCATACATATACACATTCTAAAATGTGTTTAAATAATAGAAACGTTAATTTTCATTTGCAAATGAATAATAAATAAAACAATAAATAAAAATGATAAATAATTAATATTTTAATATTATCAATATTGTGTGTAAATAAATATTTATTGTTTATAAAATAATTAATAACAAATAAATATCCACAAATAATAATTATAAACAATAAACCAATAATAATTCACAAATTATTAATAACAATTTATAAAAAAATAAATGATCATAAAATCGAAATAAATAATTAAATAATGCGACAATTACGTTAAAAATTACGATAAAATTGAAATTCAAAAACCTACATACATTTAAAAATTATAAACAATTAAACTACGCTATAAAAAATTTTGTAAAATTATTATTAATTAGTTTTTAACAATATTCTGTAAAAATCCAAAAACGTGAAATAATATCCCTACTATTTTAGAAAGACACTGACCTAGGGTACGTCCCTTTAAGACACAACCTACATAAGTGGGATGGGTCTCGAAGACCCAATCCCGAAACGACAAAATCAAATCTTTTAACTTTTTACCAATCTGATAATTAGTCAGCCTCTTTTTCCATCTCTCTAAAAATATTTTCCAAAAATCTAAAAACTCCCTAAAATCCTAGTGGGGAAAAACCTTTAAAAAACAGCATCCCCAAGAGGATGGGATGTCAAACAGTATCTTTACAAGACAACTAGAAACAAGTCAGTAAAAATCATTCACTCTCAATATTCAATTCATTCCAAGTATTCAGTTCAATCTTAAACATTCATACAGTGTTCAGTCTCAAGTTCTCAATACTAAAATTCAACTTAAGTTCAAGTCTATTTTAAAAGTTATAAAGAGTTTTAATACAAGTGTCAATTCTATTACCAAATTCAAATAATTTCATCACATATCGAAATCATAAATCGATATATCAATATATCGATACAGTAAATCGATTAATCGATTATTAATAATCGATATTACGAGGATTCCAAATTATTTCACGTTTTTGAAGACAACGATTTTATTCATAACTATAAATAAAAAAGTGAGTACAAATTCAAAATATTGTTATTAAATTCATCTTTTCTAAACTTCGAAATATAACAATTATACTTTAGAGGAATTGTTATATTTCAAAAAACTATTTCCCAATTCTAAGAATATTATTTCTTTTATTTGAACAAATCCAATATGTTTATAACCTATGAAGCCAAAGGTAATTAATGTTTCATATTGCTGTTACTAATTAACCTTGTTCCTTTTAAAATCAAAAATCCCTATAAAATAAATTTTTAACATTGTTCAACTCGAAAGTGTCCCGAACTATTAAGCGAGAGCTTAGGTTCTAATCACTAACATAATTCCATTTATTAAATATTCATTTATTTAATAAATTGAATTTAAAATAATTATGTTTAGTCCATAGGACGTAACATACTTAATTTTTGGAGGCCCCGGGGGGATAATTCGAGTTTAATTTTGTTAAATTTTCTTCTTTTCTTCTATTTTTTCTATACTATCTAAAATGTTTTCAAAAAATTCTCTTTCTTTTTGTCATATTCGTTCTCAAGTTTATGACACTAAGTCCAAATTTATTAAATTTTAAAAAATGAAATTCCTTAATTCAAGATTAATTCCTTTTTAAATTTAACACTAAATCTAAAATACTATTTTCGACAATTTTTCCTCTTATTTAAATTTTTAGTCAATATATTTTAACAAAAATTGAAATAAAATCAAGAAAATGGCTTAAAACTATATCATTGACGCTCCTGCCTGCCACTCAACGCAGCAAGCGAAGTTAGTTCTATCATATACAATGACGCTCCCCCTCAATCATAGCTACCACGTGTCTACGGGCCCATGCATAGTAAGACGCGCACCACGTCGCCGCATTGCAGGCCCTGCATTATCTCTCTCTCTCTCTCTTTTCTTTCTTTCTCTCTCACTCCTTGACTCTTTGAGTCAGGCATGACGTAGACAACCGTGCATTGCTACGCTGAGTTAAACCTTCATTGTATTGAACATTAGAGCGTTACCTCACACAAGTGAAGTCCTTTTTAATTTGTTGTCATTTTTTAAACCTATGTTGGCTCTTACTAATACCATATTTAGTATATTTCAAATTTGAATGGTATTTCTAGTACAATTTTTAACAATATTATAAAAAAAAATCATTTTTTTTCAAAGAAATAAAATTTTAATTCTTCTTTTCCAAAAACAATATTACAAAAAAATCTAATTATTTAAAAAAGGGACAACTTTTCCAAAATTATTCTTATATATCCAAAACATTTTGTCCAAAATTAAAAAAAAAAAAAAAAAAAAAAAAAAATTTATAAATAAATTTTTTAAAATATTTGCTTTCAAATCTCATACTTCAAAAAAGTTCTATAAACAAATTTCTTATTTATAAAAGAATTTTAAAAAATTTCTAATCAAAAATTATATACAATTTTCTTATTTGCAAACATTTTAAAAAAATTCTTAATCAATATTTAAAAAAAAAAAAAAAAAAAAAAAAAACTTATTGAATAACAAACTCCAAATTTCAAAAAAAATTTACAAAGAAATTTTTATTTTACGGAACAAAGATTCCAAGATTATTAAAACTAAGATTTTAATAATATTTTCAAAGAAATTTTTATTTACGGAACAATAAGATTCCAAGATTATTAAAACCAAGATTTTTAATAATATTTTCAAGAAATTTTTATTTTACGGAACAAAGATTCCAAGATTATTAAAACTAAGATTTTAATAATATTTTCAAAGAAATTTTTATTTTACGGAACAAAGATTCCAAGATTATTAAAACTAAGATTTTAATAATATTTTCAGAGAAATTTTTATTTACGGAACAAAGATTCCAAGATTATTAAAACTAAGATTTTAATAATATTTTCAAAGAAATTTTTATTTACGGAACAAAGATTCCAAGATTATTAAAACTAAGATTTTAATAATATTTTCAAAGAAACTTTTATTTACGGAACAAAGATTCCAAGATTATTAAAAATAAAATTTTTAATAATATTTCTAAATTTTTTTTATTCAACTAAATGTTGATGTCTTTTTATTCAACCAAAAGGGTTGATGTTTCTCCTTCAACTAAATGTTGATGTCTTTTTATGCAACCAAAAGGGTTGATGTATCAAACAAAAACAAACAAACAAACAAAATTTTTTTTTTAAATTCTTATTCAATTAAAAAAGTTAATGTCTTTAAAAAATTTTATTATAAAAAAAAATTTTTTGATTTAACTATATGTTGTTGTCTAAATAAAAATTGTCCAAATGCGAATATTGATTAAATAAAAACTAAAAATTCAACTCTATGTTAATGACTAATTAAAAACTAAAATTTTTTATTAAACTAAAATATGAAATAAACAACAAGTGTTCTAAATTTCAATTCTAAAACAAAAATGTTCATTTATTAATTTCAAACAAAATTTCAATTCTTTATCTTAAAATCTCAATTTAAAAAAAAAGTAATTAAATAAATCCTAAAATCCCTTTTCTATGATCCTATCTATCCATAACCTTTGAAAATAATCAAGAGTTGAGAAATTTGTTTCTAAAATATTTTTGAAATACAATTTTACAGTTAATACGCGCGGAAGTATTATAAGATTAATATTTCCTAGTGCTTCTGCTGCCTTTAGCATCTTGATTATTTTAAACCAAAGGAAAGAAAAATTAATTTCTATTTTTATAATATTAATTAATTTTATTAAAGTTCTGTCTCTCGAGTGGATCATATTTATTTCCATTTTAGAAGAGTAAGAACTACTTTCTAATCCAATTTTATCCAAATTACCTAATGTTCATTCTATAATAACAAAACAAGATTAATTTGTATTCTTTTTAATACTAATTAATTTGGTTTAAATTCTGTCTCTCGAGTAGATTATGTCTATTTTAGAAGAGTAAGACAAAAAAAAAATTTTTTTTTCTTATTTGAATGAATGATAAAAACTCCAATTTTTCCAAAATGTCCAGATTGTTTGAATTTTCAAACATTGTAAATCTTAAATAATAAAATCGAATTTTTTTTTATCAGAAATTCAAAATGTAATTTAAAAAAAAACAGATTTTTTTTTATTATTTATCTGAAACATTAGTAGTGAATCTAAGATTAAAATTTAAAAATGTTTAAAATATTAATGAAATAATGATTCTAGTATCACACATTCAAATTTCAGTATCCATTAGTACTCAAAATTTACAATATATAGTCAAATAAAAACTAATTCTTTTTGGTAAAAAGATCAAATTTTTTTTTCCAAAATGAAAATTCAAACAAAGAAAAAAAAAAATTTATTTCTTTTGTAAAATTTTTAATATCAGTGTTGATATTAAAACAATAATTCTGGAAAATTAAAATGATTAATATCATTTTTTTTATAGTAAAAAAAATGTGAATATAAATATCGAGACATTAATTATGGTTTTTATACCATATTTTAATTACTTCTTTTACGAAATTTTAAATAAACAATTACGATTCATTTATTACAATTTAATTTTAAATGTTTCTTTTGTATTTCAAAGAAAATTTTTGAATAAATTGAGTTTTGTTAGATCCCTGTTGAAAATTCGACGTCGTATACTACGTTGTACATGACGCCGTAAACGACATCGTATCGACGTCATATATCACGTAGTATACGACGTCGGAAACGAAAACGGAAATTGGGATAGTAAATGACGTAGTATACGACTTCGTAAACTACGTAGTAAACGGCGTAGCAAACGACGTCGTTTACGGTGTGGCGAAAATGACTATTTTAATATTATTTAATAAATACGTGAAAAAAGCAGTTATTATATAGAATAAAAATTATTTTAATTAAAATAAAATCATACATCATTTCAAAAAGGTCGAATTCCTAGTTGACAATAAATAAGACGTTGTTTTCATATTCAAATTATTTTTTATTAATATAATATAAAATATCTTTTTTAACATTATGTAACTCATAACAATTTTAAAAAATCTAACATAAGTGAGACAATAAATACAATCACTTAAAATATGGAGTGTAACAATTATTTTACTTAAACATTTAAAGCACTTTTCAGATAAGTACGCACTAACGTCGTTTTTAACTTAATACAAATTTAAAAGTTATAGAAAAATATAACCTATGTCATATAAATAACCAAGATCTAGTAAGTAAAAATATCTGAAATGAGATGAATTTAAATTAAGATAATAAATAAAATCACTCATATTTATAAAAGGATAATAATTTAATTTAGAAAGTTTTGAGCATTGCTTACAGCATTACGTACCAACGGTCGTTTTTAACTTAATACAAATTCAAAAGTTTTTAAAAATTTAAAAACAAGTCAGGTAAAGTAATAAAATTCTTGTAAGTAATAATTTTTGAACTAAAATCAATTTCCATTTTAAAAATTTGAAACATTTCTCAGAAAAATGTACTAACAGACTTTTAGTAATTAATAATGGTGTAGATTTGGCACAGCGCAAATATACTTAGAACCATTTACAACCATATAAATACACACTTTGGAAATGTCCATGGTTTGCACTACTGTTTGTTCCCTAGAGATTTCAACAATCTTTTTCAACATGCTACATGCTTCATCATAAGCGTTTGTTGTAGTTAATTGTTGAATAACAGTGAATTCTAATTGATTAACTGAATCCACAATAAAATGACATATTTTTACGTAAGCACCATTTTTCAAAATTGCAAAAGAATTGTTGGAACGTTTATTGTTTTTAAAAGAGGACGTGTATAAACAACTATCTTTTACAATTTTTTTAAATGAGACTGACTTATCGTGAAGGTTTAATTCATTTAACCACACTTCATTTACTTTCGACGCAGAACCAAAATACATAATTTCATTTATTTGTAGTGATTTTTTGGCCATTGTTGTACCGATCTTATTACAATAATTTTTCACAGCGAATGAAGAAAAGGGATAAACATGTTCTTTTAAAGTCATGAAACAATATTTTAAACTAATGTGTCTACATATTTGGTTATGTACAGCCTTGGCTGCGTGGATGATTTTTAAGAGATCTCCATTTCCAGATTCGAAAGCATAGGTGCTGTGGGACCATAATGGACCCCAATCTAAAACATGTTTTGATATGTGCAGGAGTAAATGCATATTAAATGTCATAAAAGCCTTTGAATATAAAAGTTCTGATTGGGCAACAAATTTATGTAGTAACTTGTCAGCGTCATTTACTTCATGAGTTAAAATTTTTTCTTTTGTCAATGTATAAAAAGCTTCTATAAATTGGGCCCAGTGCATTAATAAATTGTCTGGAAGAATATTTTGAAGAACTGGTAGGCTATAAGAAATCGTCCAATTTTCCCATTCCCTGGATTTCCAAAATTCTCGTTCTGAAAAAGGTCGAGTTAGTCTGGCAAGTTGGTGAGGTGCTTTAATATTACAAAGTTTCTTATCAATCTCAGTAATAAATGACTTCGAGAGCAGTCCACTTTTGTCTTTATTTCCAAACCATACAGTGGCAAACTGTTTGGCGATTCCTGAAAAACAATGCATATGATCTGCAACACAACCTTGAAGTATATCATAAACCTTCAAATTCATTAATGGAGATGGTCCTTTAACTCCAAAAACTGTTCTTTTTTCATTAACAGCTTTTTTAATATGCTTTATTGTGTCAGAAACATTTCTATCTTTTGGAACTTTATCCATTAAGGGATACTTGATACTTCCTGATCGAGGCTTATTTGGATTGCATCTTACCCACTCACCAGGGTGAAGGCAATAGGGGCAACCGTAAGAGCCGTTAAATTGCATAAATGCTTGTACTGGTGCTCGAGCAACTGAATCGACGCAGCAAACTAGAGGATATATTTTGATTTTGATTTTCGTTTCATTTATTGTACACTCAACTCCATTGCTTGAAAGTTGATTCATATTGTCAACAAATGGCTCTAGAAAACTACTCATATTGGGTTTATCCTTTCCGAACCATAATCCTGCTAAAATTAAATTTTTGCTTCTTATGTTATATGGCAGTTCATTTAACATTAAAAATATAGGCCAAATTGAATTTTTTGAACTCTTAAACAAAGGCGCTCCATCAGTATTGAAAACAACTGTACCGTAACGCTGTCTCTCATCCTCTTTTAAACTTTTAACAAATTTTCGGTATCTTTTGCCATCGTAGATGTCGCGTATACAACCTTTTTCATAATGCCTATTAATAATACTTTGGTAATATTCGCCATTCGCTTCTATTAATGTTGATATTGGAGATGCAACATCCATCATAACAAAAAAGTCACTATAACTGTAATCATGGACATCAATTTCTGTTTTACAATTTTTACATTCCAGTAAATGATCTTTTCTGCTGAATTTTCCCAAATATGCACCACACTTCGGACATGCTCCATAAAGTTGCATGCAACTTTTTGAACAAAAAATTTTGTTGATGAGATACCTAGTTTCTGGCAAAATGCACTCAGCGAAAATACAATTTATCATTTTAAATAAGTCAGTTGTTGCGGTTAATGAGATAGCGTGAATAATAACAAATTTTAATATCATTAGAACAATTTCCCCAACAGTTTTGTTGACGGGCACATTAATTAATTCATGAAAAAATTTGTTCTCGATCCCATCTTCAAGAGAATTAATCTTCCTTTGTGATAAAATTTCTTGAATACTGTCATTATTGTCCTCAATTGGGTCCATAAAATAATCGTCATCATAGACCACGTCAAAATAACACTCGTTATCTTTATTACTTTCCTGTAATATAATAAAAATATTAAATTTTATTAACTATATAACTTTTTACATCAATATAAATATAATCAGACTTTTGTCTGTACATTGCCTAACGCTTCAAATTTTTTATACAATGTGTTATTTTTAACAAAACGGATCAAAAATTTGTATTTATGTATCTCCGCAAAATTGTGTTCCATCAACACTTGAAACAGCGGGCGATTGTCGATTGCGTCCCGTGAGGGGAAGTAGCCTTCCCCCACCATGCGGCGCACCAAGCCGAAACTGAGTCCCGAGCAACCCTCGCAGCGGGGGCGCTCGGACCCTCATTAAGGAAAACTGTTAATGACCCTCACGGAACGCAATCGATGACTGCCTCTTGGTCTGAATGTATTCTATTTATAATTTTTGCTAATATGATAAAATTACCTCTGTAAATTGAGACATTTCGTTTTCGATAGCATCAATGTCCTCTTCCAAGGCCTTGATAATGTTGAAAGCAGCACTTTCATTTTGAGAAAGATCATCGTTTATAAGTGACTGTAAAGAAACCAAATCATATTTATTTAATTTACTCATTATTTTCTTTACAAAATAGTGCGATTCCATGGAAGATTTTAGTTTTTTCACACGGAAAAAATATAAAGTAACTTTTACTACTTTTATAGTAAAAAATTTCCGGTAAAGAATTTCTGGTAATTTTTACTACTTTTGGAGTAAATTTTGTTACGTTCGAAATAAATTTTACTAATTTTTACAAATATTTACTTCGAACGTAGCAAAATTTACTCTAAAAGTAGTAAAAATTACCAGAAATGCTTTACCGGAAATTTTTTACTATAAAGGTAGTAAAAGTTACTTTTTTTCTGATGTCAAAAATTTTGAAATCGTTATATCTTCTTTCTATCTTAACCAAATCACAAAGTTCTTTTTGGAAATAATTCAACATAAAAAAAGTCGAAAAAATTGTTTGTACAGTGAGTTCTCGCGAGTCGTTCAATTCTCGAAAATTTTGAAGATCATAAAACTCACGAGTCGTTCAACGCATAAGCCACGCCTCCAAGGTGATATCAGGGATGTGTGAAGCATATTTATCGCCCCGAAAGATACAATATGCAATGGCTTTGGTCCGTTTAAATTTTACGGCACTGTGCACTGGCGCGTGCATACTAGAAATTGAACGACTCGTGAATCGGACACTGTTCAGTTGTTGAACGACTGGTATGGCGAGTTTGAACGACTCGCGAGAACTCAAAGTACCTAATATTTAATAACTTTTTTGTTTATAAAAATGTTGTATAAACATAATACAAACAATTTTTTCGTTTTTTTATGCTGAATTATTTCCAAAAAGAATTTTGTGATTTGGTTAATATGGAAAGAAGATATAACGATTTCAAAATTTTTCAAAAATTTTGACATCTCAAAAACTACTGAATATTTTGACGTAATATTTGTTGTAAAAATTTCTCTTTATGCGTACATTAAAATTCCTAAGTTTCATTGGAATTGTTTTACTTACTCCGAAAAAACTAAAATCTAACATGGAATCGCACAATTGACAGAATTTACAAAAGTTAATAGTGATCGGAGGATTGCAATTATTTTACCTCAAAATCTTCTATGCGATTTTCTTCAGTGTTGGTTAAATTCAGAGAAGTGACATCGTTTTCTAAAACATCAGTTTCCATCATACATTCTGTATTCGTCACAATGTTTGATGTTGCATAATCCTAAAATAAAATGAATTAAAATTGTACAATAATAAGGACTGCTTCTTGTGTTTACGAAAAATGACATGCATTTTTTTACAATATCAAAGATATTTATTTAAAAAATTACAATGTTTATCACCTCTCTTCGTCTCTTCCTTTGACGATACCATGAAGATGATGGTATTGCTTCACCAGAGTCAGGTTCCAAATATTTTTTGTATTTATTCGATTCTCGAGTATTCATTTTGATCTATAATTAAATAAAAATATCACGAAAAATTAATTGAAATCATTATTAATATACACTATGAGTAAAAAATGTCATTACTATTCTTTCTTTTATGTATAAAAAATTTTTATTGTAAAAAAATACTTAAAAAATTTTTTTTCTTCAATCGATTAATATCTAATGAAATTGTGCAAATATTTATGCATGGAAAATAGTGGTCTAATTAAATAAAAAATGTTTACCTAATCAATGATATAATTTCATTATAACGGCAGGGTGGCCACTTGACCGGGAATTGAAAAATTGACCGGGATAACCGGGAAATTTGATTTTTTATTTTATTTTTAAAAACTGACCAAAACAAAATTTTTTTTTAAATTATTACTTGAGAAGTATATTGTACATAAGTAGGTATAGTAAAGAATACATAAATTAACAGACTTTTGTTAGGGATGAAGAGGGGTTAATGAGAAAATAATATACTTATTTAAATTTAAAGAAATCCTTTTATTTTAAGCGGATTTTTCTTTTAATATTTATTCCACAGGATTTTTCTCATAATTTCTACTATTTTTCAGACGCTTATTTCAGTTTTAAAGAATCAATCATAAAGTTCATTATGAAAAATTTTAGTTCATTTAAAAAATGAGAAATTTGTAAAATAGTAAAAATTTATTATTTTTTTACAATTTTCATATTATTATCAGTTCGGGAAAATGTCAAAAAAATGTTATCTCTAAATGAGCTCAATATATTTATTCGTTTAAATTTGTAATATGTATAATACAGAATGTACAGAATAATTTAAGATAATTTTTTTTTTTTGTTATTAATATTTTTAATATTTCAAACTAAAAGATTGTTTTAATCTATTATATAATGACCGGGAAATAAAAAAAAATTGACCGGGAAAACCAGGAATTCAATTTTCTACAAAAAGTGGCCACCCTGTAACGGACTTCTGATTTAAAAAATCAAATTCAAAATTTAGCTGTTCTTATCGAGGTAGGTACAAATATTACTTATTTACTTACCTTGTCAAAGTGTAAATGTATAAATATTTATGAAATTGTTATGATATATTTATAAGTTAATAATTTTGTCCAAATTTATTATATAATTTATAGCTATAACAATAGCTACAGGCAACAGGTGCGTAGCACAAAATCGTGACAGTCAACAACCGACTTTAAAGTCAGCTTTATAATGGGCACAGTTTAAAGTGAATGATAAAATGAAAACAACCAATATATCGTATAAAGGCCAACGCACAATAAATTCGCGAACGAGGTATATGAGATAGAAAATCATAAATATACCTCGTGTTTGAGTAATAACCTGTGCGTCTTCGTAGTGCGAACTGGAAAGTTGAGTTTTATCCATGTGTGCATAAACATTTTGTTCAAGAATGTCGTGTGAAAAAATATCTCATGCTTATATTTTTTACACAAATGGTCATCATGGTATTTTTCCAATTTCGTATTTACAAAATAATTACGAACCCAAAAACAGGGCTGATTTTGATAAGCGGAAAAAGTATAAAGTGTGGTTAAAACGTGATCAAATGGAGGATGTTTTACTGAAAGCTTATATATTATTATTGGGCTGTAAGTAAATTTAGATTTTATTATTACTATTATTTGTTACTGAAATTTTGCAGAATTGTTCATTAAAGAAATTATAATTTGAATGCCTTTTTCAATTCAGGAGAAACTTAACGTTGTAGCTTCATAAACTTTAAAGCATTAAAAAAGTAATTATTGCTAAAAGAATTTTTATATTTCAATATATTGTTTACTAAAATTACAAATATTTCGAAAAATATTCAGATTACATGATTTCATTCTTTTCTACATAAAATCAAATTCGAAATAAAGTTTTGCGTCTAAATTATATATACACAAAAAAATTTCAAAAATGACTTTACTTTTAAACTAAAATGATTCAAAATTCATTAAACTAAAGTTTACAACGTCTAACCTGAAGGACGATTTTCAATATTATTATTTGGAAAATCGTCAGATTTTTCATTTAAATCTTTAATTTAATCTTTAGCAATATTTGTAAACATTACAATTTCTTTCATCCAACCTCTTCTTAACCGATAAATATTGTAAGCAAACAAATAATTGTACACTATGCAAAGATCAAAAATTTTATGATTTAATTATTTATAACATGATGTTAATATTAGATATTTTGCAATAATATATTACAAACTTATTTATTAATTGACAAAATATTTTAATTTTAAATTAACAAAAAGGTATATAATTAAAGCAGCTGTATGACTCATTTTAATAATTATCAAAAACAATTATTTTAAATAACTTTAGATATAATGAACCATCCTTGTTGTAAATGAAATAAATTGATTCACCAAAATTTGAATAATTTAAATAATTAAAAAATTTGATTTTCTTACAGCAAGCGAAAGTGACGTAGAAAAACAAAGAAGTAAAAAACGTTTGCAGTTTCCGAACACAAGAAATATCAGTTTTTCTTCAGAATCCGAAGCATCTACATCTTTTAAAAAATCTCGTAAACTTAAAAATGTAAATATAATTATTTATTAAATTTGTTAATTTCATTTTTTACATCTGAATTACTAAAATGAGATCAATTTATAAAGTAACATTTATGAAACTGCAAAATATACGCATTAAAATTTTAAGAAATTGTCAATTCTTTTGTTATTTAAGTAGTTTTAAAAAGTTATTATTCTTATAACACTTAACTTACGAAAATAAAAATCTTATTTTATTAAAATTAATTATACTATTTAAAGCAATGTTAAAATTTTAATAAATGTTTATTATGAATATAAAAATTAAAATATTAGAAATAAAAATTTTTTTAAATCTTATAATTAGAGCTGTGCAAAATAATTTTAATGGAACTGATCGAATTTCTTCCCTTTCTTTGAGTTTGCCTTGTTTTTGACGTTAGAATTCTGAGTTCAAATGTTTAGGGGAAGGGTACGGTAAAATTTCAACCTTTTCATATTTAAATTGTTAAGGTCTGATAACTATTTTCTGACATTAAGGATCCACATTCAATTTTTATTATTAAAATTAGAAAATAGTATAATAAATAATCAGAGAACAAAGGCAACCATTTATTAATTAACTAGAATAGATTTCGACATTCGTCATTCAAAACAGGTGATTGAAATATCAAATTTTGCGCAGCTTTAATTATTACTTTTTTCTGTAAACTCAATTAATAAGGGGACGTACACATAATACGTCACGCGAATATGGGAGGGGGGGGTCAAGGCATTTGTGATGACCTATAGAAAAAATGGCGCTAATGTATGGGACAGTGTGTGACATGGGGGAGGGGGGGGTCTAAAATAGTCAAAAATCGCGTGACGTTTTATGTGTACGGACCCTAATAATCTCAGTAATAACATTCTTAAATTTTTCAGAAAACAAATCCTGAACAGAAGCTACGGAAAAAGAGAGCGATCGAAATTCAAAATAAAAGAATTTTAGATAATTATAATAAACTTATGGAGAACCGAAAAGAATTGCTTGATTCGGATGAATCTGTAAGTGATTTAGATGAAAACACTGTGATGGAATTATCTGATACTGATTCGGTGCATTCTGATGAAGATATAAATTTTGATTTAAGGCATGGTAAGTATTTGCAAAATTGACTTAAAAGAAAAAGGTTTGCAACCAGAAACTACTTTTAAAACATTTTTTAAAAATTGTTTGTCCTTTTATTTTCTCAGGGTGTCTACTAACCGGGAAAACCGGGAAATAACCGAAAATTAAATTTGACCGAGAATGAGCCGGGAATTTTTTCACCAAAATTAAAAAAGTTTTGTTTTAATCTGTTTTCAAAAAAATAACTTTTTATTAAAATTTTTAAAGATATTTATACTGTTATCTAAATTAAAATTAGTTAAAAATAATTAATTTGATAGTAAAAAATCAGTTACCAATTCAAACATATGTAAATAAATTTTAAAAACTTATGGAGTTAATAGAAATATTGTGAAATTCGAATGAAAATATGTAAATAAATTTGTTAAAGAATTTCATTAAATTAATTAATTAATTATTAATTAGGCGCGGTATCAATTGCCCAAAATTCAACTGTATACAGGAAAACTGCACACGTTCAAGTGCACACGGGAAAACTGAATACAAGCAAATTTAAAAAGTAAAATCATTAAATTAAATTTAAAAACTGTACAAATTTAAACTGCATACCGGTAAACTTACGAAGGAAAAACTGCACACTATTAAAAATTGCAAATTTTAATAAAAAAATGAAATTAATTTAAACTGTATACATTATTAATTATTAATTAGTAATTATTAATTATTTAATTAATTTACAAATAGAATTTTCAAAGTATTTTAATTTAGTAATTTATTAATAATTGAATAATTTATATTTACATTGAATAATTTACATTTTTTTTAAATATTGAATTCTTTTAAAGAATTTTATTTAAATTTTTCGAAAATAATCAAGGGAAGTTAGTGACCGTAATTATAATTTTATTTTTAAAATGTAAAGTCCCTCTTACAGTTTTAAGTTAATTTTTTGCTTCTAAAAATTACATTATTCTATTAATATTTAATAATTATAATTATTGCACTTCTCTTAAATTTTTATAATTTCAAATTACTGAATGTTTAAATAAATGATATTTATCTATTTCTTGAGCAAATTAAGTATTTATTACTTATTAAGTAAGTAATTAATTGTAACTGCTAATTATTTTCAAAAATTTTAATAAAATTCATCACAAGAATTAAATTATTTTCATAAATAATAGCATTCTTTCGAAGGATTCAATTATTTTTATAATTAGTATTTTTCCACATTTTCAATTCAAATTATTTTTAAAAAATTTAAAGATTTATTTAGGTTTGAAATCAAATTTAAATTTGATGAGAAATAAACCTGGAAGAAATTAGGATATAGCCGGGAAAAACCAGGAATTTTGTTAAACTAAAATAGTAGACACCTTGTTTATGCATTTTATGTAAGGAAGGCGTCAGAATATCATTTTTAAAATAAAAAATTATATCTTACATTAAATTAGCTTCAAATATACAACCATCTCCAAGTGAACCATCAACATCAAGTGGACAACCATCCAGAATTGAAGAACCACATCTGGATAGACAACTATCTGAAAGTCAAAACTCAACACCAAATAGAGAATCATCTCCAAATCAAAGAGTCCATCGAAATAGAGGCCATCGAAATAGAGGTGGTCAGAATAGAGATGGTCAGAATAGAGGTGGTCAGAATAGAGATGGTCTGAATAGAGGTGGTCAGAATAGAGATGTTCAGGATAGAGATGTTCAGAATAGAGATGTTCATAATATAGGTGGTCAGAATAGAGATGGTCAGAATAGAGATGGTCAGAATAGAGATGTTCATAATATAGGTGGTCAGAATAGAGATGGCCAGAATAGAGATGGCCAGAATAGAGGTGGTCAGAATAGAGATGGCCAGAATAGAGGTGGTCAGAATAGAGGAGGTCAGAATAGAGGTGATCAAAATAGACAAGGTCTATTTGCAGGTGATCGTTATGACCGACCTGAAGATTGGGTATGTCAATTGTTTATTATTACTTTCTTTTTATTTTTAACAATTAAAAATTATTAATTAGGTTATCACTCTAAAAGAAAACAAATGTGAGGTACTCTGAAGAAAGTAAATCTCCAAGAAGTAAATCATTTTATAAGGATATGTTTGTGATATATTTACCTTACTTAACCCCTTAAATGTGATTGACTAAGATTTTGGCCGTTAAATCTTCGTCATCGCAGTTAAGGGGTTAAAAGTTTCTGCTTAGTTGAATAAAAGGAAAGTTAATTTTTATTAATGATGTTACATGGGCGAATCTTTGCAACTTTTAACCTTTAGGTCCCTCACATTATTTTCACTAAAACAGCTTAAATATCAAAACTAATGATTTTTAAATAGTGTAGGAATGTAAAATTGAAAAAATACTTTTGCATATTATTATTGTTTCCTGTTTAACAAAAAAAACTTTATACAAGTAAATTTAGGATGTAGAAATATCCCATAAATTTATATGTCTTCATTAATAAGAAGACCTAAATTGAAGGGCTACAAAGAATAAGGGGACGAACGAGAGGCTTGGAAGGGATACTACCAGTCGGGTAGCAGTGACAATTCTTGAGCCGCTCGCTGCTACCTGACTGATATTATCCCTTTCAACCATGCGTTCGTCCCCTTATTTTATGTGGCCCTTCTATTTACAGGGTTGCCACAAATATTTAATTTTATTTTTCCCTGACTTTTCCTTGATTTCCAGACAAAATTCTCACTTTTTCCCTGACCCTAAAAAATATCCTGATTCACTCTAAAAATTATTAGATGCTCAAAAAAATGTTCTATTACATTTATTTACGAATTCCTTAAATTGTAAAATTATTCACAAACATCAATAATTTCTTTTTTAAATAAATATTTAATCATTATTACTTTTCCGTAGGAATTAAAATTCTTCCAAACATTCAAATTCAAACCTTTTTGAAATTCAACAATTTATAAGAATATTAATACAAAACATAAAGAAGGCGATCACTTTCGATCTTCGACTCGGAGTGATCGCCTTCTTTATGTTTTGTTATAATTTCAATTAACATGAAATTTTTCTTCGCAAGAATTCAATTATTTTTAAGAGTAGTAACATTTTACAAAAATATTCTATTATTTGAAAAAATTGTAACAAAATTCGTTGCAATAATTCAATTATTTTCATAAATAATAAATAATATATAATAAATAATCAATTTTTATTAGAAAATTCTAGAAGAATTCAATTATTTAAAATAAAAAGTAAGTAATTTATTTAATAATTGAATGTTTGTTAAAATTGAATTCTCATAAAGAATTTTATCAACAAATTTTTAAATAATTGAATTCTTTTGACTAATTTTAATAAAATTTTTAAGAATAATTACAGTTTTCGAGGAATTTGATTAAATTATTGTATCAAAAATTAATTAAAATCCAGCGATGAGTTTTATTATTTATGAAAGTAATTAAAATTTTTCAAAAATAATTGAATTTCGGTGAAGAATTATATTGTATTACCTACTTTTGAAAACAAATGAATTTCTGGAAATATTTGTAACTTTTCCAAAATTAAATTTTTTTTAGTATTTTTAAATAAAATTCTTTTATCAATCTAGTATTTATGAAAATTTTAAATATTATTTATTAAATAATTTATAAGTCCTAGTTTTATGATTGTTCTTGTAAAATTAAGTTATTTAAAAAATTATTTCCCTGACCAATTTTACATTCCCTGACTTTTTTCCCTGAATTCCCTGACCTGTGGCAACCCTGATTTAACTCTTTGTCATAAATTAAATAGATAGCAATTTTTATCTTAAAGTTTAATTAAAACTTTTTATTTTCTGCAGGTGTATATTGATGAAAACACTAAAATTCACATCGACATATGGGAAAGCATGAAAATGAAATCAGACTCCAAGTTTGTACGAGAATTAGCACAAATATTATGGGGAGATGAAGTGCTGTGTGATAAATGTCTTAATGTTATTAGGGCGAACAAAGGGATTCAAGAAGATGATGCTGAATATCGCCAAGCACTAACTCCCCAGAAAGTGGAATTAATAAAAGGTAATGCAATTTTAACTTAAAAACAGGCCTGCACAAATGCGTGGCTCACGAGCACGAGGCCTTATGCTCGCAAGCCACGCATTTGTGCAGGCCTGCTTAAAAGGATGAACTTTTAGAGATAAAACATAAATTCGCATATAAATGTGTCGTTTTTCAGATTGTCTTTATAATAAAGTTACTGATTCAGGAGCTGATGGTAAAATAAGAAGAGCGAGAGTCAGCAGATACCGGAGACATCTGTCCTCAAAAATTTACGATGTCAGAAGAAAAATTCTAAATAATTTCGACTAAAATCAGTTGTGCGAGACATTTTATTATTAGATTTTAAAAATATGTTTCCGTCGGTGTATTATACTAAAAATGCTAAAAGCTAATTAGTGTTTAAAGTGAGTTTGCTTTTGAGCACATTATTTGAAGAAAGCCAAAAATATTAAAAGTGAAATTGAAATTTCGCTTTAATAATTCTTCTTTACAAGATATTAATGTTAATATTACTTAAGTCAAGAAAACTATCGAAAATTGTTTTGTGAAATTTTTAAATGTGAAATTGATGTCACATTACTAATTATCACTATAGTCACCTTTTTTAATATATTTTTTTATTTTGTAAGCGTGTATAAAAAAGACAATGCAATATGCACAAAAAGTTTAATTAATGTCACTTAAGTGATTAATTATTTACTTTACTTTTTAGCAATTTAAAGTGAAATTTAAGTTAACAATTTAAATTCAACCAAAAGTATGTTTTTTGTTCTTCACATACGAAAAATATTTTAGTTTTTTAAAATAAGACATATTTTGAATTACATATAAATCTAAAATAATTGAAATTAAAAGAATTTTGCCAAACAAATTTTGATTATTTTTTTATTTTTAAATAATATTTTTGAAAAACGAATTTATGAAATTATATCTATTAAAATTTTTTGTTATCACTTATGAAAATAATGAAAATAATTTAAAGAAAGTCTCTAAGTGGTCCTGATAAAATATTCTGTTTTAAGTAATTGGAAAAATTAATTTTTATTCTGATAAAAAAATTTTAGCAACAAGAGAATTTTTAATTTAACAATTAAAAAAAAATTTTGATTATGAAAATTTATTTTTCAAAAATTTATTCAAAAGTAAAATAAAAATACTAACTTTTTTCTTTTAGCGTAAATCAATATTTTTTGAGTTTTTATGTAATTAACAAAAAGTTGACTTTTATAAAACAAAATTTTTCAGTATGAAATCGTTTTTATTATTTATTTAAACATTTTACGGAAAAACTAGCGCATTACTTAAAAAAATGCTCAAAATGCTGTTAAGCGTTATAGTCAATACCTAATCATTTTCAGTGATTATATTTATTAACTTGTTATACTTGTTCTTCTAAAGGATTTTCATGAGTTACATAATGTTAAAAAAGATATTTTATATTATATTAATAAAAAATAATTTGAATATGAAAACAACGTCTTATTTATTGTCAACTAGGAATTCGACCTTTTTGAAATGATGTATGATTTTATTTTAATTAAAATAATTTTTATTCTATATAATAACTGCTTTTTTCACGTATTTATTAAATAATATTAAAATAGTCATTTTCGCCACACCGTAAACGACGTCGTTTGCTACGCCGTTTACTACGTAGTTTACGAAGTCGTATACTACGTCATTTACTATCCCAATTTCCGTTTTCGTTTCCGACGTCGTATACTACGTGATATATGACGTCGATACGATGTCGTTTACGGCGTCATGTACAACGTAGTATACGACGTCGAATTTTCAACAGGGATTCATAAAAATGTTTATAAATAAAAAGATGGAATCTATAAATATTTTATACATGAGTTTTTCATTATGAACAAAAATTTGAATAATCTGATAGATTTAATAACTTCTTAATAGTTTCTCATGCTTTCAGATCTATTTTCTAATCCTAAACCAGAGTAAAGAGTAAGCCCTGCTCTAGGTTAAATAAAAATTATAATTCAGAGTAACGAGTACGCCCTGCTCTAGAATAAATCATATAAACATAAGGTTTATATATCCAATACAGACATAGATTTTGCGAAAGAAAAGAACTGTAGAAATTAGTATATTTACAGATACAGAAAATTTTTTAATCAAATAACCAAAATTTTTAATACAAAATAGAAGCGATTAATTGAGAAGTTGCAAAAGATAAAATAATTTTGTGTTCTGATTAAACGACGAATCATGCATATTAAATGTGCATAAATAATTTTATTAATATAAATAATTAAAATAATTAGATTTTTTTATGTTACAAACACCGTGATAGCTTGGTGCATTTATGAAAATTAACTTCATATCTCAAAATATCAGTATTCATAAATTAAGGTTCGTTTCCTTTTTATTGCGCAGCAATGCTTGTAATAAATAATTCTTCTGTTGTTTTGATTATTTTTTTTTTCTCTCCTACTTGTGGTTACAAATTAAATATAGTATATTGTCCATTTGTAAAAATTAATTGTAATCAAAGAGATTGTGCAGGCAAGGTTGCATTTGTTAATGAATAAAGTTTCAATTACTTTGAGACACAACATAAAGATTGTGCAGGCAAGGTTGCATTCATTACAAATAAAAGTTTCGATTACTATCAGACACAATGTGAATTACAAATTAATTCTTTTTAATAATTTCTTCCTTTCTTAAAACCAAAATTATTTTATCGAAATTGAATTGTTTTGAAATGGAAAACTTTAAAATAAAGCAAACAGTTTAAACTTTTAATAAAATAATATTCAATGAATTGTAATAATATGAAGTTGTAATTGATTGATTAGCTTAATCAAGAGAAACAAATAAGAAAAATGTTTCTTGTTTCATTTAAATGTTTATATACATATATTTTTATAGATTCTGAGAATGTCTCTTAATATGATTTTTATATGCTACAGATCAATCTATATTCAAACTTTTATATTAACCTTGAATACACTTATAAATTAAAAATTTAGGTCAAGAAAAACTTTTAATATTGTATAAATTCATAAAAAAACACATAAAAATCTGTAAGGAACCAATGCAAACAATCATCTTAATCTTCAACAAGGAATACAATAACTCAACACAAATCATCATTTAATACTGGAAAATAAATTGTCTGTACTACGTAAACATCAAATGTTTTAAATAATTATTGTTAAAATTTTCTTCTTATTATCTTGCAAATTAACAACACTAATTTTTTTTTGAATTTTATCGAATGTGTAAAAGTTTAATAGATATAATTTTATGTATACGTCCAATTTTATCAAATATGAAATTTATTTGTTTACTCTAATGTTCATTCAATTGCGATTTTCAAACAAGTTATAATGAGAAAAGATATTATCTGTATTTTCAAATACTTTCAAAGAATATCTACGCTTTTTATATGTATTTGTAAGGTCCAAATTACATTGCAGTAGTTGTAATAGAGGTGATTCAGGTAGTCAAATGTGTATCTGTTGAAATAAAGGTTCAACATGGAGGAAAGTGTTATATAGAAGTTGAAGTGAGCAGAAATAATGGATCTTACTAACTGATATCAAGGACTCATTTTGAAGATCATGGGAATAGAAGTTAAGTGTAACTTTTATCATCATACCACAAAATCATCGAAAAATGGTACAAAACATAACCTTATTTGTGGACGCACAAATACCTGCTGTACTTGTACCAGCATCTTCAAATACTTTGGAATACATTAACCGGTTATTTTATATTCCAAAAGGAAGTTAAAATTTTTGCGGGAATAAATGAAGTTTCTCGTAAAACAATCGTTCATACTCAACGACTCGGCCAAATCAATGAGGGGACCACCAGCACTATCTTCGAGTGAAGGCGTTATAGGACCCTTTTCAACGAGGAAGTAATCGAGAAATTGCAGAAAATTCCTGGGATGAGCTGTGGCATACATTCCCTATTTTTGAGCACAGTCAATGCAGAAGTTGTACCAGTTTTAATCATCTCTTAATATATTAAAATGATATAAAACACCATGATCTATAGATGGTCGATGAACAAGTTAGCAGCCATCTGTAGTTCTACAACCCACCATTCAGTGCGACTGATGTCAACCACCAAAATTTCAACCAAGAACCTCAACAACAATCGTATCAACAAGATCAAACTAAAACTACACTATACTCTATATTATCACACCTACTTCAGAGAAAACTACATCTATTGAAGACGAACATTCCAAAGGATTCTTCAACCTTTCTTCATAGGATGCCATTTGTCTATATGTGTCATCTCAAACAATGAAACCTAATTTGGTTCCCTAATTTTCAAAATTGAATTTATGTAAATCTATTTCTTTTAACCTCAAGAAAATTTTCTCATAACTTCTCATTTTTCTTGTATTATATCTTCAAATATCTGTAAAAATATTGTATATGTGCGTTCAACATTGCTCAGGTTATGGTTATTTTCGTCTTGCATCCTCAACTAACCATTTTACGATGGGGGTGTTACATCCTGTATATTTTTCACTTTTATTTTTCAAATTATATTTTTCAAATAACTTAAAATGGGCCCTATAAGAGTAACATTAAACAGACTAGACAAACATTTCAAAATTATCTTTTTTCTAAGAAAATTCGTTCACACAACATTTTTATCGCTCACAGATTGTACCGTGAAAAAGGCAGTTCAAATTTCATCCTTCTTAACAGTCAATTCTAACCTTGCTAAAAAGAAATACATTTTCCGAACAAAAGTCAAAGTGTTTCCAAATGTGAAAGGAAACCATAAATTGTAATATAACTTATGACCAGATGTCTGAAGAACGACCTTTTTAAGGGTACGGTCGAGAGTGCATACATATACACATTCTAAAATGTGTTTAAATAATAGAAACGTTAATTTTCATTTGCAAATGAATAATAAATAAAACAATAAATAAAAATGATAAATAATTAATATTTTAATATTATCAATATTGTGTGTAAATAAATATTTATTGTTTATAAAATAATTAATAACAAATAAATATCCACAAATAATAATTATAAACAATAAACCAATAATAATTCACAAATTATTAATAACAATTTATAAAAAAATAAATGATCATAAAATCGAAATAAATAATTAAATAATGCGACAATTACGTTAAAAATTACGATAAAATTGAAATTCAAAAACCTACATACATTTAAAAATTATAAACAATTAAACTACGCTATAAAAAATTTTGTAAAATTATTATTAATTAGTTTTTAACAATATTCTGTAAAAATCCAAAAACGTGAAATAATATCCCTACTATTTTAGAAAGACACTGACCTAGGGTACGTCCCTTTAAGACACAACCTACATAAGTGGGATGGGTCTCGAAGACCCAATCCCGAAACGACAAAATCAAATCTTTTAACTTTTTACCAATCTGATAATTAGTCAGCCTCTTTTTCCATCTCTCTAAAAATATTTTCCAAAAATCTAAAAACTCCCTAAAATCCTAGTGGGGAAAAACCTTTAAAAAACAGCATCCCCAAGAGGATGGGATGTCAAACAGTATCTTTACAAGACAACTAGAAACAAGTCAGTAAAAATCATTCACTCTCAATATTCAATTCATTCCAAGTATTCAGTTCAATCTTAAACATTCATACAGTGTTCAGTCTCAAGTTCTCAATACTAAAATTCAACTTAAGTTCAAGTCTATTTTAAAAGTTATAAAGAGTTTTAATACAAGTGTCAATTCTATTACCAAATTCAAATAATTTCATCACATATCGAAATCATAAATCGATATATCAATATATCGATACAGTAAATCGATTAATCGATTATTAATAATCGATATTACGAGGATTCCAAATTATTTCACGTTTTTGAAGACAACGATTTTATTCATAACTATAAATAAAAAAGTGAGTACAAATTCAAAATATTGTTATTAAATTCATCTTTTCTAAACTTCGAAATATAACAATTATACTTTAGAGGAATTGTTATATTTCAAAAAACTATTTCCCAATTCTAAGAATATTATTTCTTTTATTTGAACAAATCCAATATGTTTATAACCTATGAAGCCAAAGGTAATTAATGTTTCATATTGCTGTTACTAATTAACCTTGTTCCTTTTAAAATCAAAAATCCCTATAAAATAAATTTTTAACATTGTTCAACTCGAAAGTGTCCCGAACTATTAAGCGAGAGCTTAGGTTCTAATCACTAACATAATTCCATTTATTAAATATTCATTTATTTAATAAATTGAATTTAAAATAATTATGTTTAGTCCATAGGACGTAACACCATAAAATTATAGGGGAAAAAATTGTTATTAAAAGTTATAGAGCTCGGAAATACCTGTAAAATTATGGGCCATAGGTTAAAATTGGTTCATTTGTTTACTCGCAAGTGAATTTAAACCACTAAAAATGGCACTTTCTTAATTGTTTAATAACTTGAATAAAAGTTAACTAATTCTTTCGGTATTCATTAAAAATATGCCTCTCAGGACCCTTAAGATGTCTGCGAAATTTGGATCCGATCGGATAAATAGTTTATGAAAAATTCCATTTGTTAACTAAAAACATGATTTTTTTCAATGGAATTTCTACATTTTTGGCCGGATAAAAATCAGTTTTTTTTGTCGGATTCTCTTATTAGAGAATGCCAATCTATCAATCACAATTTGTGTCAAATTGAATTTTTGCATAAAAACTGGTTTCCTGAAGGGATTAAATTTTGGCTGATAAACAATTAAACACAGTAGCGACAATTTTAAGTTAATCAATTTCGGACAAACGCCAATCAATTAGAAATATTTTTCTGCAAATTTTCAAAAAAAAAATTTTGACCTAGCACTAAAGGGGTGGGAGAAAATTTTATTTTTTAATTAAAATCCTGAGTATTTGTTTATTAATATTTTAACTTGGTTCTTTCATAATTTATTAATGTATTAGTTATATTATCCGTTAAAAAATTTACAAACATTTCAACAAATTATTTGACAATGAAAAATTGAGTCAAAGTGGAGTTTACTATTTAACTCGCTCGCGACGATGGAGATGGTGTAGTTTCCTTAGTTTGAGTCGCGGCTACTCCCGAGAATTGGCGCCACCTCCTTGACCACTGACACATAGAGCCTGTTTACACCGCGTCGCATAAATGTATTCCTCCGCGTGCATAAACGTATATTCCTCCAGGAGAATAAACTCGCGCCTGCGCAAAGTGCTTCCCAGCGGTTTCTAACTCTTCACAACACAGCTGAAAAGCACTTCGCGCAGACGCGAGTTTATTCTCCTGGAGGAATATACGTTTATGCGCGCGGAGGAATACATTTATGCGACGCGGTGTAAACAGGCTCATAGATCCACTTGTCTGTGTGCTCGCCGCCATATTATCCGAAACTTTTGCCAAAAATTCAACTTTTCAACGTTCTTTTTCAATACATATTTTGAAAATTACTTGCAAATTTCGAGAATATTCTTCATCAGCACGAATTCCCCTAATTATCCTGATAAATCCGAACGAGATATAAAAACTTTTAGTACAAATTAACGAATTTCGATCATTCTTTTTTTAAACTGTGCTAACTTTTTCTCAGGATTTTATATCCTTTATTACTGTTTTTAAAAAATTATAAATAATATGAGAAAAGTAATATTAATTTTTCAGAAATTTTTATTTTTCTAAAAAATTATTGTCAATTTAATAAATTGTCCTTTCAACATTACTGATTGCAAAAGCTATGTTTCTAAGTCAAATTCATAAAAAAGTTTTGTTTGATATTGTTTTTTCTAAAAGGATATTATTTTAGAATTAAATGTTTATTAATTATTATATTTTAGTGTAAATCAAAATAATATATTTCAATTATGAGGGAATGATACAAGATAAGATAAAATTAAGAATGAAACAGATAAAATTGAATTTATTTCATTTAATTATTCTTAGATTTTATTGTGTATAAATTTCGGTAAAAACAATATAAAACAAGAATTTTTTTATAAATTTCTTTGAGAAAAACAGTTTTTGCAATTTGTAATGCAGAAAGAACAATTTATTCAATTAACAATAATTTTTTTAGAAAAATAAATTTTTTAAAAATTTAATATTAATTTTCTCATATAATTTATAATTTTTTTAAAAAAGCAATAAAAGATTTGAAATCCTAAGAAAAAGTTAGCCCAGTTTAAAAAAAGAACGATCGAAATTCGTTAATTTGTACCAAAGTTATAGCAATTTGAAAAAATTTGACAATTTGAAGCGAATATTGTCGCGCTGCTGCCGCATCTCTCCGAGTCCCCACTCCTCCGTCGCGTCGCGAGCGAGTTAAATAGTAAACTCCACTTTTGACTCGATTTTTTATTATCAAATAATTTGTTGAAATGTTTGTAGATTTAATTTCTTCTACCCCTTTATATAGTGCTAGGTCAAAAATTTTTTTTTGAAAATTTGCAGAAAAATATTTCTAATTGAATGGCGTTTGTCCGAAATTGATTAACTTAAAATTGTCGCTACTGTGTTTAATTGTTTATCAGCCAAAATTTAATCCCTTCAGGAAACCAGTTTTTATGCAAAAATTCAATTTGACACAAATTGTGATTGATAGATTGGCATTCTCTAATAAGAGAATCCGACAAAAAAAACTGATTTTTATCCGGCCACAAAAGTAGAAATTCCATTAAAAAAAATCATGTTTTTAGTTAACAAATGGAATTTTTCATAAACTATTTATCCGATCGGATCCAAATTTCGCAGACATCTTAAGGGTCCTGAGAGGCATATTTTTAATGAATACCGAAAGAATTAGTTAACTTTTATTCAAGTTATTAAACAATTAAGAAAGTGCCATTTTTAGTGGTTTAAATTCACTTGCGAGTAAACAAATGAACCAATTTTAACCTATGGCCCATAATTTTACAGGTATTTCCGAGCTCTATAACTTTTAATAACAACTTTTTCTCCTATAATTTTATGGGAAAGAACGGTCATCGAAAAACTGTTTTTCGGCATCTTTGCAATTGTTTATAACGTGCTGCTGGAAAAATCTCGAGTGGGAAACATATACATATTCATACTACCGTCACACACTATATGAATCCACAGTCAAAAGTGAAGTATCAATTTTGGCACGGAAAAACATAGGGCGACTGGACTAATAAGACTTATGAACAATTGTAAGTAAAATAATAAACTAATTACGAAATGAATGTATTTAATATGCAAATGCTATTGAAAAATTAAAATTTGAACTTCTGTATAATACCTAGTTTTATTATACACTTTTTATTGGCGATTTCTATAAACGCTTCTTTCACAATATTTCAACAATCAGTCGCGCTTAAATTTTCAAAAATTTCAATTTTATAAAAAAATAAAGTTTTGGAATAATAAATTAAATCGTAAAGAAGTTAAAAGTTACATGTTAAGTTTTTCGTATTATATGCTTTCCGGTTACTAAAATAATGCAAAAAAAATTGTTTTTTTTTGCAAAGTCCCCTACTAAAAATAAAGTCACAAAACGACAAAAAAATCATCAGAATTTCTGACGTTCTGAGACTGCATTTGTTACGATTGCAGCCACATAACGTCAGGCTTGTGTCATTTTTCATCAGAAAACTTCAAAAGTAGTCAGATTTTTTATACAAAGTCGACACCCTCTTTTACCTATAAAAAGGTCAACTGACCGTCATAAAATTGAAGGGAAATCTTTTTATTTGTTTATGTTTATATTTATTTAAACATTATACTTGTTTTTCATCGACTTAGAATTCTTCTCACAATATGTTCTTGTTATATAAACAATAATATATCATTTAGAACTTAAATTCAAAAATGATATCAGTTTTTATTTATCAATTACGGTTTTCGAGATACGTTACAGTTTTCTTAAAAAAATGTTTTTTAAAATAAATTTTAGATATTTGCAATCGTGAAGATTTCTAGATTCTGAATTTATATTCATTTCACCTGAAATATTAAAATTGCAAAACTTTTGAGCAATAAAAATCAGGTTGAAGACCCGAAGCGCGTAACAATAGACCTAAAATTCTATTGTGAAAAAAGGGCTACGCACAAATTTCAAGTTTTTATGGTACTTTACATTTACCAACTATCTTTCGGTGGGGGACTGTAAATTAAAAAAATGAATTCAATGAGAAATAATCACAATCCATAAACATCAGTATTCAACAGTAGGAGCATAAAAAACCTTGTAGTCAGAATTAACCAAAAGCATCAGAAAACGTCAAAGTAGTCACAAAACATCAAAATTCTTCAGGAAACGTCAAAGTAGTCACAAAACATCAAAATTTCTGACGTTTTTTCATTATTCCTGATTTTATTTTTAGCAGGGTCCCTACCTATATGAGAGGTCAATTTTGATTGATCCTACATATTTTTTAAAAATTGTAGACAAAATTCGAAACTTAAATGAATGTCGTTTATATAAGTAATGACATCTCGTGAAACAAAAAGAGTATTTCTTTTTAATTCGAAACATTTATTGTTACATGCATTCAAAATGTACAGTGGAAAAATGTCAAAAAATACAATTGGATCAAGTTTTTGTGGTATTGTTAACTTCACTTATTGTCGATTTATATTTTAAGAAAACCAAGAAACAAATAAATAAATATGTAATTAAATAAGTTTCTATTGATAATACTAACCATGCTTAATGCAATATCAATATATCGCTTTCATAAACTCGACGATTTTTCGTGACGAAACATCCGAAACATTAAACTAATGATAGAATTTTACATCGTTTGGATAACAGAAGTTAAGACTTTTTAACTTGTACTTATTTTGTATAAGTATTTAAGTACAATTTATAGAATTTTTTCTTCTTTTTCTTTAATTTATAGAATTAGGAATTAGATTTGCAAATCAAGATCAAGAGACAGTTGATTGCAGTTGATGAAAACCATGAAAACATTTATAACCATAAATAAAAAGTATTAATCGCAATAGAGTGGAAACTTCAGCTGTGGGAACAAAACGTCAAATTAAGGGTGCAATCACATGTGAGCAGAATACATCGACCGAAAGCGGAAAAGAACAACAATATCTACCTATCTCTTTTGCACTATTGGTTCTATTGTTATGTGGGATTAAAAATTGACTACCAACCGTACCAACCATTTTTTTAATTTAAATAAAAACAATGTAAGTTTAAAATATAATTAAATTTAGAATATTTCGTATGATTTTACAAATATCTAAAATTTATTGTAGGGTAAGTGCGTTAATTACAGCGTATTATTTTTAAAAATGTATCACTTCTGAATATCTGAATTTGATTTTATTGCGGGAAAGTGTTGAAGTTGTTTATTGTATTATTTATAAAAATATATCCTCTCTTTTGCATTGTTGAGTTTCTATTATTGTTTTGTGGGTGTTTTGAATAATACGCAAGTTTGACTTTATATTAAATCGAACACTTTATTCAGTAATGTGAAAACACACTCGTTAGTTTTTCTATCAAACAAAGAAGAAAGTAAGGAGCGCGAGCGCCGCACAGAAGAAGACTTAGAGAGGGCGGAACTGCCTACAACCGGAGTCAATTGAGCAACTATAAATAGCGTCTGGCGCTAAATTCAAATAGTCTCAACACTCCCTCCCTTGATTGACTCCGTTACATAACATTTTAGTTAACTTATTGTTATAAATATTTTTGTTTGAAGTACATAAGTCGCACAAAGTATGATTCTTAACAAGTGAATTTGATAATAAAATAAGTAATTAATTCTCTTCGAGATTGGGTAGATCCAAGAAAGATTCCAGTTATTGGTTTCCTAGAGTATTAAAGAAAATTTAAATTATAAATTCATAAATAAGTTATTTATAAAAGATTAGTTCAGAAAACAGTCGTCTTATGTTAATGAAAAACAAATATTTAAAGAACATCATTATTTAGAATTTTGTCTCGTAGGTCAGTGTGAGATTCAAAAGCTAAAGATTTAGTCATTATGTCAGCTATTTGCTTTTTTGATGGGACCCATTCAATAATTACTCGATTAAATTTTACACATTCTTGAACATAGTTCTCGTGGTGGTTTCCACCACTCGTTTGAGCACATATAGTTGCTGCTTTGTTGTCGCATCGAACAATAGCTGGAAGTAAGCTGTCGTTATATACCCGCATTAGAGACTTATTAATGGCAATAAGCTCCTGACAGGCCTGGCTCATGGCCACATACTCAGCTTCACAAGTAGACAGAGCAACATAACTCTGTTTAGTAACACGCCAAGCTATTGTGTCCCCGAAAAATTTGATTATGAAACCGCAAGTAGAAACTGACGATTTACAATCTGCAAAACTAGCGTCGGAGTAGGCCAACAAACCATTTTGTCTTCCGAGATATTTTAATCCCAAAGACTTCGTTCCTTATAAGTATTTGAAAACCCTTTTCACCATGTCCCACTCGTTCTCGGTTGGGTTTATTTGATGCCTACTTAGCACGTTCACAGTAAAGGCAATGTCTGGCCGAGTAGCACTGGCTAGATATAAAAGGCTACCGACTGCCTCTCTGTACGGAATATTTAAAGATTGCTCGTCAATTATTTTACTCTCTTCTTCACGTTGTCGTCTTTCACGATTAGCTACTTGCCGTGTGATCATTGGTGTGTTTTGAGGAAATTCATCGTTAAAGCCGAATTTAACCAAGATTTTATCAATGAATCTTTCTTGATTAATTGTCATCACTCTCGTTTGCCTATCTCTTTGGATATTCATGCCTAAGAAGAATTTAGGTTCTCCCAGGTCACTCATTTCAAAGAAATTCATTAACTTGATTTTTATTTCTGTAAGTATTTTGCTGTCGTTACTCGCTAATAAAATGTCATCTACATATATTAGCAAAATAACCTTCGTATTGCCTGAGTTACATGTGAAAAGACATGGATCGTATTGATCACTCGTCAGTCCCAAAGAATTTGCAACCTCAGTGAATCTCTCGTTCCATCGTTTAGAACTAATTCTTAATCCATAAAGAGCTTTTAGAATCTTACACATTTTTGTTTGTCTATCTTCTTTGGACACTTCCATTCCCTCGGGAATTTCCATGTAGACTTCGTCTTCGATTATTCCATTGAGGAAGGCTGTTTTGACGTCTAGTTGACAGACTTCTAAGTCATAGAAGTTTATCATAGCCAAAACAGACCGAACAAGAGTTAGTCTGGAAACCGGCGCATACGTTTCCTTTAAGTCGTATAAATTCGAATCTTTGAACCCTCGTATGACTAATCTCGCTTTGAACCTTGTAACACCGCTACCGTCCTCCTTTTGTTTAAAAACCCATTTTGAGTCGATGATATTAGGTTTCTTACCATGTTTGCTGAATTTGGGGCGATCTACTAGAGACCATACTTTATTTCTCTTTAAGGAATCTAGCTCGTCTTTTATCGCATGAGTCCACTCGTTTTTATGCTTCGACTCTGAAGCCTGTTTGAATGTTTGAGGATCGTTGTTTATGCTTGCATGTAAGCAATGCAAGATTTGGTCACTTGCTTTATCTCTCGTATTCTGAAACTCTTCTTCTATGGAAGGAAATTCGAATTTTTCTGATCTAGATTGGACATCTATAAAATTCACAAAGCTTGTGTCAACGATTTTACGACTGCGAGTGTTATAAGGCTCTTTCACTGCTTGCGATGTTACTTTTTGTCGTTTAATTTTATCATTTTCATCCTCTCCCTCCGTCTCTGATTGTCGCTTGCGTGGTCTCCCACGTTTTCTCCTCGCTTCTCCCTCCGAACCTAAAAAATTACAGTCGTTTGTTACTTTAGTCACATCGTCATTTTCAAATTTCAGAAACCACTCGTTTTTTGAGCGTTCGATTCCTTTATCAGGCCAGTTTCGAATTGACTCACTTCCGTACTTGTCACCGTAAACCATTTTCTCATTGAATCTAACATTTCTAGATTCGAAGAACTTACCCGACTCAGGATTTAAGAAAATATATCCGGAAGGCGTATATCCCACCAAAACTCCTCTTACAGCTCTTGCAGAGAATTTCGTATCCGGTTTTCTTTGGATAGACCAATAGGCCAGACATCCAAAACGTTTAATTTGGTTCACGTCGTAGTGCAAGTTTGGTGCAAATATCTCGAGTGGTGCTTTAAAGTCATTTGTGCGATGGGGAGTTCGGTTGTACACATAAACGGCTGCACCTAAAGCAAGGTCCCACATGGTTTGAGGAAGCTTTGAATCAAACATTATGGACCTGATCTTCTTTTGCAATGTTTGATTAAATCGTTCGGAGGTTCCATTATGCTGAGGAGTATCTGGGCAAGCTGGTTGTATTTCGATTCCATCACGAATTAAAACTTCTTGAGTATAACCTCCCATGTACTCCGTACCTTGGTCTGTTCTAAGATAACAAATCTTCTCATTTGAGCCTAGTAGGTTTCGTGCGGATTTGATGAATCGTTCCAAACAATGACCTGTAGCATCCTTCGTCTTCATGGGGTACGCTAAGGCCATTCGTGAAAAATCGTCTATGAATACTGAGATGTATTGGTAACCAAATGGATGGGTAAGAGGTGCAATTTTCCCCATTACATCTGAATGTATAATTTGTAGAGGTCTAGTTGCTCTACTCCTTTGATTTCGAAACGGTAATTTCGATAATTTTGTGAGGGCACAAATTTCACACTCTCGTATGCTTTCGTCAAAAACTACACCTTGTAATTCTTTGTTATCTTTCCATAAACCCTGAAGTTTACGGAGATAGTCAACCGAAGCATGGCCCATTCTTACATGCCACAGCATAGCTTTACTCTCCTTTATAGATTCGGTATATGACTTATTTAAAACGAAGTCATCCTCTAATAGATCTACTGATGGTAGATCATCCAAATTCGTTATTTTTCTATTTGTGATTTGAGTATCAAAATCTGTAAAAGCACAGAGGTCACTCGTATTACCTTCTTTTGTAATCGTTTTACACTCGTTACCATTAATTTGATCTATTTTTAAATCAACAGTCTTTATATTATCGTCAGTATTTTCGCTCGTTTCGTTATTAACATTACTTGGGGGCTGCTCGTTTTCGTTATCATCGTTAACTTTCGTTTCGTTTGTTTCTGTCGTAGCATCAACATTTTCTTTTTCTTCGTTCGGTTCAACAGTAGTTTCAAAAACAAATACATCAGAAGAGTTCAATCGTTTTTGTTTGACCTTTTCATTGTCAATCTCAAATTTCATAACCCAGTAGGGTTTATCGTATATTCCTGTAGCATATACTTCGGTCGTTTTTGGATCGTAAATTTTAACTCGCTCTTTATCGAAATAGGTTGACAATCCAGCTTCCGCAAATTTTCTTAAAGAAAGCAAATTTTCGGATAATGAGTTTGTGTATATAGTGTTGTCCAAGACGAGCGACTTTTTGTTATCTGAGTTTGAAATAATGTTCACTGTGCCTTGACCCTCAGCAACTAAGTCAGCTTCACTGTTTTTAATATTAGCACACTTAATTACGCTAGATTTCGACTTTTGAAGGTCACTGAAAATTTCTGAAGAGTTCGTTAAATGTTCCGTTGCTCCGGAATCGACAATGAAAGAGACATAATTTTTATTGCTCTGAGTATTATTTAAAGAACCTTTGTTATTTGATTTTTGTAAGAAATGTGTTGATAATAACGACTGTTTTCTTTGATCAAATTGAGGTTTTAATTTCGTTTCTAATTTAAAAGAGTTTTCATACGTACCTTTATTGTTTTGTTGCACCTTTAGCTTTTCGTTCGTCCATGTTCGAGATTGATGTTGACTAGTTTTATTTCCTTTTTGTTTAAACTGTCTATTGGCCCCGTCGCGAGTTGGTTTTGAGTTTGAGCTATTTTTACTTCGAAGGTCTTTTGCCTTAAAAGAGCGCTTATTATTCGCCTGCATTCGATTTTCGTATTTATAATTATTGTTTTTATATTGTTTATCTTTATTTGTTTTATTAAAGCTTTTTCCATTTTTGGCTAGTCTCTGGGGACATTCAGCAGCAATGTGGGTAGTGAACTGCCCACTTTCGTAGCATTTTTTTAAGCCTTGTCCTTTTATTGGACACTCGTTTCTCATGTGGCCACTATCGCCACATTCGAAACATCTCTCGTTTGATCGATTGGAATTTATAAAAGACGCGGATGCCACTGTAATTGCTTTCGAATTTGGATGAGTGGTAGTATTGGATTGCAATTTATTTGCTTCGGCTTGCATTATAAAAGATTTTAAAAGGTCGTACGTTAAACTTTTTCCTGTTTGGCTTTTCGTGATAAATTCTATTGATTGAATTTCCGGAACTTGACTCATTATTGAGTTATATAGGGCATCGCGCTTTTCATCATCGGAAAGTGGAGTTGAATCAGGAATTGTTTCATAATTATGAACTAATTCCTCAAATCTATCTAAAAAGGCATTTGCTGTTTCCCGACTCGCGTTATATTGCATATTGCATACAATTGTTTGCGAACGCCGACACTAGTCACATTGACTTCACAGCGCTTTATTTCTTTTACTTTTTCGAGAATTTCGACAGGATCTTTAATGTGAAGAATACGGTTGTGATAGTTTTTATCAATTCGGTTAATTAGGATATCGCGTACTTTGAATTTGTGTTTTTCTTTCAAGATGTCGTTAATACCGTCCGGAATTTTAATATTTTTATCAATTACATATAATAGATCAATGGTTCGAAGTTCTGAGGTCAAGAATTCATAAAAATGATCGAATTTACCGCGTGCCTCTAATTTATAGTCATGTTTTACGTTTTCTTTCCCTATCAACTCTACCCTTATTGCCTTTTTAACGCGGTTTGCAAATGTTTGAGGTTCGTTTAGGTTTGTATTCGATGCGGAGGAATTATTTGTAAGTTTAACTTTTTCGGGAAACGTCGTTTTTTCTCTATTTTGTAAATGCATGTTTATTTCAGATTGTTTTAATGTTTTTGGAACGGGGACTTTTAAATCGGTTGAAAGCTGCTCATCTGATATTATTTTAGGTTTTTTAGCTCTGGACTCATCCAACTCGCGCTGACGTAGCCATAGCTTTAAATTGTCCTGCATTTTTGAGTGAAGATTTATTGTTACTGATAACATTTGTTCCATCGCTTGGATTTGATTGTTGAATTTCGTGTGGAACTTCGTTAGTATGTCTTCGAAATGAGAACAGTCGTTTTTAATATCATCAATAGTCCCAAGATGATTTGTATTTTTCTGTACTTTCGATTTCGCACTGTCGTTGCTGTGATTCTCTTGACCCTCGCCAGTTCCGGAACTCGTTTCATCTATTTGCGGTGACACACCTACCGAAAAAGGATTCGTTATTACTTCATTTTTGTCGTCGACGACAACAGTCGTACCTTCGTTATTAAACATCGTTTTCGTTATAGGGTCAAAAGATGTCATGGAAATAAATTTTTGTTTACCTTGGTTTACAACATCGTTTATTTTTATTGAACTCCGTGGCATTAGAAGACTATAATCTAAAGGTTGCATTTCCTCCGTTTCGTCGTTGGTTCCATGATCAACAGCATCCGCACCCTCGTTATTTTCGACTTCGTAAATACCTTCAGCACTTTCGTCTTCCATAGTTGGTGAAGACGTTTCTAAATGGTTTTCAGCGTCGCCACCGATTGGTTTGTGTTTCTGTTCAAGTTCAAAAATCTCTGCACGTAAAATTTCCCAAACGTCTTTCAGCGAATTTCGACCTTAAATAAAAAATTTACTAAAGTCTAATACATAAAAAGAAAGAAGGAAAATGCCCCCTTATTTATTTATTTTTTTAATTTAAAATTAAACAGAGACTTGCTCTTAAATCACCTGATCGAACACAAATCAAGATGATTCAGAACTGATTTTCTTTCTCGTACTTATTACTATTAAGTATGTTTAAAAGAAAATCTAGTCATTAAAGTCGTCTGAAATGCACACAATTTTTCCGACTTTAACAACCCAAACAGTGGTTTAGTGTGTCTTATTGTGCAGAGAATATTTAATATTCTGAGACTGTTCCTCGATACAAAACTTAAGTGAAACCATTTATTAAATTATTTGTTAATTTCAAATATTTTCGACGCTAATTCGAAATTAATTTCATTTAGTTTTTTTTTTTTTTTTTTTTTTTTAATTTATTAATCAATTAACTAGCTAGTTTCGTTTATTTGAAAAAAAACGTAAGAAAAAAAACAAATTCATTACATTCGTTAATGGTGAATTTTAATTAAAACATCGTTATAAACTCGTAAATATAGGATTATTTAAAAAAAAGCATACTTAGCGTAGCTGCTTCTCCAGATGAAAAGTTAATTTGAAAATTCTCTCCATCAATTTTTGCACGAATTAACAGGTCCTGCGTCATTTCAATTTGAAGTGCATTCCGGCATCGTTCGATCAACTGCGAAAGTACGCTTGTGTTCACTAATTTAGTCATTTTGTTAAAATGAACTTAAGTCTTATTCTAATTAAATTAGCTTGTCTGTATCTTATTTAAGACAATAAATAAACACTTATTTTCACTTGGTCAAATCCCTGAAATAAAAGAGGATTCTGCTTCCCCTTTTTTTCTTTGTACACTCACGCCGCCATATTGCGAGAAAGATGCTTTTTCTTTCACTAAACACGTTCACCAGTCGAACAAAAATAAAAACGGCACTACACAGTGGAAAAAATACTGGGACCCATAACCTGTTGAGTTTCTATTATTGTTTTGTGGGTGTTTTGAATAATACGCAAGTTTGACTTTATATTAAATCGAACACTTTATTCAGTAACGTGAAAACACACTCGTTAGTTTTTCTATCAAACAAAGAAGAAAGTAAGGAGCGCGAGCGCCGCACAGAAGAAGACTTAGAGAGGGCGGAACTGCCTATAACCGGAGTCAATTGAGCAACTATAAATAGCGTCTGGCGCTAAATTCAAATAGTCTCAACATGCATCATGTGCTACTTCTCGTAATAAACATCATCTGGTATAACTCTATACTGATTGATTTAGTTATAGTCCCAGTAATTTGAATTTAGATTTATTTATTATAAATTTATTTTTTTCGTAATTCTTTGTAGGATCGTATGTAGGGAACAATAAAAGGATCTCATAAAGGATTCTTCATAGAATATTGAGTTGGGAATCACATCCAGAAGATTTCCCTTTCCAATGCAAATTCAAAAATTAGTGAAACTTTCAGAGATTCAAATTTAGAGTGAAAATTTATAGAAACAGGTTCTATTTCACAAATTAAACTTAAAATATATCACGATTTTTTGTTTTTTTATGTTTTTTTAAATGAAAATAAAATTTGTCTCAATTTTCATTATTATTTTCGTAATAAATGCATCAAAACAGAAATATATACAAAAAGTCTTAGAACAATAGGAGCTATGTGTGCTTTTCGTAAGTATAAACCCAAATAGTTTTAAGATTTCAAACATATATTTTTACGAAACATAATATTATATTTACAGATTATCATAGTGTTCAAAATTAAAAGGCCTCACTGAGAGCCTTAAAAAATAAGAAAAATAATTTTTATTTTAATATCACATCACTTTGGCATTTTTAATAAAATGTTCAAAATATCATTTAATTTGTTAATGATTTTATGCCGACGTACAAAAAATAGTTCAAAGCTTAGAACTTAACAATGTAATCACAGTTTACATCTGTGTATTGAAACTCTATACTCAACTAAATATTAATTATAATTATTAAAGAATTTAAATTACTTTTCATTACATTCATTACATTCATTAGACTTAAATGACAATTTCTTTATCAGAAAAAAGACACATATAATAAATTATACAAACAAAAATATTTGCGTTAATTCAGTAGTATGTAGTTACTTTTTAGGAACAAGCTGCTGAAAATCTTCGCAAATCTACAACTGAAAGATACTGAAAGATTTGATAAATATCAGCATTTGAAATTCGGATTTTATGATTTTGTTTAATCACACTAAACATTAAACAGACAGACTCGTTTATAAATGTTTTTCTAGTTTCTGCCAGTTCGACATTCGCTTTTATAAACTCAGCATACGCTGGAAATTCTGCTTGAGAATAATCAATTGCTTTCACAAAATTCTTGTTGTTTGCGTACATGGCCAGTTTATTAACTGGTCGGGTTAAGACATCGTAGAAAGTGACGTTTAAATCAATATCAATTTTCGTCTTTCGCATAATATCTCTCTGCCTTATACATTCTACTCTCCAATCATTGAGATTGTTCTTTTGACAAAATTCTATCACACCTGGATGACAGTCTTCGGTCAACAATATTAATCGCTCAACTACCAACTTTAAACAGTCCGTTATATCCTCTTTGTTATCTTCATCATCAAAATAAGACGAAAAAAAATCCGCATCAATACTCAAAAGATCAGCAATGTTCTTAGAGTAACCTATCAAAAGCAATTTGCTCTTGTAATTTACATCGTAATCGTTTATTTCTATATCGAAACAGGATTTCGAGTCATTATATTCCATCAAAACTTGTAGCAATTCTGGTGTATGACCTGTTGGATAGTCACTATTGAATTCTTCCTCAGAAAGACGTTTAATTTTTTCATCACTTAGATAATTAAATATGCATCTAACGATTTGAGGCCGAAATTCAAAATTATCATCGTCTAAGATTAGCACATCTGACTCCAAATTTGAATCATTTTTTTTATTACTAGTTGACACTCTTATTTGAACTGCATCGGAAAATAGCTCCTCAGATTGTTTACTTTTCAAACGTGGAATCAAAATTTCTGTTACTTTTACCAATTTTTCAAACGTTAAAGCAGAAATACTCCTTCCACGAAATAAGCGTGAAAACATGTTGAAGGACATTGATAGTGGTGACCCTCTGTATTTACAGGTTTTCGAAGGATCAGCACCATTTTCTAGGAGAAACTTAACAACAGCTGGCTGCGCTGCAGTTGCTGCGAAGTGTAAAGGAGTGAGACCGTGCTCAGTTTGTAAATTAACGTCAGCTCCAGCTTTTAGGAGAAGCTTCACTAATCTCGTGTGCTCGAATGTTGCTGCAAGGTGAAGGGGACTTGTAATTTCGAACAAACTATCAACAGGATAACCTGCTTTTAAAAGAATTTCTAATATCTCATCGTTGTCACTTTCAACAGCAATGTAGACGGCTAATTTTTTAGCGAAAGCGTTTGATTGATACTCGTTTGTCGGATCGTTTGCAATTGCTTTGACAGTTTCCAATTGACCCGTTCGAATAGAGAAGTGAAGCTGTGTCTCTCTAAAGTGCGTATTTGCATTTATTTTCGACACGACTTTTATTAAACATTCCCACATTTCAAGGCGGCTCCAATAAATTATATTACTAAATATAACATCTAATGATTCTGTCTTCACACCTACGTCCACTAAATATTTAATAATATTCAAATTGAAACGCTTTATACATGTTGCAAACAAGCCGAGTTCGTCCTTATTAATCGTTTCACTGCTTTTTACGCCATTTTTCATGAGATATTTTAGAATTTCTAAACGACCACACGATGCTGCAAGTTTAAGAGGAGAATCACTGAATGTTGGAATATCGACTGTGCTGCATCCGTTCATCATGAGAAGTTTTACCATTTCAAAATTCCCATTTGCAACTGCTGTACGAAGAGGTCCCATATATGTCAAATCGTTGTCACTCAAAACTGCACCGTGTTTAAAAAGAATTTCGGCAATATGAACGTTTCCTTTCGCCAATGAAACATAAAGAGGTGTTTTACCCTCATTATTTTTTTCCTCAATAATCGCGCCATTATCTATAAGTGTTTTTGCAAATTCAGAACGATTAAACAAAGCTGCATAGTGAAGTGGCCTTTCATCCTTGAGATTTCTTGCGTTTAAGTTACTATCTTCTAAAAGAAGATTGAACAACTCAGGCTGGTTTTCTCTAATCGCCAGATGCAGAGGTGTATCTCTAATTCCGTCTCGCTTAGGGATGAATAGTTTAGCAATCGCTGCATGTCCTCTTGCAGCCGCCACATGCAGCAATGTCCGGCCACGTATCGTTTCCGTCGAAGAATATTTCTCGAGTAGAGAATGAACAAGACTTAAGTCTCCATGGTGGACTGCGAGAAACAATTCATTATAATCAGAAGTGTCGGCGTAATCATTTGAAGTATCCATGGCAACAAATTGAAGATTTAGATCCGAATGCGAAGCCCACTTTCGCTTTGACGGCGATTTACAATCTCAAATGGTAAGTATTGCATAAATTCTGTATTCTGTAACAAAAATTATAAAATTTTAATTAGTTATTTAAATAAATTCTTATTATCGTCCTCATTATTTAAAAAATATTTTTATACAATTGAAAAGTATGAGTTCAAATAATTTGACCCAAGTAGCGAATTTAATTGGGTTGAAAAAGAACTCTTTTAAACTTGCATATCAACACGTCTTTTTTTCATCAGAACTGGGTTTTATTTTGTAATTTTGACATTTTTTCATTTAGATACAAATTATAATACTAATAATAGTTTTGGTTATGCGGCCACTTAATGTTAACTTTTTAGTTTTACTCTTAGTACTTTGTACGATTGGGCACTACTAAAACTTTGCCCTTTTATAAGTAAATAAAAATAAATAATTGAAGAAGCAAAATTTCTGGGCTGCTAAAAATCATGATTTTTACAAAAAAATCAAAACAATCACATTTTTTATACTATTTTTTTAATAATTATTTTTAAGTAATTCGTTTTTTTAATATTATTTAAATTATAAAATTAATAATAATAGTGTGGCTGGGAAATTTAATTTTTAGAATTTCCTGACTTTTCCAGACTAATTTTTCATTTTCCCTGATAAACAAATTTTTAAATTAGTTTATATTCTGTATTGCTAATTAAAATTGTAACAATGCTTTTTAAGGAACAATTTTATTTATAAAAAAATATAAGATAATTAAAAATTGTTTGTTTAAAAATTTTTAATGTGTTTGAAACTATTATTATAAAAAAAGTAAATGCAAATTTACAATTTAAATCGTGCTTAATGAGCTATTTTTAAGCAAAATGTAAATTTCGCTCAAGTATATGATACCGTCAACCGGGGCTATTTTGTGCACCAAATAGCTTTTTTTTATTCAAAGATTTATTTAAATTCAGAATTAAGAGAATAAAGAAAATTAACTTTTGATATATGTTGTGGACATCCTTCTGAAGGTTTCCTATAAATTTTGCAAAGAAAAAAATTTTTTTGTCTTAGTTATAGTCATTGAAATTCGTGAACACAATAACTCCCGGGATGGGGCTATTTTGTGCATCGAACTTTGTTTTTCTATAATGTTGCGTAAACAATTTTTTTAATCGTTTCTGCTTCATAAAATCTTTTGTGTATATATTTGAGAGTAAATTAAAAAAAGAATGACCTAGTAAAATTCTTTTTGTAGATATATTATACAAAAAATGTAAAATAAAGCACTAAAATTTTGCTAAAATCTGGATTTACTAAAAATTAACAATCTTTCTTTAAATTGTATATTACGCAGATAGTAAATAAAATTTTTTTCTTTTTTAATATATATTTTATAATAATATACTAATATAATTATAAAATGATCGTTTAAACACTTATAAATAACTTTAAAACATAATTTCAATAGGAGCTTTTTTAATGGTTTTGAATGATATATATTTTTAAAAAACTTGAAATAAATATTTTTAAGGTTAAATAGATAACAATTTATTATCTAATATGATTTTTAAGTTATTTTAAGAGAAACGAGAAAATAGTTTTAAAACTAATTTGAAAAACTTATAAATATTAATTAATGTTCATTTTTTAAGGTTACGTTGTGCACCGGTAGAGCTTTTAATCGTTTTAATGATTTTAATTAACGTTTTTAGAGTTTTTTGACAGAAAAGTAAGACAAAAATGTATAAAAATGATAAACAGAATCTTCTTTACTTACTAAATAAAATTTTATGAAAAATATTTGATTTTTTTAGGTGCACAAAATAGCCCCATGGAATCCTGGTTTTTCAGTTTTTTTCACTTTTCTCTTAAAATAATGAATAAAAAGTTAGCGCATTACGTATGTATCATCACAACACAATTAAAACAAATATCTAACACAGTTTATGAGACACATTAAAACTCTAGAAGATCTGGTATAATTTTTCCGAACTTTCAAAATTTTTTAAACAAATTTTCCGTTTTTAGGAATTTTTTTCTCTTAATTGCCAAAGAATTAAATAATAACATTTAGTGCTCTCTATTGTCATATATGTAATCAAACTTTCATTTTACAAAATAGCAGATTAAAATAATTCATTTTAATAATTTTTTTCATTAAAAAACTCGCGTGCACAAAATAGCCCCAGTTGACGGTAATGCTAATAATCTACATTTTGTTCAAAAATTTTATCAATAATCACTCAAAATTACACTGTTAAAAATCTGATTCCAACTTTACACCAAAAAGATTGAAATAATGTTATTTCAATATCGCAAAGTGTGAATTCTTGCATTTTATTGCGGTTTCAACCTTTTAGTAAATACAATCAAATGAAAGTATTCACACTTTTTGAGATTGAAAGTTTATAATTATCAATCTTTCGGTGTTAAGTTGGAGTCCGATTTTTAACAGTGTAATATTCTTAGAACTTTAAAAAAAATTTCAGGACAATGAAAAAATACGTGTCGTCTAAAATTCTTTAAAAAACATATTTTGAGGATGAAATTGATTTTCAGACCCGACCAATAAATCAAGTCTGTCTGTTTTAAAATAAATTCAGTCTAATATTTTTTAATGCTTAAGTTTTTAAATCATGACCGCATTTATTTTATTAACAAGTTCATTGTGATAAATTTGATGTGTATAAAAATGTTCTAAACTTAAATTTTCTGAGTTTAAAATATATAAATTATTCTCTTTTTGAAAATAAAATCGAAACAATGTTTATCTTGGGCCCTTTTTCTTATAATTCTTAGTCAAAAATTACATTTTATCAGTTTTGCACTTTATTATTAAATCAAAGAATTCAAAAAAATCAATTTTTTTTTTGCTTTAAAATTTTCCTTATTTTCATAAAATTACTTTCCTAAACATTTTTGCAGAAATATGAAAAATAAAAAAAGTTATAGCAATTTTTATGACCGCCTTAACTTTTCTTGAGAACGTAATATTATGAATTCACAAAAAGAAACTTGTCCTATAAGAAGTAAACGATTTCTATAGGTGAGCAGAAAACTTGTTGAAGACGAAGAGTGCGACACGCAGGCAAAAGCAAATGATTTAACATCATTTACTTTCTTTAAACATTCAATCAATAGATGATATACATTGCAAAGAGCAATTGCCAACAATAGAAAAACAATGTAAAGTTGTAAAGAAATAGTCCTAACCTCATCAATACACATCGATTTCTCAGCAACTAAGAAGACAACTACACGTGTTTATAATAAGTTATAGTCGGATTTAGTATTTCGAACGTTTTAAATCTTTTTATTTTACAAAAAAACAACGTTTATTATTTATTTCTCAGTAAGAACAGTATTATTGTGTCTTCCGCGCAGGAAGGAAGAGTAAGGAGACCGAACTCTGCTTCTACAAATGTCTGACAAATATGCACGAAAAGTGCCAGACTCATTGTGTTCTAGTTGATCACCAATTAAGTCGATCATGCGCATTGAACTAAAGTTCAGTGTTGACATAGATGAAAAGTGTGGTTATGTCAAGGTAAATATAACATAGTTTAAACAGTGTTAATTTTAAAAGCAAATTTATTTATTTGCAATTGTGATATTATTTAGATTTTCAAAATAATTTAATAATATATTTATGAAAAGGGAAAAATTTTGCGAAAATGGTTAAGAAGAATTGTGTTTATAACTAGAGTATATTTACATACCGTAGAAGGATAGAAGAGACTAATGTTTTTAGACTCTTTTTGTTCTTTCTTTACATCCGGGCACACAACACGACATTTTTTAAATAAAATAAATACATAATTATTAAAACGAAATGTATTGTATATGTATCTCACTAAGACCGGCTAAATGTAAACATTAGATCTTACATCTCACTCGCACAATTTTTACGAGAAACAGAGACACAACACAGCTTATGCGCATGATCGACTTAATTGGCGATCAACTAGAACACAGTGAGCCTGGCACTTTTCGTGCATATTTCTCTGAGATTTTTAAAGCGCTTTCTATCAGAGTTCGGTCTCCTTACTCTTCCTTCCTGCTTCCGCGGTTTGTTCTTTGTTGTCACTCCGACAATCTGACATTACATTCACCCCCACTCCTCAGTGACATTCTAATGAACTTTCTACAATAACTTTTTTCCCCTTTAAAGGTGAGTTCAAAATTCTGATTCAATGTAATCAAGTGTACATGCAAAATTGAGTATTTTAAAAGAATATCAGGTATACTTCATATTTTATTTTCTTGAAAAAAGTAAAAAGTAATGAAATTAACAAAAAAAATTTCTTACTGTTAATTGATAATCAACTCAATATTTGTCTGACTGTATCAAATTCTACAATTAATTCAAATGCGTTTTAATTTTTAAATACTTATGTACATACTATAATCTTTTACTTCCAGTCTATAATCATTTTCAAATCCAGAAGATTATCCTTTCCAATGCGTTAAAGCAATCAGAAATTGTACCTGATGAATTAAGAAAAACTTGTCCATTGACTCAAAATTAGCAAAACTTTTAGTGATTCATGTAGTTTTTATTTTAATATCACATCACTGCAACATTTTTAACAAAATTTTCAAAATATCGTTTAATGTGTTAATGATTTTATGCCGTTGTACAAAAAATGGTTTGAAGCTTAGAAATGTAATTACTTTATACATCTATGTATTTAAACTTTATAATCAACTTAATATAATAATAATTATTAGAGTTTTAATTACTTTTCATTGAACTTAAATGACAATTTCTTTATCGTGAAAAAGAAACATAACAAATTATACATACAAAAATATTTGCCTTATAATTCAGGATTATTTACATTTTAGGAACAAGCTGTTGAAAATCTTCGCAAATCTACAACTGAAAGATACTGAAAAATTTGATAAATATCAGCATTTGAAATTTGGATTTTATGATTTTGTTTAATCACACTAAACATTAAACAAACACATTCGGTTATAAATGTTCTTCTAGTTTCTGCCAGTTCGACATTCGCTTTTATAAACTCAGTATACGCTGGAAATTCTGCTTGAGAATAATCAACTGTCTTCACAAAATTCTTGTTGTTTGCGTACATGGCCAGTTTATTAACTGGTCGGGTTAAGACATCGTAGAAAGTGACGTTTAAATCAATATCAATTTTCGTCTTTCGCATAATATCTCTCTGCCTTATACATTCTACTCTCCAATCATTGAGATTGTTCTTTTGACAAAATTCTATCACACCTGGATGAGAGTCTTCGGTTAACAATATTAATCGCGCTACTATCAACTTAAAACAATTCGTTCTTTCCCTTTTGTTATCATCATTATAATGAGACGAGAAATTTTCCGCTTTAATATTCAAAAGATCATTAACGTTTTTAGAGTAACCTATCAAAAGAAATTTGCTCTTGTCACTTACATAGAAATGGTCTATTTCTATATCAAAACATGATGTCGAATCATCATATTCCATCAAAAGTTGTAGCAATGCTGGTGTAGGTTTTAAAGAATGAATAATATTTAAAAATCTATTAAAACAAAGTTTAATGTCTTCATCACTTAGGTAGGCACATATGCATCTAACGATTTCAGGCCGAAATTCAAAATGATTATAGTGTAATAATAGATTTGAATCATTTTTCTCATTACTAGTTAACACTCTTATTTTAATTGCATAGTGAAATAAGCCCTTACATTCTTCACTTTTCAAATGTGGAATCAACATCTTTGTAATTTTTACTAATTTCTCAAATGTTGAAGTAGTAATATTCCTTCCCCGAAATATTTCTGAAAACATGTTCAAGGACATTGATAATGGTGATCCTTTGAAATTGCAGGTTTTAGAAGGATCAGCACCGTTTTCTAGGAGAAATTTAACTACTGCTGGCTGCGCTAAAGTTGCTGCGAAGTGTAATGGGGTGAGACCATGTTCAGTTTGTAAATTAACATCAGCTCCTGCCTTCAAGAGCAGTTTCACTAGTCTCGGGTGCTCGAGTGTTGCTGCAATGTAAAGAGGAGTTATTACCTTAAATAAGCTATCGACGGGATAACCGGCGTTTAATAGAGTCTCTAATATTTCTTCGTTGCCAGTTTCAACAGCGATGTAAACTGCTAATTTTTTAGCAAAAGGGTCGGATTCATATTCGTTTGTTGGTTCGTTTACAATTGCCTTAACAGCTTCCGATTGGCCCGCTCGCACCGAAAAATGAAGCTGTGTCTCTCTAAAATGCGTTTTTGCATAGATTGTCGACAACAATTTTACTAAATACTCCCACATGTCATAACGTTTCAAATTAATTACCTCATAAAGTATATCATCTACTGTTTCTGTCTTCACACCAATGTCCACTAAATACTTTAAAATATTCGAGCGATAATTCTCTATACTTGTTTTAAACAAGTGGAGTTCATCTTTATTAATCGTTTCACTACTTTTTTCGCCTTTCTTCATGAGACATTCTAAAATGTCCAAACGACCGGACGATGCTGCAAGTATAAGAGCAGAATTACCAATTTTTGGAATATCGACTCTGCTGCATCCATTCACCATGAGCAACTGTACCAATTCCAAATTTCCTCTCCTAACTGCTCTACAAAGAGGTTCCATACTTGTCAAATCGTTGTCACTCAAAACTGCACCATGTTCAAAAAGAACTTCTGCCACCTGAAGGCTTTCATTCGCCAGTGCAACATAAAGTGGAGTATTTCCCTCTTTATCTTTTACCTCAACAGTGGCGCCATTGTCTAGAAGTGGCTTTGCAAATTCAGGGTAATCATAAGAAGCTGCAAAGTGTAGTGGACTTTTATTTCCAAAATTCCTTGCGTTCAACAGGTGACTTTCCTTCAAAAGAAGATTGAACAACTCAGGCTGGTCTTCTCTTATCGCCAAATGCAGCGGTGTATTGCCATATCTGTCGCGCTTACTAATAAACATTTTTGCAATCTCTGAATGTCCTCTTGCAATCGCCACATGCAGCAACGACTTGCCACGTATCGTTTCTGTTATCGAATATCTATCGAACAGAGAGAAAGCACGATGTAACTCTCCATTGTGGACTGCGAGGAATAGTTCATTGTAGTCAGAAGTATCGTTGTAATCATTCGACGAACTATCCATGGCAACAAATTTAAGAATTAGATCCAAATCCGTAGTCCACTGTAGATTTGACTGTGATTTACAATCTGAAACGGGAAGTATTGCACAAATTCTGTATTCTGGAACAAAAATTATAAAATTTTAATTAATTATTCAAATAAGTGCTTGCTATTGTCTTCGCTTCTTAAAAAATATTTTTATACAATGTAAGTTCAGGTTCGTATAATTTGACCGACTCATGAACATACTCCGCTAATACCAGTCAAGTAACGAATTCAACTGGAATATTTTAATTAAAAAAAGCTCCAAATTGACAGGCGGGCAAAAAACTCGTTAAAGATGATTTCACATTATTTGCTTTTTAAACATTCAATAGATACATAACAAAGAACAATTATTACCAACAATAAAACGGTGTAAAGTTGTAAACAATAAACAAATAGTCCTAACCTCATCAGTACACAGCGATTTATCAGCAACTAAGAAGACGCAACTACACGTGTTTATAATAAGTTAGTTATAGTCGGGTTTAGTATTTCGAACGTTTTAAATCTTCTTATTTTACAAAAAAAAACAACGTTTATTATTTATTTTTCAGTATGAACAGTATTATTGTGTCTTCCGCGGTTTCTTCTTTGTTGTCACTCCGACAATCACTGACAATGACATTACATTTACCCCCACTCCCTAGTGACATTCTAATGAGCTTTCTACAATAACTTTTTCCATAAAGGTGAGGTGTGCCCTTCCACTTTTTGCCTTTTAGAACATAAAAAGAGCCTATTGTGGACAGAGGCTTCGGACTTTAATGTATGTTGCAATACGGCGATTGTGAATTCTACTTAATAGTAGAATTCATTTTTGAGATGTGTAACTGTGTGTAATCCGTGGTAATCCGCTTTACTCCGTTTCAAGATGAAGTTTCCATTCTATTTCGCTTAATTCATTTATGGTTATAAACGTTATAAAGATAAACATTCTCAATTGCCTCTTGATTTTTAAACCAAAAATTCTATAATTGTATGTAGTTAGTATAAAATAAAATAAATACGAGTCAAAAAATCTTGTAAATTCTATAATCCAAACATAGCAAAATGTCTTCATTTAGTTTAATGTTCCTCGCGGAAAATTGTCATGTTTATAAAAGTGCTAATGTAAATATTATATTATGGTATGTATATTTTTTAATAAAAAATGAATTATGTTTTTATTAAATGTTATTAAATATGTTTTAAATCTATATCGATAAGTGGAGTCAATATTTCACAAAAAAAATTACAATTATGTCACAAATAAGTGACACGATATTTTTTGACAGTTTTACTTTTTTTGGTGCATGTCGATGGCTGCTAAAAATGAATACACATTATTGGCGAGAGAAATTATAAAACTCTTAACTCTTACGAAAAAAAATAGAAAAAGCGTTATTCATCTGAAATATTTTTTAGGATAATTTTTTTCTAAATTTTGTCATTTATTTTAAGTATAAAATGCAGCAAGTAATGAATTTTTATTATTTAAAGTTAATTTAACTTTAATAAAACAATTTTATTAACTTATATTTTTGCAATTTTTTTACACTTTAAAAATAAAAATAATAAATATTAAAAATTGTAACATTGCCTTAAAAAAACTCAATTTAATTAAATAAGCATGTTTTCTATTTGTTTTCGTGAGTTACGTGTTTTACAAAAGCTCTCGCGAATAATATGTTTTCATTTAGGAGCCATCGATTCGTATATCATTTTAATTAGTAACAGTTTTGACCCAGTAAATGAAAACTAATTCAAACGAATTGAAATAAATTAAGACTGGTAGAAGGCGTGAATTCATTTTAATTAATTTCAATTAGTTTTCGTTTACTGTGCTGTCTTTTGTCAAAAGTTATCATTTTTAGAACCATTAAGACCATGTAAAATCGGTTCTAATCAGCAACAAAAAAGAACTCTGCGTTCCATCACGCGAGGTATATTCACTCACTAACAGAAATTTTTTTTTTATTTTGATTTTAGATGAAACAGTCAAAATATATCTTAAACCAACGCAAAATTTTTTTTGGACCAGTAAAAATCGGGAAATAACAGTGATTTTTTATCTTGACCGGAAATTTTGTAATCTTTTGTTAAAAACACTAATATTATTTTGTAAGAAAAAATATAAATATTTATTTTAAGACTTATTAATTATATTTCACTAAAAAAGATTGAACGATCTTTTATAAAATTGTTTTCTTTGTTAGGGAATGTTATCCAAAGTACTGGAAGAATATTCAATTTTTAGAATTTTTAAGAAAATGATGAATTTTGTTGTTCAACTTAACAGACTTAAGAAAAAGGAAAATATTCCACTTAATTTAAAATTCTTTCTATCTCTAACAATAATTGAATAAAATACAATTTTAATTAACTTCATCGAAAAAATTTGAAAGAGAAAAAATTTCACATTCTGTAAAATAATGATTTTGATTTTCGATCAAATGCTGTCCAAGCGAATGTCTATACGATCAATTGTCTTTTGGGAAGAATTCCTGCGCCTCGTATTTTGCATTTCCATATTTTAGAATGTTAAATTATTATTATTAATACATATTAATATTGATTGAATTTTAAAAAGCTTCAAATTAAAGTTTTAGAAAAGTTGTAAATTGTAAAAAATTTTAATTAAAATAATAATAATAATAAGTTACAGTAATGAAATTTTAATACCTGCGCAAAAACACATAATAGATAATAATTAAATATTTATTATTCTGAAACTGTACCAACGAAAAAAAGTGAATGCAATTTTTTCAAAAATTCTAAACATTAGAAAATTCATAAAATTTTTTGTTAGATACATGTATGTGAGAGTATTTATAAGGCTTATAAGAATTTTTTTTAAATAAGTGATACAAATTTTCTAATATTTGTTACAGAATGTTTATTTGGAGCAATTCGGCCTATTGGAGATTTTTAGACCATTAACATCTAGGCTTGAGTAAAGTACATTTGGATCTAGTTCTTCAATTCTTTGCCATGGATCTTGCAAAAGATTACGACGATACTACTGATTATAATGAACTGTTTCTTGCAGTCCATAATGGGGACTTAAATCTTGTTCACTCTCTGTTCGCTAAATATTCGTCGACGGAAACGATACGAGGAAGGACATTGCTGCATGTGGCGGCTGCAAGAGGACATACGGAAATAGCAAAATTGTTCACCACCAAGCGAGACGAAGCAGGAAACACTCCACTGCATCTGTCGATAATGAGGAATCAACCTGAGGTATTTAACCTTCTCTTAGACGAGACTAACTTGAACGCAAAAAATCTTAAGGATGAAAGGCCTCTTCACTATGCAGCTTTGTATAATCACTCTGAATTTGCAAAGACACTTCTAGATAATGGCGCCTCTATTGAGGAAAAAGATAAAGAGGGTAAAACACCTCTTTATGTTGCATTGGCAAAAGAAAGCGTTCAGGTGGCAGAAGTTCTTTTTAAACACGGTGCAGTTTTGACTGACAACGATTTGATATACATGGGACCTCTTCGTTCCGCAGTTAAGGAAGGAAATTATGAAATGGTAAAGCTGCTCATGGCGAACGGATGTCGCACAGTCGATATTCCAATATTTGATGATTCTGCTCTTACACTCGCGGTATCTTGTGGTCATTTGGAAATTCTAGAATACCTCATGAAAAATGGCGTGAAAAGCAGTGAAACGTTTAATAAGGACAAACTCCGCTTGTTTCAATCAAGTATAAAGAATAAACACATGAATATTTTTAAATACTTAGTGGACGTAGGTTTGAAAACAGAAAGACTGGCTGATGTATTATATGATACAATTACCTACAAACACTACGACCTATTTGTATATATATTAACATGTTTGACAAAAATTTTTGCAAAAACGCATTTTAAGGAGAAGCAGCTTCATTTTTCTATCCGAATGGGTCAAGTGGAAACTATCAAAGCAACTGTCCAAGAACCTACAAATCAGTATCAATCGAACGATTTCGCTAAAAAATTGGCAGTTTACATCGCCGCTGAAATTGGCAATGAAGAAATATTAGAAACTCTATTAAACGCCGGTTATCCTGTCAATAGTTTATTTACGATAATAAGTCCCCTTCACGTTGCAGCAACATTCGAGCATCCGAGATTAGTAAAGCTTCTCCTAAAAGCTGGAGCTGACGTTAATTTGCAAACTGAACATGGTCTCACTCCATTGCATTTTGCAGCAACCTCAGGAAAGCCAGCTGTTGTAAAATATCTCCTAGAAAACGGTGCTGATCCCACTCTAACCTGTAATTGCAGCGAAACACCATTAGCAATGGCCATGGTCATGTTTTCATCAAATCATTTTCCCACAAGCATTCCTGTTTTCAGGTTTGAGAGGTTGGCCGAAATAACGGAGATGTTAATTCGTTATTTAGAAACCGATTCTATTGAGAGTTTATATTTGCTGGCAGCTGGAATTAAAGTGTTAAATATCAGTAATTCAGAGTCAAATGGACTAATTTATAATGATGAAGATTCTGTATTTCGTCCTGAAATTGTCAAATGTCTGTCTGGTTATCTAAGTGATGAAACACTGCAAATTTTTTCGGAGCAAGTTCTAAATGACTCTATTTCGTTTGGCCATTCACCAGAATTGCTACAACTTATGATGGATTATAACAATTCCAAATCATGCTGTACTATGGAAGTTTATGATACGGATGCAAGTCGCAAGTGCAAATTAATTGTAATTTGCTACTCTAAAAACATTAGTCATCTTTTGGGTATTCAAAATTTATCTTTTGAAGGTGATGATGATGATTACCAAATCTCAGAGGAGAAAATAGCATTTTTTAAGTTGATTGTCGCGCGTTTAGTTTTGTTGACCGAAGACAATCATCAAGGTGTGTTAGAGTATTCCAAAGACAATGATCTTAATGATTGGCGAGAAAAGTGTTTAGAGGAGAAAAAGGTCTTGAAAAAGACGAAAATTAATGAAAATATGATCGTTACTTTCTATGATGTATTAACGAAATCAATTAATGAAGTTGCAATGTACGTGAGCAATTGTGACTTTTTAAAATCAATCGAATCTTCTGATACAAAGTTTCCGATCTACGCTGATTTCTTGAAGACAAGTGTCGAAATAGCAGAAAAAAGAAAAGAGTTCATTAACGAGTGCAATAACTTAATGTTCAATTTGATAAAAAAATCTCATAAAATTCGAATTTCTCGAGCTGATATGGTTCATATATTTCAATATCTCACAATTGTAGATTTACAAAGGTTCTCAGCAGCTTGTTCCTAAGATCTAACTTTAATACTGAATTAGCGCAAATATTTGTTTTGTATAATTTTTTATGTGTCTGTTTTTCGCGATAAAGAAATTATGATTTAAGGATTTGTTTTCATATATGTATTAAAAAGTAATTATTAATATTAAGTTAATTACAAATTTCAAATTTATGGATGTATATATATTTTATGATTACATCGTTAACAAAGCTTTAAGCTTCAAACTAATGTTTTGTACGTACGTCGTCAAATTAACATTTACCAAATTAAACGCTCATTAGAAATTTTGTTTAGAATATTTTAGTAATATGACATTGAATCAAAAAATACACTTTTTTAACCTCTGTGAGGCCTTTATTTTTATACACTGTGAACATCTGAAATTGATAAGACGTTTAATAAAATAAATGTTTGTTTAAAATTGTTCTTATTTTTCACAAACTTCTCTTCATGTAATTTCCAATAACCAACAATATACTTCGGATTTAAAGAACACCTGCGCCTCATTATAAAATATTATAAAATATTCATTTATATATTTTTGGAAAAATTATTTTTATACAATTGAAGTTTGGGTTCAAATAATTTGACCCATGTAACGAATTCAACTGGATTGAAAATGAACTCTTTCAAACTTATATATCAACACATAATTGAAGATGGAAAATATAAAAAATAATAAAAGCCTATAACTAAAAATGTAGTAATACAATAATTTGGAGTGGTTTTGAGCAAAATATAAATTTTGTTCAAGAATATGATAATGCTAATAATCTACATTTTGTTCAAAAATTTTAGCAATAATTTAAAATTTAGGTAACAATACATATAGTACATAGTAGAGATAATTTTAGCCTGTATAATAAGAAAATAACAAATTTTTCATTTCATATTGAAAGTTTTTTTAAATAATTCAGAAATCGACATCACTATAAAGCTTTCTATGAGGAAACAATAATATTAAAAGACACGGATTGGTATTTAAAGGTAAAGGATAATAAAGATGGGACTTTTAAGCAATTTAAATTTTAAGTTTTTTATAGTAAAGAGGCCGCTATTTTCTTAATTTGGATTTCACCTGCAAAAAGAAAAATCGATATACCCTAAATACTTAAAAAGTTATAAGACGTCAAAGTCTTTTTCTTACTGTTTTGATAAACGAATTTTCCGACTTTTAAAGTTAATATTCTCAGAATTAAAAAAAAATCTCGTCTAAAATTCTTTAAAAAAAATATTTTGAGGATGAAATTGATTTTCAGACCCGACCAATAAATCAAGCCTGTCTGTTTTGAAATGATTTGAGTTATTTCATTACATTTATTTTATTAACATGTTCATTGTGATAAATTTGATGTGTATAAAAAATGTTCTAAAATTGAATTTTGTGAGTTTAAAATAGAAATTATTCTCTGGTATTCAAAATAAAATCAAAGCAATCTTTATCTTGGGCCCTTTTTTATAATTCTACTTGCATGATTATTAATAGAATAAATTAAATGTTTAATCATAATTTTTTTATTTTTAGATTAGTTTTATCTGTAAGGGAGAAATAGCAATAGCAATGGATGCAAGTAAACCTAAATAATTATGAGATTTACAGCATATATTTTATGAAAAGGTAAAATAAAATCATTTTTATTTTAATATCACATCACTACAATATTTATAACAACATTTTCAAAATATCGTTTAATTTGTAAATGATTTTATGCCGACGTACAAAAAATGGTTCAAAGCTTAAAGCTTAAAATAATGTAATCACAATATACATCTATGTATTTAAACTCTATAATAACTTAATATTAATATTCATTATTAAAAAGTTTAAATTACTTCTCATTGCGACTTAGACGACAATTTCTTTATCGTGAAAAAGAAACATAATAAATTATACATACAAAAATATTTGCGTTAATTCAGTATTTTTTACATTTTAGGAAACAAGCTGCAAAAAATCTTCGCAAATCTACAACTGAAAGATACTGAAAAATTTGATAAATATCAGCATTTGAAATTTGGATTTTATGATTTTGTTTAATCACACTAAACATTAAACAAACACATTCGGTTATAAATTTTTTTCTAATTTCTGCCAGTTCGACATTTGCTTTTATAAACTCAGCATACGCTTAAAATTCTGCTTGAGAATAATCAACTGTCTTCACAAAATTCTTGTTGTTTGCGTACATGGCCAGTTTATTAACTGGTCGGGTTAAGACATCGTAGAAAGTGACGTTTAAATCAATATCAATTTTTGTCTTTCGCATAATATCTCTCTGCCCTATACAATCTACTCTCCAATCATTGAGATTGTTCTTTTGACAAAATTCTATCACACCTGGGTGACACTTTTTCGTCAACAATATTAATCGCGCTACTACCAATTTAAAACAATCCGTTATATCCTCTTGGTCATTTTCATCATTTAAACAAGACGAAAAACAGTCCACTTTAATATTCAAAAGATCATCAACATTTTTAGAGTAACCTATTATAAGCACTTGGCTCTTGTAACTTATATCGTAATCCCTTATTTCGAATTTAAAACATGATCTCGAATCATTATATTCCATCATAAGTTGTAAAAATTCTGGTGAATGTTCTAATAAATCAATAGTTTTGAAAACTCTCTCAGAATAAAGTTTAATTTTTGTATCACTTAGGTAGTTAAATATGCATCTAACGATTTCAGGCCAAAATTCAAAATCCTCATCGTCTAATAATAGATTTGACTCTGGATTTGAATCATTTTTCCCATTACCGTTTGCCACATTTATTCTAACTGCATCAAAAAATAAGTCCTTTTGTTGTTTGCTTTTCAAATGTGGAATCAACATCTCTGTAACTTTTACTAATTTCCCAAACGTTAGAGCAGTAACATTCGTTCCGTAAGATAAGAGTGAAAACATGTTCAAGGACATTGATAATGGTGACCCTCTGTATTTACAGGTTTTCAAAGGATCAGCACCGTTTTCTAGGAGAAACTTAACTACTGCTGGCTGCGCTAAAGTTGCTGCGAAGTGTAATGGGGTGAGACCATGTTCAGTTTGTAAATTAACATCAGCTCCTGCCTTCAAGAGCAGTTTCACTAGTCTCGGGTGCTCGAGTGTTGCTGCAACGTGAAGAGGAGTTATTACCTTAAATAAGCTATCGACGGGATAACCGGCGTTTAATAGAGTTTCTAATATTTCTTCGTTGCCAGTTTCAACAGCGATGTAAACTGCCAATTTTTTAGCAAAAGGGTCGGATTCATATTCGTTTGTTGGTTCGTTTACAATTGCCTTAACAGCTTCCGATTGGCCCGCTCGCACCGAAAAATGAAGCTGTGTCTCTCTAAAATGCGTTTTTGCATAGATTTTTGACAGAACTTTTATTAAATATTCCCATATTTCAAGGTGGCTCCAAAAAATTATATCATTAAATAGAACATCTAGCGTTTCTGTTTTTACACCAATATGTACTAAATATTTAAAAATATTTAAGTTCCTAATTTTTATACTTGTTTCAATCAAGCCGAGTTCATCTTTATTAATCGTTTCACTATTTTTTTCGCCATTCTTCATGAGATATTTTAGAATATCCAAACGTCCGGATGATACGGCAAGTTTAAGAGTAGAACCAGTAAATGTTGGAATATCGACTGTGCTGCATCCGTTCATCATGAGAAGTTTTACCATTTCAAAATTCCCATTTGCAACTGCTGTACGAAGAGGTCCCATATATGTCAAATCGTTGTCACTCAAAACTGCACCGTGTTTAAAAAGAATTTCGGCAATTTGAACGTTTCCTTTCGCCAATGAAACATAAAGAGGTGTTTTACCCTCATTATTTTTTTCCTCAATAATCGCGCCATTATCTATAAGTTTTTTTGCGAATTCAGGACGATTAAACAAAACTGCATAGTGAAGAGGTCTTTCATCCCGAAGATTTTTTGCGTTCAAGTTAGTCTCTTCTAAAAGAAGTTTGAATACCTCAGGATGGTTTTCTCTAATCGCCAAATGCAGAGGTGTATCTCTAATTCCGTCTCGCTTAGGGATGAATAGTTTAGCAATCGCTGCATGTCCTCTTGCAGCCGCCACATGCAGCAATGTCCGGCCACGTATCGTTTCCGTCGAAGAATATTTCTCGAGTAGAGAATGAACAAGATTTAAGTCTCCATGGTGGACTGCGAGAAACAATTCATTATAACCAGAAGTGTCGGCGTAATCATTTGAAGTATCCATGGCAACAAATTGAAGATTTAGATCCGAATGCGAAGCCCACTTTTGCTTTGACGGCGATTTACAATCTCAAATGGTAAGTATTGCATAAATTCTTTATTCTGTAACAAAAATTATAAAATTTTAATTACTTATTTAAACAAGTTCTTAATATCGTCCTTATTAGTTAAAAACTATTTTTATAACTATTTTTACAATTGAAGTTTTGGTTCAAATAATTTGACTAATATTATAAAAATTATAAAATTAATAATAATAGGGTGGCTACGAAATTTAATTTTCAGAATTTCCTGACGTTTCCAGACTAATTTTTCATTTTACCTGATTAACAAATTTTTAAATTATTTTATATTTTGCATTGCTAATTAAAATTGCAACAATGATTTTTAAGGAACAATTTTATTTATAAAAAAAATATAAGATATAATTAAAAATTGTTTGTTAAAAAATTTTTAATGTGTTTGAAATTATTATTATAAAAAAAGTAAATGCAAATTTTCAATTTAAATCGTGCTTAATCGGCTTTATTTATTGATATAAACGGCCAATGCCCATTTATTAAATATCTAAAAACTAAATTGACATTTATCAAAAATTTTTTAATTTCTAGTTTTTTTCGATTAAAATTCCCTGACTTTTGAAGAATTTTTGAAAATTCTCTGATTTTCAGTTTTTTCTTAACTTGTGGCCACCCTGAATAAAAGATACGTTTTCTTGTTACTTATATAATAAAATTTGTTTTAAAAAGTTTAGGAAACTGTAAGAGAAATAGTGATATTTAATGCTTCTTTGGCTCAAATATAAAATACTGATTCTTTATCTTTTAATAACTACTGTGAAATAAACAAAAACTAATGATTAGTATATTCTGATATTCATTACATTATCTCTGTAACATATTCTTTTTTACTTTTTTGAATTCAAAACTTTAAACAGAAATACTAATTTTGCAGCCTTTTTGGAATGGTTTTTGTTTTGAGCAAAATGTAAATTTTGTTGAAGATTATGATAATGCTAATAATCTACATTTTGTTCAAAAATTTTAGCAATAAACAAATTATTCCTTTCATTAAAAGTATTTAAGAATAATTCAGAAATCGAAAATATTTTAAGACGATGAAAAAATACGTGTCGTTTAAAATTCTTTAAAAAAAAAAATTTTGAGGATGAAATTGATTTTCATATCTGACCCAGATTATTCAAATCAAGCCTGTATATTTTAAAATAATTTCATTCTAATATTTTTTAATGTTTAAGTTTTTAAATTATAACCATTTTACATTTATTTTATTAACAAGTTCATTGCGAGAATTTGATGTGCATAAAAAATTTTCTAAAATCATTTATTAATTTTTTTACCCTCCTAGAAATTAACAAAAAAACTAAACAAAAAGTACTAGATTTTTAGATATGACAGAAGCTGCTTAACTGCAAAATTACCGCACATATATCAAATTGGAAATATTTAATATTAATTTAAATAATACAAGTGAGGAGCAAGTTTTTAAAACTTGATAAATTCATATTTTCTTATTAATAGAAATTGAAACAAATCGTTTTCCTACAAAATTTGTATTATTTTATTTATATCGTTAACAGAACGATCAATGTCGTTCTGTTTTTTAATTAAACTTTAACATAATTAAGTGATTTAAAGATTTTGATAATTTTTTCTAATAAAAAATACATAAAAATTACAAGTCACATCTTATGAATTTATCAACTTTTGAAAACTTTTTAAACATTCAACTGAATAGATACATTACAAAGAGCAATTGCCAAAAATAAAACGGTGTATAAAGTTGTAAACAAATAGTCCTAACCTCATCAATACACAGCGATTTCTTTACATCTAAAAATACTACTACACGTATTTTATTATAATTTATAGTCGAAATTAGTATTTCGAACGCTTTAAATCTTCATATTTTATAAAAGACAACGTTTATAATTTATTTCTTAATAAGAACACAGCATTGTATCTTCTGCGGTTTAATCTTTGTTGTCATTCGAACAATCTGACGATTCTGACATTACTTCCCCCCCCCCCGCCCCAGTGTCATTCTAAGGTGCTTTCTACAATAACTATTTTCCATTGACCCTTTAAAGGTGAGTTCATAATACCTGTATTCAACTATAGAAAAGGATAAATATAGTCAGATGCGTCAGATGCTCTTTTCATTTTGAGTTGTGTAACCCGCCTATTGCTCCGCTTCAAGCCATGAAGTTTACATTCCATTGCGGTTAATTCATTTATGGTTATAAATATTCTCAATTGCCTCTTGATTTTTAAATCAAAAATTCTATAAATTGTTATACTTATTAAAAAATAAAATAAATACAAGTCAAAAAATCTTGTAGATTCTACAATCCAAACATAGCAAAATGCCTTCATTAGTTTGATGTTTCCTCGTGGAAAATTGTCATGTTTACAAAAGTGCTATGTAGATGTATTATGGTAAGTATATTATTAATAAAAATTAATTATGTTTTTATTAAATGTTTTTCAATTTTTTCAAATATATATCGATAATAAGTAAAGTCAACATTTTTGAGAATATTTCACAAAAAATAACAAATTACAATTGTCACAAAAAAATTGACACTATATTTTTTTTGACAGTTTTGCTCTATTTTGAGTGCATGATTATGTTTATTATGGAATATCCTAAATTATTTATACTTATACAGTAGAGTGTTGATAATTAAATTTTCGATAAATTGGATTTCTCAATAAATTAAATTTGTTTTCTGGTCCCTTTGAAACATTTTTCATATTTAATACATAATATTCGATAAATAAAACCCTTGATATTAAATTTATCGAGAGTGGACTGTATTCAAATAAAAAATCAACAAAACATCAATACAAACTAAATAAAAAATTAAACAATATTATTTTAAATAAAAAATTCATTAAACATTTCTTCGATAACTAAAAATATGGTTTTAGCTTAAGAATTCGAATTGAAGTTTATTATTTAAATTTTAACTAATTTTAAAGATATTTAATGTAAAAAATTTAAATACTACAAAAAACAGCTAAAATTTTTGGACATATGGTTTCTATATAGAATTTTTTAAAAATGATTCATATAAATTTTTGTATTGTAAATATTTTTTTTTGAAAATTGATCATTTGGTTTTTATAGAAAATACTATTAATAATAATATTTTAATTATTTAAATGTTATAGTTAATTATTTTTCTAAAGTTTTGTATTTCTTTGGATAAACGTTCATAACATGAATCGTTATTCTGAAACTGTACCAACGAAAAAAAAAATGAATAGGGTAAAGTGCGGATAGATGCCCCCTTTCTCAGATCTCCAATATGAAAGAAACTATATTTATGTATTATTGGTTCTTTTTATACCTGTTGGCCATAACAATTTTGCTATAAAGTTCTCCAGCCCCCTGGCACCCTGGGGTTATTAGTTATAATAATGTGAAAATTTCAGATTGCCTTTCGTATTTTCGTTCTGATTAATTTATTATTTATTGTAGGTATTTGGATGAAGCTGAAGCTGGCACCCAGTTATCAGCACCCACTTATTTTTTCAAAATTTTATGTTGGCAATGAAACAAAAGAAAAACAAAAACAAAAGAAAACCATAGCTGAGAAAAGCAAACGGCTCTAACAGAATGTATATTCTTCAAAGGTTATACATTAAAAACAATTGAATACAAATCAATAAAAAAAATTCTCAAAGGATTTTCATTTCTGATGCAGAGAAAAATAATAAAATAAATACAAAAAAAGCATAATAATCACATAAAATTTAAAAAAAAATTAAATTTATTATTTATTAATATTTATATGATTTTTATTTTATTTGTATTCAGAAAAAATGTCATTACAATAAGTTAATAAAAATAATAATAGTAATAAATAACAATATATTATTGCCTATATTTAAAAAAAAAAGTTTAAATATTAATTAAAAAAATATTAACAAGAAATAAAGCAAACCACAAATCGATAGTTAAAAATAGTCAAGGAAGAAATTGTGAATTTTTTCAAACTTAAAAAATTGGGTTTTTCCCGAAAAAATCATTTTTTAAGGCCCAATGGTCTTGTCCCGCGGTCTTATAAAATTTTTAAGGTTTATACTAATTTGAAAAAAGTATTTCAACAAAAATCGATAGTTAAAAATAGTCAAGGAAGAAAATGTGAATTTTTTTAAAATTAAAAGTTTGGTTTTTTTCAGAAAAAATCATTCTTCAAGGCCCATTGGTCTTCTCCCGCGGTCTAATAATTATTTTTAGTTTAAGACTAATCGGACAAAAGTATTTCAACAAAAATCGATAGTTAAAAATAGTCAAGGAAGAAAATGTGAATTTTTTCAAAATTGAAAAATTGGTTTTTTCCAGAAAAAATAATTTTTTGAGGCCCAGTGGTCTTGTCCTGCGGTCTAATAAAATTTTTTAGGTTTATACTAATCTGACAAAAGTATTTCAACAAAAATCGATAGTTAAAAATAGTCCAGGAAGAAAATTTGAAATTTTACAAAATTAGAAGTTTGATTTTTTTTAGAAAAAATCATTCTTTAACATGGTGGCCACTGGTCAGGGAAAAGTCAGGGAAAAATAAATAGGTCAGGGAAATCAGGGAAAAGTCAGGGAATTTTTTAATTAGTCAGGGAAATTGTAAAGATTATAAAAAGAAAAAAAATGTATGTAAGGGAGACTAGGGCTAAATATTAAACAGCCAAAACAGTCAAATTGCATTATCTTTTTAACGGAAATAGTTAGATATAAATATATCAAATAATTTTTATTTATATCAAATATCCAATTAATTGAGTGAAATAAATAAATTAATTGTTTCAAATAACTAATTATTTGCATTAAATAAATTCGTTTATTGGAATCAATTAATTATTTAATTGATCCAATGAAGATTTATTTGAGTTAAATAAATGTGATTCAAATAATTCAAGTTATTTGAAGCAAATAAATATTTATTAGATCCAAATAAAAATTATTTGAATCAAATAAAAATTTTGCAAATAATTTGAATTAATTGAATCAATAATTAATTGAACCCATAATTTTGTTTTTTATTTATAAATAAATTTTAGTTTATTAAATTTATAATTGTTAAATGTTACAAAATCAATGTTTTGAAAAAAGAGCAAAACATTTATTTCACGCTAAAATATTAGAAGCTTTTTTATGAAATGTTAGTGAGAACAATTGTCCTATACAAGATTGATCTATTTATATATTTTTGCATCTAAACGGACTTATTGACTAAAAAACATCTTTTCAAAATATTGGTCAGGGAAAGTCGGGAAAAAGTCAGGGAAAAGTCAGGGAAATTTTTTTACTGTTTTTAGTGGCCACCATGTTTAAGGCCCAATGGTCTTGTCCCGCGATCTAATAAAATTTTTTAGGTTTATACTAATGTGACAAAAGTATTTCAACAAAAATCGATAGTTAAAAATAGTCAAGGAAGAAATTGTGAATTTTTTCAAAATTAAAAAATTGGTTTTTTCTAGAAAAAATCATTTTTTAAGGCCCATTGGTCTTGTCCCGCGGTCTATTAAAATTTTTAAGGTTTATACTAATCAGACAAAAGTATTTCAACAAAAATCGTGAGTTAAAAATAGTCAAGGAAGAAGATGTGAATTTTTTCAAAATTAAAAAATTGGTTTTTTCCAGAAAAAATAATTTTTTGAGGCCCAATGGTCTTGTCCCGCAGTCTAATAAAATTTTTAAGTTTTATACTAATCTGACAAAAGTATTTCAACAAAAATCGATAGTTAAAAATAGTCAAGGAAGAAAATGTGAATTTTTTTAAAATTAAAAGTTTGGTTTTTTTTCAGAAAAAATCATTCTTCAAGGCCCATTGGTCTTGTCCCGCGGTCTAATAATTATTTTTAGTTTTAGACTAATCTGACAAAAGTATTTCAACAAAAATCGATAGTTAAAAATAGTCACGGAAGAAGGTGTGAATTTTTTCAAAATTAAAAAATTGGTTTTTTCCAGAAAAAATAATTTTTTGAGGCCCAATGATCTTGTCCCGTAGTCTAATAAAATTTTTAAGGTTTATACTAATCTGACAAAAGTATTTCAACAAAAATCGACAGTTAAAAATAGTCAAGGAAGAAATTGTGAATTTTTTCAAAATTAAAAAATTGGTTTTTTTCCAGAAAAAATCATTTTTTAAGGCCCAATGATCTTGTACCGCAGTCTAATAAAATTTTTAAGGTTTATACTAATCTGACCAAAGTATTTCAACAAAAATCGACAGTTAAAAATAGTCAAGGAAGAAATTGTGAATTTTTTCAAAATTAAAAAATTGGTTTTTTTCCAGAAAAAATCATTTTTTAAGGCCCAATGATCTTGTCCCGCAGTCTAATAAAATTTTTTAGGTTTATACTAATGTGACAAAAGTATTTCAACAAAAATCAATAGTTAAAAATAGTCAAGGAAGAAATTGTGAATTTTTTCAAAATTAAAAGTTTGGGTTTTTCCAGAAAAAATCATTATTTAAGACCCAATGGTCTTGTCCCGCGGTCTAATAAAATTTTTTAGGTATATACTAATCTGACAAAAGTATTTCAACAAAAATCGATAGTTAAAAATAGTCAAAGAAGAAATTGTGAATTTTTTTAAAATTAAAAAATTTGGGTTTTCCCGAAAAAATCATTTTTTAAGTCCCAATGATCTTGTCCCGCAGTCTAATAATTTTTTTTAGCTTTATACTAATGTGACAAAAGTATTTCAACAAAAATCGATAGTTAAAAATAGTCAAGGAAGAAATTGTGAATTTTTTCAAAATTAAAAAATTGGTTTTTTCCAGAAAAAATCATTTTTTAAGGCCCAATGGTCTTGTCCCGCGATCTAATTAAATTTTTTTGGTCTATATTAATCTCATAATAGTATTTCAACAAAAACTAGGTATCTATTTTTGGTTTGCTTTTTTTTATTAATTATTTTTTAATTAATATTTAAACTTTTTTTTTTAAATATAGGCAATAATATATTGTTATTTATTACTATTATTATTATTATTAACTTATTGTAATGACATTTTTTCTGAATACAATTTAAATAAAAATCATATAAGCATTAATAAATAATTAATTTTATTTTTTTTTAATTATATGTGATTATTATGCTTTTTCTTTATTTATTTTATTATTTTTCTCTGCATTAGAAATGAAAATCCTTTTAGATTTTTTTTTATTGATTTGTATTCAATTGTTTTTAATGTATAACTTTTAAAGAATATACATTCTGTTAGAACCGTTTGATTTTCTCAGCTATGGTTTTCTTTTGTTTCATTGCCAACATAAAATTTTGAAAAAATAAGTGGGTGCTGATAACTGGGTGCCAGCTTCAGCTTCATGGTATTTGGTCCTTACACATGTTAATGATAAATATAGTAATAGTGTAGGAAAATCGAGTAGTCAATTAAAAATATAAATTTTTTTAAATTCATATGTAATTTTCGAATTGGGGACATCTATCCGCACTTTACCCTACAATTTTTTTGTAAATTCTAAACTTCAGAAAATTCATAAAATTTTTTGTTTGTGAGAGTATTTATAAGGATAATAAGAATTTATTTTAATAAGTGATACAAATTTTCTAATATTTGTTACAGAATGTTTATTTGGAGCAATTCCTGCTATTCGAGACTTTAGACCACTAACATCTAAGCTTGAGTAAAGTACATTCGAATCTAATTCTTCAATTTGTTGACATGGATAGTTCAAATGATTACGACGATACTTCTGGCTACAATGAGTTGTTTCTCGCAGTCCACAATGGAGACTTTAATCTTGTTCACTCTCTACTCGAAAAATATACTTTGACGGAAACGATACGAGGCCGGACATTGATGCATGTAGCGGCTGCAAGAGGACATTCAGAGATTGCAAAACTGTTCATCACTAAGCGAGACGAAACAGGGAACACACCTCTGCATCTGATGATAATGGAAAACCGACCTCAGGTTTTCAATCTTCTTTTAGAAAAGACTAACTTGAACGCAAAAAATCTTAATAATGAAAGTCCGCTTCACTATGCTGCTTTATATAATCGCCCTGATTTTGCAAAGACACTTATAGATAATGGCGCCTCTATTGAGGAAAAAGATAAAGAGGGTGAAACACCTCTTTATGTTGCATTGGCAAAAGAAAGCGTTCAGGTGGCAGAAGTTCTTTTTAAACATGGTGCAGTTTTAAATGACAACGATTTGAGATATATGGGACCTCTTCGTAACGCAGTTAGGAGAGGAAGTTTCGAAATGGTAAAGCTGCTCATGGCGAACGGATGTCGCACAGTCGATATTCCAACGTTTGATGGTTCTGCTCTTAAATTCGCAGTATCGTGTGGTCATTTGGACATTTTGCAATATCTCATAATGAATGGCGAGAAAAGTAGTGAAACGATTAATAAGGACAAACTTCGCTTGTTTCAATCAAGTATAAAGAATAAACACATGAATATTTTTAAATACTTAGTGGATGTAAATTTGAAAACAGAGAAACTGTCTGATATATTATATGATACAATTTCCTACAAACACCATGACCTATTTGAATATGTACTAACATGTTTGTCAAAAATCTTTGCAAAAACGCATTTTAAGGAGAAGCAGCTTCATTTTTCAGTGCGAATGAATCAAGTGGAAACTATCAAAGCAACTGTCAAGGAACCTACAAATCAGTATCAATCGAACGCTTTCGCTAAAAAGTTGGCAGTTTACATTGCTGCCGAAACTGGGAATGAAGAAATATTAGAAATCCTTTTAAAAGCTGATTATCCTATCGATAGTTTATTCAACATAATAAGTCCCATTCACGTTGCAGCTACATTCGAGCACCCGAGATTAGTAAAGCTTCTTCTAAAAGCTGGAGCTGATGTTAATTTGCAAACTGAACACAATCTCACCCCACTGCATTTTGCAGCAACCTCAGGAAAGCCAGCTGTTGTAAAATATCTCCTAGAAAACGGTGCTGATCCCACTCTAACCTGTAATTGCAGCGAAACACCATTAGCAATGGCCATGGTCATGTTTTCATCAAATCATTTTCCCACAAGCATTCCTGTTTCTAAGTTTGAGAGATTGGCCAAAGTAACGGAGTTGTTAATTCGTTATCCAAACACCGAGGCTATTGAGAGCTTATATTTGCTGGCAATTGGAATTAAAGTGTTAAATATCACTAATTCCGAGCCAAAAGGACTAATTTGTAACGATAAAAATGCTGTATTTCGTACAGAAATTGTTAAATGTATGTCTAGTTATCTAAGTGATGAAGCATTGCAAATGTTTTCTGAGCAAGTTCTAAATGAGTCTTATTCATTTAGTCATTCACCAGAATTGCTACAACTTATGATGGATTATAACAATTCCAAATCATGTTGTTCTATGGAAATTTATGATACGGATACAAGTCGCAAGTGCAAATTAATTGTAATTTGCTACTCTAAAAACATTAGTGATCTTTTGTCTATTGAAAATAATGATTTGTCTTTTGAAGGTGATGATGATGATTACCAAATCTCAGAGGAGAAAATAGCATTTTTTAAGTTGATTGTCGCGCGTTTAGTTTTGTTGACCGAAGACAATCATCAAGGTGTGTTAGAGTATTCCAAAGACAATGATCTTAATGATTGGCGAGAAAAGTGTTTAGAGGAGAAAAAGGTCTTGAAAAAGACGAAAATTAATGAAAATATGATCGTTACTTTCTATGATGTACTAACGAAATCAATTAATGAAGTTGCAATGTACACGAGCAACTGTGACTTTTTAAAAGCAATCGAATCTTCAGATATAAAATTTCCGATCTACGCTGATTTCTTGAAGACAAATGTCGAAATAGCAGAAAAAAGAAAAGAGTTTATGAACGAATGCACTAACTTAATGTTTAATTTGATTAAAAAATCTCACAAAATTCGAATTTCTCGAGCTGATATGGTTCATATATTTCAATATCTCACAATTGTAGACTTACGAAGGTTTTCAGCAGCTTGTTCCTAAGATCTAACTACTAACTTTAATACTGAATTAGCGCAAATATTTTGTTTTGTATGTTTTTATGCGTCTGTCTTCCTCTATAAAGAAATTGTGATTTAAGGGTTTGTTTCGATAAATGTATTAAAAGTAATTATTAATATTAATTAAACGTTTATTAAAAATGTTATTTAAAAAATTTTAGTTATTTAACATTGAATAAAAAAATAAGTTTTTTCTTTTTTAACCTCTGTGAGGCCTTAATTTATTCTTATACACTGCGATAAGATATCAAATTGATGCAACGTTTAATAAAATACATGTTTGTCTAAAATTGTTCTTTTCTATTTTTCACGAACTTCTCTTCAGTATGAGTCAATACTTATTTAAAAGAGCAGACGATATACTACACCTATACGGATAACATACGTCCCATTTTCGTGCATCTGACGCGCCAAAACGAGATAACAGTGCGCCGAACTACTGGTACAACAGCTGTACTATAGGCAGCGCAAATGATGCACCAAAATTTTTTCCGTGTATTTTTGGTGAAATTGATAATTGAAAGTAAAAAGTTTTTGATTCAAAATGAAAATGTATTTTCTGAAATTGAAAGTCAAAATATTTTTCGTGAAATTGAAAATGAAAATTTGTTTGCAAAAGTGAAATTAAGAATGTTTTGGAAGTGAAAATTCTTTGGATATTGTAAGTAAATATTTTTCTGGTGAAAATAAAAAAATTTTGGGTGAAATTGAAAATTTTTTTATTTTTATTAGTCGCGTGACAATTTTTTAAAAGGAGATGAAAATTTAGTGGGCATATCCTATTTCTATTCAAATCCAATCAAGTACAATTATTCATTTTGGTAGATTTTCTATCCAAAACAATTTGATAGAATTTTATTCAATATGTCCATATTTACGGATTCAGGCCAACGCAGAATAGATCTGTAACCGGAACCGCAATCGTAAGCGTAACCGTAAGAATGAGTTAAAGAAGGATAGGTATATTGTTTATCCTTCTCTAACTCATTCCTACGCTTACGGTTACGATTGCGGTTCCGGTTACAGATCTATTCTGCGTTGGCCTTTCAGAAATCGGATTGTTTTTTCCATCAAATTTTTTAAGCAGGGCAGTCTGTTCTATTCTGGACTCACCTTTAGTTTTATTCGCAAATATTTGTACTATTGTGGGTCGGCCTAATCTATGATTGCAATTTGGCAGTTGTGAATTGTACTTAATAGTTCTTATGACTTCGCAGCTGAAGTTTCCATTCTACTGCTGTTAATACATTTATCATTTATGGTTATAAATGTCAATTGTCTCTTGATGCTCTTGATTTACAACAATTACAATTCAAGTTCTATAAATTGTTATACGTATTTATAAAATAAAATAAATATACAAGTTAGAAAATCTTGTTTTCTAAAATCCAAATATTGTAAAGTTTAATGTTTCGTCATGTAAAATCGTCGAGTTTATAAAAGCGATATGTTGATATTGCATTAATCATGGTTAGTATTTTTAAACGAAATTAATTTAATTATGTATTTATTAAGTGTTTTTCAATTTTTTAAAAATATATATCGATAATAAGTAAAGACAATATATTACAAACAATAACAAATTACACAAAAAATGTCGCGTGTGCTTTATATAGTTACGGTGCACAACATAACCTCAAAATACACGTTGTTTCCGTTGCTGTAACAGATGTAATTGACGCTGTAATTAATTTGTTTAATTTTTATAATTGTTTTTATTAATGGTTCATTATCTAAGTAACAGGAGCTTTTAGTTTCATAAATAGATTTACTTTTTTCATTAAAATTGTCGAATTTTCTATTTTAAAGACGTCTAAACTATACTCACTTTATTCTAAAATAATTTTACCCTACGTCTATTCGTCCGACTAGACGGATAAAAAAAGTCGTCCGGCTACTGGCGTACTGTCACAATAAATAGCCGGATAAAATATTTATATTATAAAACGTCCGACTAGACGGACGTTTATCTTCATAACACAACTGGAACTAAACGTCCGGCTAGTAAAATACTGGCACAGTATAAGTAGCCGGATAAAATAGTTGGTGTCTAAAATGTCCGTCTAGCCGGATGTTTAGCTGCACAACACAATGGAGACTAAACGTCCGTAAAAAAATTTTTATCCGGCTAATGAAATAATTGATTAGTTATGAAGCTGCATAATTAAAAAGACCACAAATTTTCATTATCATAATTCCCTGACTTATTTTTTATTTTCTCGCAGGGCCGTACCAAGAATCTTAGGGGCAGTCCCATGAGAGCAGAAAACCGAAAGCAGAAAACGCTTTTCATGAGAGTGTAAAGGACAGAAGATATCGCTATCCTTCACACTCTCATGAAAAGCGTTTTCTGCTCACATGGGACTGCACCCTTAAGGGCCCCAATGCAAAAAAATCCCGGGGAACCCGGTGCACCGCACTGCCTACACCATTCTTTAAAAATACATCAATTATTATTAAAAAATATAATACAATATTCAAAAGCATTTAATTTATTAATTTTCTTTATTAATAACTGAAATTAATATAAATCAATTTAAATTGACATAAAAACAGTGAGTTAACACTCAATATAGTTTAAGCAAGTTATATTTAATATAAATATGTATTAAATAATTTAATAAAAGTAGCATTAATAACATTCATGAATTTCTCAAAGTAAATAGCTGTTTAATTAGCTGTTTCTATAATTTGGTTAAGAACGTGAAAGTGAAAATATACAAAACAATTAAATATAGAAAAAAATATTTTATTAAAATAATTTACAGTCAATACTATTCTGCTGCTTCGTATTCTTTTTTACAGGCAGTGCAAATGAAAATTTTGGGCTCTCTTCTCACAGTAGTACATGATTTGTGAAACCACCCAAGACAACTTTCGCATCCAATAGACGGTAGATCGTTTAGTTCTTCATTGCATTTTCGACAATTCCAAACCACGTTTGCCTTGGTATTTTCATAGAAATCATTTAAAAGCCTCCATCCATCTTCTGAAAAATATTTTTTAACATTTTCCAAGACAATATTCTCATCAATTAATTCATATGGCAAGAACTGACATCCGTCAATATCAGCCGGTACAATGAGATATTTTTTGAACAAAGCTTTATTAGCTATTTCTGCGGAAACAATCAAATTAAGTATTTTCTTGTTTTGTTGAGAAATCGGTTTTTTCGAAAATACTTCTGTTTTTTTCTGGGTTGTGTGTTCTTATAAGGAAGTCCTATAACGCAATTTTTAAATCCTTTTGGTCGACCTTTAGTTTTAAATGGTGGAGGCATTGTAACATTATCCAAGTAATTCCAGAGGTTTTCCTTGTGACCAACATCTTGAAAAAAGTAACAATAAATGTAAATCAGAACAGAAATTTATTATTTAAAATAAATTAAAAGTTTAAAACAAAAAAAGTTAGATAAGACTATTTAGCTTAAAGATAAGCTCTGTTGAGAAAATATTTTTAAATTTGACAAAATATGAAAAAATAATCGATCAAAACAATTTGTCTTTCGCTCAAAATTTAAACTAAAATTATTATAAAATGTATATATGAATAATTTTATGTATTTTATAGCTTTCTGTGAAACACACCATTACTGAGAACAACAAAACGTAAAATGTTTATTGAAATACAATAAGAATTATAGATTCTAACTATAAATTTGAAAAATCGAGAAATTATTTTAAAAAACTTAGCAATGATGCATTTTATTATATTTGATAAATCATTTTTTTTTTGAGTCACGTAATTTTGTCAATAATCTTTTGTCAGTGTTTATTATGCTTATGAATAACAGCGAATAAAGAAAGAAATTTTATGATGATCTGTTTTTAAATTTTGCGCCAAATATTATTTAATTTAGAAATGGCAATGTTGTGTCTTACGGTACTTTTGCTGAAATATTTATTTCACTTTAAAAATCTTTTTTACATATTATTCAGCGATGAATTCTTCTTTAAAAAATTTTTGTTATTTTGGAGACTTAATTTATTTAAAAAGTATATTTTTAGAAATATATATTTACTGTGAGTGCTCAAAAAATTATATTTACAGGTTTGAAAAATTTAACAGACAATGTTAAAGTAATTGTAAATATTTTGAAAACTAGACGTTAAAAATTGTTTAAACTTTGGAGAATTATGTAAAATTAATTCAACTTTAAAATATTCCAAAAGTATCAAAAATTTTTATTTTTTATTGGCACCCATATTTTTATTTTGTAAAAGCGTACCTGTATCGGAACCAGCTACATCCATGTTTAAATCCTTATCGGGATCTATTGAATTCGGTGAATTCATTTCTGCATCTAAGTTAACATGCACTTTTTCTCCAATTTTATTAATTTCCGATTCGCTTATGGCCATGGAGTTGGAATCCTCTTCTTCAATTATAGCCACACGGGAAAAAATCTTGTGCAAGCGCTGCCTACTGGCGGTCACGCGCAGCACAAAATTTCAAGCGACTCCTGTCTATAGTATTTGTGTAGCTGGTGACTGAGTCCGGGACTCATGCTACCCATGTAATACTCAAGCGCTGTGCCGGATCAGTGAAAACATGCTGGAATAGACACGCGGTATCCAGAGCATGGGCAGCTCCTACCCACAAGCCTGAGTCGCAGCAGCACACAGTCTATAGATGACTGCTGCTCCGTGTGTAGCGCAGCGCTTGCGCATAATTTTTTCCCGTGCAGTTCTGAGAAATTTCGGACGGTTCGTTTGAAATTGTTAGATTCGTCAAAATTTAATTTTAATGTTTCCGGAAGAGAAATTTCCGTTGTAAAATTGATGTCAACGTCCTAAAATTCTTTGGCATTTGCAAGAATCCTGTATTCTTGCTTTTCATTTAACTCATTTTCAGTATCGACACAAGTTTCTCATACAACGTTTGATTCCAAATCTGCTGAACAAGCATTATCGTATATCTCGAGATTTTCGTCGTCTCTGTGTATTTGCGATTCCAAATCTGATGAATAAGCATTCTCGTATATCTCGAGATTTTCGTCGTCCCTGTGTATTCGCTTCGAGTTCGTACTCGAGGCTTTGCAATTTCCGCGAAGTATTAGAATGTTACACACTTCATTTCCTTCTTCGATTGAAAGCTCGTCATCGGTGGATCCTTTCCATGAATTGCAAATATCTCGTAATTGTTGCAAACGTCGCGAAGCTTCAGTGCCACTGGCACTACCGGCTAAATGAAGAATTTCGTTTATAGTAGCGTACAAACTTTCGGAACCAACGATCATTTCTCTAGTATTAGGAGCACGTGCCCAAGACTCTGCAACAACTTTCAATTCCTCTTTCCGAATATCGAAATTATCTCCTGTTTTCTCCGACGCAAGGGAGGCTAATTTAGATAATAATTGGGATGCTTGTCGAAATCTGTGGTGAGACGATGAGGTTTTTCTATTTCCTGTAACGGCGGTTTCGAGTGTGCATAATCCTGTAGAAGTCCTGTAATCTGGATCATCCATAAATTGCTTGGCGTAATATTTCTTAGTCCATCTTGCGGCAACCAATTGCTCATCTTTTAAATCAAGTTTTTCTTGCATCCTGACCGCAAATATGTGCCTAAAGAATTGAAACAAGTCAATTTCAGAAATTTTAGAAATTTTTTTAAATTTTAGAACAAAGTTTGGACAAATAAAAATGTGGTAAAATAGTAATTCTATTATTAAAAAATTCAGTTAAGTAAAAATTTAGTTGGATAAAAATTATGTTCAATAAAAAATTCGTTGGAATGAAAACTCTGTTTAATAAAAAATTAATTGATTAGGTGTTCTCTTAAACAGAAATTCTGTTAAATGTAAATTTAGTAAATTAGAAAATCTATTAAATAAAATTTCGGATAAATATTCTGATAAACAAGGATTCTGTCAAATAATTCTTTATTCTAAAAGTTTTGATTGGAAGATTAAATTAAGTAGCAAGGAGAATCAAAATTACAAAAAGTCCAACATAATAATACTTTTAAATACCTGCATGGAAGAGTCCAGCTTTGATTTTGGACACATGTACACTTCGAATTCGTTGTTTCAATCAACACGCCTTTATACCTCGATTGATATGCGTTTCCAATTGCATCTAATTCAACTGCAGTCCGCTTTTCCAGCTCTTTTTCTACAACTCTTAAAGCGTAACGTGTTAGTAAGTCAATATAAAATTTTTCAGCGGAGTCTGCACTGTACTTCGCGCACAATTGGGGTTTTGAGTTCGGAATATGCAGCTTCATGATTGCGTTCGATCCTTTGCGATGTAATTAATTTAAAGAATTTCGTTATGAAATCTTCCAAAAAGCTGTAAGCCTTTACCACGCTTTTGACTTTCGAATTTATTGATTCTGTTCTATTATTTGTGGTGTTGTTAAAAGAGCCTCGGAAAAATGCAGTATTGAGAACCCATTCATCGCGAATGTCATCCCAATTATCGTCAAAGTATTTTATAATTGTGTCTGGCAGAAGTTTCAAATCCTCGTAGTGTTTTTGATATTCTTCGTCTGTAGTTGAATACACCATTTTTTGTAAAATGCTTAATGCCTGAGTCCTTTGATCAATGGTTATTCCTCGCTTTGAGCACGAAATTTCCCTATTAAATGTCCTCAGAGTATGGTAAACACAAATTTTCAGATCAACATGCGGTAGACATGTTTTAATGACGTGACGTTCCAACATATCTTTATCGGACATAAAGCATTGAATGTTTTTCCACGCCGAATTATGCATTTCTTTGAAGGTTTCCATCATCCACGTTATACTCTCAGCATCTTCGGAAATCAAAATACACACACTCACAATTTCTGAGCTGCCGTCTGAATCTTCTACAAGCATTAAATATAATGCAGCTCTCATTTTTAGAACTTTGTAAGTAGCGTCAATGAAAACAATTTCCGGGTACGCAGCCATCATTTTTTTCATAGAATATGTACAAAAAAATAATCCTTGGAATAGCTGTTTATCGTCTGTGTAAATTCGACAATCTGCACCTTGTAAAGATTTAAATACATATATGTTTATATATTGTAATTTATAACACTTGCACACGTGCTCCGTGCTCTCAGGTATTCTTGGTGATTTGGCGCGAAAATAAATATATTGCGATTAATGGAGCACTCACAGCTCTGCCTGCCTGCGCAAGCAGTAATTGGAGTAAGAGAGAAAGTCAATTAGAGTGAAAGAGACAGTAAATTCAAATTTGTATTGCTGCCTACTAGCTGTGAGTGCGCCTTTACCTTTGGCCCGTTTGGCGGCTCTGACAATTATGGCACGAATTGAAAAATTACTTGAAAATTTTTTTAACAATCTTGAAAATTATTTTTAAAATTAAGAACATACCCAGATAGCACAACTATTTGCAGCAATTTTGCAGCAAGTTTGCAATGCCAAATTGCAATTTTGCAGTGTTAATTTACTGCAAAATTGTGGCAAATAGCGATATGTCCTTAGTTTGCGAAGTTTGCATTGCAAGTTTGCAGAAAAATTTTATGGCAAACTTTAAGAAAACTTGCAGAAATTATTCAAAAAAAAATTATAAATATTTTTTTGTTGTCAATATTAACAACCGATGCTTGGCGAACCCGTTACATCCCAAGCATCAGCCCATATTGGTCCAATATTGGGAGCCTTTATTGGACCGATGATCGGTCTCTTGGCTCCCAATATTGGACCGATATTGGACCGGTGAGAAATTTCTCACTGGGTTGTCTGGAAAATTAGATATTATAAATACTTGATATTACAAAAATTGAATCGTGAACGAGGATATTATAACTTTATTTCTAAAAAAATTACTATAGGAATAAATAATATACCTACTGAGAAGATACGCATAATGAAACGCGAAACCGCTGAATTTTGGTGTTCATATCATGAATGCTTTGCTTCGTCATGAAAATTTTCATTTTTTGAATAATAATAGCATTATTGTCATACATTATTAAAATTCAATATAAAAATATTTATAACATCTAAATAATTTCTCTTTCATATTAAATACCACACTTGGAAATTTGTTAATAAAACAATATAATTAATATAATATATTGTTCCAGCAACTCATGTAAGCATCGCGACCCCTTATTTTCGAGTCTCAAATGATTAACAAATTTTTAATTATTTTATATTCTGCTTTGCTAATTGAGAATTTAATAATGCTTTTTAAAGAACCATTTTTTTATTTATAGAGAAAAACAGGATAATTAAAAATCGTTAAAAAAAATTTTAATGTGTTTAAAACTTTTATTATAAAAAAAATAAATGCAAATTTACAATTTAAATCGTGCTTAATGTGCTATATTTATGTATTTATTTTACAGGCATTACAGTTTATTACCAAAGAATCCAAAACTGTAAGAAATTTGTGTATTAATACATTGTGTTCAGGAATTGTATTAATTTGAATTTGAAACTAAACTAAAAGGTCGAATACAAGTCGATTCTACCGCTCAAGCTATCGTTCGATATATCGATAGTTCTATCGCTTCGGTTACTTTTCAGAAAAAGAAGTTCTGTTCGCTCGTATGGTCGAGATCGCTGCGCAGTGTCGTAAAAATTTTGTCGTTTTATTCGCTTTTTCAATTAAATAATTTAATTGAAATTTTAATTCTGTAATAAGGGCTATTTCGAGCTCATTTAGTGTCGTATACGAAAGTTTCGTTCGTATAAGATCAAAGTATAGTATTTTCTCGTGAAAGAAATGCTTTTAGATGGAATTTCGTCCATGTTTTTCTAAATAAAGTTTTTATATTTTTATTTAAATTCTGCACTGTTAATTTTAGAAGTTAATGTAAAGTTTAATGACAACGTAATGAATAAAAGTTTAGTGTTTATAAAATAAAAGTGAATTTTAGAATTTCTTTTAATGGACAAATATATTAAGTTCCATTGACGCACTCATCAGTGCTTGGAATCCTGGAAATTGTTTCGATGAGGGTTTCTCATCGCATTGTATTAACACATTGTTAATATAAATTTTAACACATTTTAATTTGTTGATTGGTATATATTTTTTGTTCTTTTTTTGAGGGAATAATGATCCTTTTCCCTTTTTTTGAGGATAAAAGGTACTGTGATGCCAGTATTTATTTAAATGTTAAATTTATATTTAAATGAATGATCATTTATTAAATATTATAAATACAAAAACCAAATTAACATTTATCAAAGTTTTTTAATTTGTGGTTTCTTTCGATTACAGGATTCCTACAGAAATCCAAATTTAAAATTCCAAACCTTTTCCATGATTTCCAGGTCAAATTTTTACAAAATTTCAGTGGAGTTTTAAATCTAATTTCACTATTTTTGGGCTCTTTAAAAACACTTTACTTATTTAATAGTCTCCAACCTTTGGTAAAAATTCTAAAATTATCAAAATTTATCAAAAATTCGAAAAACCGATTTTTTTAAAATTCAACATTTTTTTTCTCTTTTATGGCATTTAGCTTCATTATTTTTGTGCTCTTGGAAAATACTTTACTTATTTAATAGTCTCGACTCTTTGGTAAAAAATCTAAAATTATCAAAAATTCGTAAAAATTCAAAAAACTGAATTTCTTAAAATTCAACATATTTTTCTCTCTTTTATGAAATTTAGCTTTATAATTTTTGGGCTCTTGGAAAATACTTTACTTATTTAATAGTCTCGACTCTTTGGTAAAAAATCCAAAATAATCGAAAATTATCAAAAATTAAAAAATCCGAATTTCTTCAAATTCAACATTATTTTCTCTCCTCTTTTATGGCATTTAGCTTCATTATTTTTGTGCTCTTGGAAAATACTTTACTTATTTAATAGTCTCGACTCTTTGCTAAAAAATCAAAAGTTATTAAAAATTATCAAAAATCTGAAAAACCGAATTTTTTAAAATTCAACATTTTTTCTTATCTCTTATGCCATTTAGCTTTATTATTATTTGAATTTCTATTCAAAAGAAGAAATGAAAAACAGAAAAAATTTAGAAACTCTTAAAAATTTCAGGCGTTTTCCATGATTTCCAGAAGCCTTTTAAAAATTCCATACCATTTTCATGATTTCCAGATTCTGTAGGAACCGTGGATTAATATTCCCTGATTTTTTTCTGACTAAAAAAATTCTCTGATTTGCATAGTTTTTCCCTAACTTGTGGCCACTCTGAATAAGAGCTGCATAATATATTCTTGTTATAATAAAATTTAAAAACTTTAGGAAACTCTAAGAGAATACTAATATTTAATGCTTCTTTGCTTAAATGTAAGATACTGATTTATCATCTTTCAATAACTTCTGTGAAATAAACAAAAACTAATAATTACCTATTATATTCTGATATTTATTACATTATCTCTGTAACATATTCTTTTTTACTTTTTTGAATTCAAAACTTTAAACAGAAATACTAATTTTAAATTTACAGCCTTTTCGGTTCCTAATGCATTTCGCAGTTTAATTTAAATGTCAAGATTTAAATCAACATTAAAATCATGATTTATATCAAGTTGATTTAAATCATTGAAGCTCTGACACATTTTTTTAAATTTTTGTTGTAGAATTTGTAAGTGGAGAATAATACTTCCTATAATTGAGATTGTAAACCACCGTTAGAGAAACAGTAGACTACATTTGATTCAGTTTCTCCTATTTGTCACCATGGATCTTGATAATGATTACATCGACACTACTGACTACAATGAACTGTTTCTCGCAGTTCACAATGGAGACTTAAATCTTGTTCAGTCTCTACTCATGAAACATTCGTCGAGGGAAATAATTCGTGGCAGGACATTGCTGCATGTAGCGACTGTAAGAGGACATACGGAGATAGCAAAATTGTTCACCGCCAAGCGAGACGAAACAGGGAACACACCTCTGCATCTGACGATAATGGGGAACCAACCTCAGGTTTTCAAACTTCTTTTAGAAGAGAGTAACGTGAACGCGAGAAATCTCAAGGATGAAAGGCCACTTCACTATACAGCTTTGTATAATCGTTCTGAATTTGCAAAAAAACTTATAGATAATGGCGCGATTCTTGAGGAAAAAGATAGTCAGGGTAAAACACCTCTTTACGCTGCATTGACGAATGGGAACGTTCAGGTAGCTGAAGTTCTTTTTAAACACGGTGCTGTTTTAAGTGATGACGATTTGACAAATATGACTTCTCTTCGTCACGCAGTTGGGAAAGGAAATTTTGAAATGGTAAAGTTGCTCATGGTGAATGGATGTAACAAAGTCGATGTTCCAGCTGATAATGATTCTTCTCTTAAACTTGCCGTATCGTCCGGACGTTTGGATATTCTAGAATATCTCATGAAAAACGGTTTAAAAAGCAGTGAAACTATCAATAAGGATAGACTCAACTTGTTTGAAACAAGTATAAAGAATTATCACTTGAATATTTTAAAGTATTTAGTGGACATTGGTGTGAAGACAGAAACAGTAGATGACATATTTTATGAGGTAATTAATTTGAAACGTTATGACATGTGGGAGTATTTAGTAAAATTGTTGTCGACAATCTATGCAAAAGCGCATTGTAAAGAGAAGCAGCTTCATTTTTCGGTGCGAGCGGGCCAATCGGAAGCTGTTAAGGCAATTGTAAACGAACCAACAAACGAATATGAATCCGATCCATTCGCTAAAAAATTGGCAGTTTACATCGCTGCTGAAACTGGCAATGAAGAAATATTAGAAAATCTTCTAAAAGCTGGTTATCCTGTCGAAAGTTTATTTAAGATAACAACTCCTCTTCACGTTGCCGCAACACTCGAGCACCCGGGATTAGTAAAGCTTCTCTTGATTTTGGACATAGTTTCATCAATTTTTCTTCGCAGACCTACTTCTATTTTAACATTCAAGAAATTGACAAAAGTCACAGAGTTGTTAATTCGGTATTCAATCAATGAAACTAGTGACACGGGGTTAAACATGTTAATAACAACCGCAGCTCAAATAAAGGTTTCATCTAATAACGTCGAAGAAAATAATCCAAATCAAGGTTCAAGTGGGCAAACACCGAAGAATGAAGCCGATAATTCTGCATTTCGTCCCGAAATCCTCAGATGCATATTTAATTATCTATCCGATAAAAAAATCGAACACTTTTCAGAAAGACTATTAAACGACCACTATCTACTTGAGCGTACGCCGGAACTACTGAATCTTTTGATGGAATACGATGACTCGAAATCATGTTGCGATGTTAAATTGAGTCCTAATGATAAAAGCCACAAATCCAAATTACTTGTGATCCATTATTCTAAAAACTATGCCGATCTTCTTAGTGTTAATCTACAGGATACTTCGTCAGACTCTGATAAGGGTAAAACAGTTTTGCAGTTGATAGTAGCTCGCTTAGTGTTAATAATCAGAAATCGTCATTCTTGTTTGTTAAAATTTTGCCGAAGCAACAAACTTGATATGTGGAGAAAGAAAAATTTCCAGCGTATGCTGAGTTTATAAAAGCAAATGTCGAACTAGCAGAAACTAGAAACAAATTTATAAACGAATGTTTTAGTTTGATGTCCAGTTTGGTTAAAAAATGTCACAAAATTCGAATTTCCAAAGCTGAAGTCAATCAAATTTTCAAATATCTGTCAATTGTAGATTTGCGAAGATTTTCAGTAGCTTGTTCATAAAAAATATATTTATTGTTAAATTGACAAAAGTAATTCAACATTTAGAATTATTAAACAATAATTTGATAGTAAATAAATAATTGCCTTCGAATATACAAATGTATATTATTACATATATTACATTGTCAACTAAGCTTGATGCTTAAAAACAAAGTATTCTGAAATAATGCCGGTATAAATGTAAATTTAGGCATTTTAAATATCACTTGTCAAATTATTTTTTGTAGTTTATAAAAAAAATAAGAAAAAAAAAAAATTAAGAAAACTTAAGTTTATTGAAATTAGAATATTTTCTTCCATTATTAAGTGAAATACTATAATATCATATTAAATACTTAAGCTGCATATGATATTAAAATAAAAAGTACTACATAGTATTGTTTTCTTTCTTAACTCTCAGTGAGATTGTTTCTTGTGTTCAAATTATAAATAAAATTGTACTTTTCATATAATTAGTTCTCAATTAGTTCTTTCCAACCCTGCTACGCTCCAAAAATTATCTTATTTTAGAGACTAATTTGTTTGTCTCGTAAACTATGAAATTACCACGAATTTTAATACAAAACCTTCGATTTTTTCTATAACTTACAATAATTTATTTTCAAATAACTTAATTTTTCAAGATCTATCATAAAATTATGACTTATAAATTATTTAATGAATAATTTTTACAATTTTTATAAATACTAAATTGATAGAAGAATTTTAGTTAAAAGTACTAAAAAAAATTGAATTTTGGAAATTTTACAAATGATTGCAGAAATCCAATTTTTTTTAAAAGTTACAAAAATTCTTCGCAGAATTTCAATACTGTTCAAAAATTTTTAAAAAATTATCATCAAAATTTCAATTATCTTTATAAATAATAAAATTCTCCTTCGAAATTCAATTATTTTTGGAAAAATTTTAATAAAATTCTTTGGCAAAATTTCACAGGAATTCAATTATTTACAAAATTTGAAATAAATTTCTTCGAAATAATTCAATTATTCTTATAAGTAATAAAACTTTCACGCCAGGAATTCAATTATTTGAAATACAAAAATTTATAATAATTTATTGAATAATGTCAATTATTTAAAAAGATTTTTATAAAATTCATATCAAGAATTCAATTATTAAAAAAAAAATTTAATAAAATTCTTTTTAAGAATTCAATTATTTTTATAAACTTTTGAATAAAATTCGTTTTGAAGAATTAAATTATTTTCAAAACTAATAAAATTCTTCGCAGAAATTCAATTATGTTTCAAAATAAAAAAAAAATTTCTTATCATAATTTCAAGTATCTTTATAGATAATAAAATTCTTCTCCGAAAGAGATTATTATTCTTAAAAATTTTATGAAAATTTGTCAAAAGAATTCAATTATTTAAAAATTTGATGATAAAATTCTTTATGAAAATAAAATTTTAACAAACATTCAATTATTCAATAAATTATTTACTTTTTAATTTAAATAAATGAATTTTTCTAGAATTTTCTAATAAAAATTGATTTAAAAATGTATTAACGAATAATCGATTTATTATATTTATGAAAATAATTGAATTCTTGCTTAGAATTTTAATACATTTTTTTAAATAATTGAATTTTTTTGTAAAATTTTACTATACTTGTAATAATATAATTGAATTCTGCCGAAGGATTTTTGTAAATAATTAACTTCTTTTTTGAAAAATTTTATGGTAATGTAAATTATTACAAAACATGAAGAAGGCGATCGATTCCTTTTTTTAGTTGCATTCAATAGAACAATTGACCACGGAGGAAATTTTTATGATCATTTACCATTGAATTACTTTAATGTAGTCTATTAATTTGAATCGTTATTCTTTAACGAGAATCTAGGAATCTAATTCAAAAGTTAAATTCTTCTGAATGGGGCTGTTTACCCTTTAATCCTATTCTACGAAATTGATTTTTCTGAAATTTCAATGTTCTAATTTTTGTTACAGAATATTTAATTGGGCCACTAGTTTCTTTACGAGATTGTGAATTACCGACAAAGCGACAGCAGACTACATTCGGATCTAGTTCTTCAATTTTTTGCCATGGATCTTGCGAAGGATTACGACGATACCACTGATTATAATGAACTGTTTCTTGCAGTCCATAATGGGGACTTAAATCTTGTTCACTCTCTGTTCGCTAAATATTCGTCGACGGAAACGATACGAGGAAGGACATTGCTGCATGTGGCGGCTGCAAGAGGACATACGGAAATAGCAAAATTGTTCACCACCAAGCGAGACGAAGCAGGAAACACTCCACTGCATCTGTCGATAATGAGGAATCAACCTGAGGTATTTAACCTTCTCTTAGACGAGACTAACTTGAACGCAAAAAATCTTAAGGATGAAAGGCTTCTTCACTATGCAGCTTTGTATAATCACTCTGAATTTGCAAAGACACTTCTAGATAATGGCGCCTCTATTGAGGTAAAAGATAAAGAGGGAAAAAACGCCACTTTATGTTGCATTGGCCAAAGGAAACGTTCAAATGTCAGAAATCCTTTTTAAACACGGTGCAGTTTTGACTGACAACGATTTGATATACATGGGACCTCTTCGTAACGCAGTTAGGAGAGGAAATTTCGAAATGGTAAAGCTGCTCATGGCGAATGGATGTAACAAAGTCGATATTCCAACATTTGATGGTTCTGCTCTTAAACTCGCAGTATCTTGTGGTAATTTGGAAATTTTACAATATCTCATAAAGAATGGCGAGAAAAGTAGTGAAACGATTAATAAAGATGGACTCCACTTGTTTAAAACAAGTATACAGATGAAGCGCTTAGATATTTTGAAATATTTAGTAGACGTAGGTTTGAAGACAGAAACAGTGAATAATACATTTTTTGACATAATTAAGCATCGACGCTACGAAACTTGGGAATATTTATTAAAACATCTATCGAAAATTAATGCAACAACGTATTTTAGAGAGAAGCAGCTTCATTTTTCAGTGCGAATGAACCAAGTGGAAACTATTAAAGCAACTGTTAAGGAACTTAAAATACCACTGTATCAATTCATTCCTTTCAATAGAAAATTGGCCGTTTACATTGCTGCCGAAAGTGGGAATGAAGAAATATTAGAAATACTTTTAAACGCTGGTTATCCCATTGACAGTGTTTTTAAATTCATAACTCCTCTCCACGTTGCAGCTACTTTTGAGCACCCGAGATTAGTAAAATTACTTCTGAAAGCAGGAGCTGATGTTAATCTGCAAACTGAAGATGGTCTCACTCCACTACATTTTGCAGCAATGTCGGTGCAACCAGCTGTCGTGAAATTCCTCCTAGAAAATGGTGCTGATTCTTGTAAAACCTGTGATTGCTATAAAGAACCACCATTTGGATTAGCTGTAGCCATGTTTGGGACAAATTTATCTTCTAGAAGCATTCCTGTTGTTATGTTTGAGAGACTGATAAAAATTACGAAAATGTTAACTACCTCTACGAATGTTGAAGAAATCGATAGGTTATATTTAGCGGCAGTTACAATAAGGGTGATAAACATCAACAATTTAAATCAAGAGACAAATAAAGTAACATGGACCGATTATTCTGAATTTCGTCCTGAAATTGTAAAATGTATGTCTAGTTATCTAAGTGGTGAATCATTGAAAATTAATTCTGAAACGATCTTGAATGAGTTTCAATTTGGTTTTACACCAGAATTGCTACAACTTATGATGGATTATAATGATTCAAAATCATGTTGTACTATCGAAATAAAAGATGCGGATGTAAGTTACAAGTGCAAATTGCTTATGGTTAGTTACTCTAAAAACATTGATAATCTTTTGAGTATCAATAAAGTTAACGATATCATATTTCATGATAACTGCTACGACGAAAAGGATAGAACAGAATTGGTAAACTTGATTGTAACGCGTTTGGTATTGTTGACCGAAGACGGTCATCCTGGTGTCTTGAAATATTGTCTGGACAATGATGTCAATGCTTTGCGAGAGAAGTGCTTGAAAGAGAAGGTGGACATGCAAAAGGCGAAAGTTAATGAAAATATGATCGTTACTTTCTACGACGTATTAACGAAATCGACTAATGAAGTTGCAATGTACGCGAGCAATAATGATTTTTTAAAAGCAATCGAATCTTCTGATACAAAATTTCCGATCTACGCTGATTTCTTGAAGACAAGTGTCGAAGTTGCAGAGAAAAGAAAAGAGTTCATCAACGAGTGCACTACCTTAATGTTTAGTTTGGTTCAAAAATGTCACAAAATTCGAATTTCTCGAGCTGACATCGGACATATTTTTCAGTATCTCTCTATTATAGATTTGCGGAGATTTTCAGCAGTTTGTTCCTAAAATGTAATTTTTATACCGAATTAACGGAAATATTTTTTATGTATAATTTGTTAAGCGTCTTTCTTCCACGATGAAGAATATACAAAAGAATGTCTTCAGAATGTACAAAATCAAAAGAAGTTAAAACTTTTGTTCCCAAGAATGTACTGAATAGTAATTTAAACTTTAATAATAATTATTCAATTTAAGTTGATTGTCGAGTTCAAATTTATAGACATAAATTACGATTACACAGATAACTAAGCTTTGAGCTTTGAAACAATATTTTTTGATGTCGATACATTAATACTAACGAACTAATCGCTTACTAAAAAGTTTGTTTAAAAAATTTTAGCAATGTGACAAACAAAAATTCTTTTTTTCTTGTGTTAACCCTCAGAGAGATGTTTATTCTTATAAACTGTGAGAATCTGTAAATAATACTACGTTTCATAAAATATGAAAATTTAATAAATATTCTTTTCTATTTATCAGTAATTTATTTTCCTGTAATTTCTAATATCTCTCTAATTTCGGGTTACGAAACTCATAAAATTTTTTATAACTACGTCATTTTTCAGTTTTCAGAAATTTTAAACTTATTATCATAAATTTAAAGAAGCAAATTAAAAGAACCTTTAAATTTAGACTTTTTTAGAAATTTTTACAAATCTTATTTTTTAATTTCTTTTTGTTGTTAAAAGTAACAAAATATACTATGCTTCAAATGCAAATATTAATAAATTAAAGATAAATAAAGTTTTAAATGTTCAAATGAGTGAAATATTTTTTTCAATTTCAATATTTTTAAAAATATTGAAAATTACGTTACCCAGAAAAATTTATAAATTATTTTATTTTACCAAATTTTTGAGTTAATAAGCAGACATTAAAAATTTTAAATTTGACACTTTTCTTAAAAGAATGTTATTCTTATATTTTAACATTTATAATTTCGAATCTGATACAATTTAATTCTTGCAGGAAATTTTATTAAAATTAATTAAAAGAATTGAATTATTGTTTAAAATAATTTTATAAAAAACACGTTTGAAATTTATCAAATTCCTTCAAGAAATGCAACGAATGTAATTAAAATTGTTCTAAAGTTAATTGCGAATTCTTCTGAAGAATTTTATCGAAATTTGTGAAAATAATTCAAAAACCTTTCCAGGAATTTTATTGGAATTTAAAAAAAAAATTAAATTCTATTAAGAAGTTGTATTAAAATTCTAATGAAAATAATTATAAATCCCTCCGAAGAATTTGATAACTTTATGAAAATAATTCAATACTTGTGACGAATTTTATTAAATTGTTTGAAAATAATTGAATTGTTTCGAAGATTTTCATTAAAACTTTTAAAATAAATTAAATTCTTGCAAGAAATTCAATTAATAATGTATTGAAATTAATTTTTTCGACATTTTTTAAATAATTAAATTCTTTTGAGAAATTTTATTGAAATTTTATTATAATTTTATTTAAAATAATTGAATTAATTTATGAAACTAATATGTCTAAAATAGAAAAAAATAATAAAATTTGTCAAAATCTAAATTCAATTTATTTAAATTTTTAAGTTCCTTCAAGGAATTTGATTAAAATTGTACTGAAAATAATTAAATTAAATTTTTATTAAAATTTATTGGAAATAATTTTTTTTCGAAAAATTGTATTTTTGAAATTAATTGAATTCTTTTGAAGAATTCAATTTAAATTGTATTAAAAATAACTGAATTCATCTAAATAATTGAATATCAAAATTTTTGAAAATAATTGAATTCTTTCTGCGAAACTTATTTTTGAAAAAAAATTGAATTCTTACCAATTCTTTGAAATTCTATAATTGTTGTAAATGTATAATAATATTCAAATATAAAAAATTATTAATTTGTTACCATTTTTAAAAATTTAAAGTTTTGAATAATATTATTCAAAAATTATAAATACATATATAATATGTAATTGAGTTTTGGAACGTTCGTAAAAAATTGTTTAAATGTTTTTGCATTGAAAGTATTTCGAAATTGGCTTTTTCATTATTCAAAAACCTGACCATAAACCGCGCTGTTTCGGACAAATTTCGGATTAGTCCGAAATCAATCCGAATTTTTAACCAGGGTTGGTATGTATGCAAACAGAATTTGAATTTTCTCTAGAAAGCGAATTTACTCAAAGAGCTCGAAAATATTCGAGTACTCGATATTTTTCTATAGTTTTTTATACAGCTCGACTCGGCTCGAATAAACTCGATCGAGTTTCGAGCCTTTTGCACACATCTAGTATTTTTTGAATAATTGATTTTCTTTCACAAGGCTTAAAATTGGATTTTTTAAATAATTGAATCTCAGGTCTTAAATAAAATTTTTTTTAAATAACTAATTCTGGAAAAGTAGCAAATACATTTGTACAAGGTTTTAAATGGTATTATAAAATAATGGACTTTCACAAGGTTTAAGATTGAGTTTTTTTAAAAATATTTTAATTATAGCAGATTTTAAACTGAATTTTTTAAAAATAGTATATAACATTTTTTTAGTTCATCAAGATGAACACGTTACGGTAAGTCCGATTTAAAGTAATTTTTTACTCTCACACAGTTACACGGAAAAAAAAAGTTCGAGGATTATTCGGGAACTTCGTTCTTAACTCTTGGATACGGCGGGTAGTTCACAGAGAACTAAAGGTTGCCTCGTTTAAATATGTAATTTACTATTTCTCTACAAATTATAACTATTTCACCACTTCTCGGCAAACTGTTTTTGAAAAAGTCGGGAACTGTTCAAGAAAATCGAAAAGTTAGGCGAATGCAAGAAAAAATGGATTCTGCTTCCCCCCTCCCACTTCCCCTCCTTGACACGTCCGCACACACACACACATTTATCCTTGAAGGTCACATACAATTTTTATTTTTTATTAAGTTTCTGAAATAGAAAAAACCATATGAGAGAAAAATCGACGGCGGCTGGAACAGAACTCGCGTACCCGAGGAATAGAAGTCCGGCGTCTTATCCATCTGAGCTAAACAGGAGCGTTAAATACCTCAGCATAAAATAAATATATAAGGCACGCAAGTCTTACTGACGTTGAGACTGGTGCGCACAGTTTCTGCGCACCAAGATTCCTTGACGAGTTCCCGAAAATTTCAGAAACAGTTGCGGCCAGTGCCATGGACTTTACATGAGAAAGAAATGAAAAAAAGACTATTGGACTATTTACAGCTTTTTCTAATACAGTTCCCGAATTTCTTTCAAACATTCATTGATTACCATTGAATGTTCGTCGCTAGTTCAGAGCTGTTACCACGTATCCAAGAGTTAGGAAATAATTCCTGAAATATCTGGGAACTTTTTTTTTCCGTGTATTTAATTTCTAATTAATTTATTACATTCATTTATATTACAAATAATAAAAAACTTTTATAATTAAAAAAGTTCGATAATTATAAAATGTCAAAATTATAATTGAATAATATCAAAATATAATTGAATTAAGAGATATACTAAGTACAAAAATATTTTAATATCAAATTTTTTATGTCATTTAGCAGGTTCTGACAATTTTTTCATTGTACAATACTTAAATTTAATTAACTGTTGACATTATGTTTAATTGTACATTGCTTAAATTTAAATTAGTTTATTTTGTACAAGTTTAATAATTGAATTTTTTGTGTTCTAATTTATCGAAGATTATTCATAGATTGTTTAATTGTACATTGGTTTATGTTTTTTTTTTGTTATAATTTATTATCAGACACTTATAACAATTGCTTGGAAATATAATAAGTTCACTTACGACTTTAACGATTGAATATTTTTCATTTTAATTTTTATTACATAAAATTTATAAAAATTTTTATTTACAAAATTATTCAATTTATAAAATCGGAGTGTCTATTTGGCCCGTCAGCGGGCCAAATAAGTTACTTATATTATTTGGCCCGTCACCCCACTTCCGTACATTTCAAGACGGGCTAAATAAAGAAAGTAGTTTATTTGGCCCGTCAGATAACAAATTACCTATAATTAATAACATTAATGACTATTTGACAGGTAATGTATATTATAACCTTAAAGTGTAGATACAAGTATAAACATTTAGTGCACATTACAGTATAAATTTAATTCTTTATACTTAGAATATTCAAAAAACTTAATTTTAATTTTTATCAACTCAGATAACAAATTACCTATAATTAATGACATTAATGACTGTTTGACAGGTAATGTATATTAAAAATTAAATCATATGTTTCAGTTTTAATATTTGCACTTTGTTCCGTTATTCACCAGGTATTATTATTTATGTAAATATATAAATCCTTAATTAATTTAATATTTGATTATAATAATTTGTAAAAACATTTTCCAGTAAATTTATCATATTTTAAACGTTTGTATTGATAAATTAGATTCAATAAATGAGTACTAATGCATGTACATAATATTAATTTATTTTAATTATAAATAAATAAATAATATTTAGTATTATATATAATAATATATATAATATATAAAATAATAATATATATAATATATAAAATAATAATATATATAATATATAAAATAATAATATATATAATATATTATATTATTATTTTTTATTATTTATTTTATTTAGTTTTTATTTATTTTTTTTATAAGAGTCAAACGAATTAAAGCAATTCAGTTTTAATTAAGCATATGACAATATTTTCAAAACTTGAGATTTGACGGTTTTGACAAATGAAAATGCGACTATAGATGTCGTCTGTTCAAATTTCAAATATCGAAGGCGCGTACCTAGAAACGCAAAATTTCTATTTATCACATTTGATTATTGTTCACCTTGTAGTGCACTTGAATCCATAAAGTTTTCAGTTGTGAAAAATGAGTGATTTTAGTGAAGATGGAGAAGGTTCCTGTAAGTACAAATAATGTATTTTTATAGTTGCAGAAAAAATATTGTAAGAAATTGTATTTTTTTCTTGCAATATTTCTATAATGTAAAACATCTCTTAAAATAATTTTTATTTTTAAACTCTTTCGGAATACGTTAATATTATATTAGATTAACGTATAAGGATATAATTATAAATGTTTTATTTATACATCAAGAGAAAAATTTTACTTAAGCCAAATATAATTATATTTATTTATTTAAATATTATTATTATAAAATAATAAAAGTATATTTGTCTCAGATCTTACTACATTATTTATTTCTCTTGAATAAAAATATAATTTCTACAAAATAAAAATTAGTTGGCTTTAGTTTAATTAAATATATTTTTTTTGTCTCGAAGTGATCATTTATTTAAAAATTTTATTAAAATTATTATTATATTATATTTGCATTATATTTATTATACTATATTTTAATAATGAATTAAATTCATTGTTATTTTATATTTATATTATTATTAGAGTCGGATAGAACCTTCAAATTGTTTATGTTTTGCTATATAGGATTTATACACTTGTCCTCCGACTTAAAAGAAACTTTTATTTAATTTTAGCCAAAGAAGATGATTCGCAAACAAATGTAAACAAATTTTGCTTGAATGTCAAAGACACCTTCTGTAGCTTTGCACTGTTGGATGAGAAAATAAAGCAATTTCAAAATGAAACCTTTACTGTGTTTAAAATAAGAAATTGTACGACTAAAGCTCAAGGAGAAAAAAAAAAAAAAAATCCTTAAAGAAGGAATAAATTATCATAACATCAAGTATGTTTGCAAGCATGGAGGTAGAGATGGGAGACAATCTTCATCCACTGGTCAACGGGAATCAAAGTAAATAGTTTACAATTGGAAGTCTTCCCGTTTAATTGTCCTACTAGTAACAACTCGCGCGCTACCTTTTTTTTTAAAATATAATTAGTGATTTTAAAAGTAATAGAATTTAAAAATTTTCTAATTTAGATTCATTATTTTCATAAACGTCAAAAAAATTATTGTCCTAATTTTAACAATTTTCAAAAAATTTTCTAATTTCAATGATTTTCAATATCTACTATTTTAATAAAATTTCCTAAAAAGAATTCAAATTTTAATTACTATTTTACTAAAATTTCACAAAACAATTATTTTCAAAAAAAAAAAAAATGTTAAAAATTACTCTCAAAGATTCAATTAATATAAAAAATATAAAAATTTTTCATATGAATTCAATTGTTTCCAAAAATAGTAAAATTCTTTACAAAATTTCAATTATTTCAAAGATTTTTAGAATTATTTTTAATATTTTGGGGAAAACAATCATTGTGAAAATTTTTAATTAAAAGAATTTTAAAATTCCAGAAAATAATTGAATTTTGTCGAAAACTTTTGCTATTCATTTATAAAGATATAATTGAAATGTTGGCCATTTTTCTTTTAAATTCTTTGAAAATAATTGAATTTCTCTGACTTTAATGAAATATGACCACACTGTATATAGTATTGTAATTTTTTTTATGAATTTTGTTTTAGAACATTCCAGTTACAATGCCCAGCAAATTTCGTTGTTGCAGCTAATGATGATGGCGATTGTTTGTTCATAAAGAGTATGAATCTAGAACATAGTCATAAAGTTTCAAAGGTATATTTTAAATATTATTATTTTCAAAATATCTATAGAAATGGACTATTTTATATAAAAAATTTTTGTTCAAGTTGGTATAAGGGGCAAAATATCTCTAGTAATCATATGAAAAAGTATTTAATCTATATAGACTATTTTTATTTCATAACAATAAATATTATTTCATTTTTTAAAGCTTTTATACGACTGCTTGCCAGAAAATCGAAAATTGACTGTTGAGCAAAAAGAAATTGCTAAACATCAACTCGAATTGGGAGCAAATAAGAAAAAAGTAAAATTTGAAATGCAAGCAATGACTGGGAAGAAAGTTTTGTCAAAAGATTTGTCAAATATAGTTGCTCGGACAAAAGAGGAAAATAATTTAACTGAAACTATTCGAAAGCTTCAAGAAGATTACGGTAAATTTAAAATAATTGCCTATACATATTTTCTGAACTTAGCACTGTAAAATTCCAAATATTTTAATATTTGTACTTTTAATTCTAGGAGCTGATTGTGATGTTTTGGTGAAGGATGAAGTATTCGAAGGAATACTATGTAAGGGTGGAATTTGCAACATAGAATTTTACCAAAGGAAAATAAAACGTCACAAATTTACATCTCGACCCGTTACTCCGAAACTAACTTCACCACAACAAAATCTTCACAAATCTCATCGGGGAGTTCCTCTTCTCCAAGCTGCGATGTAAAAACAACTTTGTCAATGGACCATTCCTTTTTACACAAATGACCGTTGAGACGCTACCAAATTATAACGACTTTGGCACTCTCAACCGTTTACAGCACAAACAAAAATAGAAATAAAACACTTAAAACTCTCAATTAACAAAAATAAAACCCATTTATTAATTAAACCAAATAAACTCTAAATCAAACAACAAAAATATAAAATAAAATATTCAATAACGTAATTCGATAATTGACGCTAGTCAAAAATCACGTCGCGACTACTTGAACCTCTGCAAGTAAGTGACAAGCAAGTGTAAATCCGATCTCCTCATCACCGGTAGGCTTCCTCATCATATTTTGCTTCTTCCTTTTTCCTATGGAAAATTGGGAAAAACCCTTCTTTCTTATCCCCACTGTACAGCACCTAAAATGGTCTTGGAAAGGGTCATTGGTCATGTGACGGTCTCTGGCAATTAATCATGCGCGAAATCATTTAAATTCAGATTTCACGAATGACACAGGTCTCGGGTCGCTGAACCAAGGACACACACAAGGGACTTGACAAGAAAACAAGACAAAACTATGATAAGAGAGAGAACGACGAACAACTTACTATAATGAAATTTACTTTTCCTACACACGACAGATTTGTAGAAATAAGTAACGATTCACCTCGTTACAACTATTCGTAACCAAAGAAATGAAAAATATAATGGAAGCATTCCCAGAATTCATCGGAATTGATGCCACTTATAAACTTTTGGATTTAAGGGCACCTCTTTATTTGGTTGTTGTGGAAAATTCTCAGGGACAGACCGAAATTGTGGCAGGTTGCATTTTAATGCACGAAACGAAGGAAAATATTCAATGGTTTATGGATTCCTTTAAAGAAAAACATTCATCATGGATGAAAGTAAAAACTGTTATGGCTGATAAGGATCTAAATGAACGAGATGTCATTAAAGAATGTTTTCCTCAAGCGAAGGTTTTAATATGCCTTTTCCATACGCAAAGAACGTTTAATAGAGAAGTGACGACCGAAAAATTAGGAATAACAAATGGACAGAAAGATTTAAGTAAAAGGTTGATACAAAAAATGATTTATTGCCAAAATGAAAACGAATATTTTGAGTTATATTCTGATTTCAAAGCAAAAGCTCCCAAATCAGTTGTCCAATATTTTGATAAAAATTGGCACAATATCAGACACGACTGGAGTTTTTGCGGCAATTTCATGAGCAGTACCTTTTTAAATACTACAAATAATAGACTCGAATCCATTAACGGAAAAATAAAATCCGTTGTTTCGAGATTTACTAGCCTAGAACGATTTTTAGTGGACTTTTTTATTTTGATTTCAACACGAGAGACTGAACATGACGTTATAGCTGCCAATTCATGCTTGAAAAGGAGGGCGGTTCCTTTTAAAATTGGCAGCCCTGAAGAATTTTTTAATAATTTCTTGACAAATTATGCTTTTAAATTTGTTTACCAGGAATTAACGCAAAAATCGTTTTATAAGGTAACAGGTATATCACCGGATAGCGGGTCATTTGTTGTTAGCCGTGATAATGGATTTAAACGAAACACAAATGAAAAAGCATGCGACTGCAATAATCACCTGTCAATGGGACTTCCTTGCAGGTATTTTTATAATTATTAGATATTTACGAAAATAAATTTAATAATAATTAATAATTAAATAATAAATATTTAACTAATTAATTAATAAATAATAATTAATTTTTAATAATTTATAATTTTTATATTTACGAAAATGACTGAAAATCAGGAAGAAGTCAGGGAATTTTATTTATTAATATTTATTAATAATTTATTAATAATTGTATATAAAGTACTCAAAAAATAGAAAAATTGAAGAACTACTAAGGAAATCTTGTTTCGTTTTTTTATTGCAATGGAATTTATTTTAAATAAATTAATCTATCAACAATTTTTTAAAAATTGTTTATCAGGGTTGCCACAGGTCAGGGAAATCAGGGAATTCAGGGAAAAGTCAGGGAAAGTAAAATTGGTCAGGGAGAAGTCAGGGATTTTTACTAAAAGTACTGGAAAAAATTGAATTTTGGAGAAGTTACAAATGAATTGCAGAAACTCAATTATTTTTAAAAGAAATCAAATTCTTTGCAAAAATTCAATTATGTTCAAAAATTAAAAAAAATTCTCGTCAAAATTCAATTATCTTCATAAAAATAATAAAATTCTTCTCCAAATTTCAATTATTTTCAAAAATTTTAATAAAATTCTTTGCAAAAATTTTAATTATTTTCAAAAAATTTTTCTCAATTCAATGATTTTCAATATCTACAGTTTTAACAAAATTTTTCAAAAGAATTCAATTATTTAAAAAAAAAATTTTGATAAAATTCTAAGCAAACTTCGCAGGAATTCAATTATTTTCATAAATAATAACATTTTTTACAAAAATTAAATTACTTTCATGAATAATAAAATTCATCATAGAATTTCAATTATTTTTAATACAATTTTAATTGAATTCCTCGAAAAATTTAATTATTCTTGAAAATTTTATTAAAATTTCTCGAAAAAATTCAAATTTGTTGATAAAATTCTTTATGATAATTTAGTTTCGAGAAACATTCATTTATTCAATAAATTATATATTTTTGTATTTAAATAATTGAATTCTTGTAGAATTTTCCAATAAAAATTTATTTGAAAATGAATATTAGTTAAAAGTTTTAGATAATAATTGAATATTAAAAGCATTATAGCATGAATTTTTAAAAATACATCATTGAATTCTTTCGAAGAATTTTAACAAAATTTTTGAAAATAGTGACATTTTTCAAAGAATTTACTTAAAATTGTATCAAAAATAATTGAAATCCTGTGAAGAATTTTATTAATTTATAAAAGTAATTGAATTCTTGCAATGAAATTTTTCAAATTCTTTTTTAAATAATTGAAATAATGTAAGGAATCTTATTATTTATGAAAATAATTGAATTCCTGCATCGAATTTTATTACATTTTTTTAAATAATTGAATTCTTTTGAGAACTTTTATTAAAAAAGTAGATTGTGAAAATATTTGAATTTCAACGAAGAATTTCATTATATTCGTGAAATGTAATTAAATTCTTACAAAAAATTTAAGAGAATAATTCCATTTTTATTGGAATTTACTTTTAATTGTATTATAAATAATCGAAATCCTCAGAAAAATTTTATAATTTATGAAAATAATGGAATTCTTACAACGAATTTTGTAAATTTGTTTTAAAAAATTGAATTCATGTGAAAAATTGTATTACTTGTGAAAATAATTGAATTTATGCAACGAATTTTATTACATTTTATTTAAATAATTATATTCTTTTAAAAACTTGTATTAAAAATGTAAAATTTGAAAATTTTTGAATTTCAGCGAAGAATTTTATTATTTGTGAAATGTAATTATAATTCTTGCAAAAATTTTTTGAAGATAATTTCATTTTTCGAGAAATTTATTTAAAATTTTATTAAAAATAATTGAAACCATGTGAAGAATTTTATTATTTATGAAAATAATTGAATTTTTCTTTTTGAAAAATTTTATGTAAATTAAAATTTTTATAAAACATGAAGATATTCTTATAAGTTGTTTAATTTTAAAAATGTTTGAATTTGAATGTTTTGAAGAATTTTAATTCCTATGGGAAAATAATAATGAAATACTTATTTAAAAATTTAGTTATTGATGTTTGCGAATAATTTTACAATTTAAGAAATTCGTCAGTAAATGTAATAGAATGTTTTTTTGAGTATATAATAATTTTTAGAGTGAATCAGAATATTCTTTATGGTCAGGGAAAAAGTGAAAATTTTGACTGGAAATCAGGGAAAAGTCAGGGAAAAATTAAATTAAATATTTGTGGCAACCCTGTTTATGATTCTCAAATAATGTGTAATTGTATTTTGAAATATTTATATTTGCAATTTTTATAAATAATGGGAGTAAAGAAAGATTTAAGTTTAATTTTTTTGAATTTTAGTTCCTTAGAGCAAAGTAACAATTGTTAAAAATTAAAATTTTTTAGGTTCAGGAAAAAGGCAAATTTTATATAATTATACTACTTATTTTCAGACATATTTTTGCTGTACGAGATTATTTGCAACTTCCTTGTGCAGATCCTTCCTTATGTTTAGAAAGATGGACGCAAAAATATTTTATGAAAAACCAAAGAATTTTCAAGGACAATGAGAATAACGAAGAAGGTTGCACAAGTATTTCAACTTTAAAAAGTAATCCTTACAAAAAAAAATACTTGACTCAAGGCCAAAAATTGAAAATTGGAAAAAGTGAATTATTAGAAATAAATTCGCTTCTTTCTGAACTATCCACTTCAAAATTTTTGGACACAATGGAATTTTTTGCAGAGGTAACACAAAATGTTTTCAGAATAAAAAAAAGTAGCAAAAAAGTAGTTATCGAAAATTATTAAATTAAATAGTTGGTTTTGAGTGCGAAGCCTGTGTTTTAATAATTAATTAGAAACGAAAAAATTTAAGAACTAATATTACTTATAAAATTTATATTCATTTTCAGATTAAAAGGCGACTATCTTTAAAGTTGGAACTTTATCTAACTCCTGAAGTCGAAAATAATTTTATTCAAGAAGAAATTAATGGAGAATTTATGGGAGATGGAGCTCCTTTGAATGAAAATGTTACTGAAAATGAATTTCATGATGAAGAAGGAAGAAACATTACATTCGAAATAAACAAAATAACAAATACAGACTTTCTACCTGAAGAAAATGTTTCAGCATCTGAGATGGAAATACTATTCGACGGGGAATGTAGTGTTTTGGGACTTGCAGACAAATTTATTTCTCCAATCGAAAATGAATCGCCACAAAATAATATACATTTATTAAAAAATATTATAATGTTACCAAAACCAAAAATGCGAGGAAGGCCAAAGAATTCTTTAACGACAACACCTATGGGCCTTCCGAAAAGAGCAGTAAAAAAAGAAGGAAAAAAAGGAAAACCAACTCCTTTTATTAAAAAAGATTTGGACTCAAAAATACGTGAAATTTTAAAATTTTTTATAGATGCTTCACTTATTGAAAAGACCCTGAAAGGGTATAAAATTCTGGAATCGGACGTTGAAATGCGACCAGAATTAATAAATGAAGCAATCCTAGATGAAGACGTGAATTTATCCTTAATAAAATCTTATTTGTCTGAAGAAGCATGGCTCGCAGTAGAGCAGTTATATGCAATAAAAAAAAAAAATAATATATGGAATTGTCATACGTGCTATGAAGATTTGGAGTTACATCCTTCCATACGTTGTGATTCTTGTTTAAATTGGTTTCACCAAAGATGTGCTTTTTCAAGAAAAACAATTAAAAGCGTCAACTGGTATTGTCCTCTGTGTAAAAATGATACAAATTAATATTTATTTGTTAATTTTTAAACACTTTTCTTTGATAATATTTAATGTTATCAAATTTGTTATAATTAATAATTGAAAACAGTTATTAAAAATTAATACTTAACTGTGATATGTTTATAACAAACGATGATTCGATTCAATCGTCAACTGTCAAAATTATATACTATTCAAACTTTTTAACCATTTATGATTATATTAGTTCCAAAATATTAACTATATTTTGATTTAAATGGGCTGCAAACAACTAAAAATGTGATTTTAGTTTTACATGTTGTTAATAAAAATTAAAATTAAGTTTTTCAATAATATAAGTATAAATGATTCAATTTATAATTTATGTATATACACTTTAAGGTTATAATATACATTACCTGTCAAATATTCATCTATCAAATAGTCATTAATTAATTATTGTCATTAATTGATTATTGTTATTAATAGGTAATTTGTTATCTGACGGGCCAAATAAACTACTTTCTTTATTTGGCCCGTCTTGAAATGTACGGAAGTGGGGTGACGGGCCAAATAATATAAGTAACTTATTTGGCCCGCTGACGGGCCAAATAGACACTCCGTTATAAAATTGTTAAATTTTACGTTGCTTTTTTATATGCTCTAACTTGTCAGATACAAATAACCCACTTAATTTGTACATTGGTTACATTTTTATTACTCTAACTTAAGGAGGTTCAACATGACAAATAGAATTAGCATTAAGAATTGAATTAAACTTGGACCACTGTTAGATAAAGGTTTGAAAAATATGTAGTTAAATTTTGGAGACATGAGGGTACTTGTGAAAAAAGTTATAAGCGTTTTATTTTTTAACTTTTAACATTGAGTCTTATAAAAATTGAGTACTTTTCATACATATTTACTCACTACGAAGTATTTAACATTATGAAATTCATGAAATATTTATTAATATGAAACAGATATCTAATGATTAAATATCTGTTAAAAAAAATTTTACAACACGACTAAAGAAATGCGGCGTTGCCAGACGTTTCAAAGTACCAAACAAGTCAAATCACAAAATAATGGTTTCTGTTTTGATTATTTAAGTCAAGCAATAGAACGTCCTTAAAATATTTATGTATTTTAATGTTTGTTACAATCTATATTGTCATAAATTAAAAATTTCAGTATATAAACTGAATTATTGATTTTGTAAATTACATCAACTGTTCGAAATAAATGCATTGTTCTTGATTTAAAAATTAGAAATGGGAACTAAACTTTCAGTCTATTCGAAACAATGAAATTGCACCGCTTTTTTCATTTCTGATTTAATTGGTGAAGCGATTACAAATCGATGTAAATCTGCAGTGTCAATGTACGATATAATTTCATTTAAAACGAGAATGGGCAATTGAAATTTTACTATAATTCGAAAACAGTCGTAACTTAATTCTATTAATCGCTTCTCAAGTTTTGCTTTATTCAGACGGACTTCAAATCTACGGGCAAAATTCGGAAATGAAGTTTTAAAATCAAATGAATTTATAAAGTCGAGAAAATCGTTATTTCGCATTAAAATAGAAAGTCGTCTATGTGACATAGTTAGGAGATCGTACATTGTCACATCAGTTTCACTAATTTTTGTATTTTTCATTTCTTCGAGTTCGTTAGGGCATTTAGGATAATTGTGATCCAAGACTTTTAAATTTACGCTGTGATCAGATGTGAGATGAATTATTTCATCGGATTTAGATGGATATCTTGAAGATTCAAATATTGGTTCCGTTTCTTCTGAACAGAAAGTGGCACCATAGTGCAAAAGCAGTTTTGTAATATTTATGTTTCTATTTAAGGCGCTAGCACAGTGAAGTGGAGTGTGATTGTTGGAAGTAATACAATTGACGTTAGCGCCAGCTTCTAGAAGTAATTGAACGCATTCGAAACTATCCATATAAACTGCGATCCAAAGTGGGGTTTCATTTTCGCTATTGCAAGAATTGATATTGGCGTTTTTAGTTAATAAAATTCTAGTAATTTCTAAGAAATTATATTTCACTGATACATGAAGAGGTGAAAGTTTATTTTCGCCTCCATTTACATTCACATTTGCACCACGTGCCAAAAGTTCGTTAACAATAGTTGAGCATTCATTTACACAGGCATGATGCAGTAATGTAGAACCATCAATCAAACAAGTATTAATGTTACAATCATTTGGTAAGAAATTGTAAAAAATATCAGTAAATCCGTATTTAATGGCACCTATTAATACATGATATTCAAGAAATTCTTGCCTCATTTTATCGTCACAGGATGTTTCTTCTTTATTTAAAAGACTTTGCACAATGTTTCTATGTTCTATCAGCGTTGAATGATCTAGAGTGGTCAATTCCTCTGGAATTGATAAATTTTCTATGTCTTCGATATTAATCCTGAAACCAAGATTATAAAATAATTCAGTGATTAACTGGTATTCTTGTTTATCTCTACCACATATAAAAATTTCAAGATTAGGCACTGTGTAAGAAAAGAAACCCAAAAAGGAAAGGCAGAAAGCCAGTTTTAGAGGAAAATCACAAATATTTGGTTTTTCACCCAGAAGAATTGTAGTTTCTCTGAAAGATTTATTTTCAACGGCGTAATTTAAAGGAATCAGGCCATAAATATTTTCAGCTTTTAAATTAGCACCGTTACTTAAGAGCATCTTTAGAAAGTCACCATCGTCATCATTGCATGAATGTTTGGCTGCCAAATGCAGAGGAGTGTTATCTTCACGAGTGGTAGCGTTAACGTTTGCACCTGCTCGTAAAAGAAGAAGCGAAATTTCTTTATGATGTATTGGGCAAGCAAGATGTAGAGGTGTTTCATCAAACTCTGTCTTAGCATTCACGTCAGATCCTTTGGATATTAGAAATTCAACAAGATGATAATCCTCACTTTCCACTGCTCTATGTAACGCTGTAAAACCAGCAAGATCTCTTTCCTCCATATCCCCACCATTATTAAGAAGCATTTCTATATTATGCCATGATAAAATACGCTTAATTCTTGTATTATAAGTCATATCATGAGGAGTTCTATTATACTTATTAAAAATTTTCAAATCAGCTCCATTTTCAAGTAAAAGTTGAATAATACTTTCAGTAAGATTATTTATTTTTGAAACAGCAATATGTAGAGGTGTGTTCAACTCTTTATTAGTTGCATTAACAATAGCTCCTTTTTCCAGTAAAATTTTTATGATTTCCACACTTCCAATATGTGCCGCAAAATGAAGTGGAGTCTGATCGTGATCTTCAATTTCGTCATTTACTTTCACAGGATGTTGCAAAAGAAGTTTTGAAATTTCGAGAAACTTGGCTAAATGCTGTTTGTACATTGCGTCCTCTGCTTGTAATTCGTCACGACGTTGTGATGAATACATAGAATTTTTAAGCATTGAAAGTAGTTCGTACACTTCGCAGTCTACTTGTAATTCGTTACGACGTTGTGGTAAATAAAAAGAATTTTCAAGCATACTACAAAGTAGTGAATAACCAGAAGATGATGCGAGGTAATCATTAAAATTGTTTTGAGAAAGAATATTTCTTACTGCCGACTCATCACCAGAGAAACATGCGTTTTGTAAAGACTGAATTTCTATCGACGACATTGTCACTTTATTCCTTGAGACTTATGTTGAATTATTCAATTGGATCAAACTTGTTGACATCGAAATTGAGAAAATCTGTAAACAAAGAGTTTGTTAATTTTACTGGAAAATTATTAAATAACAGTTATTACTTAATTGAAAATATGAAAAAGTAGCTTTTATATATATAATTGACTCTAATAAATAAATTTTTTTATTACAAATAATGAGTTATTTGAAACAATTAACTTATTTATTTCACTCAACTAATTGGATATTTGATATGAATAAACATTATTTGACTTATTGAAACCGAAATAATGAGTTATCTGAAACATTTAATTAATTTATTTCACTGAATTAATTGGATATTTGATATAAATAAACATTATTTGGCGCAATTAATTCATTTTATGGCTTGAAGTAAACTAAATTATTTAATGCAAATAATGCATCATTTAATGCTAATAAAGTATTTAATAAGAACAAATTAAAAAATAATTGTATCAAATAAATCAATTATTATTGAAACGATAATAAATAAGTTATTTGAAACTATTAATTTATTTATTTCATTCAAGTAAATGGATGTTAGAAATAAATACAAATTATTTAAGTCTCAACTAATTTTAGGTAATTTTATTTTAACAATATAAAAATCTATTGTATACATAATAAATGTGTTAAATATATTAATATAATAATTTTAGTAAGATTCATATTAATTTAAAATAAGTTTATAAAAATAAGAAATCTTAAAATCTTTACACTTGCAATTAAAATAGACATATCGAATATAATTTTCCACGTCGATTCCCTGACTTTTCCAGGTTTTCCAGGTTAAAAAGCGGAATTTTTCCAGGTTTTTAAAACTACATTTATATTTTACAAAATTTTTAATTCTAACCTTTTTGAAATTAAACATCTTATAAAAAATTGTTATAAAACATGAAAATATCGATCACTCCGAGTCTTCGACTCGGAGCAACATATGTTTTCATATTTTATAATAATTAAAAATTTTGGACTGATAAAATCATCATTTTGTATTATAAGAATATTGTTACTGTAACTTATTCAAAATTACTTTCAAAATTACTTTACTTTTTTTTTTTTTTTTTTTTTTTTAAATTATTTTTTTTTATTTTTAATTTTATTTATTTTTTTTTTCCAGAATTTTTAACTAAAATTCTTCTTTAAATTAATTATTATTAATGATTTTCAAAACATTTCTTTCAACATTTTCAAAGCCTTTGGTTTACAATTCATTTTTACGAAATTCCATCGATTATTCAATCAAATTTTTCAATCAAATATATATTAGCAAATAAAAACTTCAAATAACTTAAAAAAATTCAATTGAACTTTTACAAAAAAATTAAATCTACACAATTTTAAGTTAAAAGTATGAAAAATTCAAACACTCAAAGATTATATTTTCAAACCTTTTCAAAAATCAATTATTATCTAAATTGAATGTTTTTTAAAATTGAACTCTCATTTAAAGAATTTTATCAACAAATTTTTAAATAGGTAATTAAAATTCTTTTGACGAATTTCAATAAAATTTTTAAGAATAATTTCATTTTTCGAGAAATTAGATTAAACGTGTATAAAAAATAATTGAATATCTGTAAAAAATTCGATTGAATTGAGAAAAGTTTTTGAAAATAATTGAAATTTTGTCAAGAATTTTATTAAAATTTTTTTAAATAATTGAAATATTACCAAGAATTTTATTAAAATTTTCGATAATAATTGAGTTTCAGAGAAAAATTTTAATATTTATAAAAATAATTGAAATTTTGACTATAAATTTTTTAATAATATTTCTTTTTAAATACCTAATTATTTTTTAATACAAAAATAAATAATTTATTGAATAATTGAATGTTTCTCAAAATTTAATTTTCATAAAGAATTTTATTAACAAATTTTTAAATAATTGAATGCTTTTGACAACTTTTAATAAAATTTTAAGAATAATTACATTTTTCGAGGAATTCGATTAAAATTGTATTAAAAATAATTGAAGTTCTACAATGAGTTTTATTATTTATGAAAATAATAATTGAATCCCTGTAAAAAATTGTATTACATATTTATTAAAATAATTGAATCTCTGTAAACATAAATTGTATATTTTTGAAAATAATAGAATTATTGGGAAGAAATTTATAAAAAATTTTTTAAATAATTCATTTCTTTTGGAAAATTTTATTAAAATAGTACACTGAGAAAACTGGAGTGTCAAATTCGGAGGTTCAAAAAGTGTATGTTTCCTTTGCTTATGAAGAGAGTTAAATAGTCCTTCTAAAATAAATTTTGAATTGATAATGGAAATCTACTCGTATATTCTCTCCCATTATATCTGAGGGTTAAAAGTTGCGCAGAAAATGTGTACGATCTGATGCGCGCGAAATTATTTTTCTGACATTTTATGTATTTAATTTAGGGGTTAGGTTGCCATATTTATTCATTTCGCGCCGGATAAGGAAGGGATTTCTCAAGATGGTTAATTTGTCCCTCTGTTATAAACTCATTTTCCCTCCAAGAGAAATGGCACGAATATCTGTCAATGGTGTATTTGAACATTTAGATTGTTATCCAATAGCTAACTCTCAAATATCAACGATTTGTCCCTCCAGATGTTTAGTCCAATACTCCAGTTTTCTCAGTGTAGATATTGAAAATCATTGACTGGAGGAGAATTTTTGAAAAAAAATTGAATTTGTTAAAAAGAATTTCATTAAAATTTTTTAAAATAATTGAATTTTGGAGAAAAATTTTAATAATTATAGAGATAATTGAAATTTTGACGATAAATTTTTTAAACTTTTGACCATAATTGAATTTCTGCATAGAATTTTATTACTTTTGAAAATAATTGAATTTCTTTGATGAATTTTAATAAAATTTTTAAGAATAATATTATACATTTTTCGAGAAATTCCATTAAAATTGTATTAAAAATAATTGAAATTTTGCGATGAGTTTTATTATTTATGAAAATAATTGTAAATCTATAAATTTTTTTATTATTTATGAAAATAATTGAATTATTGCGAAGAAAAATTGTAAAGGCAACTCTTTTAAAATTGAATTAATTTTGAAATATTTAAGTAAAATTGGATTTCAAGAATAAGCACAATAACTTTAGAAAACAATAATTTTCCAGGATTCTAATCAAAATTCCTTGACTTTTCCAGGTTTTTTCAAGGTTTATAAAAATTCCCTGACATTTCCAGGTTTTCAGGTTGCGTGGCAACCCTGACAATCGCAAGGAGAGTGATTTTCTAATAAATTTTATTATTTAAAAATTTAATTATGTAATTCGTATTTGGTACAAATAAGTATTTATTTGATACGATAAAATAAAGTACTCCGATCTAGTAAATATTTACTTGGTTTAAATAAATATTTATTGGATAATAGACAATTAAACCATTTGATTGAGTCAATTAATTTTTATTTGATTCAACTACTTCCTCATAGAGGAAGTATTATATATTTCTTTTAGAGAGGTCTGATAAAAAAGTTGGCAGTAAAATAAAAGTGTAGGTAATTTTATTCTCTAGAATATAATTGTAGCGGAATATTTAATTCTTAGAACGTGAGCTTGACAGAATTTCCATTAAATCGATTATCAATGTTGTAGAATTTTTATTCGTAAGAATAGTAATGGGTCACACATTAAATATGATTGAATTTTAATTGTTGAGAAAAGTTGTTTGGCAGAATTTAAATAAAACTGAATAGTAATTTAAAAGTATATTAATTTATCAGAAAGAAAACAAGAAAGAATTTTAAATTAGTAGAATATTTATTCGTCTGAATTATAATTTGGCAGAATTCAAGTTTATCGAATTTCAATTGTTCTTTTCTCATACCTTTAATTAAACTGCAAAAATAGAAAATACTACCCAAAAAAAATAAGAAATTCTGATTGTTTTTCTGATGTTTTTTCATTATTTTTTTGGTTGGGTATTCTTATTTTTCTACTTTGGCTTCAGCATAATCGTAGAATCGTAAATTTTAAGAATGAGCAAAAGGACATATCAAAGAACATAACCTAAAAATTAACAAACTAACCTTCTCTTGCTCGTATTCTCAAATGCATGCATATTATTTTTATAAATATTAACAAGAACATTACCTTATCATCCAAAATGAAAAATTGACATTTTCCCCACTAATTTTTGAAATACATTTTCAAAAAAGAAATTTACACTCAAGTTTTAGACAAATCCTCACTAACTTTTTAAATCCAAGGAAAAGACGATTTTAAATACACTAAATATACATTTCCATTTAAACAGCCACCAACTCTTTTATTTTTTTAGTTTAAACGATTGATAATTTTGAAATGACAACATGTAAACAGCCAAACAGGTATAGTGTTTGTGTCGTTTGTGTTTATGTTTACCGTTCTTCTTCTTCTTTTGTTTAAATGGCCTGTTTATGTTTACCGTTTAAGTCCAACGCACAATAGATTCACGAAAGTCGTTCGCGAACGTGACGCATGAGATAGACAAGGACACAAATATATCTCTGTCCTTTTCTAACTCATGCTTTGCGTTCGCGAACGACTTTCGCGAACCTATTGTGCTTAGGCCTTTACTATACTATACCTTGAACTTTTAAGTCTATATCACACCTCGTTATGAGAATGCAAGGTCCACATGTGAATAAAGCCTAAATCGCAAGCATGAAAACCATGGATGAGAAACTGTAACAAAGTCGAGTTTACGTATGTTACCTAAACATACGTAACAAATTGTCGCAAACGTGTGTTTTGGCGGTTTTGGCCGATATACCTGCTTTGCAAAAATCAACAAAGAAAAAATCGTGGCAATCGTTGGATATAGTAAGGTAATAAAGTTGTATGATTAGTGCTTTTTTTATTGAAATATTAATGTTTAAAGTCAGTAACGTAGGAATAAGCGTGAAAGAAAGTAGAATTTTATGAGTGAAAGAATAGGATAAATCTTTTCACGCACTTTTCACCTAAATTTTTAGGTTATATTGGTAATTTTTTAAAGTAATAGTGCGGAAGGAGAAACAATTTTTAATACAAAAAATTGATATTCAAGTCTTTATTACGTCCAAAATATTTAATAAAAATTTATTTCGATTTTACATAATAGCAAAAAAGGAACTTTTAATCAAGATAAATGTATATATACAGGCGGTAATTGTGCAACACGGTAAGAAGCAAGGAACAGAGAATAATTGAATTTTCAAAAAATTTCCTTCAAAACGAGGATTTTTTAATTCTTATCTGAATATGCGAATTACCTTCGAGATCTACTAATCCATGGTGAACGTTAAAATTCAGAAAAATTAATTCTCTATTGCTCGTGTCAAACAGAGCGGTACCTAGAAAAAAGTTATAAAAGTTTCGCGTCCTGTGATTTTTTTTCATTGTAATTTCAGTGCTAAAAATAAAAATTTATATATTACAATTTTACTTTTGTTTTAAAAATTCCATTAATCTTAATATGTACAAAGTAAATTTCAGTAAAACATTAGTAAACTTAAATGCTAAAAATTGTTATTTCCGTAATAACTTTTACTATGTATTTTAAAAGACAATTTTTTTATAAAAATTGGAAAAATTTATTTCAAAATTGGAACATTTGCTCTTGATAAATACAAATATTTAACAGCTAATTGTAATGTTCAAGGAAAATTTAAATAATTTTTTTATTAAAAAAATTGACTTTGAAAATAATAAATTTTGATATTAAAAATCGTTATTTCCGCAGAGTAAACTTTATAATATCCGTCGCAAAATTTATTGAAAATATTAGTAAACTATTCTTAAAATTAAGTAAAATTTATTTTGGAAATAAAAAAATGTCAAAAACTCCAAACTATATTGATTTTTCTCAGAAGTAAAATTTATTTTGTTATCTTTTATGAAAAAATTTCTAAGTTTAAAAACTCTAAAAAAAATATAAAAAGATTTTTAAAATTCAAAAAACTAAAATTTTTCCAAAGTTTGCGAATAACGTTAAAAAATGACAATTTTTATAAGTGTTTTTTAAAAATAAGGGAAAATAATGTTTGATTTTAGGTGTTTTATATAATTTTAATAATTTAAGGGGATAAAAAAGACAAGGACTAACTGTGCTTCCTGGATTCACTTTCGCCACGACAACATTTTTCTTCGTCACGTTAAATTTACTTTTGCTACTCTGTTCAGAGGAGTAGAGAAAAGTTCTACTTCCGCCACGCTTTTTTAACATGAAAATTACGTCCTTTTTTTAATTTTTTAGCAAATTTTATACATTTTTAGTTTTCTATAGATATTTTTGTGCTTAATGTATGAACTGGGAGGGAGTAATATTAATAAATCTAATCTTTATGACGATTTTTCAGTTTTTCATTTAATTTGATGGGTTAATCTCACTCTGCAAGGTTTTTAACACTAACTACTTGTTCTCTGAAGCTTTTTTAAATGACTAAAATCGATATGGCACTTATTTGAACATATTTTCGGAAAAATATGTTGAGTAACCTACTCTTATACAAATACAAAATTGAAGGTCTTTCTAAAACGGCCCAACTGATATTTTTCATATTAGGCTCAAAATCATCAGGAAGCATCGTAAAAAAAAAATAGAAAATGAACCGAGATGGGCAAGCACTTTTGGGTTCAAGTTATTTGGGACTCACGGTGAACATTTATGACTTGCATTCTAAAGTAATTTTCCAGTTTTTTTGAAAATATAATGGAAAAATTTTAAATATTTTTTTAAGTTAGAACTTATTTAATAGTCATGAAAAAGTAGCAATCGTACAATTACCGCCGGTAGTGTATTTTCTTTGCTTCTAAGAGAAACGAGAATATGTAATGCGCTCCCAAGAAAATCACCTAAGAATCAAATTACATATTTAGGTTATTTTTGCGTTATTTTTACCACAATTAAAACATTTCTTTGCTCAATTTAATGCTGAAATATGTTTTTATAAATTATTTAAGATGTAATGAAGATTTGAGCGTAACAGGTTTATATTAAGAGTTGATATCCTTTGAGGATTTTTATTTCTAAAAATAATTAACGTAACCTAAAATTTTTTCTTTCTTGGGTTCTTTCTTCAGTGTGCGCTTTTAAAAGCTAGTTTTTGATATTTTCAATTAAATAATAACTTATTTAAGGCGTTACATGGGTCAAAGCGACCAGAAAACGTATGTTTTTTTTAATAATTTCTTTTTCATCAAATAAATAAATTTTTTTATTTGAACACTTTGGTATCTAAAAGTATACTATTAAATAAATAAGATGTCAAATTTTTTGTAAGAAATATTAAAAATCAGGCCTGTAGTAACAGTTCTTCGGGCCCCTTTCCATAAAAATTGCCTTTGCGGTGGTCAATATATCTTTTGACTGCTTCATCTAAAATCAAAATACAAAAAATTTTCTTTTAGTGGGTGAATATATCTCGTGATTGAACGAATGGTTTTTAAAGAAATTGAAAATTGGATTTTTGACAATGTCTTTTGTCAAAAGTTACAATTTTTAGAACAATTAAGACCATGTAAAATCGGTTCTAATGAACAAAAAAAAATATTCCTTCGTTTAATCACGAGCTATACTCATCCACTAACAGAAAATATTCAGTTTTTTTATTTTCGATTAACTGGTCAAAAGATATTGTGACCACTGCTTTTTTGGGAGGGTTCTCAAAGAACCTGTTAGTACAGGCATGAATAACGAAACTTTTACAAGTTACTCATTTAATAGTGTACTTTAAGAATTAAAAGTGCTCAAATAAAAAAATTTATTTATTTTATGAAAAAAAAATAATTTAAACAAACATACATTGTCTGGACGTTTTGACCCATGTAAACCCTTAATGATTTTCCAGTAAAATCAACAGACTCTCTGTTTACAGATTTTCTCAATTTCGATGTCAACAAGTTTGATCCAATTGAATAATTCAAAATAAATATCAAGGAATAAAGTGACAATGTCGTCGATAGAACTTCAGTCTTTACAAACGGCATGTTTCTCTGGTGATGAGTCGGCAGCAAGACATATTCTTTCTCAAAACAATTTTAATGATTACCTCGCATCATCTTCTGGTTATTCACTACTTTGTAGTATGCTTCAAAATTCTATTTATTCACCACAACGTCGTAACGAATTACAAGCAGAATACGAAGTGTACGAACAACTTTTAGCCAATTTTCTCGAAATTTCAAAACTTCTTTTGCAACATCCTGTGAAAGTAAATGACGAAACTCAAGATCACGATCAGACTCCACTTCATTTTGCAGTCGAAATTGGAATTGTGGAAATCGTCAAAATTTTGCTGGACAAAGGAGCTATTGTCAATGCAACAAATAAGGAGTTAAATACACCTCTACATATTGCTGTTACAGATTTGAATAATCATTCTGAAAGTGTTATTCAACTTTTACTTGAAAATGGAGCTGATATAAAAATTTGTAATGAGTTTGGCAGGACACCTTATCATGATGCGTATGATGATAGTATTAAGCTTATTTTATCACAGCATGAAATAAAAATGCTTTTTGATAATGATGAGGATATTAAGGAAATAGATTCTAGTTATTATACAGCGTTACATAGAGCGGTGGAATGTAAGAGTTGTGATCTTGTTGAATTTCTAGTATCTAGAGGATCTGATGTGAATGCTGATGCAGCATATGATGGAACACCTCTACATCTTGCTAGCAGAGTACGTCATAAAGAAATTTCGCTTCTTCTTTTACGCGCAGGTGCAGACGTTAACGCTACTGACACTTATTCAGATGACACACCACTACATTTGGCAGCCAAATATATGTCCAATGAAGACGATGGCGAATTTCTAAAGTTTCTCATAAATAACGGTGCTAATTTAACTGCCAAAAATTATTATGGCCTGATTCCTTTGAATTGCGCAACTCTACGTCGATCTTTGATTGGTGCTACAATTCTTCTGGGTGAGAATCCAAATACTTGTGATATGACTTTAAAAATGGCTTTTTGCCTTTCCTTTCTGGGTACCTATTTTGAAACATTACCTGATCTTAAAATTTCTGGAGACCGTAGTGATAAGCGTAATAACAAGTTAATCTGTGAATTATTTTATAATCATGGTTTTAGGCTTAACACCGAAGACATAAAAAATATGCTTATTCCAGAGAAATTGTCATTAGTCTCTCTAGATCATTCAAGGATGATGGAACAAAGAAACAATGTGCAAAATCTTTTAAATAAAGAGGAAACATCCTGTGATGAAAAAATGAGGCAAGAATTTCTGGAATATCATGTATTAATTGGTGCCATTAAATACGGATTTACGGATATTTTTTACAATTTTCTACCCAATGTTTGTAACCTCAATACTTATTTGATTGATGGTTACACACTATTGCATCATGCCTGTGAAGGAGGACGCACAACTATTGTTCAGGAACTATTGGCACGTGGTGCAATTGTAAATGTAAATGGAGGCAGAAATAGACTTTCACCCCTTCATGTATCAGTGAAGTACAATTGCGTAGAAATTACTAAAATCTTATTAACAAAAAATGCCAATATCAATTCTTGCACTAAGAGAAATGAAACCCCACTTTGCATCGGAGTTTATATGGATAGTTTCGAATGCGTTAAATTACTTCTAGAAGCTGGCGCTAACGTTAATTGCTTTGCTTCCGACCAGACTCTACTTTTCTGTGCTATTGCCTTGAAAGTAAATATAAATATTACAAAACTACTTCTGCATTATGGTGCAACTTGCCTTCCAGGGGAAATGGAACCAATATTTGATTTATTAAGATCTCAATCTGAATACGATAAAATATTTGATTTGTCATGTGATCACAGCGTAAATTTAATCTTAGATCGCAATTATTCTAAATGCCCCAACGAACTTGAAGAAATGAAAAAAACAAAAATTAGTGAGACTGATGTGACAATGTACGATGCCCTAACTATGTCACATAGACGACTTTCTATTTTAATGCGAAATGAAAATTTTCTCGACTTCATAAATTCATTTGATTTTAAAACTTCATTTCCGAATTTTGCCCGTCGATTTGAAGTCCGTCTGAATAAAGCAAAACTTGAGAAGCGATTAATAGAATTAAGTTACGACTGTTTTCGAAGTATAGTAAAATTTCAATTACCCATTCTCGTTTTAAACGAAATTATATCGTACATTGACACTGCAGATTTACATCGATTTGTAATCGCTTCACCAATTAAATCAGAAACGAAAAAAACTGTGCAATTCCATTGTTCCGAATAGACTAAAAGTTTAGTTCCCATTTCTTATTTTCGAATTAAGACTAATGCATTTATTTCAAATAGTTTACATTTGATGTAATTTAAAAAATTTAGAAATCAGTTTATGTACTGGTATTTATAATTTGTGACAATATAGATTTAAAATAATTATTGTTAATTGTGACAAACAGTAAATTACATAAATATCTTTAAGTTAGAGTAATAAAACTGTAACCAATGTACAAATTAACTGTGATATTTGTACCTTATAAGTTAAAGCATTTAAAAAAGGAACGTAAATCTTAACAATTTTATAGATTTTATACATATTCAGTATCGAAATTGCAAAGAAGGAATTGATTAAAATTTAAATAATATACTTGCTAAATGACAAAAAAAATTAATATTAAATTATTGTTGTACTTAATGTTTCTCTTCATTCAGTTATTGTCTATTTTTGAATAAGAATAGGACCATAACTTATATCTTGGATCAAAAGAATCTTTTTCTCCTTCTGCAATTCTGAAAATTTATAAATATCGAACTTATTTAATTATAAAAACTCTATATAATATTGGTAATACCAAGGAATGTAATAAATAAATTAAAAGTTAAATAAAACTGTATGACAGAAAATATAATTACTTTAAATTGGACCTATCCCTAACGTGTTCACCTTGAGAAATTAAAAAAATGTTAATAATTCAATTTTAAACTATATTTTATAAATAATTATTAAATAAATAATTTATTACTTATTTATTTATTTAACAATTATATTTAAAAATTTTTTAAGGAGTAAGGCCACTGTATATATTAAAAAAATCGATTTCTTTTTGATCAAGACTTATAATACAGTCAATGTGAACCAAATTTACATTTTATTTCTTTTCTCCGAAAATACTGGCAGTCCGACGATGAAACTTGCAGGACTTGTAAATTATACTTATAGCTTCTTCTGACGAAAAAATTAAGAAAATTAAAAATAATGTATTCTCAAAATCGAAAATCAAAAAAAAATTTTATCTTCAAAATTTTCAAAAAAAATTTTTTTATTACTTAATTTTTTGTAATAGTATATCTAAAAACAAATCATTAGCGACTTTGAAAATGAAAATCGAATACTTAAAACTCTAGTTACAGCGTTTCAAAAAAAATGTTGCTTAAAATTAAAAAGTCCCGTATCTCCACTATTTTGAAAAATTTTGAAAAAATAATTGGTATGAATTTATATCACTATAGTAATATTATTTAAGCCAATTTATAGCCAAATCCCATTCCATCAAAAAAATCTTGATCGACTTCCTGCTGGACAGGAACTGCTCAGATGATGATACAAATACTGAATGATGTCTTTATGTTAATGGAATTGTAGATTAATTGTAAAAAATGTTTAACAGTAAAACTTTCCACTTTTCCATAGGTATGTTTTATATATCTCTAAAATCTCTAAACTTCAAACGCGTTTTTCTTAAAACACGTTTCTTGAAATCGACACGCAGCATAACTCAAACAATTTTCATTATTTTTAATCGGATTTTTTCTTACATCTTTATAATAACATTTCAAAAGAGAAACACTTAGTGGCTTTTCGATAAATTAATTGAAACATTTGAGTGCCTTTTTTGATCAAAAAATGAGGTTTTTCTCAAATTCTCGCCATTTACACAAAAATCAATATTTTTTAAATCCCTTACGTATTTATCTAGTTATTATTATGTAGATAAAGAAAAAATCTTTTAATTAGTTCCAGATTCAATTTTGTATACCCTGTGTGCCGCGTGCCGCGCAGCTCTTCCAAGAAAAACATGGTTGCCACAAAATCTAGATTTCAAAATTCCAGGCTTTTTCCAGGTTTTCCAGGTCAAAAATATTAAAAATTCCAGGTTAAAATTTAGGAATTATTTGTGATAAAAAAACAAGTATTTTACAAAACAGTGTTTTAACAATATTCATTATTATGTAGTTATAAATTAATGTCCCCTTAAACAGTTAAAATCACAGGCATTTTTATGTCAAAGTGAGACAATAATACACACTTACCTATATATAAGGGTAATTTTTCTGAAAGTGATATTTTTAATATTCGATTTTTCAATTAATTTTTTTAAAATTATATTTATATTTTTTCTATTGAAACTACTTCATTTCATACTCAAGAGTAAGAATTTAAGTTGTGCAAAATTAATTTGAAAATATTAAAGTCTTTCTTCTTTGAATTTTACTCGGGCCGATATGTAAAATTTGAATATTTATAAAAGCAATATTATTTCTCCTTTTTATAAATAATATATATGAAAAAATTAACCATCAGATCTTTAACTTTATTTTAATGTGCATTAACATTTTTTAGAATATTTTTAATGTATTAAAAACATCATTATTATTTTTAGTTTACGATCCATAGGTCGTACCATTTCAAGAATTCGTTATAAACAATACCATTTCGATGAAAATCTATAATAAAGCGTTGCACTAAAGAATTTCTAATGATTTACAAGCAATTGATTTAAATTATATTAAAAAGTTTGAGTAAATACATTTAATAAGTTGAACAAGACTAAGAGTATTTTTACTTTTTTTCAAGATCAAAAATATTTTTAACTTTTTAAAAATTTTTTTCTTTTAAGTAAAGATTAATATGTGTACTTTTAATGACCGAAATGAAAAAATGCCGTTTTATATGTTTTCGAATTATTAATTAATTAATAAAAATTTGTAACAAAGTAAATATTTTACGAACAAATAAACCTTTCTTATCTTGAGGCTATTATCGTAAAGCTTATATACCAAATTCCGCATCCAACAAGCATAATTTTAAGGGTTAAGACCACTGTAAACGCCAAAAAACACCTGTTTTCAAGAATTTTTCTTTTTATGAAAGGTAAGGGAATAGAATTAAATGATGTGGTATGTTAAGAAAATACAAAATTGCAATAAAAAATATGTAAAAAATATTACAAAATGGCGGAACTACAGACATTTGCGTAAAAGTGCTTTTTCATGGTTGCCACACAACCTGGAAAACCTGGAAATAGCATGGAATTTGAACAAATTTCTGGAATTTTTTTTTGGTTAATGGAAGATATTAAAAAAAATTCCATTCAACATGTTATTTTTCTTTAAAAATGTTAACATACAATTTTCTTTTTCCATGTTATCTTCTCTTTAAATTAATTTAATTTTTCTTTTTAATTATTGACTAAAACTGTGAAAAATGTTGTTAAGATTGTTCTAAAAAAAGGAATTTTTATCTGTATTAATATTACGATTGTCAAAATTTTTTGTTACTAGTTGTTTTTAGTTCAAGATTTTGATCAAAGTTTAAAGATAAAAATTATTTAATTTAGACATGACTTGAATGTTCTAATTATGACTGGATTCTTCTGAAAGTGATATTTTTGATGTCTCGATTAATTTTATAAAATCTACTCTCATAATATTATTAACCATTTTCGTAGTAAAAATTTAGCACTTACTTATCATTAAAAAAAATTAAACAATTTTATTCAATTGAATTTATGCAATAACTAAAATAATTTCATCTCCAAAGTCTTTTTAACATTTCTCCAATAGGACTTCTATAAGAAAACTAAATTTTTATGGTTTTTTTCAAATTCTTAGAAATTTTTTAAAAATAGTGCCAGAAAATACAATGTTTTTTCTATCATTATGTGCATTTAAAAAATTTTTGGACCTCCGTTTTATATGTAATAAAAATGTTTAAATTTTGACTTCAAATTAAGTTAAAATTACATTATGATGATTAATAGTCATCTTAACTAAAAATAAATATAATTTGTATAGATTGATAGATTTTTGTCTGTCTATAAATATTTTAAGATTATATATAAGCTTTACTTTTTGTAATAATTAAGTAATTAGTTATTATTTAAAAAACATATTATTTCATTTTAAAGAGCATGACATTTTGGTGAACAGAATATTCGATCGGGTTTCGAGTCTTTTGCACACAACTAGTATTTTTTCAATAATTGTCTGTTAGGTCTTAAATAAGATTTTTTTTAAATAATTAATTTTGGGAAAGTAGCAGATACATTTGTACAAGGTTTTAAATGGTATTATATTATATTAAAATAATGAACTTTCACAAGGTTTAAGATTGAATTTTTTAAAAACATTTTAATTCTAACAGATTTTAAATTGAATTTTTTAAAACTAGTACATATCATTTTTTCAGTTCTTTAACCAGATGAACACGTTACGGTAAGTCCGACTTAGAGAAATTTTTTACTCTCACACAGTTATTTAATTTTTAATTGATTTATTACATTCATTGATATTGCAAATAATAAAAAACTTTTATAATTAAATAAGTTTGATAATTATAAAATTTTAGAATTCTAGAAGGAGAAAAAGATTCTTTTGATCCAAGGTATATGATATGGACCAAATATTCTTATTCGAAAATAGACAACAATTGAATGAAGAGAAACATTAAGTACAAAAATATTTTAATATCAAATTTTTTATGTCATTTAGCAGGTTCTGACAATTTCTTCATTGTACAATACTTAAATTTAATTAACTGTTGACATTATGTTTAATTGTACATTGCTTAAATTGAAATTAGTTTATTTTGTACAAGTTTAATAATTGAATTTTTTGTGTTCTAATTTATCGAACATTATTCATAAATTGTTTAATTGTACATTGTTTTTTGTTATAATTTATCAGATAACTTTTAACAATTGCTTAAAAATATAATAAGTTCACTCAACGACTTTCGATTGAATATTTTTTATTTTTATTATAAAATTTATAAAATTATTAAATTTATAAAATTGTTAAATTTTATGTTCCTCTTTTATATGCTCTAACTTTTCAGGTACAAATAACACAGTTAATTTGTACATTGGTAACATTTTTATTACTCTAACTTAAGATATTAATGTATTTTAACGTTTGTTACAAAGTACAATAATTATTTTAAATCTATATTGTCATAAATTATAAAATTTCAGTACATAAACTAATACAAAAAGTTTTTATATTACATCAAATGTAAACTGTTCGAAATTAATGCATTGTTCTTGATTCCGAAAAAAGAAATGGGAACTAAACTTTTAGTCTATTCGGAACAATGGAATTGCACAGTTTTTTTCGTTTCTGATTTAATTGGTGAAGCGATTACAAATCGATGTAAATCTGCAGTGTCAATGTACGATATAATTTCGTTTAAAACGAGAATGGGTAATTGAAATTTTACTATAATTCGAAAACAGTCGTAACTTAATTCTATTAATCGCTTCTCAAGTTCTGCTTTATTTACACGCACTTCAAATCGACGGGCGAAATTCGGAAATGAAGTTTTAAAATCAAATGAATTTATGAAGTCGAGAAAATTTTCATTTTGCATTAAAATAGAAAGTCGTCTATGTGACATAGTTAGAAGATCGTACATTGTCACATCAGTTTCACTAATTTTGGTTTTTTTCATTTCTTCGAGTTCTTTAGGGCATTTAGGATAATTGCGATCTAAGACTCGTAAATTTACGCTGTGATCAGATGTCAGATGAATTTTTTCATCGAGTTTAGATGGAGATCTTGAAAATTCAAATATTGGTTCTGTTTCCCCTGGACAGTAAGTGGCACCATAGTGCAGAAGCAGTTTTGTAATATTCATGTCTTCATTGAAATCGCTAACACAGTAAAGTAGAGAGTGGTTTTCGGAATTAATACAATTAACGTTAGCGCCAGCTTCTAGAAGTAATTGAATGCATTCGAAATTATCCTTATAAACTGCGATACAAAGTGGGGTTTCATTTTTTTTATTGCAAGAATTGATATTGGCATTTTTTGTTAATAAAATTCTAGTAATTTCTACGAAATTGTATTTCACTGATACATGAAGGGGTGACAATTTCCTTCTGCCTCCAATTGCATTCACATTAGCACCACGTGCCAAAAGTTCTTTAACAATAGTTAAGCGTCCTTTTCCACAGGCATGATGTAGCAATGTAAATCCGTCAATCAAACAGGTATTAACATTACAATCATTTGGTAAGAAATTGTAAAAAATATCAGTAAATCCGTATTTAATGGCACCTATTAATACATGATATTCTAGAAATTCTTGCCTCATTTTTTCATCACAGGATGTTTCTTTCTTATTTAAAAGACTTTGCACAATGTTTCTATGTTCTATCATAGTTGAATGATCTAGAGAGACTAATGTAAATTCCTCTGGAATTGACAGATTTTTTATGTCTTTGATATTAATCCTGAAACCCTGATTATAAAATAATTCACTGATTAACTGGTATACACATTTATCTCTACGGTCTGTGCAAATTTCTAGGTCAGGTATTGTTTCAAAATAGGTACCCAGAAAGGAAAGACAAAAAGCCATTTTTAGAGTCATATCGCAAGTATCTGGATTTTTACCCAGAAGAATTCTAGCTTGACTTAAAGATATATTTGCAACGGAGTGACTCAAAGGAATCAAGCCATCATCATTTATAGCTGTTAAATCAGCACCGTTATTTATGAGCATCTTTAGAAATTCGCCACCGTTTTTTACCGATACAATGTTGGCTGCCAAATGCAATGGAGTGTCATCTGCAACAGTAGTAGCGTTTACATCTGCACCTGCTCGTAAAAGAAGAAGCGAAATTTTTTTATGACGAATTTGGCTAGCAAGATGTAGAGGTGTTTCATCAAACTCTGTCTCAGCATTCACGTCACATCCGATAGATAGTAGAAATTCCACAAGTTCATAACTCTCACTGTTCACCGCTCTGTGTAACGCTGTATAACCACAACAATCTTTTTTCTCCATATCCCCATCACTATCAAGAAGCATTTTTATTTCATGCCGTGATAAAATACGCTTAATACTTGCATTAACACACACATCATGAGGTGAATTATAATTCTCATTATAAATTTTTATATCAGCTCCATTTTCAAGTAAAAGTTGAATAACACTTTCAGAAAGATTATATTCTTCTGAGACAGCAATATGTAGAGGTGTATTTAACTCTTTATTAATTGCATTAACAACAGCCCCTTTTTCCAGTAAAATTTTTATGATTTCCACATTTCCATTTTGTACCGCGAAATGAAGTGGCGTCTGATCGTGATCTTCAGTTTCGTCATTTACTTTCACAGGATGTTGCAAAAAGAGTTTTGAAATTCCAAGAAAATTGTTTAAAAGTCGTTGGTATGACATGTGGCATAGTTCTAATTCACTTTGACGTTTTACTGAATATATAGAATTTTCAAGCATACTACAAAGTAGCGAATAACCAGAAGATGATGCGAAGTAATCATTAAAATTGTTGTCAGAAAGAATATTTCTTACTGTCCACTCATCACCAGAGAAGCATGCATTTTGTAAAGACTGAATTTCTATCGACGACATTGTCACTTTATTCCTTGAGACTTATGTTGAATTATTCAATTGGATCAAACTTGTTGACATCGAAATTGAGAAAATCTGTAAACAAAGAGTTTGTTAATTTTACTGGAAAATTATTCAATAAAAATTATTACTTAATTGAAAATGTCAAAAACCAGATTTAAATACAGGGGAAGTATGCCGGTTGTGGGCACCCTTAGGTTTTTGCCTCATAACATTAAAAGTGAATGAAATTGAAAAGTGATTGTCTTAACCCCTTGACTGTGGATGACGTGTATACACGTCATGAAAAAAACTGGCCCAAACAGTGGATGACGTGTATACACGTCATGGCCCAAACAAGAAAACATCTTAACGTATATTCGCAAAAATTCTTACTCGGTGGTTTTTGGGGTCGCTGATCACGATTCTGAAGTCAGATTTTCAAAATAAATAATTTTTCATCCAAAATGGCCGCCAAAAATTTTGAAAATTTTCAAAAGTGGATAGATTCTTTTAAAAATTCTTACCATTTAAACTTTGAAAAACTAATAACAGATTCGTAATCAGCGACCCCAAAAACCCCCGAATAACGAATTTTAAGCGTATCCAATGAATTTTTCAAAATCGTGACCGCTATTTTGGATCCGCCATTTTGAATTTTAAAAAACTAATGTCAAATTCGTTATCAGCGACCACGAAAACCCCCGAGTTCGCCATTTTGGATCCGCTATTTTGAATTTTAAAAAACTAACATTGGAATCGTAATTAGCAACCCCAAAAACCCCTTAGTATCTAGTATCATGAAAATTTATTCACAAGAAGGTCTTACACATTTTGGGACCATTTTGTTATATTTTAGCTACACACTGAAGGGGTTAAGAAAGAATTTAAGAAACAAAAAATTTTAGATATGTTTATTATTTTTTAAAATAAAGAAACAAAGGAGATGAGGCACATGAAAGGCTTTAAAGTTTTTTATTTGTCCGAATTATAATATTTGATAGGAAATCAAGTTTTATCGAGTTTCAATTTGCCAGAAATCTATAATTTGACCGAATATCAATTTATGGGAGTCGTTTTTTAGTATTTTGAATTGGTCATAAATTTCCTCAACGGATTTTAATTTCTTATAGTTTTAATTGTATGTTGAGATTTTTTTCCAATTTTTAAAAGGCGCAGAACAATAAAAAAATTGTTTATAAACAATTTGTTAAATTATTATTAAAACATAAACTTTTTACAAATTTTCTAATTCTAAACGAAAGAACATTTTGTCCCCTTTATATTGTTGCTTGGTTCATTTGAATCGGTTCGTTCACTTAAGAGAAATAAAATTTTGTTTAAAAAGTTGCAAAAATAATTCATTCAGCAATAACTTTTATAAAAAAAATTTTTTTCTGTCCTTTGGTAGACTTATTCCTAAGGACAAATATAAATGTTTTTCAAACATTTCGACCAAGAAACAATAGGGGAGATTGGGGAATTGTGGGCCACCTCAATTATTTAATAATATTTATAAGTTTGATCATCCAATTTTTTATTTTCTTTTGTTCACCCAAAGTAAATTTTTCATTAGCATTTCATTACTTTACAACACTTTATAATTATCTATAAGGGAACGTTCATAAACTACGTAGCAATTCAAGGGGGAGGGGGGGGTCAAGCAATTGTCTACCATAAGAGGAAAAAATGGCGCTAATACATGTAATTACATCTACGTGGGGGGAGGGGGGGGTGTTAAAATTTCCAAAAAATTGGTCTACGTAGTTTATGAACGTTCCTAAACAGTAAACAAAAATCACCAGAAAAATTGCATTTAAATATTTATTTTAGACCTTCATGTTTTTATTGTTTTTACAAGGATTTTCAAGATGAATGAAACATTTGGGGAATTGTGGGCCACTTTTTTTAGGGGTAGTATTTATTGCTTGTTTTTGGCGATTTAATTGCAAATATTATTAAAATCACTCATATAGTTATAGTAATTTAACAAAAACAATTCGTTTCATTGCGATTAATGCGATAAAGCTGTTTACTTAAAAATATGTAATTTATTAATTGTGATTCCGATTAATTTCATCATCTTACTTTTTCTTTTCGAATTTTAAACTAATAATTAAACATTTTTAATATTTCTAACCATGTAATAAATATATTTCATCGTTATTTTTTATTTTGAACGCAATTTAGGCAGTGGCCCACAATTCCCCAATCTCCCCTACTTTTTATTTTTCGTGAAAATTTCATGAAATCTAACCCTATGTAAAAATTGAAATCATTTTAAAATTTTAACCCAAGAGAGTATAAGGTATTTACGTAAAACAGTCTTGAAAATAATTTGAGTTTATAAAAATTATAATATATAATGTTGAAATAAACAAAAATGAATGTAGAGGTTAAAAAAGGTAATGGCTTTTCGATTATATACTTATACCTAATTTATAAAAGGCGTGTTACAGTGATAGACAGTAATAAAAATGTTCATGATTCTCATGAATTTCTTGATGATTCTTGTTCTTTTCTCATACCTTTAAATTTGAAAATGTATAAATTTCTTTTTGGGCTTCAGCTTAATCGTAAAATCGTAAATTTTAAGAATGAGCAAGAGAAGGACATAGATCAGTGAACATAACCTAAAAATTAAAAACTATCCTTCTCTTGCTTATTCTTAAATGCAAGCATATTATTTTTATATAAATATATTAACAAGAATATTACTTAATCATCCAAAAAGAAAAATTAACTCAAGTTTCAAAAAAATATTAACATTTTTCCCACTAATTTTTTAAATACAAGGAAAAGACAATTTTAAATACATTCTCCAAAAAAAAATGTACGCTCAAGTTTTAAAAAAATAATGAAATTTTTCTCACTAACTTTTTAAATCCAAGGAAAAGACGATTTTAAAAACATTAAATACATTTCCATTTAAACAGCACCAACTCTTTTATTTTATTTTTTTAGTTTAAACAGTTGATAATTTTGAAATGATAACAAACAGCCAAAACAGGTGTTTTTGTTTATGTTTACTATACTATACCTTGAACTTTTAAGTCTAAATCACACCTCGTTATAAGAATGCAAGGTCCACATGTGAATAAAGCCTAAATCGCAAGCATGAAAACCAGGGATGAGAAACTGTAACAAAGTCGAGTTTACGTATGTTACCTAAAAATACGTAACAAATTGTCGCAAACGTGTGTTTTGGCGGTTTTGGCCGATATACCTGCTTTGCAAAAATCAACAAAGAAAAAATCGTCGCAATCGTTAGATTATTACCTTATAAGGTAATAATCATGTATGATTAGTACTTTTTTATTGAAATATTAATGTTTAAAGTCAGTGAAATAGGAATAAGCGTGTAAGAAAGTAGAATTTTGTGAGTGAAAGAATAGCACAAATCTTTTCACCCAAATTTTGAGGTTATGTTGGTAATTTTTTAAAGTAATAGTGCGGAAGAAGGAACAATTTTTAATACAAAAAATTGATATTTAAGTTTTTATTACGTCTAAAATATTTAATAAAAACTTATTTCGATTTTACATAACAAATAAGGAACTTTTAATGAAGATAAAAATATAATTTTACAGGCGGTAATTGTGCAACACGGTAAGAAGCGAGGATCAGCAAAAGTAATTTTAGTGCTAAAAATAAAAATTTATATTACAATTTTACTTTTGATTTAAAAATTCCATTAATCTTATTATGTATAAAGTAAATTTCAGTTTTATTTCCGGAATAATTTTTACTATATTTTAAAAGATAATTTTTTTTATAAAAATTGGAAAAATTTATTTCAAAAATTGGAAAATTTGCTCTTAATAAATAGAAATATTTAACAGCTAATTGTAATGTTCAAGGAAAATTTAAATAATTTTTATATTCAAAAAATTAACTTTGAAAAGAATAAATTTTGCTATTAAAAATGGTTATTTCCGCAGAGTAAATTGAAAATTAGTAAACTATTCTTAAAATTAAGTAAAATTTATTTTGGAAGTAAAACAATGTCAAAAACTCCAAACTATATTGATTTTTCTCGGAAGTAAAATTTATTTTGTTATCTTTTATGAAAAAATTTCTAAGTTTAAAAACTCTGAGAAACAATATAAATAGATTTTTAATAGGAGGTTGTTTACTGGTATGCAGACCTTCAGAAAAAATATTGAATTGACATATTAAAGAATTTTTTAATCTTATTGTTCTTTGTACCTTCTGGAAGAATAAATATCAATTTTCAAGAAAAAAATTTTAAACTTACAAAAATTGATTATTTATAGTCATTTTGCATAAGATCAAAATTTTCTTCATATTAAAAGGTTAAACTTTTTAAAAACTGATTCGATTTAAGTCAATGATGGCTTATTTTCTTCAGAAAATGATTCTCTATAATATCTATAAATTAACCGCTCAGATTTATAAACAAATACAGCGTTTCTAAAATATGCTTATTTGTTTAAAAAAAGTTCTTGCTACTCTGTTTAAAGGAGTGGAGAAAAGTTTTACTTTCGTCACGTTTTTTTTACTCTTTTCAGAAGAAGCGTTTGAGAAAATTTTTTTCAATGGATTTTTTACCTAATACATATCTGACTTTAGAAGATCATGACTCTGAAACTTGTAGAGCTAAAGCAATTTTTTTTATTTTTTAGCAAATTTGATACTTCTTTAGTTTTTTATAGATATTTTTGTGCTTGTATGAACTGGGGGGGGGAGTAATATTACAAAATCTAATCTTTATGTCGATTTTTCAGTTTTTCATTTAATTTGATATGGGTTATTACTGCAATGATTTCAACACAAAATACTTGCTTTCTAAAGCTTTTCTAAATGACCAGAATCGATATGGCTGCGCGTTGTTCGGCTGTAAATTGTTTATAACAATTGAAATTAATTCTTTTATGATATATTTATTATCTGGTGGTCATATTGGATAAATTTAAATTGATTTAGATCATATGCAGCAACGGAATAAGAAAATAAACGTTCTTTTTTAAAAAATTGTATTAATTGATTTGTTAACTTTGATTAAAAAAAAATTATAAACAATTAAAATCTGAAAAATCGTCCTCGCTGGATGTCTTAAGAATTTATTTCCCTTTAATAAATTTGAGAACACTCAAATCGGTTAAACATTGTAAGCTGTAGACATTTTTAACAGTAAATTGTAAAAAAATTCCAATGTGGGACAGTGCACTGCAGAAGTAAATGCTTAATTTGACCAGTTAAAAGTTCTTCTCCCACGTTTTGACCTATACATTTTTTAGGAAGAAACCTTACCTTTATGAAAAAGTTTTTTTTTTAATAAAAAATGTCCATTTGATAAAAAAATAAAATTTTATTTTTAAATTTGATTTTTTAAGGTTAAATTTTTTTTTAAAATTTGTTTACAGCATTAGAAAATGAATAAAAACAACTAAAAAACCCAAAATAGAAAATATTTTTTCGTTTTTGTTTTAAAGAAACTAACAAGTTTTTAAAATATTCCGTGTAAATTTGGACCCAGATCACTTGGCGTGGAATTCCACTAATGAAGATTTGAGCGTAACATGTTTATATTAAGAGTTGATCTCCTTTGTGTATTTTTATTTCCAAAAATAATTAACATAACCTAAAATTTTTCCTTTCTTGGGTTCTTTCTTCAGAGTGCGCTTTTAAAAGCTAGTTTTTGATATTTTCAATTAAATAATAACTTATTTAAGACGTTACATGGGTCAAAACGACCAGAAAACGTAGTTTCTTTTAATAACTTTTTTTCATCAAATAAATAAATTTTTTTATTTGAACACTTTGGTTTCTGAAAGTACACTATTAACCTTTAAAGTGCTAAGTGTTGAAAAATCACGCTCAGTGCTAACCCCGGTCTGTCAGACCACTATTCCCTTTTGACAGTTTTTTAGTCATTTATAATTTTTAAAAGACAACTATTATAAATATTTTTTACTTTTTAACAAAAAAAGTCATTTCTGTATTATGCATTTATTTATTTTATAAATGCAGTCTATGAGAACTATCAGTAGAACTAGCTGCGCGTCAAGTTGCGCAGACGTCACTCATGGGAATATACTGGAATATACTTTCACTTAAAGCTAACCCCGGTCTCACAGACCGCTATACTTCAAATATTTATTTATATTACAAAATTTAACGAATAAAAATTTTTGAAAAAGTTGTCTCCTAACAGATTTTTATAAAATATGAAGCTACTAAAAAGTTCAAGTTCTTATTATACTTTGAAAAAAAGTTACAAGCAAAGAAAATTTTAATAGCGGTCTGTCAGACCGGCATAGCACTTTAAAGGTTAAATAAATAAAATATCAAATTTTTGATATGAAATATTAAAAATCATGCCCGTAACAACAGTTCGTCGGGCCCCTTTCCAAAAAATTGCTTTTGCTGTGGTCAAGATATCTTTTGACTGCTTAATCTAATATATATGACTAACTTTTTAAAGATATGGTAAAAGTAATTAAATTTTTGATAAATCAATGTATTTCTTAAAACAGACTAATAGCTTAATAGTTACAAAAATGTTTTGAAACAAAAAAGTTGAGAAAACGTCATTTTACACAATTTTTGGTTTTAAAAAAACCAATAAATTTGAAATTTGTGATCGAATTAGGTTTAAAATAATAGCTCAATTTTACATTTTTCAACAAAATTTTCAAAAAAGTCATATTTTCCAAAATTTAAGATTTATAAAAGTTTAATATCTCCGATTATTATGGATGAAAAATGTTCAATTAGGGCTCAATAGATGCAAAAAAAAATTTTTGATAGTGGGTGAATATATCTCGTGATTGAACGAAGGGTTTTTAAAGAAATTGAAATTTTGATTATTTTCTGTTAGTGGATGAGTATATCTCATTATTGAACGTTGGAAGGAATATTTTTTTTTCGCCATAGATATGAAAAAGAGTTTTTTGAGACCAGTTTTGGGCAAATGAGGTCTCAAAAAGACTCTTTTTCATATCTATGGCGAAAAAAAATATTCCTTCGTTCAATAATGAGCTATATTCATCCACTAACAGAAAATATTCTGTTTTTTGATTTTCGATGAACCGGTCAGAAGATATCGTGACCACCGAATTTTTGAGAGGGTTCTCAAAGAACCTGTTAGTACAGGCCTGAATTAAAATATTTTTTCACAAAAATTTTACAAGTTACTCATTTAATAATGTATTTTAAGAATTAAAAGTGCTCAAATAAAAAAATTTATTTATATTATGAAAAAAAATAATTTAAACAAACATACGGGGCATTCCATTTCAAATTGTTCCACCGACAAAAAACAATCGCAAGGAGAGCGATTTTCTAATAAATATAATTATTTAAAAATTTGTGGACGTCCACATGAAAAGGGCCCATTTTGGCACTATTGGAGTTATCTATATGGGCGTATTCCTGGCAAAATTTGGAAAATTTTGTGTGGTCTTAGAACTTTTTTGGTTAAAAATTCGCTGAGTTACGAAATTTCAAAGTTTAGAACGCCACAAACCTCATTTAGAGAAAAACGGAATTAAAGATTGCGATATCAACTAATTGTTGTATCTCTGGTTCTTCTTGGAAGTTATTCAGATAAGAATTGTTTCCAGTTCAGGGCACCTTGAAGATAAAAAACAAACAGGTTTTAAATTTTTAAAACCATCCCCCCTCTTAATTTTCAAAAATTTCGTACTTAAGTACTAAAAATCGATAATATGGGCCCTTTTCTAAAAAAGGAGAATTTTTCTATTAAAAACCATTTTTTACAAGATTAATGATTAGGTTCAATTTTATTGTGTGATTTGAAGAAAAAGAATATATATTCAACTTATTAAACATTTTTTGACAGCTCTATTATGAAAAAATTGACGCAATATCCAAATTTTCATTTCGACAATTACGAAAAAAAGACTCTAACATCAATATCTCTCGTTCTTCTCGGAAGTTATTCAGATAAGAATTGTTTACAGTCCAGGACACCTTAGAGATGAAAAATCAAGAGGTTTTAAATTTTTCCACATTTTTCCAATTGACTTTTAATGCATAAGGATCTTTCTCTAACATTTCTAATAATGCATACCAGTGTTTTTTCGATATAAATCCATCAGGTGTCTACAATATTGAAGTTTTGAAATGTTACTCTTAAAATATTCATTTAAATTATAAAATAAAAAATAAACTTACGAATATCTTATCAAATTTTTTGAACTGTGTTACAAAATTTCTGAAAATTTTTGCCAAATGTGGATAATCTGACAGAAACCAAAGCTTTCTTTTTTTGTCACATGGATGACAAACGCTAATTTTCGATTCTGAAACCCCAAACATTTTCCACATATTTCTATTCCACGCAGCACCATCCGTTACGACTGCATCAATAAAAAGACCTGATTTTTCGGCAAGAATTATCCCCTCCAAAATAATTTTGTGCAATACACTACCATTAGCACTGCCTTTGCTTAAAAAGCAACCAACAGTTTGAACAAAATTACCACGAAATGGTTGAAACATTATTACAAGAGCATGGTCGCCTCTTAATGTTTTTTGGTGTTCCGGAGTGTGTTTCCCTAAATCGGTAAAGCCTTCGACCTTTAAATTGACCCGATCGAACGATAAGCATTCGGATAATTTTATTTCATCTACTGCAAATATTCCTATATTTAAATATAAACAATATTAATAAAATTTCACTTATATATTTTTATACATTACAGAAAAGAAATTTATATATAACTAAATATTTAATAGAAACCTCTTTGACAATCTGGCGGCATGGATGCAGTTTTTGCAGATAAGCCTTTAAATATATAATCCTGAAAACCATAGGAAGCCTTTATATTCTTCAAATATCGTGCTAAAGTTGTTAGCGAGGGCAAAGTTAAAATTTTATCGCGTCTAAGCTGTCTGTATAATTTTTTACTTTTAATTCTTAACAGTAGACATTCGTAAATCCACTGCGTAGTGTATCTCATACTACGACTGTTTTTGTGCTTTGATGCTGAAAAACATGCTTCAACAGCAATTCGTTGTTTCTCTGGAAGTGTAGACAATAATTCACATAAAATATCTTCTTTTGAAATTGCACACTTCTGGCGAAGTTTTTCAACATTAAGTTGAAGGCGTTTAATCTGTTGGATTTTTAAAATGCAAATAATAAAATATATTGTTTTTCATAGCACAATAATTTATTATATGTCAAGAAACTTGGAAAACAAATTCTAATTACCTCCCTAAGGTAATGTATTTTTTTATAATAATAGTTAAATTTTTATATTTGACTTTATTTTACCTTTCGTTTCAATGTTGAATTTTTTCGCTTAAGACCAACGTATTTTTCCCTCATCTTTTTCTTTAGGACTTTCCTTTTTATTGTTTTTTGCTTCTTTTGCTTCCATTTTTGTTTGCTTTTTTTCACTTTAAATTTTTGACACTCCGAGCAAAATTTTCTTTGAGGACCATAGTACCTTTCAGTGCATTCTGTTTGACAAGGTAACAATTTCGAAGTTACTTCAAGTAACTTCGGAATTTCGTCCACATTAGAAATTGCTTCACGTGGAACTTGCACTTCCTTTTCGCCAATTTTAACCTGTAAACATTATTTTTAGTTGTATTTTCGTATGTTAATAAAGTATAAGATATAAAAATTATAAAATCTAAGAAACTTACTTGCACTCTCATGTCTGGTAGTAATATTACTCGCTTTGTAGTGTGAGCTTCATCCTCACAAATTCCAATCCAAGCAATGAAATTTTCCGCACAATTATATACAGTCCATAATTTAGACGGTAAAGGCACAAGGTCGCAATGCTTTTTAATAATGTGGTACTTCTGGTTTTCACTACCATTACATTCTAATAAAAGGTCTTTCCAGCCGTATGAAATTTGTTGACTTTTTAAAAGTGGAATTGAAATATTTGGGAAAAAAACTGGCACAGCATGTGGTTTTAGCAATGGTTTTTTTCGTGGTATTCTATGAATTGTGCCATCTTTTAATTTTGTAACAAAATCTCTTTCAATGTCTTCATCTCGAAAATGCAAATCGCAAATTTTTTTATTTTTCGTCAATGGTTTTGTCGTATATGATGCAACGGCATCAGACCAAATACGTAATATTTCATCCTACAGACAAAAAATATAAATTATATTATCTTAATTTTTGTTTATTTACTTACAAAACAATTAATTACTTTTACACTAGAATAAAAATATTTTACGTCAAAAGTTTACAACATACCGTTTGTGGTGAAAAAAAACTTCGATATACTTGCGATTTAATTTGCTCACGACTACCCGAATTACAATTATTTATTGCACAATTTGTAGGCATTTTGAGTCATAACACGATCACAACACGATAAACAAAATTTGAACCACGTGTATACGATCTTCATCAAAATATAAACCGTACATTTTTAAAACTTATTCTGTACTTTACATTTTCTCCGCATGAGCGCGCTGCCTCTGAACGTTGTGCAGATTATATTTTCTCATAGTAACTCTGATCCCCCAAAATGATGCTAATTTTTGTCACTATAACCATTGGCGTTGGGTCTCCTTATACTACTTCATGTTCGTACCATTTGTCAAATTTTTCAAAAACATATTTTTTAAACAATTTTTTTCTATTAATCCCATTAAATGTCCATAATATATTATACGGGAATGGAAACTAGAAAAGTTAAGCTTTATTTTCATATAATTTTGATAAAAATCGACGGTGGGGTGTTTTGAGATATTATAAGAGTTTAAACTTTCAAACAGGAATTTCTCTACGAAATTGAGAAAAATTTAAAAAAATAAAAATAACATTATAAAGTTCATGAAATTCTCTTTTGATTCAGTGTATAATATGTTACAAATAATTAAATTTTTTAATAATTATATTTATTAGAAAATCGCTCTCCTTGCGATTGTTTTTTGTCGGTGGAACGATTTGAAAATACATTGTCTGGAAGTTTTGACCCATGTAACCCCTTAATGATTTTCCAGTGAAATTAACAAACTCTTTGTTTACAGATTTTCTCAATTTCGATGTCAACAAGTTTGATCCAATTCAATAATCTAAAATAAATCTCAAGGAATAAAGTGACAATGTCGTCGATAGAAATTCAGTCTTTACTTAATGCATGTTTCTCTGGTGACGAGTCGACAGTAAGAAATATTCTTTCTCGGAACAATTTTGATGATTACCTCGCATCATCTTCTGGTTATTCACTACTTTGTGGTATGCTTCAAAATTCTATTTATTCACCACAACGTCGTAACGAATTACAAGCAGAATACGAAGTGTACGATCAACTTTTAGACAATTTTCTCGAAATTTCAAAACTTCTTTTGCAACGTCCTGTCAAAGTAAATGACGAAACTCGAGATCACGATCAGACTCCACTTCATTTCGCAGTCGAAATTGGAAATGTGGAAATCGTCAAAATTTTGCTGGACAAAGGAGCTATTGTTAATGCAACAAATCAGAAGTTAAATACACCTCTACATATTGCTGTTACAGATTTGAATAATCATTCTGAAAGTATTATTCAACTTTTACTTAAAAATGGAGCTGATATGAAAATTTTTAATAAGGTTAACAATACACCTTATCATGAGGCGCTTAATGATAGTATTAGGCGTATTTTATCACAGCATGAAATAAAGATGCTTTTTGATAATGATGAGGATATTGAGGAAACAGATTCTAATTATTATACAGCGTTACATAGAGCGGTGGAATGTAAGAGTTGTGATCTTGTTGAATTACTAGTATCTAGAGGAGCTGACGTGAATGCGGAGACAATGCTCGAAGAAAAACCTCTACATCTTGCTAGCCAAATTCGTCATAAAAAAATTTCACTTCTTCTTTTACGAGCTGGTGCAGACGTTAATGCTACTGTCACTTATTCAGATGACACTCCACTACATTTGGCAGCCAAACATTTATCCAATGAAGACGATGGCGAATTTCTAAAGTTTCTCATAAATAACGGTGCTAATTTAACTGCTAAAAATAAATATGGCCTAATTCCTTTGAATTTCGCCACTGTACGTCGATCTTTGATTGGTGCTACAATTCTTCTGGGTGAAAATCCAGATACTTGCGATATGACTCTAAAAATGGCTTTTTGCCTTTCCTTTCTGGGTACCTATTTTGAAACATTACCTGATATTAAAATTTCTGAAGACCGTAGTGATAAGCGTAATAACAAGCTAATCTGTGAATTATTTTATAATCATGGTTTTAGGCTTAACACCGAAGATATAAAAAATATGCTTTTTCCAGAGAAATTGTCATTAGTCTCTCTAGATCATTCAACGATGATAGAACATAGAAACATTGTGCAAAGTCTTTTAAATAAAAAAGAAACATCCTGTGATAAAAAAATGAGGCAAGAATTTCTTGAATATTACGTATTAATTGGTGCCATTAAATACGGATTTACTGATATTTTTTACAATTTCTTACCAAATGTTTGTAACGTAAATACTTGTTTGATTGATGGTTTTACATTACTCCATCATGCCTGTGGAAAAGGACGCTTTACTATTATTAACGAACTTTTGGCACGTGGTGCCAATGTGAATGCAATTGGAGGCAGAAAGAAATTTTCACCCCTTCATGTATCAGTGAAACACAATTTCGTAGAAATTACAAGAATTTTATTAACAAAAAATGCCAATATCAATTCTTGCAGTAAGAGAAATGAAACCCCACTTTGCATCGCAGTTCATATGGATAGTTTCGAATGCGTTCAATTACTTCTAGAAGCTGGCGCTAACGTTAATTGTATTAATTCCGAAAACCACTCTCTACTTTACTATGCTATTGCCTTGAAAGTAAATATAAATATTACAAAACTACTTCTGCATTATGGTGCAACTTGCCTTCCAGGGGAAATGGAACCAATATTTGATTATTTAAGATCTCAATCTGAATACGATGAAATAATTGATTTGTCATGTGATCACAGCGTAAATTTAATCTTAGATCGCAATTATTCTAAATGCCCCAACGAACTTGAAGAAATGAAAAAAACAAAAATTAGTGAGACTGATGTGACAATGTACGATGCCCTAACTATGTCACATAGACGACTTTCTACTTTAATGCGAAATGAAAATTTTCTCGACTTTATAAATTCATTTGATTTTAAAACTTCATTTCCGAATTTCGCCCGTCGATTTAAAGTGCGTGTAAATAAAGCAGAACTTGAGAAGCGATTAATAGAATTAAGTTACGACTGTTTTCGAACTATAGTAAAATTTCAATTACCCATTCTCATTTTAAACGAAATTATATCGTACATTGACACTATAGATTTACATCGATTTGTAATTGCTTTACCAATTAAATCAAAAATGAAAAAAACGGTGCATTTCCATTGTTCCGAATAGACTTAAAGTTTAATTCACATTTCTTATTTTCGAATCAAGAACAATGCATTTATTTCGAACAGTTTACATTTGATGTAATTTAAAAAATTTAGAAATCAGTTTATGTACTGGTATTTACAATTTATGACAATATTATAGATTTAAAATAATTATTGTTAATTGTAACAAACAGTGAAATACATAAAGATCTTTAAGTTAGAGTAATAAAAATGTAACGAACGTACAAATTAACTGTGATATTTGTACCTTATAAGTTAAAGCATTTAAAAAAGCAACGTAAATCTTAACAATTTTATCAAATTTACAAATTTTATACATATTCGGTATCGAAATCGCAAAGAAGGAATTGATTAAAATTTAAGTAATGTACCTCTGCTAAATAACAAAAAAATTAATATTAAATTATTTTTGTACTTAATATTTCTCTTCATTCAATTATTGTCTTTTTCCGAATAAGAATAGGACCATAACATATATTTTGGATCAAAAAAATCTTTTTCTCCTTCTTCAATTCTGAAAATTTATAATTTTCGAACTTATTTAATTATAAAAATTTTATAATATTGGTAGTACCAAGGAATGTAATAAATAAATTAAAAATTAACAGTGTTTGACAGTAAAAAAATTACTTTAAATTGGACCTATCCTAACGTGTTTATCTTGAGAAACTAAGAAAATGGTACACTCGATTCTTGTTATAAGGAATCTCGTTACAACGTTCTCTCGTTATAACGAACATTAAAACTCTCGATACAACGACAAAAAAAAAACACGAACGAATTTAAGAATTCAATTTAACCAAAATTTTGGTTAACTCAAAAAAAACGACAAATTTAATCGACTCTTAACTTTATTTAACCTAAAGAATCTAGTGATCCGATTATTATTAAAAATACTTACTTTTTCTTTAAACTGATTCTATAATTTAAAAACTTTTAATATAAATAAACATACATTACGAAAATTTTTTTTTCGTATTTGACGTTTGAATAGAACGTGAAGTAGGATCTTCTCCTTCTGTCGTTATATCGAGATTTTGAAGTCCCGAGATCGTCGTTATAACGAGAATCATGTTCTATTTTAAAAATATTCAATTTTAAACTATTTTTTATAAATAATTATTAAATAAATAATTTATTATTTATTTATTTAACAATTGTATATAAAAAATAGTTAAGGGGTAAGGCCACTGTAGATATTAAAAAAAATCGATTTTTTTTTATCAAGACTTATAATACAGTCAATGTAAACCAAATTTACATTTTATTTTTTTTCTCCGAAACTACTGGCGGTCCCACGATAAGGCTTGCAGGACTTGTAAATTATACTTATAGCTTCTTTTGACAAAAAATTAAGAAAATTAAAAATGATGTTTTTTTAAAAACGAAAATCAAAAAAAAAATTTACCTCCAAAATTTTCAAAAAAATTTTTTTTTATTTTTTAATTTTTTTAATAGTATATCTAGAAACAAATCATTAGCGACTTTGAAAATACAAGTCGAATACTTAGAACTCAAGTTATAGCGTTTCAAAAAATGATCCATTTGACGCGGACGAATTTCAAATCCTTTTACTGAGCGCGCCGGACTGCTCCGCAACGACTATTTGCGTCGGATGGCTACCTGCTGGCAGATGATGATACAAATACTGAATTATGTCTTTATGCTAATGGAATTGTAGATTAATTGTAAAAAAATTTTGACAGTAAAACTTTCCACTTTTTCATAGGTATCCTTATTAATAAAATCAGACTTTTGTCTGTACATTGCATAGAATTCAAAATTTCTATTATATTCCTTATTTTTACACTCTAAGGAATGCGAAAATACTATTAAGAAAATTATGTGTGTATGTGTATATGTGTGTATGTGTGTATGTGTGTATGTGTGTATGTATGTCCGCAAATTTTCGACCGCGTATCACGGAAAAAACGGTTCGATCGTTTGAAGTGAAACTTGGCAGTCTTTTAGGCATTAGCCTAACTTAAAATCCTAGCGATAGTAGATTAAAAAATATTAATATGGACGAAAGTTATGCCATTTTTTCAAAAATTCGAAAATTCGAAATTTTTAGTTTTTTCATATACTTTAGTGAATTGTACTTAAACTTGGTACAGGGTTAATTTTAGTGTTTCTTATTAAGATTTAATCGTCAGAATAATAAAATTTTGAATAACAAATAAAAAGTGTTAGATTTAAATATTGAAAAATTAAAAAATTAAAAGTTTAAAAATTGAAATTTTTTTGTAATTAATTTTTATACGGTTGTATTTCTTAGGTCAACAATAAAAATTTGTTGTTGAAATCATAAGGGGTCGTCCACATACCACGTGGACAGTTTAGGGGGAGGGGGGGTTCGCCAAAAATCCACGATTTTCCACGAGGGGGAGGTGGGGTCAATACAAATGTCCACGTGGACACAAAAGTTTAATTTTATATCTTTTTTTTCTTTATATTCAACTTTATTATTAGATTATTATTATATTGTGATCAGACAATATTTGTAATCCGAAATTTATTTAACTGTCAAAAAACGCCAAATTCTTTTTTAATTTATATTACAAAATCATTATCGTAAATGCACAAATATGAATATATGCAAATTTGACAATTAGGAATACAAAGCAACCTCTACAAACTCTTACAAATTCTAAAAAAAATAATTTCTATTATTGTTTATGTAAAGGCTCAAAGCTATTGGATTTTAGAAAATTTTTAGATTTGTTACAGAAGAGATTAAGTATTTCTACTAATATAATAATTGAAGATATATTGCTGCCAAAGTCCTCTCTATAATACTAAAAATGGTATTTACTTATTTAATAATATTTTAAGATAATTTAATCTTTATTGAATTTTAAAGAAGTTTGTTATAAAAAAATTTAAAGAATTTTTTAATTGTATTTCTTATTAAATATCTTTTTATTATTCACTATTTTAAAATAAAAAACCCGATTGTCCACGTGGACAATCAGGGGGGGAGGGAGGGGTTCGTCAAAAATCCACGATTGTCCACGAGGGGGAAGGGGGGGGGGTCAAAAAAGTGTCTAAAAAGTGTCCACGTGGTATATGGACGACCCCTAAGTTTACTTTCTTAAAAAAATTCTATTAGGTCAGAATATTAACAATATCCATATAATTAATATGAGACTTTTGTCAGTATATTGCACAGAATTCAAAATTGCTATTATATTATAGTAATTAATGATCAAAAAATGAAAGACTCAAATTTCATTCTGATGACTAAATTGTAATAAAAAATACTAAAATTAACGCTGTATCAAATTTAAGTAAAATTGATAACAATAATTATTTTAAAAGATTAATTTTGAATTTTAAAAATTTTGATAATATATAGCACTAGCTGTCGTACCCGTCTTCGACGGGTATTAGTTTCTACCAATACATTTAACAATGTTTCTACCAATCTGGAAAATCAAAAATACCCGGGAATTTAATTTCACCGGAAAATTAATAATTAGTAACCATTAGCTATTTCGGTAGTATAATTATACTATTTGAATAGTCTCCACCCTTTAGCAAAAAATTAAAAATTATCAAAAATTCGAGAAACCGAATTTCTTAAAATTTAACATTTTTTTCTTCTCTTTTATATCATTAAGCTTCATTATTTTTGTACTCTTCAAAAATACTTTACTTATATTTAATAGTCTCCACCCTTTGGTAAAAAATCTAAAATTATGGAAAATTAGCAAAAATTCAAAAAACGGAATTTCTTAAAATTCAACATTTTTTCTTCTCTTTTATGGCTTTTGGCTTCATTATTTTTGGGCTCTTCAAAAATACTTAACCTAATTTGTTATCTCCACCCTTTGGTAAAAAATCTAAAATTATAGAAAAATAGCAAAAATGCAAAAAAATGAATTTCTTAAAATTCAACATTTTTCCTTCTTTTTATGTCATTTAGCTTTATTATTTTTGTGCTCTTAAAAAATACTTTACTTATTCAATAGTCTCCACCCTTCGGTAAAAAATCTAAAATTATGGAAAATTAGCAAAAATTCAAAAAACCGAATTTCTTAAAATTTAACATTTTTTCTTCTTTTTTATGGCATTTAGCTTAATTATTTTTGTTTAATGTAGCAAATTTCTTACTTTACATACTGATCTTTAAATAAAAAACTTTAATAACTTTTCCTGAAAAGCTTGCTTAAAGATTAAAAATCACTATTTTCTTAGAAAAAAGTTGATCTAAAAAACGAAAAAAAATTTCAAAATACATCTTTTTTAAAAATTTTATTGTAGAAATGGGTTTTATTTATCTGAAAAAGTTAGTTAATGATAGTTTTGCATTTATTTTACAAAAGATAAAAAATTTGCATTTTTTTGATTTTTCGAATTTTTTGGAAAAATGTCATAACTTTCGTTCAAGTTAATATTTTTTAATCGGATAAGGCTATGATTGTAAGTTACGTTAATACCTAATAGTAATATAATATCTTATTTAAAAGTTTTCATTTCGATATAATAAAAATTTATTTCGTTTAAATAATTTTATTTAGTTAAATCAAATAAATCTTAATTGGATTAATTAAATAAATACTTGACTCTAATAAATGAATTTATTTAACACAAATAATTTCTAAATTTTATATTTTTTTATGGATTGCTTCTAAACTTTCTATAGTTGAGTATTACATGTTATTTATTAACATTTTAGCATAATTTTTCAAAAATACTTTCTTATAACGAAGATGTAAGTATAAAAATGTTTTGAATATCAAAAAATTGAAAAAATTATAATTGATACCAATTGCTATGAAGCTTAATTCAATAGTATTTGTGGTCTCTCTGATTTAACTTTTAGAGATATCTTGATCAATGTAAAGACAAAAGTTAAACACGGTGTTTATTTTGGTTTAAAACATTTTCCGGCTTTGTCCAAATTTTTCCTGGTTTATTCGACGGGTGTTTTTTAATAATACATTTAACAGGGTGTCTACCAACCAGAAAAGACGTAAAATATCAGGGAATTTAATGTAACCGAGAAAAACTGGATCTACTTGCTATACAATTAGTTCGAATTAGACTGTACTATAACTCAAAAAACTGGAGGAAATTTTAGATTGATTTTAATACATTATATTGATTAAAGTACTACAAATTGAGAAATATTGTTTTCTGCATTTGAATTAGTTAAAAATAACTAATTTGATAATAAAAAGTCGGTCACTGTTTCAAATGGTATTATTTTCCTAATGAAATAGACAATAGTAACTAATTATTATTTTTTCACTGTCAAATCAAATTCCCGGCTATTTTCCGGTTTTCTAGGTTGGTAGATACACTGTTAAGTGCATTATCAGAAACTACAACCCGTCGAAGACGGGTACGACAGCTAGTGTTTTATATATCTCTAAGGTCTCTAAACTTCAAACGCGTTTTTCTTAAAACACGTTTCTTGAAATCAACACGCAGCATAAGTGAAACAATTTTCATTATCTTTAATCGGATTTTTTCTTACATCTTTATCAAGATTCGCGGTAGAGAATCGCCGCCAAGTAAAAGGCAAAAACCGCGAATATATATTCTCGAAATATCGGCTATTTTTCGATAAAATTGAATAACTCGAGTAAATCTTAACCGATTTGGCTTATTCTTTTTTTGCTGTATATATATGTCGTAGGCGAAAAGGAAAATTCGTCGTTTAGCTTAATGCCTAGGCTTTAAGCTAAACGCCCAAAGAGCGCCAGGCGAATAGAAAAATTTGTATCGATTGATCAAGAATAAACATTGTAATGAAATTTCAATTATTAATAATATTATATTGCAGGTATTTTGAATTGAAAATCGTTTCTAATTTTTTGTTTATAAGTCTTTGTTTATTTTCTTTGCTTTTAAATATTCTTAGTTGAAACTACATTTTAAATTTAATTTTATAGAATATTCAAAATTATATTTAGTCTCAAACAGTTTCCTCCATTAAGGAGGTTCTCCGGCTGCTACTCTTGAAAAAATCGATTTTCTTCCAATTTTATTTAAATTTTGAGGAAATGTTTCTTCGAGTGCGCTCTAAATGTGGTAGAAATTTCAGAACCCTTTTCCATGTCAAAAAACGAGATATCGTAGTTGGCATTTTTCATTTTCAAAATAATCGCATGTAGAAGCTGAAGTTTGAACTTAAATATTTCAAAATTTAGCATGGCAAAGGGTTCTGAAATTTCTACCACATTTAGAGCGCACTCGAAGAAACATTTCCTCAAAATTTAAATAAAATTGGAAGAAAATCGATTTTTTCAAGAGTAGCAGCCGGAGAACCTCCTTAACAATCGGTAATTGCGTAACTTTGGTGGTACCTGATGTTGATCGTGGCCCGTTAGATTTTTCTATGATTGAAGGCGTCGTAATAGACATTAAAAACGATGTTTACCAAATTGGTACAAAAAATGGCATTATTAAAGGTTGGTTTTCGCGAACTGATATATCGCAATCAGGTACTGAAATTCTAAAAATTGACGAAGTTTGTACAGATCGTACAGATGTCACACAGAAAAAAACCCGACTCACTTTTGTTGCAACGCATTTGGAAGTCGATCTCGAAATGAGTAATCGGCAACTTCAAGTGACTCAAAATAGAAAAAATGTCAGTTTCTAGTTTTTGTGTGTGTGTTATGTTGGCAGCAACTATAGAAAATGTCTGTTGCGCGTTGCGCCGTTACTTTTTTTGTGTTTCGCATGTTTCGTGTTTACATATGGTTGCCATCCCTGTCAGTCAATTCACAAATGTCTAACCTAAAAATTCGTTTTTCATTTCTCATAAATGCGATAAATCGACTTCAAGTATTAATGTTTTGACAAGTGCAAAGTGTTTATTCATTATAAACAATGATTTTAATTCTTATTTTTATGAATTATTCCCAGTTATTCCAATGTTATTGTAATTTTTTCATAAACTCAAAATGATCCAGATTTTACTCATTTTGAGTAATTTCCCCAGAAACTTAGAATGAGTCGAGGGGGTATCATTTTTGTTGCACTTCAAAATGAGTATGATTTGAGGCTGAGTCCACAACAGAGAACTTGCTTTGCAAGTTGGTTAGAGAGCCTATGTTAATACATAGGCTCTCTAACCAACTTGCAAAGCTGATCTCTTTAACGTCTTCTGTTGTGGACTCAGCCTCATACTCATTTTGAGTAAAGTTTTTTTCTGTGACTCTGACTTTAAGAGAAGATGCATCACATCAATCTATGTGCGGCGGACAAGGATTTAAAAAATGTTACTGTAAGGCGGCTAAAAATCAATCCAAGACAAATAGGTGCTCTTACTTAAAATTAAAAATAATTTGCAGTTCGCGATGCCACCAAAGTTTAACTTGCTGCAATAAATAAATTGTTGTTTTTTTCCTTTTCAGTTGACTTCAATTAATTACAATAAATTATTGCAATTTTGTGAAAAATATTTTTGTCTTTAATTTGGATTTTTTCTATTATATTACTAATTGAAATTTCATTTCATTGTTTATTCTTGATCAATCGATACAAATTTTTCTATTCGCCTGGCGCTCTTTGGGCGTTTAGCTTAAAGCCTAGGCATTAAGCTAAATGACTAACAAATTCAGGCGATTAAAAAAATAATTGTCATTTACATGAAAATTTTCCTATTCGCCCGCGTTTAGCTTAAAGCCTAGGCATTAAGCTAAACGACGGATTTTCCTTTTCGCCTACGACATATACACCAAAAAAAAACTAATTCAAACGGATTGAAATGAATTAAGATTTTTGGTAGAAAGCGGGATTCATTCAAGCTCTTTGTATATTCGATTGAATTCGATTTAATTTGCCTGAAGTTGTGCAAACGAATTCGCATTCGTAAGAAATGACCAAGGCATGCATTGAATTCGTGCTGACGAATTAAAAAAAATTAAAGGCCCCAAAACTTGTCCATTGAATTAGTATGAATAGAAGGTTTGGAAGTTCAATACAGTTTGACGAATTCAGGAAAATTGCAACATAGCTCCAATTCGTATTTGTCACAAAGCGGGATTCACTGAAACTCTTTGTGAATTCTTTTTAATTTATTCAATTCTGTCAAGTTTATTTTAATACTTTTGATATTTTTATAGAATTTAAGCTAGGAAAACCGAAAAAATATCGATTTTTTGAGATTTTGATAAACGTGGAGCGTAAACTCCTAATTATTGACGTCAAGATCTTAAAATTGTTTCAAATAGAAATTTTTTATTAAGACTAATAATTGGAATTCATTAACTGATTATGTTAATCATTAAATTAAATTCTATATTTGTTACAATTATGTTGAACCAAAAACTTTGATTACAAATTTTACTTGGTTAACTTTTATTTCACTAATAATTATTTGGACATTTGCAAAATTTTTTCTTGGCGGAAATTTTTGCATCAAAGATGTTTTTGTTGGGATAATAACATTTCAAAAAAGAAACACTTAGGGGCTTTTCGATAAATTAATTTAAACAAGTTATAAACATTTGAGTGCCTTTTTTTGATCAAAAAATGAGGTTTTTTTCAAATGCTTGCCAATTACACAAAAATCAATATTTTTTAAATCCCTTACGTATTTATCTAGCTATTATCATGTAGATAAAAAAATCTTTTATTTAGTTCCAGATTTAATTTTGTACGTTGTGTGCTGCGTGCCGCACGGCTCTTCCAAGAAAAAGCACTTTACGCAAATGTCAGTATATCTCTTCATTCAATTATATTTACCATTTCCGAATAAGAATATTTGGATCATACCATATATCTTGGAACAAAAGAATCTTTTTCTCCTTCTAGAATTCTGAAATTTTATAATTATCGAACTTATTTGATTATAAAAGTTTTTCATTATTTATAATATCAATGTAACAAATCAATTAAAAATTAAATAACTGTGTAAGAGTAAAAAATTACTTTAAATCGGACCTACCGTAACGTGTTCACCTTGATGAACTAAAAAAATGATATGTGCTATTTTTAAAAAATTCAATTTAAAATCTATTATAATTAAAATGTTTTTAACAAATTCAATCTTAAACCTTGTGAAAGTTCATTAATTTATAATAATAGCATTTAAAACCCTGTACAAATTTGATTAATTACAGAACTTGTAGCTGCAACTTTTCCAGAATTAATTATTTTTAAAAAATTTCATTTAAGACCTGACATTCAATTATTTAAAAAAAATTCAATTTTAAGCCTTGTGAAAAAAGTCAATTATTCAAAAAATACTAGACGTGTGCAAAAGGCTCGAAACTCGATCGAGTATTTTCGAGCCGCGTCGAGCTGTATAAAAAACTAGAAAAATGTCGAGTACTTGAATATTTTCGAGCTCTTCGAGTAAATTCGCTTTCTAGCGAACATTCAAATACTGTTTGCATACTTACCAACCCTGGTTAAAAATTCACCGAAACTTTCCTGAAAATTTATTAAAGATTTACTTGCAAAGTTTAGTAAAAATTGTGTAAAGATTTAAATGTCCCACTTAAATAAATGTTTATCGTCAAATTTTCCTAAAAATTTTTAACTTAAAACTTTCCTGAACATTTAAATTAAATTTTCGACTTCTCTCTTATAAGCGAAAATGTAACTTAAAACTTTCCTGAAAATTTAAATTAAATTTTCGCCTATTTACAGTAAGCGAAATTTTTTTTTAAATCTTCAGGAAAGTTTCAGGCTAAACATTTATTGAAGTGGGACATTTAAATCTTTACAAAATTTTCACTAAACTTTTCAAGTAAATACTTCAAAGTTTGCAAGTAAATCTTTAATAAATTTTTAGGAAAGTTTCGGTGCTGTGTGGGTAAGTACAAAAATAGTTTAATATTAATTTTTTATGCCATTTAGCAGGTCTGATAAATTTTTCATTGTTCATTCAATTTTAATTAACTGATGACATGTTTAATTGTACATTGCTTAAATTAAAATTAGTTTATTTTGTACAACTTTAATAATTGAATTTTTTTGTGTTTTACTTTATCGAACATTATTCATAAATTGTTTAATTGTACATTGTTTTATGTTTTTTTGTTATAATTTATGAGACACTTTTAACAATTGCAAGAAAATCTAATAAGTTTACTCAACGACTTTAACGATTGAATATTTTTTATTTTTATTATAAAATTTATAAAATTGTTAAATTTTACGTTCCTCTTTTATATGCTTTAACTTTTCAGGTACAAATAACACAATTAATTTGTACATTGGTATAACATTTTTATTACTCTAACTTAAACATATTTATGTATTTTACTGTTTGTTACAATTAACAATAATTATTTTAAATCTATATTGTCACAAATTATAAATTTCAGTACATAAACTAATACAAAAAGTTTTTATATTACATCAAATGTAAACTGTTCGAAATTAATGCATTGTTCTTGATTCCGAAAAAAGAAATGGGAACTAAACTTTTAGTCTATTCGGAACAATGGAATTGCACCGCTTTTTTCATTTCTGATTTAATTGGTGATGCGATTACAAATCGATGTAAATCTGCAGTGTCAATGTACGATATAATTTCGTTTAAAATGAGAATGGGTAATTGAAATTTTACTATAGTTCGAAAATAGTCGTAACTTAATTCTATTAATCGCTTCTCAAGTTCTGCTTTATTTACACGCACTTCAAATCGACGGGCGAAATTCGGAAATGAAGTTTCAAAATCAAATGAATTTATAAAGTCGAGAAAATCGTTATTTCGCATCAAAATAGAAAGTCGTCTATGTGACATAGTCAGGAGATCGTACATTGTCACAGCAGTTTCACTAATTTTTATTTTTTTCATTTCTTCAAGTTCGTTAGGGCATTTAGGATAATTCTGATCTAAGACTCTTAAATTTACGCTGTGATCACATATCAAATCAATTATTTCATCGTATTCAGATTGAGATCTTAAATAATCAAATATTGGTTCCATTTCCCCTGGAACGCAAGTTGCACCATAGTGCAGAAGCAGTTTTGTAATATTCATGTCTCTATTGAAAACGCTAGCATAGTAAAGTAGAGACTGATTTTCGGAATTAATACAATTAACGTTAGCGCCACGTGCCAAAAGTTCGTTAATAATAGTTAAGCGTCCTCCTTCACAGGCATGATGCAATAATGTGTAACCATCAATCAAACAAGTATTTACGTTACAAGCATTTGGTAAGAAATTGTAAAAAATATCAGTAAATCCGTATTTAATTGCACCTATTAAAACATAATATTCCAGAAATTCTTGCCTCATTTTTTCGTCACAGGATGTTTCCTCTTTATTTAAAAGACTTTGCACAATGTCTCTATGTTCTATCATAGTTGAATGATCTAGAGTGACTAATGTCAATTCCTCTGGTATTGACATATTTTTTATGTCTTTGATATTAATCCTAAAACCCTGATCATAAAATAATTCACTGATTAACTGGTATTCACATTTATCTCCACGGTCTGTGAAAATTTCTAGGTCAGGTATTGTTTCATAATAGGTACCCAGAAAGGAAAGGCAAAAAGCCAGTTTTAGAGTCATATCGCAAGTATTTGGATTTTCACCCAGAAGAATTGTAGCTTCAGTCAAAGATATATTTCCAACGGAGTAACTCAAAGGAATCAGACCATCATCATTTATAGCTGTTAAATCAGCACCGTTATTTATGAGCATCTTTAAAAATTTGCCATCATCGTCTTTGGATAAATGTTTGACTGCCAAATGCAATGGAGTGTCATCTGCAACAGTAGTAGCGTTTACATCTGCACCTGCTCGTAAAAGAAGAAGCGAAATTTTTTTATGACGTATTTTGCTAGCAAGATGTAGAGGCGTTTCATAGAACTTTGTCTCCGCATTCACGTCAGATCCGACAGATAGTAGAAATTCCACAAGATCATAACTCTTACTGTTCACCGCTCTGTGTAACGCTGTATAACCATAAAAATCTTTTTCCTCAATATCCCGATTACTATCAAGAAGCATTTTTATTTCATGCTGTGATAAAATACGCCTAATACTTGCATTAACACACACATCATGAGGTGTTCTGCAATTCTCATTATAAATTTTTATATCAGCTCCATTTTCAAGTAGAAGTTGAATAACACTTTCAGAAAGATTATATTTATCTGAAACAGCAATATGTAGAGGTGTATTTAACTTTTTATTAGTTGCATTAACAATAGCTCCTTTTTCCAGTAAAATTTTTACGATTTCGATATTTCCATTTTGTACCGCAAAATGAAGTGGTGTCTGGTCATGATCTTGAGTTTCGTCATTTACTTTCACAGGATGTTGCAAAAGGAGTTTTGAAATTTTGAGAAAATTGTTTAAAAGTTGTTGGTATGACATGTAGTATAGTTCTAATTCACTTCGACGTTTTACTGAATATATAGAATTTTCAAGCATACTACAAAGTAGCGAATAACCAGAAGATGATGCGAGGTAATCATTAAAATTGTTATCAGAAAGAATATTTCTTACTGTCCACTCATCGCCAGAGTAACATGCATTTTGTAAAGACTCAATCACTGTAGACGACATTGTCACTTTATTTGTTGAGATTTATTTTGGATTATTGAATTGGATCAAACTTGTTGACATCGAAATTGAGAAAATCTGTAAACAAAGAATTTGTTAATTTTACTGGAAAATTATTAAATAAAAATTATTACTTAATTGAAAATGAGAAAAACCAGATTTAAATATACGGGAAGTATGCCGGTTTTCAGAACCCTTAGGTTTTTGCCTCAAAACATTAAAAGTGAATGAAATTGAAAAAATGATTGTCTTAAGAAAGAATTAAGGAAACAAAAAATTTTAGATATGTTTATTATTTTTTAAAATAAAGAAGCAAAGGTGATAGGGTGCATGTAAAGGCCCTAAAGTGGATTAGTAAGAATTTTTATTTCATAGAATTTTATTCTCTAGAATATAATTTTAGCGGAGTATTTTTTTCTTACAACGTGAGCTTGGAAGAATTTCCATTAAATCGATTATCAATGTTGTAGAATCTTTATTCGTAAGAATAGTAATGAGTCACAAATTAAATATGATTCAAGTTTAATTGTTCTAGAATTGGCCTGACTTGTCGAAGCCATCAAATTAAGAAGAAGTTTAATTGTTGAGAAAAATTGTTTCCCAGAATTTAAATTAAACTGAATAGAAATTCAAAAGAATATTAATTTATCACAAAGAGTTTTAATTTAGTAGAATATTTATTCGTCCGAATTATAATATTTAACAGAAAGTCAAGTTTATTGAGCTTCAATTTGCTAGAAATCTAATTTGACCGAATATCAATTTATTATGCGAGTCGTTTTTTCGTATGGACTTGCTCATAAATTTTTTCAACGGATTTTAATTTCTTACAGTTTTAATTGTATGTTAAAATTTTTTTCAAATTTTTAAAAGGCGCAAAACATTAAAAAAAATCAATTTTTTATAAACAATTTATTAAATTATTATTAAAACATAAACTTTTTAAAAAATTTCTAATTCTAAACGAAAATACATTTTATCCTTTTATTCTCGCTTGAATGATTTAAATCGGTTCATATTCATTTAAAGGCGCTCGCACAGCTCTACTGCCAGCATGAGAGTAAGAGAGAAAAAACATGAAATTTGAATTTTCTGACTTACTTACTCTCATGTGTTACCATGACAACTATGCATGCATTGGCATGCATGCAGAGCTGTGAGAGCGTCTTAAGAGAAACAAAATTTTGTTTAAAAATATTCTTTGGTTGACTAATTTTTAAGGCCAAATAGAAATGTTTTCAAATATTTTGATTATAACAAAGAATACTTTTATTTTTCGTGAAAATTTCATGAAATCTGACCCTGTAAAAACTGATATTTGTTTTGAATTTTAAGGCGCAATAAGAGAATAAACATTCACGTGGAATAGTCTTGAAAATTTTCATGATTCTTGTTCTTTTCTCATACTTTTAAACAGCAAAAGTAAGAAATACTGTCCAAAAACAATAGAAATTCTGATTGCTTTTCTCATGTTTTGTTATTATTTTTTTTGTTTGGTTTTGTAGGCCTGAACATAATGAAACCTTGAATCGTAAATTTTAAAAATGATCAATGAACATAACCTAAAAATTAAAATCTATTCTCATTTTTAAATGCATGCATATTATTTTTATAAATATTAATAATGACATTATACCTTATCATAAATATTTAAATTTTTCTTGCTAATTTTTTAAATCCAAGAGGAAAAGACGATTTTAAATACATTGAATACGCATTTTTATTTAAACAGCACGAACAGCACCAACTCTTTCTTGGTTGTTTATGTTTACCTTGAATTTTTAAGTCTAAATCACACCTCATCATGAGAATGCAAGGTCCACAAGTGAATAAAGCCTAAATCGCTTGAAAACCAGGGATGAGAAAGTGTAAAGTCCAACGCACAGGCACAATAGGTTCGCGATCGAGACGCATGAGATAGACAAGAACCCAAATATATCTCTGTCCTTTTCTAACTCATGCTTTGCGTTCACGAACGACTTTCGCGAATCTATTGTGCTTAGGCCTTATCAAACTCAAGTTTACGTATGTAACCTAAATATACGTAACAAATTGGCGTGGTTTTGGATACCTGCTTTGCAAAAATCAACAAAGAAAAAATTGTTGCAATCGTTGGACACAGTAAGGTAATAAAGTTGTATGAATTATGAATATTAGTGCTTTTTTATTAAAATATTAATGTTTAAAGTCAGTAACATAAGAAAGTGTAAAGAAAGTAGAATTTTATGATATATAAGTGAAAGAATGGCACAAATCCTATCACCTAAATTTTTAGGTTGTGTTGGTAATTTTTGAAAGTAATAGTGCGGAAGGAAAAACATTTTTTAATATAGAAAATTGATATTTAAGTGTTTATTACGTCAAAAATATTCAATAAAAACTGATTGCGATATTACATAATAGCAAAAAAGAAACTTCAATATAAATACATTTATATACAGGTGGTAATTGTGCAACATGGTAAGAATCGAGGAATAGAGAATAATTGAATTTCCAGGAAATTTGCTTCAAAACGAGGATTCTTTAATTCTTATCTGAATATACATACGAATATACCTTCGACAGGGTTCCTACAGAATACGGAAATCATGGAAATGGTATGGAATTTTTAAAAGGCTTCTGGAAATCATGGAAGAGGCCTGGACTTTTAAAAAGTTTCTAAATTTTCCCTATTTTCCATTTTTTCTCTTCAATACAAATTCAATTAGAAATTTTATGATATAATATATATTATACAACGTAGAAATTAAATTTAAACTTACACTGGAATTTCCTAAAAATTTGACCTGAAAATCATGAAAAAGGTATGGAATTTTAAATTCGGATTTCTGTATAGGAACCCTGCTTCAAGCTCTACTATTCCACGGTGAACGTTAAAATTTCAGAAAAATTAATTCTCTATTGCTTTGAGTCAATTAGGCGATAGAAAAGAATTTAAAGTTTCTATTTTTCTGAATGCGTAGATTCACGATTTTCAACGTTTTACAAAAAAAATATATATGGAAATCTATTCTTTTTAACTGACAAATAATTTTTTTTTACAATTAATTACAACCTTACTATTGTTTTAAAATTCCATTAATTTTAATATTTATGCGAAGTAAAATGTTCCAAAGTACATTTTATAATATCAGTCGCAAATTTTATTGAAAATTAGTAAAATATCACTTTTGGGTTGAAGTTAGTTTGGGACCCACAGTGAACTTTCATAACTTGCATTTTAAATTTATTTTTCCAGTTCTTTGAAAATAAAATAGAAAAATTTTCAATTTTCTTTTTAAGTTAGAAGTTATTTAATATTAATAAAAAAGTAGTAATCGCACAATTATACTGCCGGTAGTTTATTTTCTTTGTTTCTAAGAGAAACGAGAATATGTGACGCTGTATAACTGTTATTTTATGATTTTCCAGTGAAATTAACAAACTCTTTGTTTACAGATTTTCTCAATTTCGATGTCAACAAGTTTGATCCAAAATTGTTGAATAATCTAAAATAAATCTCAAGGAATAAAGTGACAATGTCGTCGATAGAAATTGAGTCTTTACAAAATGCATGTTTCTCTGGCGATAAGTGGACAGTCAAGAATATTCTTTCTCAAAAAAATTTTAATAATTACCTCGCATCATCTTCTGGTTATTCACTACTTTGTAGTATGCTTCGTAACGAAGCAGAACACGCAATGTACGAACAACATTTACCCAATTTTCTCGAAATTTCAAAACTTCTTTTGCAACATCCTGTGAAAGTAAATGACGAAACTCAAGATCACGATCAGACTCCACTTCATTTTGCAGTCGAAATTGGAATTGTGGAAATCGTCAAAATTTTGCTGGCAAAAGGAGCTATTGTTAATGCAAGAAATCAGAAGTTAAATACACCTCTACATATTGCTAGCCAAATTCGTCATAAAGAAATTTCACTTCTTCTTTTACAAGCAGGTGCAGATGTAAACGCTACTACTGATACAGATGACACTCCACTTCATTCCGCAGCCAAATATATATCCGATGATGACAATGGCGAATTTCTAAAGATGCTCATAAATAATGGTGCTAATTTAACGGCTAAAAATATTGATGGCCTGATTCCTTTGAATTACGCCGTTTATCGTCTATCTTTGAATAGTGCTACAGTTCTATTGGGTGAAAATCCAAATACTTGCGATATGACTCTAAAAGTGGCTTTCTGCCTTTCCTTTCTACGTTCCTATTATCAAAGAATATATAATCTTAGAATTTATAGAGAACATAGTTATAAACGTATAAGCAAGTTAATCTGTGAATTATTTTATAATCATGGTTTCAGGCTTAACATCGAAGACATAAAAAATATGCCAATTTCAGAGAAGTTGTCATCAGTCTTTCTAGATGAATCAACCAAGGAAGAATATAGAAACATTGTGCAAAGTCTTTTCAATATAGAAGAAACATCCTGTGACGAAAAAATGAGGCAAGAATTTCTGGAATATCATGTATTAATAGGTGCCATTAAATACGGAGCTATTGATATTTTTTACAATTTCTTACCAAATGCTTGTAACGTAAATACTTGTTTGATTGATGGTTACACATTATTGCATCATGCCTGTGAAGGAGGACGCTCAACTATAGTTAAGGAACTTTTGGCACGTGGTGTCAATATCAATTCTTGCAATAAAAAAAATGAAACCCCACTTTGTATCGCAGTTTATAACGAAAGATTCGAATGCGTTCAATTACTTCTAGAAGCTGGCGCCAACGTTAATTGTATTAATTCAGAAAATCACTCTCTACTTTACTATGCTAGCGTTTCCAATAAAGACATGAATATTACAAAACTGCTTCTGCACTATGGTGCCACTTACTTTCCAGGGGAAATGGAAGCAATGTTTGATTATTTTAGATCTAAATCTGAATACCATAAAATATTTGATTTGGCATGTGATCACAACGTAAATTTAATCTTAGATCGAAATTATCCTAAATGCCCTAACGAACTCGAAGAAATGAAAAAATCAAAAATTAGTGAAACTGGTGTGACAATGTACGATCTCCTGACTATGTCACATAGACGACTTTCTATTTTGATGCGAAATAACGAGTTTCTCGACTTTATAAATTCATTTGATTTTAAAACTTCATTTCCGAATTTTGCCCGTCGATTTGAAGTGCGTGTAAATAAAGCAGAACTTGAGAAGCGATTAATAGAATTAAGTTACGACTGTTTTCGAATTTTAGTAAAATTTCGATTACCCATTCTCGTTTTAAATGAAATTATATCATACATGGACACTGCAGATTTACATCGATTTGTAATTGCTTCATCAATTAAATCAGAAATGAAAAAAAACGGTGCAATTCTATTGTTCCGAATAGACTAAAAGTTTAGTTCCCATTTGTAATATTCGAATCAAGAACAATGCATTTAAAGACAATGTATAGATTTAAAATAATTATTGTTAATTGTAACAAACAGTAAAATACATAAATATGTTTAAGTTTGTGTAATAAAAATGTAACTAATGTACAATTAACTGGGATATTTGTACTTGATAAGTTAAAGCATTCAAGAAAGCAACGTAATTCTTAACAAATTTATAAATTTTATAAATTCTATACATAATATGTATAATTCTTTCTTTGCGATTTCGATACTGAATATTATTCAGTATCGAAATAGCAAAAAAGGAATTGATTAAAAGTTAAATAAAAATGACATAAAAGAAATTAATGTTAAATTATTTTTGTATTTAATATATTTCTCTTCATACAGTTATTGTCTATTTTCGAATAAGAATAGGACGAAAGCATATATCTTGGATCAAAAGAATTCTGAAAATTTATAATTATCGAACTTATTTAATTATAAAAACTTTATAATATTGGTAATACCAAGGAATGTAATAAATAAATTAAAAGTTAAATAACACTGTATGACAGTAAATAATTACTTTAAATTGGACCTATTCCTATAACGTGTTCATCTTGAGAAACTAAAAAATGGTATATGTACTATTTTAAAAAAATTCAATTTTAAACTATATTTTATAAATAATTATTAAATAAATAATGTATTACTTATTTATTTATTTAACAATTATATATAAAAAACAGTTAAGGGGTAAGGCCAGTGTTAAAAAAAAATCAATTTCTTTTTTATTAGTTACAAAATTTTTTTGAACCTTGTAGAATAAAGAACAAAAGGTTTTATACATTTCCGAAATAGATTTCATTGAAATTTCGAGTCCTTTTACCGAGCGCGCCGGACTGCTCCGCAACGACTATTTGCGTCGGATGGCTACCTGCTGGACAGGAACTGCTCGCAGATGATGATACAAATACTGAATTATGTCTTTATGTTAATGGAATTGTAGATTAATTGTAAAAAATGTTTAACAGTAAAACTTTCCACTTTTTCATAGGTATGTTTTATATATCTCTAAGATCTCTAAACTTCAAACGCGTTTTTCTTAAAATACGTTTCTTGAAATCGACACGCAGCATAACTCAAACAAGTTTCATTATTTTTAATCGGATTTTTTTATACATCTTTATAATAACATTTCAAAAGAGAAACACTTAGGGGCTTTTCGATAAATTAATTTAAACATTTGTTATAAACATTTGAGAGCCTTTTTTGATCAAAAAATGAGGTTTTTCTCAAATTCTCGCCAATTACACAAAAATCAATATTTTTCAAAACCCTTACGTGTTTCTCTAGCTATTATTATGTAGATAAAGAAAACAATTTTTATTTAGTTCCAGATTTAATTTTGTACCCTGTGTGCTGCGTGCCGCGCAGCTCTTACAAGATAAAGCACTTTACGCAAATGTCATCTGTAGTTCCGCTATTTTGTAACATTTTTTATTGCAATTTCGTATTTTTTTATTTTAATATAAGACTAATAAGTAATAACATACCACATCATTATAATTGTATTCCCTTACCTTTCATAAAAAAAAAATTCTTGAAAACAATTGTTTTTTTTGCGTTTATTACAGTGTTGTTGGATGCGAAATTTGGTAAGCTTTACGATGATAAGCCTAAAGATAAGAAAGGTTTATTTGTTCGTACAATATTTACTTTTTTTACAAATTTTCATTAATTAATTAATAATTCAAAAACAAAAAAACGGCATTTTTTTCTTTTCGGGCATTGAAAGTACACATATTAATATTTATTAGTTTAAAGAAAAAAAATTTTTAAAAAGTAAAAATATTTTTGATCTTGAAAAAATAAAGTAAAAATACTCATGTATTCATCTTATTAATGTATTTATTCAAACTTTTTAATATTTTAAATCAATATTACTTGTTAATCATTAGAAATTCTTTAGTGCAACGCTTTTATAGATCTTCTTCAAAATGGGAATTGCGTTTATAACGAATTCTTGAAATGATACAGTTTTCCACCAAGCCGACGATATCTGCCATCAAGGGTTGAGGACCTACGGGTAGTAAACTAAAAATAATAATCACTTTAACTAAAAATAAATATAATTTGTATATAGATTGATAGATTTTTGTCTGTTTATAAATATTTTAAGATTATAAGCTTTACTTTTTGTAATAATTAAGTAATTAGTTATTATTTAAATATAATATTTTATTTTAAAGAGCATGACATTTTGGTGAACAGATTTTGCTGGGCATTTTTGGACAATTGTAAAAATTTATCTCAAAAAATAGGGCGCTTAAGGCTTTTTAAGAGGCTTTCTTCATTATTCAAAAACCGCGCTGTTTCGGACAAATTTCGGATTAGTCCGAAATCAATCCGAATTTTTAACCAAGGTTAGTAAGTATGCTAACAGTATTTGAATTTTCTCTAGAAAGCGAATTTACACAAGGTTTAAGATTGAATTTTTTAAAAACATTTTAAATCCTAACAGACTTTAAATTGAATTTTTTAAAAATAGTACATATAATTTTTTTAGTTCATCAAGATAAACAAGTTACGGTAGGTCCGATTTAAAGTAATTTGTTTACTATCACACAGTTATTTAATTTTTAATTAATTTATTACATTCATTGATATTACAAATAATAAAACTTTTATAATTAAATAAGTTGGATAGTTATGAAATTTCAGAATTCTAGAAGGAGAAAAAGATTCTTTTGTTCCAACATATATGATATGGTCCAAATATTCTTATTCGGAAATGGTAAATATAATTGAATGCAGAGATATATTAAGTACAAAAATAGTTTAATATCAATTTTTTTATGCCATTGAACAGGTTCTGATAAATTTTTCATTGTACAGTACTTCAATTTTAATTAACAGATGACATGTTTAATTGTACATTGCTTAAATTTAAATTAGTTTATTTTGTACAACTTTCATAATATTGAAATTTTTTGTGTTCTAATTTATCGAACATTATTGATAAATTGTTTAATTGTACATTGTTTTATGTTTTTTGTTATAATTTATCAGACACTTTTAACAATTGCTTGGAAATATAATAAGTTCACTTAACGACTTTAACGATTGAATATTTTTTTTATTATTAAATTTATAACATTGTTAAATTTTACGTTCCTTATTTATATGCCCTAACTTTTCAGGTACAAAAACCCAGTTAATTTGTACATTGGTTACATTTTTATTACTCTAACTTACGATATTAATGTATTTTAATGTTTGTTACAAAGTACAATAATTATTTTAAATCTATATTGTCATAAATTATAAATTTCAGTACATAAACTAATACAAAAATTTTTAAATTACATCAAATGTAAACTGTTCGAAATAAGTGGATTGTTCTTGATTCCGAAAATAGAAATGTGAATTAAACTTTAAGTCTACTATTCGGAACAATTGAAACGCACCGTTTTTTTCATTTCTGATTTAATTGGTGAAGCGATTACAAATCGATGTAAATCTGCAGTGTCAATGTACGATATAATTTCGTTTAAAACGAGAATGGGTAATTGAAATTTTACTATAATTCGAAAACAGTCGTAACTTAATTCTATTAATCGCTTCTCAAGTTCTGCTTTATTTACACGCACTTCAAATCGACGGGCGAAATTCGGAAATGAAGTTTCAAAATCAAATGAATTTATAAAGTCGAGAAAATCGTTATTTCGCATCAAAATAGAAAGTCGTCTATGTGACATAGTTAGGAGATCGTACATTGTCACATCAGTTTCACTAATTTTTATTTTTTTCATTTCTTCAAGTTCGTTAGGGCATTTAGGATAATTCTGATCTAAGACTCTTAAATTTACGCTGTGATCACATATCAAATCAATTATTTCATCGTATTCAGATTGAGATCTTGAAAAGTGAAATATTGGCTCTGTTTCCCTTTGACAGTAAGTGGCACCATAGTGCAGAAGCAGTTTTGTAATATTCATGTCTTTATTGGAAACGCTAGCATAGTAAAGTAGAGAGTGGTTTTCGGAATTAATACAATTAACGTTGGCACCAGCTTCTAGAAGTAATTTAACTAATTCGGATCTATTCCTATAAACTGCAAAACAAAGTGGGGTTTCATTTTTTCTATTGCAAGAATTGATATTGGCATTTTTTGTTAATAAAATTCTAGTAATTTCTACGAAATTGTATTTCACTGATACATGAAGGGGTGAAAATTTATTTCTGCCTCCAGTTGCATTCACATTGGCACCACGGGCCAAAAGTTCGTTGATAATAGTTAAGCGTTCTTTTCCACAGGCATGATGTAGCAATGTAAATCCATCAATCAAACAAGTATTAACATTACAAACACTTGGTAAGAATTTGTAAAAAATATCAGTAAATCCGTATTTAATGGCACCTATTAATACATGATATTCTAGAAATTCTTGCCTCATTTTTTATCGCAGGATGTTTCTTTCTTATTTAAAAGACTTTGCACAATGTTTCTATGTTCTATCATAGTTGAATGATCTAGAGTGACTAATGTCAATTCCTCTGGTATTGACATATTTTTTATGTCTTTGATATTAATCCTGAAATCCTGATTATAAAATAATTCACTGATTAACTGGTATTCACATTTATCTCCACGGTCTGTGAAAATTTCTAGGTCAGGTATTGTTTCATAATAGGTACCCAGAAAGGAAAGGCAAAAAGCCAGTTTTAGAGTCATATCGCAAGTATTTGGATTTTCACCCAGAAGAATTGTAGCTTCAGTCAAAGATATATTTCCAACGGAGTAACTCAAAGGAATCAGACCATCATCATTTATAGCTGTTAAATCCGCACCGTTATTTATGAGCATCTTTAAAAATTTGCCATCGTCGTCTTTGGATAAATGTTTGACTGCCAAATGCAATGGAGTGTCATCTGCAACAGTAGTAGCGTTTACATCTGCACCTGCTCGTAAAAGAAAAAGCGAAATTTTTTTATGACGAATTTGGCTAGCAAGATGTAGAGGTGTTTCATCAAACTCTGTCTTAGCATTCACGTCAGATCCTCTCGATAGTAGAAATTCCACAAGATCATAACTCTTACTGTTCACCGCTCTGTGTAACGCTGTATAACCATAAAAATCTTTTTCCTCAATATCCCGATTACTATCAAGAAGCATTTTTATTTCATGCTGTGATAAAATACGCTTAATACTTGCATTAACACACACATCATGAGGTGTCCTGGAATTCTCATTATAAATTTTTATATCAGCTCCATTTTCAAGTAGAAGTTGAATAACACTTTCAGAAAGATTATATTTATCTGAAACAGCAATATGCAGAGGTGTATTTAACTCTTTATTGGTTGCATTAACAACAGCCCCTTTTTCCAGTAAAATTTTTATGATTTCCACATTTCCATTTTGTACCGCAAAATGAAGTGGTGTCTGGTCATGATCTTGAGTTTCGTCATTTACTTTCACAGGATGTTGCAAAAGAAGTTTTGAAATATTGAGAAAATGGTTTAAAATAGGTGTTGGTATGACATGTAGTATAGTTGTAATTCACTTTGATGTTTTACTGAATATATAGAATTATCAAGCATACAACAAAGTAGTGAATAACCAGAAGATGATGCGAGGTAACCATTAAAATTGTTATCAGAAAGAATATTTCTTACTGTCCACTCATCGCCAGAGTAACATGCATTAAGTAAAGACTGAATTTCTATCGACGACATTGTCACTTTATTCCTTGAGACTTATGTTGAATTATTCAATTGGATCAAACTTGTTGACATCGAAATTGAGAAAATCTGTAAACAAAGAGTTTGTTAATTTTACTGGAAAATTATTAAATAAAAATTATGACTTAATTGAAGGTAGGGCGCATGTAAAGGCCCTAAAGTGGATTAGTAAGAATTTTTATTTCATAGAATTTTATTCTCTAGAATATAATTTTAGCGGAGTATTTATTTCGTACAACGTGAGCTTGGAAGAATTTCCATTAAATCGATTATTAATGTTGTAGAATCTTTATTCGTAAGAATAGTAATAAGTCACAAATTAAATATGATTCAAGTTTAATTGTTGTTAAAAATTGTTTCCCAGAATTTAAATTAAACTGAATAGAAATTCAAAAGAATATTAATTTATCACAAAGAATTTTAATTTAGTAGAATATTTATTCGTCCGAATATTATAATACCTATTTAACAGAAAGTCAAGTTTATTGAGCTTTAATTTGCTAGAAATCTAATTTGACCGAATATCAATTTATTATGCGAGTCGTTTTTTCGTATGGACCTTGCTCATAAATTCTTTCAACGGATTTTAATTTCTTACAGTTTTAATTGTATTTTAAGATTATTTTTAAATTTTTAAAAGGCGCAAAACATTCAAAAAAATCAATTTTTTATAAACAATTTATTAAATTATTATTAAAACATAAACTTTTTAAAAAATGTCTAATTCTAAACGATTTTATCCTTATTCTCGCTTGGATGATTTAAATCGGTTCATATTCATTTAAGAGAAACAAAATTTTGTTTAAAAATATTCTTTGGTAGACCAATTCCTAAGGCCAAATAGAAATGTTTTTCAAATATTTTGATTATAACAAAGAATACTTTTATTTTTCGTAAAAACTTCATGAAATCTGACCCTATAAAAACTGATATTTGTTTTGAATTTTAAGGCGCAATAAGAGAATAAACATTCACGTGGAATAGTCTTGAAAATTTTCATGATTCTTGTTCTTTTCTCATACTTTTAAACAGCAAAAGTAAGAAATACTGTCCAAAAACAATAGAAATTCTGATTGCTTTTCTCATGTTTTGTTATTATTTTTTTTGTTTGGTTTTGTAGGCCTGGGGTGTTTTCGACGTTGACACTCTGAGCGCTCTGAAAGTACGAAACGTGGTTGGTTGGTCTAGGGGAATTCTGAATGTTGATTGGCTGACCTTCAAAATTCATAGTTTCATGCTCTGGTTTCCACACTCTGTATAGCTCTGTATCAAAGGTCCGAGCTATACAGAGTGTGGAAACCAGAGCATGAAACTATGAATTTTGAAGTTCAGCCAATCAACATTCAGAATTCCCCTAGACCAACCAACCACGTTTCGTACTTTCAGAGCGCTCAGAGTGTCAACGTCGAAAACACCCCTGAACATAATGAAACCTTGAATCGTAAATTTTAAAAATGATCAATGAACATAACCTAAAAATTAAAATCTATTCTTCTCATTCTTAAACGCATGCATATTATTTTTATAAATATTAATAATGACATACCTTATCATGGAAAAAATTTACACTCAAGTTTCAGAAAAATATTTAAATTTTTCATGCTAATTTTTTAAATCCAAAAGGAAAAGACGATTTTAAATACATTGAATACAGGTATGTTTGTGTAAGAATATAGCCTAAATCGCAAGCATAAAAACCAGGTGTGGCATCTGGCATCAGTGCCTAGTAAATTTTCCAGGGAATTTTAAATCCTTAATAAATAAACTAAATTTTTCTATTGTAATCTTGAGAGATTCAAATTTAAATATAAATAATACATTATACAGTATTAATAATAATAATATTATTATTATTATTAAAATATAGGAAAACCTTAATATCGCCATTTAATTTTATTTTCTCTCTCTATCGTGTAATCATTGTATTATTTAAAGATATTGTAAAACTATTATTATAAATAATTATATAAAACTGTAATTCGATATAATATTAATATTAATTTAAGTTTATTATTATTATTAGTGTTTAATTAATTAACGAATATGCATTAAATATTTTACTTATAATTTAAAAATGAAACGAAATTATGATTATGAAATACTGAATTTGTACTTCTTATTATTGATAAGAAAAACTGTGAAATTATATTGTAAATCTTCGTATGACGGTTATTTTATTGCGCAGTTAAAAACTGCGCAGTAGAATGAATGACAATAATGAGTCATTTGTAGGATGCGTAATAATTTAACCTTCAGATCTGTTAAATGCGTAATAATTTAACCTTGACACGTGTCATTATTTTGGGCATTTGGTAAATGCGCAATAACTTGACCTTGAATGTTCAACGCTTATTGGTCAAGTGCCACGTCATCAGCGCTCTGATTGGTTAAGTAAAGAGGGGAGGGTAAACTTCTCCCCTTTTAGTTAGGTATATAAAGAGAGCAACGAATCTTATAAAGTGTTAATAAACTAAATCAAACCTTCGACAAGCAATCGTTAAATTAAATATTTAACGATTCAACAATTATTTGTAAAATTAAAATTGTGAAGTGTATATTTAAAAGAAACAATATTTGAACTTAAATAAAATTGGTTTTTTACCCGAAAGGGGTTTTTCCAATTAATTATAAGTGTATATTTATTTATCCCACCTTTAATCGAGGCGCATGCTTATTCCTGAAATCTTTTTTGACCAAATAGTTATTTGATATAAAACTACTTAACTTAAAATTCACATAATATGCACATTATTTGACATACATTTCATTGTACACAAAAACCATTTAACATAAATATCATTTGTCATAGAATTCATTAAACAGAAATATTATGTTACATAAAACTCATAACTTAATTTCCATTTGACATAAAAATTATGTAACATAAATTTCTATTGACATAAAAATCATTTAACATTTAATCATTCATTTGGCATAAATGTCGTTTAACGTAATTCTCATTTGACATAAATATCATTAGACATAAAATTAGCTTGACATAAATTTCGTTTGACGTGAATATCATTTAACATAATTATTATTTAACGTAAAATTAAATTTATATAAATTTCATTTAGCATAAATTCCATTTAACATAATTCTCATTTGGCATAAAATTTACTTGACATAAATTTCATTTGGTATAAATCCCATTTAACATAATTTTCATTTGACATAAAGTTCACTTGATATACATTTCATTTGACGGATAACTCATTACACATAATTCTCATTTGACATAAAATTCAGTTGTCATAGATTTTATTTTACATAAAGATCATTTGACATGGAAATATAGGCGCAAATTTTAAAATTGGCGAATCACAATGTTGTTGATAATATCTAATTGGTTACTTTTCAAATTCGCGCCGATATTGTTATGTAAAATGTAATTTGTGTAAAATGATTTTTATGTCAAATGAGAATTTTGTTGAATGACTTTTATGACAAATGAAAATTGTGTTAAATGTCTTTTATGTCAAATGAACCTTATGTCCAATGAAAATTATGTTAAATGGGATTTATACCAAATGAAATTTATGTCAAGTAAATTTTATGCCAAATGAGAATTATGTTAAATGGAATTTATGCTAAATGAAATTTATATAAATTTAATTTTACGTTAAATAATAATTATGTTAAATGATATTCACGTCAAATGAAATTTATGTCAAGCTAATTTTATGTCTAATGATATTTATGTCAAATGAGAATTACGTTAAATGACATTTATGCCTAATGAAATTGACGTCAAATGAATTTTATAACAAATAAAATTTACGTTAAATGAATTTTATGTCAAAAGAAATTTATGTTAAATGATTTTTATGTCAATAGAAATTTATGTTACATAATTTTTATGTCAAATGGGAATTAAGTTATCTGAGTTTTATGTTACATAATATTTCTGTTTAATGAATTCTATGACAAATGATATTTATGTTAAATGGTTTTTGTGTACAATGAAATTTATGTCAAACAATGTGCATATTATGTGAATTTTAAGTTAAGTAGTTTTATGTCAAATAACTATTTGGTCAAAAAAGATTTCGGGAATAAGCATGCGTCTCCTTTAATCTGAATAATAAATTCAAATTTAAATTCAGTTCCCGCTTTCAAGCGGTTATAACAGTAAAAAGAATCTAGCCATTGGTTATTAGTGAATCCAACGGAAATATACGTAAAATATAACCTGTGACGCGACACCAGGGATGAGAAAGTGTAACAAACTCGAGTTTACGTATGTTACCTAAACATACGAAACAAATTGTCGCAAATGTGTTTTGGCGGTTCATGGTTTTGGCCGCTACTTATACCTGCTTTGCAAAAATCAACAAAGAAAAAATCGTCGAAATCGTTAGATACAGTAAGTTAATAATCATGTATGATTAGTACTTTTTTATTGAAATATTAATGTTTAAAGTCAGTAACGTAGGAATAAGCGTGTAAGAGAGTATAATTTTATGAGTGAAAGAATAGCCCAAATCTTTTCACCCAAATTTTTAGGTTATGTTGGTAATTTTTAATGAAGATAAAAATATAATTATACAACCCTGCTAAAAATAAAATCAGAAATAAAGAGAGAACGTCAGAAATTTTGATGTTTTGTGACTACTTGAGCACCTGGATCGTAGAAGGGCACGTAAATTTTTCTCGGCCGAAATCGAAATCCCCTGGACACTCAAAATTCAACTTCTGAATTTAGACATTTTAAATATACATCTTTATAGAAATTTTCATTGCGCATATTTTTTTCTTATGAAATTTTTTTCTATCTATTACCGTTTTCGAAATATTTGAGAAAAATTGTTTTTTTGAAAACTGCAAATTTAATGACATTTTTCACTTCAACTCGCGATAATTCAGATAATTTTAAATATATTTCAATGTACCAAAAAAGAAAATACGTCTAAAGATATTCTACGAATGATAAAAAAGGAAAAAAGTTATTTTCTTTATAAACAAAATTGTTGTTAATTTTTTTCTTTATTAATGTAAAAAACATAAAATACAATCTTCACGGCTCTCGTTTAACGGTCGAATTTTAAGTAACAAAGAACTTTCAGTGAGAAAGTTGTTCATTATGGACTAAAGAAGTTTTCTGAAAAATCACAGGGTTAATAATTAATTAGTGTTGAAATGGTGAATGTTTAAAGTTGATACCGTCCGAACGTGTGGCACGCACAATGGCCATAACCTATGAAACGACACTCCCAAGCCTCCCAATCACCTGTGGCGAGTGACGCGTGCTACACATTCGGACGGTATCAACTTTAAACATTCACTATTTCAACACTAATAAATTATTAACCCTGTGATTTTCCAGAAAACTTCTTTGGTCCATTATGAACAACTTTCTCACTGAAAGTTCTTTGTTACTTAAAATTCGCCCGTTAAACGAGAGCCGAGAAGATTGTATTTTATGTTTTTTACATTAATAAAGAAAAAAATTAATAACAATTTTGTTTATAAAGAAAATAACTTTTTTCCTTTTTTATCATTCGTAGAATATCTTTAGACGTATTTTCTTTTTTGGTACATTGAAAAATATTTAAAATCCTCTGAATTATCGCGAGTTGAAGTGAAAAATGTCATTAAATTTGCAGTTTTCAAAAAATCAATTTTTCTCAAATATTTCGAAAACGGTAATAGATACAAAAAAATTTCATAAGAAAAAAAGATGCGCAATGAAGTTTTCTATAAGGATGTGTATTTAAAATATTAAAATTCAGAAATTGAATTTTAAGTGTCTAGGGGACTTCGATTTCGGCCGAGAAAAATTTACGTGCCCTTCTACGATCCAGGTGCTCACTTTGACGATTCCTGAAGCTTTTGGTTAATTCTGACTAAAGGGTTTTTTATGCTCCTGTTAAATCCTGATGTTTATGGATTGTGATTATTGAGCATTGAAATCTTTTTTTTTTTATTTACAGCCCCTCACCGAAATATAGCCGGTAAATGTAAAGTACCGTTAAAACTTGAAATTTGTGCGTAGCCCTTTTTTCACAATAGAATTGCGGGTCTATTGTTACGAGGTTTGGGTCTCTAACCTAATTTTTATTGCTCAAAAGTTTTGCAATTTTAAAATTTCAAGTAAAATGAATATAAATTCAAAATCTAGAAATCTCCACAATTACAAATATCTAAAATTTATTATAAAAAACATTTTTTTAAGGAAACTGTAACGTATCTCGAAAACCGTAATTGTTAAATAAAAAAGGATATCATTTTTGAATTTAAGTTCTAAAGGATATACCTAGATAATCAAATTTATTATCCTGGATAGTCAACTTGACGAGCGCTTGCGCAGAAGTTTGATTACCGATCACACGCAAGAAAAACGGCACTGCCTGTTTCAAATGACGTGAAATTGGTAAACATTCATTTTCTAACAAATTTTTCTCTGTTCACAGGCACTTTTTACAGAATCTGACAACGTACATTTGTCACAAATGTTTTCAATTGTCTGAATTCAAAAGATTTTGTTAATCCATGCAGAAACGCGGTTGCAGGATTGGAAATAAAAAAGTAATGTAATGGCAGGGCACAAGACGTATGTTACAGCCATTTTGACAGTAGAGGGCAGAAGCATGCAGGGAGCGTAAAGGCTCAGCTGTCAAAATGATTCGCATTACATTGCGATGGTAACTCCAATGCTGCAACCGCGTTTCTAAATGGATTGACAAAATCTTTTCAATTCAGACAATTAAAAACATTTGTGACAAATGTACGTTGTCAGATTTTGTAAAAAGTGCCTGTGAACAGAGGGAAATTTGTTAGAAAATGAATGTTTACCAATTACACGTCATTTAAACCTAACAGTGCCGTATTTGTTGGGTGATAACTGTTGGTCGCACACGTCGCATTATCGAGAAATTTGAGAGACCATTGAACACCGTTAAGTAGTTTTATATTATTCGAAATTTAAAAACATTGTCAAATTTTTTTATACTGAATTTCAGATAATATTGCTTAAAAAATATATAAAACTTACGATTAGCAACATAACCTTTAAACCTGTCAAAAGGATTTAAACATTTCAAGGGTACCGTTAAATTAATGTATTTTGTTCTTTAAAATTTTCAGATTTTCCATAAAAAATTATTTATCTAGGAAAAATGTTCACTAATTTCTAAATAAATTAACTTTTATCATTAAATATTTCTTATTGATCAATTCAGATGTGTATAAACACAGCAATTTGTGTTTATTATCTAGATCTTGGATAATGTCAGTTAGTATGTAAGTTTGATTATCCCAAGATACTAAATTTAACTATCTAGATGGTTGTCCTATAGTTGAGTATCCAAGATCGTCACCCTGATTATCTAGATAGTAAATTTAACTATCCATTTTTCTCCGTGCAATGAAATTAACAAACTCTTTGTTTACAGATTTTCTCAATTTCGATGTCAACAAGTTTGATTCAATTCAATAATCCAAAATAAACCTCAAGGAATAAAGTGACAATGTCGTCGATAGAAATTCAGTCTTTACAAAATGCATGTTTCTCTGGTGATGAGTGGGCAGTAATAAATATTCTTTCTGATAACAATTTTAATGGTTACCTCGCATCATCTTCTGGTTATTCACTACTTTGTAGTATGCTTCAAAATTCTATTTATTCACCACATCGTCATGACGAATTACAAGAAGAAGACGAAATGTACGAACTTTCAGACAATTTTCTCGGAATTTCAAGACTTCTTTTGCATCATCCTGTGAAAGTAAATGACGAAACTCAAGATCACGATCAGACACCACTTCATTTTGCAGTAGAAACTGGAAATGTGGAAATCGTGAAAATTTTACTGGCAAAAGGAGCTATTGTTAATGCAAGAAATCAGAAGTTAAATACACCTCTACATATTGCTGTTACAGATTTGAATAATAATCAATCTGAAAGTGTTATTCAACTTTTACTTGAAAATGGAGCTGATATAAAAATTTGTAATGAGTTTGGCAGGACACCTTATCATGAGACGTTTAATGATAGTATTAAGCGTATTTTATCACAGCATGAAATAAAAATGCTTATTGATAATGGTGGGGATATTGAGGAAAAAGATTCCAGTGGTTATACAGCGTTACACAGAGCGGTGGAAAGTGAGGGTTATGATCTTGTTGAATTTCTACTATCTAGAGGATCTAACGTGGAAGCTGAGACACATTATGATGGAAAACCTCTACATCTTGCTAGCAGAGTACGTCATAAAGAAATTTCGCTTCTTCTTTTACGAGCAGGTGCAGACGTTAACGCTACTGCCACTTTTTCAGATGACACTCCACTTCATTCGGCAGCCAAACATATATCCGATGATGACAATGGCGAATTTCTAACGTTGCTCGTAAATAACGGTGCTAATTTAATGGCTAAAAATATTGATGGTCTGATTCCTTTGAATTACGCCGTTCATCGTCTATCTTTGATTGGTGCAACAATTCTTCTGGGTGAAAATCCAAATACTTGCGATATGACTCTAAAAATGGCTTTCTGCCTTTCCTTTCTGGGTTCCTATTATCAAACAATACCTGATCTTAAAATTTCTAAAGAACGTAGTAATAAACGTAAAAGCAAGTTAATCTGTGAATTATTTTATAATCATGGTTTCAGGCTTAACATCGAAGACATAAAAAATATGCCAATTCCAGAGAAATTTTCATCAGTCTCTCTAGATTTTGCAACGATGATAGAAAATAGAAACATTGTGCAAAGACTTTTAAATAAAGAGGAAACATCCTGTGATGAAAAAATGAAACAAGAATTTCTGGAATATCATTTATTAATAGGTGCCATTAAATACGGAGCTACTGATATTTTTTACAATTTCTTACCAAATGTTTGTAACGTAAATACTTGTCTGATTGATGGTTTTACATTACTGCATCATGCGTGTGAAGGAGGATGCTCAACTATTGCCAAAGAACTTTTAACACGTGGTGCCCTTGTAAACGTAAATGGAGGTAGAAATGAATTATCGCCCCTTCATGTATCAGTGAAATACAATTGGGTAGAAATTACCAGAATTTTATTAGCTAACAATGCCAATATCAATTCTTACAGTCACAGAAATAAAACCCCACTTTGCATCGCAGTCTATATGAAAAGTTTCGAATGCGTTAAATTACTTCTAGAAGCTGGCGCTAACGTTAATTGCATTACTTGCAACCACACTGTACTTTTCTACGCTGTCGCCTTGAATATTAACTTAAATATTACAAAACTGCTTCTGCACTATGGCGCCACTTATTTTCCAGAGGAAATGGATCCAATATTTGATTATTTAA